>CAVLJG010000005.1:80807771-81440072 GCA_963669975.1 Acanthoscelides obtectus
TGCGAGAAATACGCTTTACTTCAGATGAAGCTGTACATCAGCACCTTGTTCAATTTTTTGGCCTTAAAATAAACAAAAAAAAGCGTCATGACTTTTCCGACAACCCATACCTAAGAGCCAAAAATTACACACTCAATCTTTATTTACACTGCGTTCCGTCGTAATTTGCGTCTGGCATTGCGGCGTTGTCAGATTTTATTTTACTTTAAAGTCTCTTTTCTCTAAGAAAATGCCGTTTTGACCTCCATGTTATATGAAATTTTTTGCTTCTTTTAACCCCCTCTATCACCCATTTAAATAATGACTATCATAACATAAAAATGTTCCTCGAAAGGGCTTGAAAATCCCTTGATAGTAAATAACTAATCTCTAGCTCCGACCCGGCGACTATCAAAACATTGTGGTTGGACTAAACTGCTCGAATTCTTTAGAAAGTGTCCGAAATTACCTTAAGGTGACCTTTGATTAGAAACAAGCGAACTAAGAACCTATATAATGTCAAAAATAAGAAAATATAAATTTCTGTGTACAAATAGCTCATTCCGCGCCTACTACGAAACCTAGTTCCTAGTTAACATCTTGTATGAAAACTGACATAATGTTACAGAAAACCTACATAATTTCACTTTTCAAGTTATGTAGTACCCCTGCGGATTTGAACTTATCGACCATAAAAGCTTTTCTATACCGAATATCAAATAAATGTTATAAAAATTGTATTTTTGATCAGCTTTTCAGTGGTCTGGACCACCGTGCGTCGTGCATCTGCTCTGCGCATCACCAGCAAAATAAGGCTGCGTTTAAAATACGATCTATCATAGTGAGTTCAGAAAACCATTCATTAATTTCTTGAAGAAGCTCGTGTCGCGCTCCACATGTGCTCATTCCAAACAATCATTAGCTAAATTTTCCAGCATTTCAGTATCTGCAAAATCGATTTACCCGCCGATCTTAATTCCAGGTATGCTGTCCCCCTCGCCACCATATCCTACCTATTCGTACGGGTGTCCCGAGAATTGGGACATCCGGCTGCCGTAATCACGTACGAAGCACGAGCTAACGACACCTCGAGACGTAGAACTGGCAGTCATTCCACAGCCACAGCGACAGATTTGCGGTGAGTAGGAGTAGCGAGAATATATTCTTAGTTATTGAACGCTCGGAACTCTGTGTACAGGATTGACTGCTTTAAGTTATCCTTGGAGGCTTGGGGCTCTACGATGGACGATAGCAGATGCGATAAAAAAAATACGCTGAATTGTCTTATTACGAAGAAGTCATTCAGGTTAAATCAAATTTAATCTCCTTGAAAATACTCTCTTGCGGTAAAAACTTGCGATTCAGAGGCGATGTAAGGCAAGGCGTATTGTCGTGATGGAGAAAACCGTTAGCCCATTTTTCGAGACAATTTCTCCGTACACAGTCTAGCAAACGTAGTAGCACTTGTAGTACGAGCCCCTTCCCACTTCAGTTGACCCACTTCAAGATTGGTACCAAAATATGCCTTTAAAAACTAAACATGATGAAACTATTTACTTCTAAAACAATTTATTTTCTCAAAAACATTTTATATACACTCTAGTCGGAAAAAATACATATTTGTAATCACTTAGACCTATAACTAATAGAACATCTGAACAAATAAACAATGTGCGAATAAATGCGCGGAGTTAACAAAGCAACAATTGAAAGATTACCATTGGGTAACATCACCTTTATTTTTTATTACGGCTGAAATTCTTTGGGGCATAGTGTTAACCAAGTTTTGGCAGAAATTTGCTGTAAATCAATCCCATATTTCTTGAAGCTTTTGTCTCAGTTCGGTGATTGTACGAGCAGGATGTTGTCGTAGAACCTTTTTCATCTCGTGCCACAAAGTTTCAATAGGTGACATATCTGGACTGCTAGAAAGCTATTTCAGCATCTTTTTTTTGCTTTAGGACCAAGTCATGCAGCCAGAAACTAGGTTGTTATATTTACATTTCTAATTATGGACAAACACACAACGTCACAACATCCATGGCGAAGGCGAGATTCGAACTCGCGGCCCGGCCAGCCGGCTGATCAGTAGCACGACACTCTGACCCACGCGGCCAACCGAGGTTCCGCTGCACCATCTTGCTGAAACACAAAATCTTGGCCGGATGTCAAACATTCTTCCATCACTGGTAAAATCGATTCTTCTAAAATTGCCAAATATTTGCATTTCCATCAATAAAATGAAGTTTTCCTACTCCTTTTGATGACATACTGCCCCAGACCATAATGGATTCTGGAAATTTTACTTTTCTCTTCAGACAGTCAACATGGAATGCTTTATTTTTTTGCGAATAACTCTACCGCGACTGTCACCAACACAAACTTCGAATCGGGCCTCATCACCCCATTGTATTGCACACCATTGTTGAGGTGTCCATTGTCTATGTTCTTTAGCCCATCTAAGCCATTTTTTCTTTTGCGGTGTGGATTTTCTTTGGCCTATAAACAAGTTGTGCAACTTTAGGGTTTTTGCTTCACTTTTTTTATAAGAAAACTTACCTTGCAAGTGCTAAATCCCAGTTTGTGGGCCTCTCTATGAGTTGTGGACCTCGAAATTCTCCTTCCAACAGCGTCACTCCACAGAGCACTTAATTGCAAATAATTGGCATGCCTGTTTTTCACGATTATTCTTCTTAATGCTCTTCGGTCGGCATTTGTAATATTACTTTTTTTTCACATATCGTGGCTTAATATTAACTGAACCAGTTACGTTATATCTTCTAACAATATTTCTCACACGGTAGCGCGATAAGTCTAACAAAGTTGCAATTTCTGAGTTTGATTTCCCAGAATTAAAAAATTTAATTATCAGTAACTGAATTTTCTCACTAATAACCTTTCCTCTACCCATTTTGAAAACCTTAACTACCCAAAACTATTTTAAACGTATTCTGACAGCTGTGATTAATAAAAACAATTGTCATGGCTTTTATTTTTCAGAGACACCTATGTTATATAGGTTGATATGCTGTAATTGCAACATGTGTTATTTTTATGCTGCAAATTTGATTAGGGAGTGATAAAGTTGGTGTTTTCTACTATATATTATCAAAATATTCATTGTTAGCATTTTAAACCTGTATCACCCTGCTACAGGTTTATTATACTAAGTAACATATAAATCCGAACACCCAGTTTAAATGGTTTTATTTTAATAAAAGTTGGAGAATGTATTTATCTTACTGTAAATAACAAGTGAAAAAATTTTCAGCCTTATCAGTTGGACATTCCGGTTTTTATACTGCTTTTTTTAATTCACTAACGCTCTAAAAATGAATATTTCAGCCGCAGTAAAGAATCAACGTTGGCGGATTTTGGTTCTTGACATCCTTTACGATCGGTTACGATGCCTAGAGTACGGAGACCTGTACGATTTCGTCAACTTAGTGAGCTTGATAGAGGCCGTATAGTGGGACTTCGGGAAGCTGGACTTTCTTTTCGGGCAATTGCAAAAAAGTGTAGACACTGTGGTTAGGTGTTGTCAGGCATGGCTTCGAGAAGGCCGTACGCAAAGAGCAAGGGGCACTGGACGCCGCCGTAGAACAACAGACCGTGAAGATCGCCGCCTAAGATTATGGGCCTTAAGGGACCGTTTCTCCACTACCAGGTCCATTGCAAATGAATGGTTTGCAGAACACGGAAGACCTATTGGCATGCGAAGTGTTTACCGACGAATGAGAAGTTTTGGCTTGTTTTCATACCGGCCACACTGGGTCCTCCCTTTAACTCGAGAACACCGACGTAATCGCCTTGAGTGGTGCAGACAACGGTCACTCTGGGATCAGGAATGGAACAGTATTGTCTTCAGTGACGAGTCTCGATTTTGTTTAGGCATGCACGATGGTCGTGCCAGGGTTAGAAGGCGACGTGGTGAAAGGAGGAATCCACAGTTTTTTGTTGATCACACTGTTGGAGTTATGGTTTGGGGTGCTATAGCTTATGGTTCCAGGTCACCTTTAATCTTCATCAGAGGTAACATGAACGCGCAGCGTTATATCCACGAAGTTCTAGAACCCCATCTTTTACCCTATCTTGACACCCTGGCAGATCCAACTTTCCAACAAGATAATGCCCGACCACATGTTGCAAGAGTCACAATAGACTTCTTTCATCATAATGATGTCACATTGTTACCATGGCCACCAAGATCTCCCGACTTATCCCCAATTGAGCACGTGTGGGATATGATGGGTAGGAGATTGCTCAATTTGCAACGTCCTCCTCAGACTCTAGAAGCACTTCGAGAGGAGTTGGTGGTTGCCTGGAATGAGATACCACAGGAGGACATTGACCACCTGATCAGAAGCATGCCTAGGCGCGTTGAAGAATGCGTAGCACATCAGGGTGCATCCACACATTATTAAAGGTCAAATGGCTTTAAAGCAGTGCAATCATTTTGAAATTTTTATCATTTACTTATTATGCTTCATTAAGTACTTATACAAAATTTTATTAAAATAAAACCATTTAAACTGGGTATTCGGATTTATATGTCACTTATTATATTTGTGTTTGATAAGAAAAAAGCTAAGATTTCAATAGTTGGGCCAACTGAAGTGGGAAGGGGCTCGTATTAGGAGTTTACAGGCGTATGCGTTGGAATGATCTCTATAAAAAAACAGGCACTCTGTTTTAATTGGAAAATCTGCGTTTTTATTTCAGTGTCATAGCCACACACCCAGATTTTATATCCAGTCATAATGTTGCCCATGAAGACCTGATTTGTATCAAGACGACCCTTTAATTCCGACCAAACTAGCAAACGACTTTCCTTCCACTCGATACTCAAAGTATATGAACGAATGTCCCATCGACTCGTCTCATTTACAATCTATCGGTTAAAATATTTTGTACCTATACGAGATGTTCACTTCGACCAGCTCTCGAATCATGTTTGTCACTTTTTGTACCTTTTTGTTTTTGAAGGACATCCGGTCAAAAAAGACCTATAAAATGTCATCTTGGAAACAGTCATTCCACGTTGTCGTCCATCTATGGATGAATGACTAAACTAAACTACACGCATTGTTGGTTGCATATGTTTTGTGAAGCCGAGTGGTCTGTAGCTTTCATCTCTGAAAAGAAAGTTGGTTGTATAGCAAGATCGCATCTGGATGATTATGTGTATTGGTCTGCATGTGTATAAAGTCAGTGATAATTGCTGTGTGAGAAAGTCATTACTGAATATGCTGCCAATGAAATATATCTGTTAGCTGTGCCCGACAAGCTGTTTGTGCTGTGCTTTCTGAAAAGAGGTTATGTTCAAAGTTAAAAATTACGAAAAACTTTGAGGAGAATTACTAGAAATCACCACCGCGTCCGCGTTGTGCGTAATTACTGTTAGCATGTATATGGCTTGTAATTCTACAGTGTACAGTGAATATATTATCTCCCTCATTTTTTAAAATTCAGCAAATTTGTATATGTATTTTCCAGAATGGATAAGGAAAAGTGGATAATGGAATTATCATCAACACATACAACTTACAGACCTCCAGTGATACCATCTCTGAAGCAGATTTCACATCAGAGCCAAATATTGATAACTGAAGCCTCATGACGTTTAGGCAACACGTACCACTAAGTGCTAAGTTAACATTTTGTAGAGCAACCTACATGATGTCAAAAAATAACAGTATAATGTCAAAAAAATCGATATAACGTCACTTTTCAAGATACGTAATACCCGTACGGACCTTTACTCGTCCTCAACCGACTCATTCAATATTTTGAATCGCTCATACCACTTATAAGCAGTATCCAAAGTCACTATATCATCACCATACATGAATTTCAACACTTCATGAGCTTAGTTGGCTCTTTTTTGCGTATTGAAACAGAATTTTATGTTATCAATGATGCACGACAGATACAGCAAATATAACCTCACTATTTTAGCTCTGGAAGGTAATAGACAAGTCGCAACTTATTCAAATTCATCTCAGACTCGCAATGCGACAAACTATCAAACGTAACGTATATTTTGATACAACATATTTATCAGATTTTTTTTTAATGAAGAAATTTAATTAAATACTAACCTATTTATCATAAATTACAACTCAATACTCGACTAAACTATACGAATCAAATTATGTGGAGCGGACCATTCTGCTCTACGAGATGCAACTTTCTTCGAATATCTCTCATGAGGTCCTGGTGGGAATTCAGATCAGTTTCTCTCAGTTTTTCGTAAATTTGCCGATTTAATTGTTCTTCATCCTAGGCTCCCCAACCTTCATGCGAAACCTACCTAGACAGTAGAGCTCAAAAATCCTTTATTGGGCGAGACTGCGGCAAGCTTGGAGGATTATCATTTTTGGG
Organism: Acanthoscelides obtectus; assembly: GCA_963669975.1. Classification (NCBI taxonomy): domain Eukaryota; kingdom Metazoa; phylum Arthropoda; class Insecta; order Coleoptera; family Chrysomelidae; genus Acanthoscelides; species Acanthoscelides obtectus. The sequence goes on from CAVLJG010000005.1 coordinate 80,814,135, forward strand.
AACAAAAGGTATGTTGTGTTGTCGAAGCCAGTTTTGGGTATCTCTTGAGTAACGGCATGATGCTAGGTCTGGCCAAAACTTGATATGGTCATTAGCATGATGTTTGTGGGCGAAACTGAAGCAATTTTATAAGGCAGTTATCAATATAGGTCTGACTATTCAAAGCTTCACCCCTCACTCTTCCCACAAAACGTTGGGATACACCCCTGTTAGAAATTGCGTACCAGACAAGGATTTTATCTGCAAATTTCGCTTTACTCATATGTTTGTATCTAAAATTGTCAGGGCATTCCTCTACGTTGTCCGTATAAAAGCCGTCGTATCCATTCATTTCAGAATTACTCAAAGTGAAATACTTTATGTCAACTAAAATAATGATCTTTCCATTGGAAAAGTTGCCACGTCTTTTTTTTATAAACAAGAGGAAATGGTGAGGTGATTCCTCTTTCCTTGTTTTAAATTAATAAATTACTATAAATCAAATCTAAGGGTCGGCCAATGCAAAACAGCTGTTAAGTGGCGCACAAAGAAAAAAAAATCTAATAATGTATAAATCTAATTAACTGTATAGAGAGAGCCAAATAAAACAAGATATCTAAAAAAAAAGAATCACAATATATTGCCAAAACAAGCAGCACATTTGCTCCACCACTGGAATGCAAGTTAAAAGAAAAGCTTATTAAAAACTACCTACAATAAAATTAATAGACCGTAATAACTAACCCTGCAAAACGTTTACAATGGTACACGTACAAAGGCTTTACAAATATTCCAACGCCTAAACCTAAACTTATCTTAGATCTAGGCGTAGCTGTGATGTTCTCAGCTCTCAAAAACTCAGGTCAAAAATCAGTCGACAGTAGTGAGCAGTGACGAAAGGACTGTCACAAAGTAGGGGCTGCTTGCCTCGTTCTCAAACTTTATTCTATAAAAAAAACCCTAGAGAGAGAAAAAGACTGTTAAAAAATGTACTCTCTACTCTATGTTTGAGACAGAACTAGACATTTAAAAGACTCAAACTTGAATAAAAATTCATGTACATTCTTTATTACTAAAACTTCACTTTCTTTTCTGCAAGGGCAAAAAAATATAAAAATGTACCAAAGTGATATACCCTCAGAAATGTATCCCTTGTTCTAAAATAAGTTATGGCAGCTCTAAATTCAAAATCATGATTAATGTAATGTAATAAGGCCAAAAGACAGTGACATGTAGGCACTATATTTGAATTCGTAGAATGCCAAACAAAATCAAGAACACTCCAAGAATTTCAGTCAGCAACAATCAATATATCAATATCTATAAAATACCCAATTAAAATTATATGTCACCTGTTCACATCAGGGTTTTTATAAAGGAGAAGAGATGGCTCCCAACAAAACTGGCCGCGATACAGTTACAAGGCAGCTACAAAACAAAGCTGGATGAGTGTGAATGGTGGTTCTCCACAATTGCTTTCCACTAAAAGGAATCAGATATTCAACAAACTTCTTCAAGGCAAGCATTAAAGGACGTAGTCCGATGGTATACAAAAGAGAACTTACCGCTGGAGGTTGAAATCCCATTACAAAATGGACAGGGTAGTACCTTAATCAACACAACTAAGCGTAAGGTACAAGATAAAAGGGTATTACTCCATAAACTGGTGCTTGGAGCGTTAATGTCCCAAAATCTAGAAGTTAACAAAAAAACACCCGCACACATCCAAAGTCACAGCGGAAAAGCAAAAGTAAATGGCACTGCACCCGTCGGTACGTAATTAAAAGAAGGGATCTTGATAGTAGATCACATTTCAAAACAAGGTAACTTGATAGTAAGTTAAATTTCACCAGGAGGTATCTTGATAGGAAAGTAAACATTAAAAGATGGTCAAATGAATGGCCTTGAAGAAGGTATGTTGATAGAACGAAATGTGTCTATACTGCTAGTACGTGTAAAGTCACAAGGTGGCGCGCTGGTTGCCACTGGGCAGAACGACGGCAGAAACAAATCTGTCTGCAACCAACAATATTTTATGAGGAAATTTCTCAGACAGAAGAAAGATTTCAATGCAATATTGAGTCGCTGAGAATGACAGATATAATACGTGAGAAATTCTACAATCAATAAACCATGAAATTTACCAAAATCATTAAAAATGGCTTGGTCGAAGAATCGGTACTCCACTATTAATGAAGAGGAATTCAAATCACTCGCAAGTGATCAAAACAGTAAACAGAAAGGTTAAGTGACTTTAGCACGTGATAAAGTGTATCCTCTACAGTCGACGACAGCATCTATACTACAACTATTTAAAACTGTAATGACTCATACGCGTGATCAACAGGTGATCAGAGCTCGATCCCCGCTTCCTTCCAGTACAGCCGTATAGCGTACGACATATGTCGTTTCTGTGGCTTTGCGGTGGTCAACAGCACAGACAGAGATGGAAATAATGGCTGATTGTTCTCCGCCGGTAGAACCAATGAAATCAAAGACGCGCCTCGACCGGCAGACTCATAGGCGTCGGCAACGCATTGGAACGTGTTTCGTTGAGCGATCGTATATTTTGTGTTTTTATAAGAATTGTTGTGTGATTGTTATTGTTGTGGTTTCTGTGGTTACTGTTTTGGTTATACTTAACCATGGAGAGTACAAATGGCACGAGTGGAAGTACTGAAAGCCAGGGAACAAGTAGACGGCTTCGTAAAGCACTGAAGAGGGACGCGAAAGAAATCGTGCTCAACGTGTTCAATTATCTGAACAGAACTATGTCGCAGGGAGATGCACTCGCGCGTTGTGAAAGTATGACAGGCGTTCCAGAGTGGACCATTCGCAGGGTGGTGCATGAAAAGAAGAAAACTGGAGCTACTACTGATCCAAAGTTTAATTTGAAGGGACGAAAGGCCGTTAAATTGGATGACGATAGCAAAATGGCGTTAAGGCGAACCGTACATTCATTCTTCTTTAGGAATGAGATACCAACCCTCAAGGCTGTACATGCAGCGATCAAGGAAAATGAAATTATACCCCAAATGAGCGTCGAGGTAATGAGGAAATCCCTGCACGAAATTAATTTTCGTTACGAAACGCGTAATCGGAAGTCAGTATTGATAGAGAGACCTGAAATAGTCGCCTGGCGTCGAAAATACCTACGCGAAATGATTGAATATAGGCGACAAAGCAGAAAAATCTATTATTTGGACGAAACATGGGTAAATGCAGGTCACACAGTTAAAAAAACCTGGATAGACAAAAACGTAGTGAGTAACCGACAAGCAAGCATTGAAGGTTTGTCAACAGGTCTTCGTGGACCGTCAGGGAAAGGTCAAAGATTGATCGTAACTCATATTGGTAGCGATAGTGGCTTTTTAGAAGAGTGTGACTTGATTTTCGTCTCTAAGAAAGGAGGTGAGATGGCCCGTGAATGTGGTGTCACTGTGCTGCGGTTACCGCCCTACCACTGTGAACTGAACCCAATAGAGCTCATCTGGGCTCAAGTGAAGGGTTATGTTGCGCGCCATAACACAACCTTCAAATTTCCAGACGTTAAGATTTTACTTGAGACTTCCATACAGCTAGTAACGCTTGAAGCTTGGCAGAATGCTATCCGTCATGTTGTGAAGGAAGAAACAAAAATGTGGCAGCCTGACCACCACATCGACACCATCATAGAGCCAGTTATAGTCAATTTCAACGAGGAAAGCGATAGCGACAATTTATTACTGTCAGATGTAAGTGAAAGCGACGATGAATAAAGGTAATTCCCAAATTTTTGACTTACAATATGTTTCAAACCACTCTTTATTAAGCATGTGACAAATCTAGTTCACCCATGTTAAACATTCATACCCCGCCTATGAACAGCCGACTACTGGTAGTTAAGTGATGTTCACGTGAACATCAATGAGTCATTACAGTTTTAGATAGTTATAGTATAGGCATACAAAGGATTTGCACTTGAAAGTGTTTGGGACACTTAAGTCTCTTTCGATATTCAAGATCATTCCTCCTCAATTCATATATATAGTATTCAGAAGATCTGTATTGACGCCATTCTCCTTATTGATATTCCAACCTGATTTTTTGCTCTTGTTACCAATCTCTCTGACCTCTGTGCAGTAAATGCACGTGGTATCCCACTTTTTGGGAAGTTCAAACATGGTATTCCCTGCTCGCACTCCGCTATTGTTCGATAAATGGTTCTGCGTGAAATGTTTTCATTCTGGAATATTCGACAGGTCTCAGTTTTGGGTACTCGCCCAACCTAAAGTGTATCTAACGAAGCTACAAAGTAATCGTAAACAGTGGTTGATACGTGATCAACGCGTGATCGGTAGCCATGGCGCTCTGTCGGCCTCTTCCTGATTGGCTTGTAGCGACGAGCCTCCAGACAAAGTCGCACGGTTGCCACGCTCGGCGAGTTTTCGCCAGAGTGGTTGATCACATTCGCATGGATCACAAATCAATCTGTTGGTGCAATACGTGCAATAACTGTTGTAAAGGACATTATATAACAATAAATGGCATCACAAAGGTATATTCCAATTTGATCTGCAGCAAATTATGAACGGCATATACGGAGATGCGAAAACAAGCTCAAAAAGGTGAAGAAAATTTTTGTGCAATCTTTATAGTTAAATTTTTCCTAAGAGATAGCATCAGTGAGGGAATTTTTTTCTATTGTCTTATTTTTCACATTAATGCGATGTCGAGATATGTGGCCCTATCGCAATTGAAAACAAGGTTTCGATAATCCTTCCATAAAGTTTCGATGAGTACATCTGAAATAACCTTGAGATATTCTTCAGGGAAATACAAAAATCTCCTTTTGTGTTTTTTTGTGCAGATTTATCTTTTAAAATCCTATCCGCAATCTATTTTCCGTGCACACACCTTCAACCGAATGTATGCCATATATGATATTACCGTTTCCAACTTTCACCAAGGTTAATAGGAACCATAACAGCTCCCTACCCTTCCCCCCTATAAGAATATCGATTTGTAGCCTCACATTTCAAGGTTAGACTTCTTGTAATGTTTCTGTTCAACATTCGGCGATTTCTGACAATTTTCCCAATAAAACATGATCATTGTGACATTAAGTCTGGCGACGCTGCATAGTAGAGGGAACTCTCAGCGTCACGTTGATGGTTCGTCACCATGCACAGGATTGTAATCAGTTACGGATACCCGTTTATGAGCGCGAACGTTTTATGCACGTCTTGACTTGATTTTTCTTGCGGAAATTTAATATTAGTCTAAAATGTCTGACACAGATACAGCTGATGAAGTGGTTGAAATCAGCTTAACGTCACCCAGAAAAAGGGCTAAAAAGCTTCATCTTAGCGCAGGTGAAAAACAAATTATTCTAAATATCTACAAGAACCAGATGCAAGAGAATAGTGAATTGGCTATAGAAAATATCGTATGTAAGGTTGCTGAAATATCTGGAGTAGGTCGATCAAGTGTTTACAAAATCTTGAAGGAATATAGACAAAATCACTAACTATCTGAGCCAAAAACATATCCAGCGAGAAAAAAAATCATCGAAAAAATAGATGACTTTGACAAAAGTGCCATTAGAAGAAAAGTACATCACTTTTTCTTCAGGAATGAAATACCTACAATAGATAAAATATTGAAGCAAGTGAATGATGATGACGACCTGCCAAATTTAAAAAGATCTACGTTCCATAAGCTGTTGAAAAAACTAGACTTTCGATTTTTGAAAAGAGGAAGGAATAGTTTATTGATAGAAAAGGAGGAAATTGTTATCTGGAGAAGAGAATACCTTAGAAAAATTAGGCAATTCCGCGCTGAAGGAAGAAAAATTTATTATTTAGACGAAACATGGGTGAACGCGGGGCATACGCAGGGAAAGGTTTGGGTAGACAGATCTGTGAGGTCCTCAAGGCAGGCTTTTTTAGATGGCCTTTCGATGGGATTGAAAAATCCTGCAGGTAAGTTTCGAAGTATATGAACTTTTTTGGATGCAGATAATTCATTTTCTGATCGAATCAATGATTTGGAAGCTCCGAACTCAGTTTTGCTATCTCATCCAAGTTTCTGAGTATTTCCTTCACCCAAAAACTAATCTAAGACCCTATCCTACACTAACCTAAAAAGAGTAAGTTGCTTAATTTCGTCATTTAGTGCGCTCGCTGAGAAGTAAAATAACTAATTACTTTCAGGCAAGGGAAAACGCCTGATCATTTGCCACATAGGTAGCGTAGATGGATTTGTTCCTGAAGCATTGTGGGCATTTGAATCCAAAAAAACTGGAGACTATCACGAAGAAATGGATGGTAACTCATTTGAAAATTGGTTCAAAAAAATTTTGCCGACACTTGATGATAACGCAATTATTGTGATGGATAATGCCCCGTACCACTCCAGAAAATTGGAAAAAATTCGAACAATGGCCACCAAAAAGGCAGACATTCAACAGTGGCTTGTCTCAAAGAAGATCGACTTCGACCAAACAATGGTCAAAGCTGAGCTGATAAATATAGTCAAGCGACATAAGTATAAATATGATTTAAAAATTGTTGACGAAATGGCCAAAAACCAAAATAAAACGATTCTCAGGCTGCCTCCCTATCACTGCGAACTGAATCCTATCGAGTTGATTTGGGCCGACATCAAGCAATACGTGGCGTCAAATAACAGCACTTTTAAGTTTTCTGACCTTAAAAAACTGTTTGATGTTGCTGTTGATAGAATTACGCCAGCAAAATGGAGAACATGTATTTACCATGTCCGAGAGAAGGTTGAAACCAAAATGTGGGATATGGACAATATCATTGACACCCAAGTTGAACCCCTTATAATTGACATCAACAATTCTGATGATTCAAGCTCCTCGGAATACAGCATATAAATCGATTGATACCATTAAGACTGGCAGTTTAACGGGCTCTTTGGCAAGACAGGTACGTTCATTATAGACTGCAATCAAAGTGTAAGTTTCTAGTTATTAATGTGGAAATTCCAAATTTATAATTACACAAAATTAGGGTTAATTTAGGAGTTCCAAAGCATAATAGTGCCATTTTGACCTTCTTCCTATTTCTCATGTAAATTTTAATAGCAATCAAACTAACTTTATGGAGTCTGTAATAAACTTTTGTACTACTACTACTACGTCTGTAGTTTCTATTTGCTCAAAAAAATTTGCTCTGAATTGTGAATAGAAGGTTGATTTGTAAATATTATTGGGTATATATGTAAGTTAATAATAAAATATGAACAATTTCAATTGAGATGGTCCACAAGTTTTTTTCGTGTGAGTTTTAGTAACATTTTGCTGAAATGGTGAATTCAGAATTTTTTGCACTGATTCCTAATGTCGAAATATGATTAGAAAGGCGTGGTATATTCCTGATAATTTACTATGCTTTTGGTAGAATTTACAGCAACACATATCTTGTACGACATTTTTTGTTAGATCAGTCACAATAGCTTGATACGGCCCTGCAGCGTCTCCTACGGTTAAGTTCTTGATCACGTGCAATACGGGTGTATATGTTCGATTTTACTTTGTTTCTTCGATGGATACAGTTTACTTCTAGATACTTTTTCTTATTTCTTATTTATACGACATCTTAAAGCGAAAACTCCAAAATTGTGTGTTTGTTAAAATTAAAGCCAATAAATTTTGTGCCAAAACTTCTAGAAGCACATACGTTATTACTTTATTTCCCGATATAAAAATGCATTCACTCTATTTTTGATCACACCTCGTACATACATCGAAGGGCTTTCAATGAGCCTACAAACTAACTTTAATGTTAGAACACGCATTCTTCCTTCCTTATTCTAAAGAGACGCTTTAATTCCTAAGCAACGTATCTCACCGTCGTACAAGTATTCTTCTTTTCTAGCCTAGCTACAAACAGCCCGAATGTAGAAATCTACTGAAAGTTGATGGATAGTCATATTCAGTCGAAATATGTACTTCCCTTTATGTGCTTTGCTAAATAAAACACATTGAGAATCAATCTATTTCAGACTGAATAGTACAAGTTACAAATCAGGTGGAGATGTATGCATTGTTTTTGTATAGTTACATACATAGCACTGCACAAAAACGCTCTGTGAAACAAGATGACAGATAAGAGTGTGCGCTCTCTCTCTATCTATTCGTAAACGTCTGTCATAGCGGTGCGTAGGACCTTTGCTCTTGGTCTAAGTCTTGTAGGTCAGCAGGTCTGACAGGACTGGTTGCTCAGCTGCCAGACAAAGCCAGTGGGAAAGAAGTCAAGAAGAGAGAAAGGGAGGAATTTGGGAGAGTAAAGAGGAGAGACTGCGTCGGTTGAAGGGGTGCCTTGGAGTTTTAGACTAGTATTATTCGTAAATTTTAAATCGATTCAAAAGTTAACTTAGATATTGGTTGTCGTAGAAAAAGTGTTGTTTTGTTTTGGACATAAAATTTCACGTTTTAGTTTTGTTCACAGTGCGAGCCACGGTCTTGTGTTTTCTGCGAATTCACGCCGTAAGGATCGGAGTGTATTCATGTAAAAAACCTATAAAAAGTCAAAAAAAACCTATAAGATGATATCTTGCAAACTAGGTAGTTTTTAGTGTGCAAACAGTCATTCCACGTTTGATCACTAGGATCGTTGTGAACGTCCATCTAAGGAGGAATGACTCAACTAATCTACATGCATTATTGGTTGCATATGTTTTGTGAGGCCAAATAATGATCCTTGATTGTAGTTTTTATCTCTAAGAAGAAATTTTGTTGAATGGCAAGATCGCATCTGGTTGATTATGTGTATTGTTCTGCATGTGTATAAAATCGGTGATATTTGCTGTGTGAGAAAATCATTACTGAATATGTTGCCAATGAAGTACAGGTATATCTGTTGGCTGTGCCCCCGGGTAATTACTGTTAGCATGTATATGGCTTATAATTCGAAAGTGTACAGCGAATATAATTATTTCTCCTCTCTCATTTTTGACATTCAGCAAATTTGTATAATATGTAATTTCCAGAATGGATAAGAAAAAGTGGATGCGCAACTAATTTCTAGCTTTGAATCTCAATTAAGTGTATTTGAGACAAGAGCCCAATGTAATTATCATCAACACATACAACTTACAGCTTAAACCTCCAGTAATGCCATCTCAGAAGCAGATTTTACATCACATCAGAGCCAAAGATTGATACCAAGCCTCATGACGTTTAGGCAACACGTACAACTAAGTGCTTAGTCAACGTATTGGCGAAAAACCTACATAATGTCAAAAAAACAGCATAATGTCAAAAAAAATCGGCATAATGTCACTTTTCAATATACGTGATACCCTTGCCGGAATACTGCCTTCCAAGTTTCAGACATAAATTGTGTCAAAGCCTGACGTAATAGATGGATCCGTGCCCTCTCTTTAAGATGTGATATTTGTCATAGAGGTTATGTTTTTGTCATGTCACTTAGCGCCTTTAAAATACTTATGGTGAGTTTATACATCCTAGAGATATATTATGATATAATCATAGTTGAAGTTCGTAACTTTTATCTCTTATGATTGTGCTTATGACGGAACTGTCATTTCACCAAAACTAGGTGTCAAAACTGTCACCTACCCTAGTGCTTAAGGACTAACTGACAACATATCTAACCTACAATTTCGCAACACAACTCAAACTGCGACCTACCACACTATACAGAGTGCTACATTATTACGACTGCTTAATAAATAATTTGAAGCAACTTCTTTCTGTATCAAGCACAACTTATAACTGTGACTATACTTATGATTATTATGATTAAAACGTTGAATAAACATGCTATTAGTCACAGGCCACAGTGATAAAATGGTTAATGCGTACTCCTAGAACGTGTAGGCTTCAGTCCGACCGATGACGGATTTTTTTTCTGTTATTTTTTCATTTTCAGTTCCTTTTACATGCGTTGCGTAATCCGATAAAATAACATGATTATTTGAATAATCGTATTATCTTAATCGCACCCCACGCTCTCGAATAAAAATATTTCTGACCCCTGAGTAACCATAGACGGTCGTCAACTGCGAGAAAAACGGTCGCGTTGGTGTTGAAAGCTCTATTTGTTTTGCTTCCCAGTCAATCATCAATTTGAAAATTTTTCACGAAGGAGTTTTATTATCGTTTAAATTTTTCCAATGAAAAAATATTTTTAAAACTTTACTTCGATTTACTATCAGCAAAATGAAAGCTTGTCTTTATAAATGTATTTTTTATTTTATATATTCAGACTAACGATGGATAAATAATGAAGAACATATAGTATGTTATATAACCCTACTTTTTCGATAAGATCTTTCATTAAAAATAATGTTTATTGTGGCTCGGAACTATGCAACAGCCTGTACATGTCTGACTGATTTAAGATTATAAAACTATCAGATATTAACTTCGCGTTTCCGAATATTATTCTAACTGTCCCATAAGAATACTTTCCATTTTCGTTAGGGTGCGCTATATATACGCAATGTTGTTCATAAATCATCGAATTATATAACAACTGAAAAAGCCGAAGGGATAAAATTCTAACCAGAGGTTTAAATCTGGGCCAGGTAAAGGGAATTCGCAAAAAGTTTGAGTGATGGAGGAGACAGAGTAACGTTCAATCAGCTAATGGCTATTTGCTGGAAGCCTGGAGAGGCTGATCTCGGATAAAGGTGGTTAAATATGTAAAGACCTCTTACTAAATATTCAATTACTATAAGGTAAGGTCAATGGCGCTTCTAAATAGGCTATATGCGTTTAGCTCGGCAAATAGTTCATTCCACGTTTGCTAGCTATCTATGATCGCTGTGCGCATCATCAAAAGCATCCATCTATGGAGGAATGACTCAACGACACGACATGCTCAAGCATGCATTGCTGGTTGCAGAAATCCAAGTATTGCTTATCTGATTTCGCTCTAAGAAGATGTGAAAGAAAGAAAGTTTGTTGAGCAGCAAGATCGCATCTGGACGATTATGTGTGTTGGTATGCATGTGTATAAAATCAGTGATATTTGCTATGTGAGAAAATTATTACTGAATATGCTGCCAATGAAGTAAATCTATTAGCTGTACCCGACGGGTTATTTATATGATGTCCTTTCTGAAGACATGTTATGCTCAAAGTTATAAATTAAGATTTTTCCCGTTTTTTTTTTGTTTGTAAAAACTTTGAGGATTACGGGAAATCACCACCGCACCCGCGTTGTGTGTAATTACTGTTAGCATGCATATGATTTGTAATTCGACAGTGTAAATAACATGGAAAGTACTGCTGGGATTAAATGAAAATTAGGAGTTACTACTATGACAAGGTCGAAAAAGCTTTGTAGTTTTTAAAAAACGGTCTAGTTGCGGCGGAGAAGAATGCCAAAAAAAGAAATCTTTCAAACTCTTTGACGATTCCGAGGGTCCTGAACATTCTTGAAAAAGTTATGGGAATAGTACTTCTGGGTTTGGATGAGTTTTTGGACTATACCAAGGACAAAAATGCTTCGTTGACCTTGAAAGTCAACTGGCGGAGGAGAGAAACGCGATAAACGAAAAAACAAAAATTGCTTAAAGTTTGGTTTTTGACGTTTCAGATGATCCTGCTCCAGAATGTTTCCCGGCTCACTGATTAAGAGTCGGTTATCAAAAATAACCACATTTACTAAATATCTGGAGCAGTATATCAGATCCCGAGAAAAAATTGATAACATGTAGGTACTGGAACAAGTGCGTTTTTTTTTCAAACACGGTTCATTTTATCAGTACCAAACGATAGTACATTTTTTCCATTTGAAGAACAGACCATTTGATACTTCAACTTATGAATCTCTTGAAAGTCATCGATGTTAAATTTGTCTTTGCCACTTTTTTATTTTTATTTAAATAATGAAATCTGTTCGAGCTATTTTAATCGCTGAAAACAATAGACTAGATATGGCTGCAGTAGCTAATGGGGCGATAACCCTTCTTGAACCTAAATAGAGGTGATTTTTATATTCGTACGTTATTTTTTGGTTATTTCCTTCCATTTTATTCTGTTACCCAAGTTTGACATCTTCTCAGCTTCATTTTGACAACACGTCGGCAAAGTAAATACAAAAAATTGAAATCCTCGAAATGGAATTTCATGTAACCCTTGAGTGAAGAGTGGAGCATATTTTGACGCTCTGGTAACGCTCAAAGTGACCATGTACGTTTAGGAGAGATTGCAGCAAATTGAGTTTTCAAAAAGCAGTCATTGCTTGCAGATATAAGGTAATAAGAAAAAAGGAGTGGAGTACCACATACAATTTTAGAGCTGACCATTGATCAGTAGGAGCCATATCGATTGGTTCGTTATGATTCTATACCAATTCTGTCCTGATTACTTTATGCTTAATAACTCACATAGAAGTCCTAAATAATACAAATGCATCACTTGACGATATGATGCATTTTGTATATCATTCAATGATAAGCCGATACTTTTTTTCACTCTCTGCCATGTTGAAGTATGGTGCATTATAGCTTAGACGACTACAAAAAATGGATTCGACTTTTGATAAAAGACTCACCACTGACAATTTCGTAGTCATGGAATAGTGAGGATAAATTCAACCAATGAGTAATAAGATGAAAACCGAAAAGAGTAGACGAATGACCCCGTAGACCCTGTCGAGTATATTAAAAGTTATAACATATCGATATTCCTACCGATTCTACAATATTAGATACTTTTCTGTTTATCACTTGTTAGTTGCTGATGTAGGCAGTTGAATGACTGTGTCTTACTTTTGTATTGTACAAAATGCACTGTTACTTGAAAAAAAAATAATTAAGTTAGATTCCATCAAGAAAAAGGGTGTTTGATTGAGGGTCAGTAGATCCTGATCCATCTTTATTACAGTATAATCTGGGTTACTAAGTCAACGTGCGTATGCAAAAATAATACCTATCTCTTAGGGGGGAAATGTAGAGAACGAAAGATCAAGGGTCTTTAATATGGAGCATTCATAAAGGTTTTTACATTCCGGACGAAAAAGGCTTATTGTTCGAGCTCTTTTGTCTGAGAAGGACTTTTAATGTTAAACCCTGTTTGAAGGAATTATTCAAATTCGTTGCAGCAAGTACACAAACTGACAAAGATTTTTTTGTCGCTGTTCTCTAGTTTTTTGTAGCGTAAGTATACGAGGGATGTCTTTTGAGTTGTGCATATAGAAACATAGTAGGCCGCGCGGATCGAACGTCAGTACTGAATCTTAACATCACTCTTTAGTAAACTTAAATTCAAAGTTTCACAACAATACGTGCAGTGTTCTCTCTCCAGTCAATTTTTAAGTGTCACCAAGTCATTAGAAAAATGGAACTCAGCCGAGAACATCTTTGCTCCATAATTTATGACAACTTTCAGAGACAATTATCGCAACAAGAACGCCTTGCTGAGTTACTGTCTGTTTTCGGCAACGAAGCGCCACATCAGTCGACAATTTCCCATTGGTATGGAGAAATCAAACGTGGACGGGTGAGTCTTAGCGACGATCCCAGGGTGGGTGCAACAAAAACGGCAGTCACCCAGGAAAACGTCGATGCTGTGCGCAAACTCATCATTGAAGATAGACATGTGACATATCGCGAGATTGAGGCGTCCTTGAAGATCTCAAAGACCTCAATTCAAAAAATTTTATATGAAGAATTAGGAGTAAGCAAATTAGTTTCTCGTTGGATACCCCACCTGTTGACTGCACAGCAGAAAGCAGCCAGGGTTAATTGGTGTCAAAAAACGCTTGACCGTTTCAATTCCGGAAACTCAAAAAATGTGTACAGCATTGGTAGTGGTGATGAATCGTAGATTTACTGTTATGAACCAGAAAATAAACGACAGTCGGCTGTTTGGGTGTTCCAAGGTGAAGAAAAGCCAACAAAAGTCATCCGTTCTCGAAGTGTTTCGAAAAAGATGGTCGCGACATTTGTGTCAAAAGCGGGTCATATTGCAACAATTCCTCTTAATGAGCAAAGAACTGGTACTGCGGATTGGTATACCACCATTTGTTTGCCAAAAGTCATCACCGAGCTTCGAAAAATCAACCCCGAAAGAAGAATCATCCTCCACCAAGACAATGCAAGCTCGCACACAGCCAAAAAAACAAGGTAGTATTTAACGGAAGAAAACGTATTGGACCGTCCTCCATATAGTCCCGATCTAAGTCCTGACGATTTCTTTACTTTCAAAAATGCTGTTTTGGATCTGCCAGCAAACGAGTGGAATGAGTGCTTCGGAAATTGGTTCGAGCGCATGCAGATGTGTATTAATCTTCGTGGAGAATACTTCGAAAAACAATAAAGTCATTTAAAACTACCTACCGTGTTGTTTTATGTCTATATGCAAAACTTAAAAGACATCCCCCCTATTTCATATTGTAGTTCAGAATTTACAGGAAACAAGCTTTCGAATACCGATAGGACGTGACCATTTATATCCAAACAGGCCACTATCTTTAACATCCGCGTGTAAAACCGATTATGCGGCACCCTCTTTGATCTCGATTACCTAGACGGAGCTTGCTAAAAAGACTCTTTAGTTTTATCACATAAGGCTGTAAATATGCAAAAAAAAGTAAATACTTCACGAACAAAAACTAGTTTTTTATCACTTAGTTACTCATTTTTGATTGCTTAAGTGCAAAGCTAATCAGTTTATAGGATGACGTTCAGCAGAAGTTAAACCCTATCGAAATAAGTCAGTGCCATGGACCCAACATCCTGGATGGAGGATAGTTGCTTTCGTTCGTTGTCCCAGAGTCGGAAGAAATCAGCATGCTCAAGTAGATCCTCTTAGAAAAAAGTTAGCTACGAACATGTATGACAGACAAATTAAACGGATCAAGTCCGTCAGAAAGGTCGATACAATAAGATAATCGACTTTCTTACCCTGTCCTAGCTGCAGTACCGTCTATCTGGAATAATCGCCTCTCCGCAGTAACACGATGCTCAGACCTGATAGCGCCAGTCATACGAGGATGCTTTGAAGACCGGTCGCCAGCCGATGCAGTCAGCCAGCCTTTACAGAGTAATTCAAAATAATAAAACTATACTATCCACAGGTAGGAGCAGAAGGCTTGACTGGCTGGTCATGCCGACCTTCTTTGGGACTATATTAATTCTATCCCAATCAGTGAAATATCTGGGAATTATCCTGGATTGCAAACTGAACTGGAGAGAGCATGTTGAATACAAGGGTAGCAAGGCTCGCAATTCAATGTGGGTCTGTAGACGTGCTGTCGGTGTAAGGTGGGGGCTTAAACCCAAAGTGGTATGCTGGCTCTACACGACGATAGTACGTCCATCTCTCTTGTACGGCTCCCTGGTCTGGTGGCCTTGCATTAGAACTGAGGACAAACTCAATAAAATTCAGCGTTTGGCCTGTATTAGCATTACAAGCGCAGTGCGAACAAGGCCATTGAGTGCAATGGAAGCTCTGTTGGATCTCCCACCGCTGGATGTGGTGATCCGCGGTGAAGCGAGAGTAGTCGCTCATCGACTGTGGAGTTAGGGCAGCTGGGCCTTCTTGAATCCTGTCAAGGGGCATACTGCCATCTTAGTCGATTTGCAAAGGGATGACCCCGTCCTTCTAAGCAGGGGTGATCGTATTACCCTTAAATATCGCTTCGACCGCAAGTTTATTGTGGAGTATCCAACGAGGGAGAAGTGGGACGCCGGTAGCCGGAGACTCTCCGGAGTGAGCGGGCAAGTCTGGTACACGGACGGCTCGGTCACCGAAGAGGGCTCAGGTGCTGGGGTGCCTGGGCCTAGAACTAGGCTATCTCTGCATCTCGGTGGATGCACCACTATTTTCCAGGCGGAAATCTTTGCGATTCTGGCTTGTGTATCTCAAATTCTGAAGGAGGGTGGGCATAGGAGAAGAATAAGTCTTATCTGACAGCCAGACTGCAATGAAAGCACTAAGTGCCTGAAAGATTACTTCGAGTCTTGTATTGCAATGCAGAGAGGGTCTGGATTGCCTCGCAGAGAGGCATCCGGTATCGCTAATGTGGGTACCGGGGCACCCTGGGGTAAGGGGCAATGAGACGGCGGACAATCTGGAGAAGATAGGATCAGCCAGCAAGATCGTTGGTCCTGGGCCAGCTTTAGGACTGACCGCGCATAGAGCTAGAAGGAAAATGGAGACGTGGATCGCAAGACAACACTCTCAAAAATGAAAAAGTATCTCTAGACATCTCCGCCAGGCACAGGAACTCATTGAAGTGCCCAGTGCTAAGGATGGACGTTTCTGCTTATCTCTGGATAGATCCAACCTAAGGTTGCTAGTGGAACTGATGTTTGGCCATAACACGTTAAGGCGCCACCTGCACGTGATGGGGGTGGCGGAGGATCTCTTGTGTAGGCGCTGCGGGATAGAGGAAGAGACCTCGGCGCACGTTTTGTGTCGCTGTGAAGCTCTGGGCTACTATATTCAGACTTTACTAGGGTCCATTTCTTTGGACCCTCAGGACGATAAGGAGCTTGGACTCAAGGAGATTCTCAACTTCGCTAAAAGAGCGAGGCTTGTGATCTAAGGAATGTAGAGGTGCATAAGGGCCCGTTTAAGTGGCCTATGCACTGGCTCCTTATGGTGGTCGGAATGCCTCTAATTTCACTATTCATTTATCTACAGGTACTTTGTCACATATTCTTAACAACACACTTTAGTTCCTTGAGTTTACAATTAAATATGTCAACATGCTGCGATATCTTATTGTATAAGATTTGTTCCAACCTTGAGTCTTGGTACCGTACCAAAACCATCATACTGACAGGTTATGATTGCAGAATTGTTTCTAGGCTGGAAGGTGGTTGGAACGATTTTGGAGTCGTTTTTGTAACTGGTGACAGATAGCCTCTTTGGCATAACTGGTCGCAATGAAAGCTGGACAATATCAATAAATTATCTTTAAATAGAAAACACAAAGGCCAACAGAGCACGGATGCAGTTTAGTTGGAGGTTAGAGGAAATCACCTGTCCACAGTTCTACTGCGCAGGTCAGTTCCATTAATAATAATAATAATAATAATCTTCATTGATCATAGAAAAAATACACGAGTATTCATAGACATGTCAGTATTGAAAAAAGAAAAGTGAAGTATCGCAGATATAAAAGTACTCACTATAATAAACTCAATATACAAAAAACACTAATATGATTTTACGAAGTCGAGCAAAATGTCAAGAACATTATTAAATTATCCGTTCAATTTAGTCAAGAAGGCCTGCCTGTCCCTTGCCAAAGCATAATATTCCTCAAAACAGTAAATACAGGCCCTTATTAATACAGATTTCAATTTACATTTAAATCTGCTCAGCTGAAGCGATCTCACCTCATCTGGCCACGCATTGTACAATTAGATTTCTCCACTGTTGGTTCTAGCCAATCTGTTTGTTGGAAGTACCAGATTATTGTAATGTCTTGTGTTGTATGAGTGAAAATCTGCACATTTAAAAAAGTCTGAAATGTTTTTTCTGACATATATTAATTTTTCATAGATAATCAGGCCATACAAAATTATTATATTCAACGATTTAAAGCAACTACACGATTAATATTGCTTTAAATTAGCAATGCACCTTATTGCAGATTTCTGAACTTCAAACACTTTTTCAATATGTATATTAGCTGCAGAGCTCCAAACTAAAAGTCCATAACGTATAATAGAATCAAAAAGAGAATAATAAGCTGTACGTGCAGTTATTTCATTGACAGTATATATATATTATTTGCCTTATAGCATAAACTGCCCTGTTTAATTTATTACATAAAATATTTACATGGTCATTATACAACAGACTAGTGTCCAAAACTACAAACAGAAATTTAGTTTTAGTCGTTTCTCCAACCGTACTGAAAGGTTTAGTTTCAAAACAAAGAGCTTCAGTTTTTACTTCATTCAGAACAAGCTGTTTTGTGACAAACCACGCCTTAGCCTGATCGAGGACGCTGCGTCGACGCCCCTCTCTACAGCAATTCTGAATGTTACATGATCGGCATACAGTATGGTCTCTATACCATGTTCGTTTTTGAATGCTGGCAGCAAATCATTCACATATATGAGAAAGAGGAGTGGACCCAAGACGGAACCCTGAGGCACACCGGTCTCTGCAAGCATAGGTTCACTAGCTCGATTATTACAGCAAACAATCTGGAATCTGTCTGATAGGATCGCATCAGCTTTAGAGGAGTTCCCCTAATGCCATAAAATTTTAGTTTTTCTAATAAAATATTTCTATTCTCACAATCGAAAGCGGCAGTCAGATCAGTAAATAGTCCTACAATCTTATTTTTATTTTCAAAGGCCTGACTTATACAATTTACTAAAGTTAGTATGGCATCCATTTTCGTTTTGTTTTCCTAAAGCCAAACTGCCTGGGCATAATGATTTTATTTTTATCAAAAAATGAAACAAGTTGATCTAATAGCTTCGAAACCACAGGCAGAATAGATATTTGTCTAAAGTTTTGAGGAAGGTTCAGCTCTCCCTTTTTGTAGAGCGGGATTAATTTAGCAGATTTTAAAAGACATGGAAATGTACCCTCCACCAAACAAGTGTTTATTATATCTACCAGTGGTGACAGTACTACCTGGACTACCTTCTTAAAAATAAACACATTCATTCCAAAAACATCCTCTGTCTTTTTATTTTTTAATTTGTTTGTAATACATCTAAATTCATAAAGATCCACTAGCCTAAAAAACATATATTTTGGCTGTTCCAGAGCCGTATCCATATATAAATGGACACTGAGATTTCCACTTGGGAAATTACCATCGAGTGTTCCAGCATAGCTTACATAAAATGCATTTAACTCATTAGGTGTAATGCCCCCAGGATTTATTTTAATCTTGCTTTTCCTACCTCTTGTTAGATTTACAGGGTTTGTCCGAAAAGTAATAGGACTGAGTCGATTTAAAAAAATTTATTGAGCCAATCGTTACAATTCTTTAAAAACTTTCAAAATAGGCTCCTTCTGCGTCGATGCAGCGCTGCTAGCGCGATTTCCAAGCATTGAAGGCGTCACGGAAGGCATTCTCCGGAATAGCCTTGAGAGCCGCGGTGCATGCTGCTTGGATCCCCTCTGTCGTCTCAAAATGCTTGCCTTTCATCGACCTTTCCAGACGAGGAAACAAAAAAGTCAGGGGGGGCACATCTGGGCTGTAGGGCGGCTGCGGAAGAGTTGGGATGCCGGCCTTGGTCAGGTACCTGTTCACAAGAAAGGCGGTGTGAGCCGGGGCGTTGTCGTGGTGCAACTTCCAGTCGGCTGCGATGTCTTGTCGGACCCGACTGACCCTTCGTTTGAGCCACCTGAGCACTTCCACGTAAAACTTGGCGTTGACTGTTTGTCCAGAAGGAACAAATTCATGGTGGACTATGCCTTTGATTTTCTTGACACACTTCCACTCGCCGCAATTTCTGGTCGTCAGTGAGCACTTTTGGCACACCTTGTGCATGTTCAAATGCTGTGTTACAATGTCATAAACCACAGATTTTGGTAAATTTAACATCTGAGCAATTAAACGAATACTTAGTCGACGGTCTGAGTTCCAAACTTTGCGCACACGAGTCACATTATCGGTGTTTGTTGAAGTCGAAGGTCTTCCAGCACGGTCTTCATCAGCGACCTCTTCCCGGCCGTCCAAAAAGGCCTGGTGCCACCGAAACACACTTACTAAAGCAACACCTGGGTAAGCCTGCTTGATCATATCAAACGTCTGTGTCGCAGATTTACCGAGTTTCACACAGAATTTAATCGCGTACCTCTGCTCTAACGAACGCTGCATCTCGGTTTGCACCACTCACAGAAACACTTCGCGCGAAAATGCCTCTCCTGACTCTCCAAGTGCTCGGAGACAACTGACCAGCCGCTCATTCGTTAGCTAGGAACGCCTTCTACCGAATCCAGTCGGTGAGCGCACGCTCAGAAGTACAGTCATGGCGGAAGAAAATGAGTCCTATTAATTTCTGGACAAACCCTGTATTATGTCCCAGACAGTTTTATTACGATTGTCACTTCCCTCCAATCTAGTTAAATTGTAATTTTTTTGCTTTTGCTAATATCATATTATATTCTCTCTTAAAATCCCATATATTTCTTTGTTTCGTTCTGTAGGATATTTGTGTTTAACATCAAAATAAAGTATTAACCTATCCTTAGCCTCCACCACTTCTCGAGTAATCCAGCTTTTCATCCTGGGATTATTATTTTGAGTATACTTTCTGAATTACATATTGTAATATTCAAAAAAAGTATTATGAAATGCTGTATATTTAGATTCCGCGGAATGTGCATTATACACATCGTGCCAGGTTTCTTTTGAAAGATTAAAAGACAATGAGTTAAATACAGCTTTATTATAGATTCTAAAGATCGAGTCATTTTCTTGGGAAGTGTTTTGAGCATCAATATTTATTTTCAAAGCACGATGATCTGAAAATCCCAATCACTCTACTTCAGCCTTACTGGAGACACAATTACTAAATATATTATCTAGGCAGTTACCCTTGTCATGTGGGGGTTCATGTATATGCTGATGAAGCCCAAAGGATATAAAAAGATGTACTACTCGTATCATATTATAATAAAAAAATCTCCAGCTACTAATACATTAACTTTTGGAACCATTTTTAATACGGAATTCGAGACATTTGTCATTATTTCTAAAAATGTGTCAATATTTTATAAACACTAATAACTAAGTCTTACACAAACACGCTGATATTTCAGAAATTTGTTCCATAGACATCTTTTCAAGATGCTCCAGTTTTCTGAATTTTATATTAGGATTCGCATAAATACAACTTCCGCCATTTTTCTATTTGTTTCTACAGTTATAACTAGTTAGCTACAGACCACCCATTCCTATGCCTTGCAGCTGTTCCTCTTTAAGCCAGTGTTCATTTAGACATATTGTCTTAATCTTAGGGTTTTGAAGAATATGGTGTTCAAGTTCCAAGTACTTATTTGACAGACACTGTATGTTCAGGTGCATAACAGATACACTATCCTTCTTGACTAGCCCCTTAACTAAAACTTCCTTTGGTAAGTCTTCCTGTGGTGTGTGATTTTTGTTGATTTACTCTCCAGTGAAAAATGTATGGCTTAACCAGGACTGCCTGTGGCCATATTTCGCTTTTTAGTATGTTGTCCTCATCCTCTATCTTTGTTGATATCTTAAAAGCTGCTGAGTAATTGTTTCTAGCCTGTAGTCTCTCACACTCATATACTGAGATGCAAAAATTCTTAAGGTGCTCCATGATTGCCTCTTTTTTTGTATTTTTGTCTAGATTATCCACATAAAACCAGTTTCGTTATTGAGCTAGAGATATGAACAGTTGATTACAGTTGGTTCCTCAGATATTTGCTTTGGAGCCCATGCGATTTGACACATTAGCTGCTGCAATACCAGAAACTTGAGGTATAATAATAATAATAATAACAATAATAATAATAATAATAATAATAATAATAATAATAATAATAATAATAATAGTATGTATTTACTCTAAAATTCAGGGATTAAGAAAAGAGTAAATAAATATAAGTTATGGAATCCTGTTGGTAACATAACTATGTGGTACAAGCCCATTATTCCAACAAATTGAATTGTATGGCAAGCAAGCCCATTAAGAAATATTAGCTTTTTACATCTTTTTATCGATACAGCTTTGTTATTTTTCCTATAAAGGTTAGAATTATATCGAGGCACAGACAGATTTTGTTCAATACTTGTACCACTCTTCGTTCCTGCAATAAAGTCTGTTATTTTTTTTACCATACGACGTGTGCATTCTTTATCTGGCGCTGCGAACAGGATCGTTATACGCCTTCGTGGAAAACATCTGGAAGTTTGTACGAGCCCAGCCAACCATCAGTAAAATCTTCGAGATTCATCGGGTGAGCTGAACTACGTCCCTTCTGTGTGACCAACCATTGTGAGGTAGGAAGTATCCACTTCCGTAAGAGAAACGATCTGAGAACCTGAGAGCCACGTCCGAGGTCCCTGCAGAACGAGCCTAGAGAAACAGAGAGCTACAAGAACCAGAGCAGTCTACGTTATGAAAAATTTGATTTTTCACATAACGCTAGAGTAAGCCAAATCCATTTTATCTATTTAGTCAAAGAAACTTTTGGTAAATCTCCAGTACGAGAACGATCACCCATTAGAAGACAACCAGTAAAAAACCAAGCTAACGTTAGAGAGGAATTCAGAACAACCATGGCTGACAATCCACAAATGTTATTTAACCTATTGAAAGATAGTGTGCCTATTTTTTCTGAAACATCAAATAATTTATCTGTATATTTACGTAAATCTAGAGAATTTGTTGCCGCTTTGCATGGCCCATATCAAATTCATGCTTTATCGTACGTAAAATACAAACTACAAGGAGAACCTTCTGTTATCGT
Source organism: Acanthoscelides obtectus (assembly GCA_963669975.1). Classification (NCBI taxonomy): domain Eukaryota; kingdom Metazoa; phylum Arthropoda; class Insecta; order Coleoptera; family Chrysomelidae; genus Acanthoscelides; species Acanthoscelides obtectus. The sequence goes on from CAVLJG010000005.1 coordinate 80,836,534, forward strand.
TGAACGAAATAATCCTCAAACTTGGCAAGAATTTGAAGAAATTCTCAAAGAACGTTACAAAGATTCAAAATCCGGATTAATGCTACTTGATGAACTTAGAAATTCATCCCAGTACACAGACTATATGAATTTCCACACTGAAATTTTGCAAAAATTACATATTCTTAGATAATATGCTCTTTTGGAATTTTTTGATGTAGTTGCTCAATCTAGAGTCGACCTTTACACAGAAGCTGCATTAAATTCATTTGTAACTGGTATTAAAGAACCATATAAATCACTCCTATTTAACGCAACACCTACAACTCTTCAAGGTGCCTTACAAATTTGTCGGAAATACGATAATTTACAAATACAATCGCAATGCAAAGTATTTACTAAACAAAATGCCAAAAATACTAACGCCATTCAAACCGAAACCTACAAATGCCGTTCAAAATACACCTATGTGGCGATTCCCTTCAAACCAACAATTTTACAATCCGCAATTTTACCAACAGCCACAACGATCTAACTTCCCAACTGGCCCGATTAACATCAGACCAAATTATTTTAATAATCAATTTCAAAGACAAATTTAACCACGACAGCCTAATTTCTATCCACAAAATAGACAAGGTTCACCAAAAAACTTTAAACCGACACCCCTGTCTACATCAACTATTACGAACCGCCCCTCGCAACAACAGAATCAATACCGTCCTAACTTTTTCTCAAACCACGGATAAAGACCAAATTTTATCGATGAAAAACTAACCAACACCGAAGCAACCGAACAATCACAAAACGAACAAGAATACGATGAACAGCAATACTATGATCCAAATTATGAAAATTATGACCAACAAGAATATGAAAATTCAGATAGTAACCCTACTGTCGAGTTTCCCCCTGAAGAGACAACTCAAAATTTTCCGAAAGCTCCAAATCAAAACCCATTGACTTAGATCTCAATAATTATGAGAACACACATTTGCCATACATTTATTTACAAAATTTAGATTTGCTAGTTCTTATAGACACTGGTGCATCTGTCTCTTTGATCAACACTCAAATTGCTTTCAATTATTTTCCAGATTACATTTATCCAAAACACTTTTCAATAAAATCTGTCATTGGTACTAAACACGGTGAATACGCTTTGCGAATTCCTTCGTTCAATGAACATGGCATTAACACTGAAATTGAATTTCTCATTTTAGACTGGCACGAACGTTTTGACTGTTTACTAGGATATTATGATCTACAAAAATTTCAAGCTACTTTACAAACATCTAAGAATTTGCTATCCATTGATCGTTTAAACTTTATTTACCACACTGACAAAATACCACGTAAAGTCCCGAACACTGTAATCAAAAATTAAGTTCTAAAATCCCCTATCAAAAATGGATAAATTATCGTTCCACATTAAATATCTAAATTCTAACGATTACACACCCGAAATGATTTGTACCGTTAATAATTACGAAGTACTATACCCAGAAAATCCAAATCTATTAGATTTAAACTATCAATGCATCAAATACGACAATTTGGATAATTACGACATTGAAACACCCCAGAATGAATATAATTTAACTGATATTGGAACTTTAATAAGAACTGATCACATGAATGACGAGGAAAAATACAAGATAACAGAACTTTGTAGAAAATTTCCTGAAGCTTTTCTAAAACTCAACGAAAAATTAGAGCCATGTACCGTAACATCTCATTCTATCAGAACAAAACACGACGACCCAATATTTGTAAAATCTTTTCGCTATCCAGTCTATTTAAAAACCGAAATTCAGAAACAAGTCGCTAAACAAGATGACATCATCCGTCCCAGTACAAGTCCGTACTCATCACCTGTATGGATCATAAATAAGAAGCCTGACGCTTCCGGCGTTAAAAAATATCGCATGGTAATCGATTTTCGTAAACTAAATGACATTACTATCGAAGATAAATATCCTTTCCCCCGAACTGAAGAAATATTAGAGAGTTTAGGCAAAGCCAAATATTTTTCAACGTTAGATCTGGCACAAGGATTCCATCAGATTCCTATGCACAAAGACTCAATTGAAAAGGCTGCCTTCACCGTCGACAACGGGCACTATGAATACTTACGAATGCCTTTCGGACTGAAAAACGCTCCAGCAACATTCCAAAGAATGATGAATTTTGTTTTAAAACCATACATCGGAAAAATATGTTTCGTCTATTTAGATGACATAATAATTTTCTCAAAATCATTGCAAGACCACCTTATTCATTTGAAATCTATATTTTAAGCTTTAATTAAACATCAATTGAAAATACAACTTGACAAAACAGAGTTCCTAAGAACAGACGTTCCATTTCTGGGACATGTAATAACGCCAAACGGAATTAAACCAAATCCGGATAAAATCAGATGCATTCAAGATTTTCCAATACCAAAAACTATCAAACAAATTCAATCATTTTTAGGATTAACCAACTATTACAGAAAATTCATTGAAGTCTTTGCCAAAATTACCAAACCTTTCACTAAATGTTTAAAGAAAGTCGAGAAAATCAACATTTCAGATCCTGATTACATTCAAGCTTTTGATGTAATAAGAAAGACTATCACTAATTCACCCGTACTCCAATATCCTGATTTTTCAAAAACGTTCACGTTAACAACCGACGCCTCAAATATTGCGATAGGAAGTGTTCTATCACAAGACGGAAGACCTATCAGTTTTCATTCAAGAACATTAAACTCTGCTGAACGAAATTATTCTACCATTGAAAAAGAACTCTTAGCCATTATTGATTCATGCAAATACTTTAGACCATATTTATTTGGACATAGATTTCTGATTGAGACTGATCATAAACCTTTGGTGTGGTTATCAAATTTGAAAGAACCAAACCAGAGATTAATTAGATGGAAAATCATACTTGAGGAATACGATTTCGAAATCAAATACAAAAAAGGCAAAACAAATTTAGTTGCTGACGCCTTAAGCCGAATCCAGATAAATGTTCAGGATTATCTGGAAACCGAATCAATGATCCCTAACGCACCTGAATCAGAAATGACTATTCACGAAACAGACAACAGATCAACTAACACGAGACACACTTCGCCTGAATCAAACCCAAACTCGATTCAATTTTCAGACAAAAACTTTTATGCCTATCCTCACCGAATTGAATTTATAACAGGAAAAAAGAAAAACAAGATCAAATTACTTCCGAATAAGACACTAAGGTGCTCTTTAATTAATCACTTATGTTCCTCATTTATTTTGGATTGTATAAAAAATTATTGTACCCCTGGTATTAAATACGGAATTTGGTACGACGATCAGAAACTTTTGCCCATACTTAGTAAAATTATGACACAATCTTTTTCTGCAAAACATATTGTACTAGAAAAAGCTGCATTTAAACCAATTTATTTAGACAAACAAGAAATGAAAGACGAAATAACTTTGTACCATCATAAATTTCTTAACGGAATTAATGAAACTTATTCTCATTTCCAAAAGACTCACTATACACCAAAACTTAAAGACCTTATAACTGACATCATTATTAAATGCGAAATCTGTTTAAAAGCTAAATACGAACGAAAACCTTACAAAGAACCAATCCAAGGCCCATTTTTCAGTAACAGACCATTCCAACTAGTGTTCATAGATATTTTTACTATTGAAAATACTAAATATGTAACTTTTATAGACCACTTTAGTCGATATGCCTAATATCAGACCATGTCACGAAATCACGTTGACATACTATCTAAAATGAAAGATTTCTTTTCACATCATGGATCTCCAAAATCACTTCATGCCGATTATGGAGAATTACGTTCAGAAGTTATTAAAGATTATTGTAAAGCTCATGAAATACATTTGCACTTAGGAAGCACCAGCAATCCTAGTTCTATTGCACCAATTGAACGATTACATAGTACCATTGGAGAAAAATTTCGAATCCTAAGACAGACTCGAAAAACAGACACTACTACTGACCTAATGACTGACGTTATATTAAATTGCAATCAATCTGTTCATTCTACTACCAAACATACACCTTTTGATTTATTATACGGTAGTACTGAAGACCCTTATTCATCACATCTTAAACAAATATTAGAAAAAGACAAAATTAATGAACAAATCGCTCACGATTCTTATAATCAATTAAAAAAACAAACTAACAAAATTAACGAAAAACGCGTATCTAAGATCCCCGTTTTAAAATCTCCGATCTGTATCAAAATCACAATCAGACAAGCTAAGGACAAACCAAAATATCAAAAACACACTATTTTCAAACAACAAAGAAATCAAATTTTAATCAAAGATAGAAAACACATGTTGAGACGAATCAAGCCTCAACGTAAAAATCCTTTGCAGAGCTCTACCAGTCCAATGCCTACCAATTCGAGCGCTACTGATGAATCCTCTGCTCAAAGCACCTCCGGTAATCAAACTGCCGCTAGGAAATTCAAGATTAATCAAAGATAAAACTCAATTCCTTATTAATTTAAATTATATAACCAATCCAAAACTACGTGAAGATCAACACGCACTGAATCTACAGAATTAAAAAGTTATTTTCTTCTGTAAAAGTTTGCAAGGCACTTTTGAGCACAATACCATCAATATCCAAGAAAGCATAGTTTCTGTTACACAAAATATGGCTTTTCAAATGAAATTCTTCGAGCAAATCGCACATCAAATGAATTTAAATTCAAATTAATCATTTGAGCGTCCTATCCATTCTTTCATTAAATCATAGGGAAATAAATATCCTCATTGAACATTTGCAAACTTTATACCATAAAGATCATCTGTTAGATTTTGAAACAATGCACCCTTTTGAGATACTGAATCTTTGCGAACTATCAATTGTAACTTTGCGAAATGAATCATATTCGTAATTCATGTACCTCTTCTTGACCGTAAAAACTTACAGTGTTTCTGAATTGTATCCGTTAATTATAAGGAATGAATTAATAAAGATCCCAAGCAATTTTACTTTATAATTTGAAGAAGAAAGATTTTGCTCCAATTTAATCAAACTAAGTAACAATCCGCATTTATGTTTTTAATTACTAAACAGGCACATGTAAGCCATCTATGTTGGAAAATTTTCCTCATATTCACTTAAAATACTATTAATACTAATATTTCAATTGATATTAAAGACTGCAAGCAGATTGAATTATCATTGCCTTTACTTGAAACTAATTTTAGCTTTTTAAATCCTTCTTATTACCAAAATCGTTTGGAAATAATAGTTCATACTAAGTTGCAAAACCTTTCTTACGACTCTTATAGCTTTGGAGCCATATTGTAACTGTAAATTTAATTTTCTCTAGGTTGGAGACCAACTTTTCGTAGGAGGGAGGAGTTATGGAATCCTGTTGGTAACATAACTATGTGGGACAAGCCCATTATTCCAACAAATTGAATTGTATGGCAAGCAAGCCCATTAAGAAATATTTTCTTATATCCATAGGAGGTCAACGCCTGTGCATGGATCATATGTATGTCGAATTGCAAAAGATCAAAAAATAGAGAGAAAGAAACTATTGGTAAGAATGATAGAGCATTTATTGCGTAATATTTGAGATTATTCTATTAATGTGATTTCTCCCAATCGTGTTAATACATTTTTTTAAACCTAGTGTATTGCGTAATTGTTTTAAATTATTTGGTAAATGTTCGTACAGTTTTGGAGCTAAATACAGGTGACATCGTTTCATTAAAGATTTGTTAGATTCTCGTTTGTGGTTGTTGATGTATTTGTTATATTCCCATTGTTGTTCAAAGTATCATGGAACCTAAATGAATAAGTTCCTGCATTTTATGTTTGGTCCGGACTTCCAGTACAGCAGCAGACACTTCTTTAGAAGATATACCATTCCTAGTTTGATCTTCTCCATTTTCGCTGTTTGAAATATTGTGATTGTTTAGATTTGGATTTGGAGCATTTGGTTTCATACCACATGCAATGTATGATGGTTCTTGTTTGCTTGGTTCTGGTTTTAGCATCATTACTGTTTCATTTAACTGTATAAGGTTTTCAAATATAGCTTTACTACATGATTCAAAAGAATCCTTTACAACAAAAGCCAGTTCCGTGGTTATGCCAATTTGGGGAGATGTTTGTACAGGATTTTGGATATTATTTAATATGGGCTGCTTCCTCATTAAGTCCACCTCATTTTCGAATAATTCAAGGCATTCAAGCGTTTTTGAAAACTGCTTGAAGAGAACCGGATACTCTGGACATACATAAACAAGAGTTCTGGATTGACTGGGTATCACTCTGACTTCACTGGCCATTGTTCCATTGCATTTTTTACATATCATACGACGGCAAACATCACATGGATAACCGAAGGTTTTTCCCTTTTCTTCTTAAAAAAACATAGAATTTCGCAATTAAAGCAGTTGTTTACTTTTGCCATTTTGAGGTTAGAAAGTCGCCGGAAACCTTAATTCACAGATTTAACTTATTTCTGGTGCTTCTTTATCTATACTTTAACTTTGGGCAATTTAAATTTATATGACTTTCTTATTTTGATTTTCAAACTCACCTTTCTGGTTCACCTTTCAATGCCGAGTTCCCTGTAACAAAACCGTTCCAGAACTATCTCAACATTGGTAGGAATAGGGTGCAGAAGTGTACCGTTACGATACCGAATACGTTGGAATAGTTTTTTTTAAAATACGCATGCGCGTCACCGTTAGAGAATGGTTGTCGCACGGGTTGGAACAAAACTAATGTGAACCCACTACTGATAATGGTAATTTTAACATTAGGTTTGTCCTAGCAGCAGTAGAATAAAATGTTAATGATTGTCAAGAGTTGATCTGGGGTACATTAAATTTAATACGCGATTAAATATCTGGACAATTAATAACATCATCCATCAATTAATAAGTTTTTTTATATATATCGAAGTCTAACTGAAATAGATTCAGGAAATGAACATATCAGTCAACGCTTTACTAATGACCACTTTCATATTTTGAGGTTTTTTTTTTTATATCGAAACAGCCGCGCAGACAGAAGCCTAAATGCCGGAACGCCGCGGCTGCTATGATGATCTCAACGAAATTTTATTATTATAAGGTTAATAGCACTGGGAAAAGCTTTTTCTTGTAGATTGTTCCACAATCTCGACACCCTCGGGACAAAGGAACGATCGTGTCAGCCGGTTTTCGATGTACGAAGTTCGACATGGTTAGGATGGGACGCCAAGGTCAGGCGGGTCTGTCTAGCAGGCACATCGCGCGGCAGCATCATGGAAGAGAGCTCTGAGGAGAAAAGCCCGTTGGTTTAACGGTAGAAAAGAGCTAAATCGCCGACAGCCCACCGGTGCGAAAGAGTCCCGAGACTGTCTGTTAGCGAAGAGTCATCGATCAGTCAGACCGCCCTCCTCTGGACAGCATCGAGCGGAGGCACCCCAAACGTGTGAGCAATACTCGAGGCTGGGCCTTATCTGGGCCTTGTATAGAGTGAGAAGGTCATGCGGAGAAAAGTACTTCTTAGCCCTAAACAAATAGCCTAGCTTTTTCCCAGCGGCTGCAGCTATTGACGAGATGTGTTCGTGCCTGATCAGGTCCTCGGTGATCTGGACCCCGACCAGCCGAAATGAATGGCTCTTTGGCAGAACTCGACCATCCATCGAAACCGGGTGAGCGCAGGGACGCTTTTTGTTCGTCAAAGTACAGTACTGCGTTTTGGAAGCATTGAACTGTACAAGTTTGTTGCGTCCCCAAGCATTGATAGCCTCCAGGTCTCTTGTCAGAGAGGAAGTCATCGCTAGTCTTCTTTTTTCCAATTCAGCGGCAGAGATCGGCTTGTCATTCCTGCATGTAGAGTGCTGTCATCAGCGACGCTGTGGATTGGGTTGATCGTGCAGGAAAAGAGGTCGTTGATATGTCGGAGCCAAGATCGATCCCTGGGGAACACCCGTGTTGACGTTGTGGATGAAGAGGAGAACCCGTCAATTACGACGGATATCTTGCGGCCAGAGATAAAGTCAGCCACCCATCTGCAAAGCTTTTCTGGGAGGCCATAGGATGGAAGTTTGCTTAAGAGGCCAGCGTGCCACAGCTGATCGAATGCTTTCGTGATTTCAAGAGCAACGACATGAGCCTCACCATAAGACTGGATGAGTTTACTCCACAATTGAGTGACGTAAGCTAAGAGGTCCCCTGTGGATCGCTGGTGCCGGAAACCATACTGCCTGTCGCTAATCAAGCCGTGACGTTCGAGGTAGTCCAGAAGCTCGCGATTTATGCACCTCTCCATCACCTTACTTAAAACAGAAACCAGAGCCAGTAGTTGTAAGGTTCGGTCTTCGATCGATTTTTTGGGATGGGTTGGGCATGAGCAAATTTCCAGTTTTCTGGGAAGGTGCCGGATTCATAAGATATCTGGAAGAGACGCGAAAGAACTGGAGGAAGCTCCGGTGCACACCTCTTCAGTACAATGGCAGAAATCAAGTCCGGACCAGAAGCTTTGTTGATATCGAGCAACAAGAGCACTCGACTTACGGTCTTATGCCTGAATGTTACCTCCCGCATAGGGAACCCTTTGAATTGACGGCACTTGGGCGTTGGGGAGGACGTCCTTGGTGGATTTGGCAGCAAAGATCTTGGATAGCACTTCTGCGTTGGCCTTTGAGTTGAATACCATAGTTCCATCCTGACGCGTAAGTGGTGGAAGGCTACTGTGTGAGAAGTTCTTTTCAGTCTGCTTAGCCAGCGTCCAGAAAGACCGACTGCCGTTGCGCTGAGACATTACCCTGTGCCTAACTTTTATATCGTGCTGGTTTTTGGCATTGCGAACCGCTGCTTTATATTTGTTTCTGGACTCAACGTCGGCTTGTCTGTTCTCTACAGTGGGGTTTTGTAAGAAGGTTCTGTGTGCCTTGATCTTCTGCTGGCGAGCAGCGTCACACGATTTGTTAAACCAGCCGTTGGACCCTGATCTAAGCACTTTCACTGTGTGAGGGATGTATTCCTCCACTCCGACGTGGATAATTTCGGTTATCGAAGAACAGACGGCCGACGCATCCGCGTTAGTGAAACAGACATCTTTCCAAGGAAAGCTAGAGAAGAAGTCTCTGAGCCCCTCCCAGTCGGCATGTTCGTATTGCCAAGTTTTGCGGCCTGTACGGGTTCTGGCCGAAACCTAACCTCCACGACACCGTGGTCTGAGTTACCCAGGGGGGCCAGGTCAGCAGTGCTGTAAGTTACAGGATGCGTGGTCAGAAAGAGATCCAGCAGGTTACTGGCGTGTGGCGAGATGAGGGGGAAAAAGTAGGGCTCGTTACCAGCCTTTGGGTAAGAGCGAACGCTTCGACTGCACGACCTGCTGCGTCGGTCTTGTTTGAGCCCAACCAAAGCTCATTATGGGGGTTGAAATCACCGAGAAGAACTACCTCTAAAGCGGGATGATTGATGTTCAGGAAGTCGATCTGGACGGCGAGGTATTCGAGTAGGTCATCCCAGTTATGGTCCGAGGGAGAGCGATAAAGGCAGCAAATAAATTTGGCTGATGTTTTGGAGTTGAGGGGAAGCCACAGAATGTCCTTCCGGTCTGATTCCAAAGAAATATGTCTGGAGCAGGAAAGACTGGTGCGAACAAAAGCCACAACTCCCCTGTTCTTTCTCAGATTGGAGTGCACCTCGTAGTTTGGGAAGTTAAGATGGTTAATCGGTGCAGACTCTGAGATTTTTGTCTCCGCCAAGAAAAGCACGGAGGGACGATTGGATTGCAGGTAGTGATGAACAGCATCAATGTCGCTGTTAATTCCGCAGATGTTCGAAAAACAAATTTTATCGTCGATGTTGTTCCCTCGAGCCCACCCTCCACCCGGACATTCCGAGAGTGGAGTGAGTTTACGTCCGGAGTTCTTAGTGCTCGAGGATCCATCATCACTAATTTCTTTGTTTTGGAAGATGACCGACTCCATGGCTTAGGTGTGGAAACATGCGGACTTTTATAAGACACCCTGGGAAAAGCTAGCGGGTGGTACTGCCTTGGTCGACTGGTCCTTGTCTACCACCTTCTTAGTGATGTTAAATAGACCTAAAGTGGCCCGTTGGCGGACTTGTACCGCTACCCGGCAATCGGTACTGAGGTATTCCTTAACGCGTGTACAATCACTTGAACGGGAAGAAGTTGTATACTGGATACAAAAACTTCCAGAACAAGCATTTTCCACGGCCCCGCTCAGTAGGGATGAATGAGAGGAATGACAGTGTCCGTCTGAGCTCCAAACAATGAATGTCAAAAAGACTTAGCAAAAGCTTATACTTAGCTCCTTACTCTGGATATACTTACATGGTACATTCTAAACATAAGACATTTCAAAAACTTCCTTAATAGCGTATCCAGTCTTTCCTTGTGACACTGATGCTATTGACTACAGACATTCAAACAGTACTCCAGTTTAGCGTGCATAAGAAAAAAATGGGAATCTCAATGCTGTCTCATTATTAAATGATCTAAAATTTCAAACGATGAATCCATACATTTTGTATGCTTCAGCAATCTTATTAGCAATATAATTAATGAAACTGATTTGGAAATCGAATAATACACCAAAGACTGGCGTTATTCCATGTTTGGAATACGTCTAATCGGTACGTATCATTACCGGGTTTGGAAGTGTATCAATATACTGCCGCTAAAAAATTGCAATACCCATTCCCCATTTTCATATGGAACGACAAGAAAACGAGGTTTGAGCGATTTTGATTCTTATCATTGTTGGCATTTTTCTCCGCCGCCACTGGATCGATTGTCAAAAACTTTTTCGTCCTTTTTTCCTTTTTTCATCCAAATTCGAACAGTAACATTTTTTGCGATTACAATGCTTCCTCGCCAGTGTTTCGTTCGCATGTATGCACAAATAATTATTGGATTCGTATTTTGTTTGTGTCTAACAGTACATTTCACTCAGTTCGTGAAGCTGTTAAGAAAATGTATTGCCAGTTTTGTATAAAAAATGCACTTTATTTAGTGGCGATTGTGCATATTTTGTGTGGGGGGTGCATGTTGTGCATATGTTCGTAAAATTGTGCATAATATGCACAATTGTGCATGTCGGAACATCCCTGGACCTAGTCTACGGCTCAGCCGAGAACGAGAACGCCTAAAGTAATGGGGCGAATCGGCACGAGACCTCGATCTGCTGCTTCTACCCTCAAGTTCCTGGTGTAAAATTTCCCTGATAAGACTCCTCAAGGAACTGGGAGAATTAACCTCCAAATCCCCGTCCCTGCCGCCAGGTTTTTCTTCCATGGTTTTCTGCTAAGTATATCTTATATTATATATAACGTGCTACTGGATGAGCAACAAAACAACCCATTGTTGTACATACTTACCAACCTACTCACCAAGCACTAAACGGATTTGAAAAGGAATCGCGTATGTTACGTGTTTCCTAACGCACAAACATGCCGGGCGACCGTACGGCTGTAAAGCCGCGTATACATTTGGGCACGAATATGAATGAGCACAATCCGAACGAGCTGATCCTCTGTTCGGGATCCGAATTGAAATCGGTACGAGCACGAATGAACATCCTGTTCGCAACCGCTCCAGTTATTCGGATCTACCCGTTTTAAAATGGCAGACATGCAACTAGTCAGTGCGAGTTTCATAGTTTTATATAATTTATTAAAGAAAAGCAAGAAGAAAAAGAGGCGCAGTTGGACATCGCCATTGTTTGTAATGAGGAGCAGAGAACCAGACGTCAATAGCAGTTTTTTATTGCAAGATTTACTGTCGGAAGAATACCAATGCCGATTTAAAAATTTTACAAGAATGTCTATGGAAGACTTCAATTTTATTTTAAACCACATAAGAGAGAGAATATCCAAAAGTGACACCAAATTTAGAAAAGCAATACCATGCGATGAAAGACTTGCAGTGACTCTTCGCTTTCTTGCTACTGGAGATTCCTATGTGAGTCTCCAGTATTTATTTTCAAAACAAGCAATATCCCGTATAATTCCAGAGGTGTGTGAAGCCATTATACACTGTCTTGGGGATTTTGTTCAGGTATGTAAATAAATATATTTCAAAGCAAAATCTACATAATTATTTATTTATTGTTTTACTAAACCACAAAAGTACAATTCTAATATTTATCTGGAACAATTAATCGTCGTAATCGGGGCTGAAATTTTCTACAAAATTAGAAAGATTCGGCGATGTACTGCCTATTGAAGACTGGGTACTTGCAGGAGTAGACGAATGTGTGGGGATTTCTATGTCCAAATTTGTCAGGTTCTGACTTTGAATAAATGCGGGAGCTTGCGCTGTACGTTGGTATCTTGGCATGTTATACGTTTCAAATGAAGGAGAGCGAGCTATATGAGTCTGTGTAACTGGTGGTTCGAAAACTTGGGTTGAGGACATGAATGGGAAAACTTGGGTATGCTGAGAGGTCTGTGCGTGGGCTGACAACTGCATCATTTCTACTTCAAACAAATTATTATTAATCTTATGTTGTGCAATAGCTCGGTGGCGGTCATAGTTTTCTTAGTTTATGTGCCACATATTCACCATATATGATGCACATTCATCTTTACTTTCTTGAGGCCTTTCAGCAGCTTTCTTTAAATATTGATATGCAGCATTTATACGCGGATCTTCCCCGGCTTTTCGTTTTGGGGCAGATTTTTTTGGAGATACAAATACTTTCTTAACTTCTGCAATTGGTGACGTGTGTCTATCCGAATGAATTTCTTCATGAGAACTGTCCAAATCAATAATCGCGTTTTCTACACCTTCGTTACTGCTGTCGTAGTGTAAGCTATCGGTGTCGTCTTCATTATTTCCCTTAACGTCATCATCGGCCATTTGTGAATTCTACAAAAATATTTGTATATTACTCTTGCGAGCTTTATTTTATTTTTTTTATATGTACTGTCGTCTACAGAGGAATGGAAAGAAATATCAAAACGATTTGAAGAAGTTTGGAACTTCGCACATTGTGTAGGGGCAATTGATGGAAAACATGTACTTTTGCAAGCCCCGATGAAAAGTGGAAGTGATTTTTTTAATTACAAATCGCAATTCAGCATCGTTTTGATGGCTGTGGTGGACGCGGACTACAATTTCACATTTGTGGACATAGGTTGCCAAGGGCGAATTTCTGATGGCGGTGTGTTTAAACGATGTGATCTTTATCAAAAAATTGCCAATGGAACTTTAATTTTTCCTCAAAATTCACCATTACCTGGTCGCACAAAACAGACACCGTATGTATTGATAGGAGACGCAGCTTTTCCTCTATGTGATTATTTAATAAAACCTTATTCTGGGAATCACGAAAGAGGATCTATGAAGCGAATTTTTAACTACCGTTTGAGCAGAGCTCGCCGCGTCGTTGAGAACGCGTTTGGAATAGCCTCTAGTGTATTTCGAGTTTTACGAAAACCGATGCTTTTAGAACCAGAAAAGGCACAATTGATAGTCATGACAATAGTGTGTTTGCATAATTTTCTACGTAAAAGTAGAACTTCTAGAAATGTATACACCCCTCCAGGTAGTCTAGATGAGGAAGTTAATGGACATATTGTGCCAGGAAGTTAGCGCAGTGACCTGCCATCGTCTTCATTCATGTCTCTTACAAACACACCACGTCGAGCACCGCTTTCGGCCAACGAAATTAGAGAAGAAAAATAATAATTCAACGGGCGCAGTCCCTTGGCAAAATCATTACGCATAAATTTAATCTTCGATTTAATAACATTTGTACTCTTAATAAAACACTCTGTAAACACTTACGCTTCTGGTTTTCCTTGCTTAATCCCTGTCATGTAGAAACCTCATACTTTCGTAAGCAAACCATTTTGAAGAATAAATATCGTCTCGTCCTAAAAATTTTTTTTTCAGCAGTCAGTATATTTACATAATTAACTAAGTATATCTTATCTTACCTTTACCCGTGCCCATACTTTTTTTTTCTTTTGCCTTCTCCCGTCGATATGATCCCTTCAGGCTTTCAAACTTCTTCTTTAATTCATTTAGGTTGACATTACTTTCGTTAGCTATTTCCCGCCATGCATCTTCCTTTTTAATATTATTATAATATTGTGGATGGCGGGGATTCCACAATATTTCCCGTTTTTGGTAATAACTTATAAAAACCGACGGCGCGCGGATCGGTCTGAGCGTATTCGCCGAACAAAGCGTGCACGTTCGGTTCGCTTCGGATTCCAGTCCACATCAGAATGCTCGGTCCGTTCGCATTGTGCTCATTCGGATTCGTGCTCAAATGTATACGCGGCTTAACACCAAAAACCGAATGACTCAACGTGCAAGACCGGGGCGCGACGGGACGGGAGCGGGGATCTCTTGTCTTTTAACTTGGTGTGCGGCTAGTACTCCAGGGCCGGACTACATAGTAAATAAACAAAGTGATGTCTTCGGACTGGACCTAAAGTATAATTATATCTTGGAAGCGCATACCACACTGAAACAATATTTGTATTAAGAGAGATTCTTAAATGAGTAGGTAAGAATAATTTTTAATCCTAGAGAGAGCAGTTCATAAAACGAAATAGTAAACAAAGCACGCTGTTGTAATACTGTTTTGTCATACTGTACCTCCAGCTGACACAATTATATTGGATAAGCATTCCCGCCGTTCTGCTTGTTAAGAATGTATAACGTTTTGTGTAATTCTATAAGGAATTGTGTTCGAATAGTCAACATTCTCATTCAAAACGATTGGAAGTATAAAGCTAGAACTATTTACGTTTGCTAGTCCAAGCTTGCAGTTTAACGCACCGGCAGGCGTGCTTTCAAAATATCGAAACATCCAAATTTATTTTATTCGGGGGACCTCGGTTGGCCGCGTGGGTCAGAGTGTCGTGCTACTGATCAGCCGGCCGGCCGGGCCGCGAGTTCGAATCTCGCCTTCGCCATGGATGTTGTGTGTTTGTTTTAGGCAGCAGCAGTGGCCGCAGTAGTAGACTCTTCGGTCTCCTGATCAGTCTCCGTGCGCTGTGCGGGTTCGAGTCCCGTCCCAGGAGAAATTTTTCTCTTGGCTATGGATGTTGTGATTGTCCGTAGGTGGTAGATGGTCTCTGACTGTCGAACGCGGAGGTACCACCCGGCAGATCTCGTAGGCGGAGCCAGAATGTGTGCATGTTGCATGCACACGTGTTTCCTCAACAGAGTCCGTGTGGCGTCCCCCCTTTCCCATGTATCCCCCTATAGCCCCACGGTACCCAATGGGTGCTTAGGCCTTAGGCCTTCGTGGTAGTTGGAGTATAAAAAAAAATATAATACAGTTATCGTAGTTCTAAAAAATATATGAAATGCATTATTCTAAAATATTACGAAAATAAAATGTAAATAAAACAAAATAAACATTATTTCTAACAAAATCAAAAAATCTATTCTTTCTTCCTAATCTTCTTTATCTTCTACTTCAGTAAGCATACAATTTTGTTATGTAACAGTCTTAGTGCTGTGTCCCTTGCATACAAAATGTTGACACAAATTACAAGTAACTGTGGTTCTGTTGTTCTGTTTAGAGTTGCAAATATGGTACCATCCATTATAATTTCTGGTAACTGCTACCGCAGTCTCAGGAACTGTACGATATTTTGAAAGAAATGCTGTCATATCTCTGGAAAGCGCTGAATTTTTAGCTCGATCTTTTAGATGATCCGCAAACAGCTCAAAAGCTAATTCGGTTAGAAAAATACGTCTTCTAGGAGGATCAGCGAAAGGCTTAGTATTATTATAGATAATTTCAGAATTTATTCCAGCAATGTCAAGCATTCGAAAAAAAATTGTAGAGGCCATATCCTCTAGTAATTCTTTGTGTTGTGTACGCACATTTCTGGTCTACGGTATCAACGCCACATTTTGTTCTATTGTAGTCCAAAATGACCTGTTGCTTTTTAGTGGTCTCATCAATTTCACCTGCATCTTGCATTGTTGCCAATAAGATTACCGCCTTATTCTTTTTGCTTACATAAGAGGTTAGAGTCATATCTTGAAACCCGAATAGAGTGGTTCGTACTTGACGTGAAGTGTTTGGTAAAAAATCGGGTAGAATTTCTTTTTTGTTTTTTTTTCATGGTACCAATTAACGTCAGTCCATTCAAAAGGAGGTATGTGCCGATAGCGCGCCCACCGGAGGGTTAAAGTGTGGAGAAAACAAAACAATGTTAAGTCATCATAAAGATATATTGGTTTTTATATCTAATCAGTTTATAGAACATTCGGCCTTTGAACCATATTTCAAATAACCAAGATTGTTGTAATGTCGAGATATATTAATGTAACTCCTGAAACTTATCCTGTGGTTTTCATGTTTACATGATGCTTTACTAAAATCGGTCATTTCGTTTGTAATTTGCATAAGTTACGTGGTGGTACTTTCTAAAACCTGATTGAACATCAGCCAGAGTATCATTAAGGTTTATGATGCATAACAGTTCTGCTTCCACAATCTTCTCAGTAAGTTCCTACTTAGCTGGAAGTATACTTATTGCAAGAATGTCATTCAGTTGTGTGGCTACAGGTACTTTGGCTAATATTAGAACAATCGGGCGTTCCGATACGTCTGACATAATCGACGAGTTAATGGAAGTTTTGATCACCTGGCATATGGCTTGTTTGATGTAAGATCATTTTTAACGTACACAGGCTGATGCAATCAATAGAGTTTGCATTAGGAATGCACTATTATTTAAGAAACATGCTTTTAGAGCGAAGATTCCCATACATAAATGTGTACGACTACAAGTATAATATGTGTATAGGTATTACCGGTATCAAAAGCTTAATAATAATAATGGAACGTCTTTGACTGATACCAAAGATAAATTATTTACAACCCCAGCCCCTCACGACTCTCAGATCCTGATTTTTACCCCCCCCCCCCTAAAATATTTGCAAAAACGATCAGGGGTTCTTGAAACGTCCAGAAACGAAGTTTGCGTGTTTCTTATTTTTTTTTTTTAGTTATTTTTTGTCCCTAGCTATTGATGAACCGATTTTCAAAAACTATAAAGTTTTTTGTCCTTGGCGTAGTTAAATTTTATCAAAATCAGACAGGCAGATGGAAATAAGTGACATGCTTTTTCGTGACGTAGATCTCATATAACATCCAAACAACATGATACCTCATTTTCCAAATCATTCGCTATTACAATTCTTCTTCGCCAGTGGCACAGGAAGAAAAAGCAAGTGTATAAAAATATTTGTCATACTTAACAGTGGAGAACTTACTATATATCTAATTATATCGACTTACAGTAGGGTTTCTGGCACCAGCGATCCACAGGTAACATCCTAGCTTATGTCACGCAATTGTGGCGTAAACTCATCCAGTCTTATGGTGAGGCTCATGTCGTTGCCCTTGATATCACAAAAGCGATCAATAAGCTGTAACACGCTGCCCTCTTATGCAGGCTTCCATCCTATGGCCTTCCAGAGAAGCGAAGCTTTCCAGATTGGTGACTGCAACGTCAATGCAGGTATTCCCCCTGGATCGGTCTTGGCTCCGACACTGTTCCTCCTGAGAGACCCGGAGGCTATCACTGCTTGGAGACGCAACAATCTTGTACAATCTTCCAAAACACAGTACTGTCCCTTGACAAAAAAAAGTTAATGCGCTCATCCGGTTTCGATGGATGGCCGAGTTCTGCCAAAGAGCAGGTCATTTCGACTGGTCAGAGTCCAGATCACCGAAGACTTGATCTGGCAGGAACACATCTAATCAATAGCGGCACCTGCTGGGAAAGAGCTATTTGTTTAGGGCTAAGAAGTTATTTTCTCCTCACTCATACAAAGCCCCGACAATACCTAGTCTCGAGTATTGCTTAGATGTTTAGAGTGCTGCCGCCCCGACTACATTATTTATGCTCGATGTTGTCCAGAGGAGGGCTATCCGACTGATCGATGACTCTTTTCTATCAGACGATCTCGGGACACTTTCACATCGGCAGGCCAACGGCGATCTAGCTCTCTTCTACCGCTACACCAACGGGCTTTGCTTCCCAGAGCCCTCCTCCATGATGCCGACCCGCGATGTACCTGCCAGGCAGACCCCGGCCTCTCATCCTATCTGTATCGAACTTGGTACATCCAGAACTGACCGCTCCTTTGTCCCGAGGGTGTCGAGATTGTGGAACAATCTACAAGAGGAGGCTTTTCTCACTTCTACTAACCTTCCGCAATGCGCTGGCATTTAGGCTTCTGCCTGCTCGCCTGATTCGAGGTAAAAAAAATCCAGATCGAGGCAAAAATGTGCGGTTACAAAATTTCTTTACCTGTATAAGTTTTCAGCTACATTGTCGCTCTAAAATGGCGAACTACGAGTATGATAAACGTCATATTTGCACGGCCAACTCCAAACGCTTAGCGTACTTTATCTGGCGGTTATAGTTTCATCAAACATCAGGTTTATTGAAAATTACTAAACATTGCTCCATCAACCTCACATCGCATGTACCGGTGTTTCGTCACTGTCCTCCTCTCATATATCGCAAAGTGCTGACGTTTATTAACGGTCTAAGAGAGATAGAGGGATGTGGGAAACGTACCTATCACATGCGTCACGCAAATATAAGGCCCCATTAGTTGAAGGTCAAAATCGTTGCTCCAAGCATAAAGTATGCCAGAAATATTCATAGAATAAACCGTGGAAGGGAATAATGGGAATTTTCAATTTTCGTACAAAAGAAAAACAAGCTGGGCTTTCAGGTGAAAGGACAGCGAATATTTGTCTTCCAAAGTAATCATATGACCTGCAGTGGGATATGCTAACACTACCTCGGAGGGTTGTCGTGGACGACGATGTGAAAAAATACTTTGGTCGCAGTAACAGGATACCAATTTCAACGAAATAAGATTTTTGAAAAACTATCAAATTTCAATGTGGTTTTAGGTGACCTATAATTTGGAAACGGACGTTATTAAGGTCTGTATTTGGGTTCTCGACATCAACACTTCTTCGGACCTATATCCTTTTATTTTAATGGCGTCATAACCTGGTGATTGCATTTTCCATTTCAACAGCTTTGTGTACGGCTTTTTTAATGCAGGAATTCAGAGTACCCTACGATTTAGGTGCAGAAAGACTGATACAGACTGATACTAACCGAAAATGTGGAGCTTATTAATAACTGTCCATTATCTAACAAGCGGTGCTCAAGCACAGATCGTCGATGATACGACACACCACATGGGAAGAAGTTAGGATATCGCTCTTTAGAACTAGGAAGCCGCCAAACTCAAGTGTTATGCTAACCATCCAGAGCCAGTTGACACCTGGAAACACGAAATCTGAAGTTGCGACTCATGTGTCGGGTCAGCCGTCAGTTTGGAAAAATATTTATTAGTTTCTTTACTGTAGCCGATTCTTATTAGCAGTTTTAAATGGTCCCCGTCTAGAAACTCTAGCTTAACTTATGGCTTAAGAGGTTATGACACAGGACCCCGCATAAAATATGTGGAAAATGGATCCCAGTCGATTTGTATGAAAGTATATATTATATAATAGTATACAGTGTGTCCCAGATTCGCTTCTCTATACAGGGATCTCAGCTCCAGTTATACCAACATCAAAGATTAAATGGAGAAAGCCTTAGAGGAAACTCAGTGCATTCGATAGCCGGTCCCAGATGTACGATCGATCAATTGGTTTTAGAAATATCGGCGGAAACAGAAAATGTCAAATTTTGTCTTTTGCCAGTGAATCCGAAACGGTTAATTTGACAGCTGTCAAAATGTGAGATTATTCGGACATTTTTTAAGGCAAATAATATAGCGATGGCATGTATCAATCGTTTTTTGTTTTTCCGCATCCTGCCTCAAGTTTCATTATGGCCGCCATACTGAATTTTTCGATTTGGAAAAGAAGCGTAAAATTTCCAGCCCAGTGATGCTTCACAAGTGCATTAAAGATTGGGGTATCATCTAAATATCATGTTATGTATGATTTTTTTCCTAAGGAGGCCATGATTTATTTGTCAGAAATTAAGATTAATAAGTAACGCATTTTTTTCATTCAAGGGATCTCCGACGTTAAATAATTCAAAATATTAAAATTGTATTTTAACAAGTAGTAGGTACGTTTTCTCTCATTAAAATCATAAATTTGGCAAGAAAAATTGTCAAAACCTGTAGAAAATGGTCGGTATTCCCTACTCAAATGAAGAAAAGTTTGACATGTTAGCGCTGTACTTGCAGTGACAAAGAAACGCCAACATTACCTCAACAAGGTACTTGGAGATGTACCCCGGACGACGACAGCCTCGAAAAACCTAATTTAGAAAAATAGTAGTTAATTTAATAAACCATGAGGCCTAGAAGCGGATACAATATTGAAAATGAAAATCCCGATAGAAACATTTTACAAGCTGTCAACGACATCACTAGAGCATCAGTAAGAACTATAGAACGAGAAATTGGTGTGTCAAAATCTACAGTACAGAGAGTGTTAAATGAAAATATGTTAACTACCATCCGTACAAAGCTACAATAGTTCGAGGACTTAAGGAAACTGATTTTCCAAGGCGAATGCGAGCTTCTGTGAGTGGTATACTAGAAAGTCTAATGAAAATCCCGATTTTGTAAGTGATGTCTTGTGGTCCGATGAGAGTAGGTTTACGAATTGTGGAGTTTTTAATAAGCACAAGACTCGTCATTGGGCTGTGGAAATCCCTCACGAAGTGGCAGAGACACGTCTACAGACCAAATTTGGAGCTAACGTTTGGTGTGGGGTCATTGATAATTTAATCTAACTTAACTTTTTTAATTAAGCAACTATTTGAAATAAGCTATTAATCATTTAAGATCATTTTTGTTTGACTACAACCTGAAAGGACAGCGGTACCTAGAGCTTTTGCGAAGCCAGGTTGTGCTAGCTTTACGAGCTAGTCCAGCTCACAACACCATTCAAGTCAGGAACTTCTGAAGAGAGCAGTTTTAATGAAAAAATAATTTCATTAAATGGTTCAATACCTTGGCCTCCTAGATACCCTGACCTTTCACCCTTAGATTTCTACTTCTGGGGTCACACAAAGAAAGAGGTCTATGAATTTGATCCTCCCGCGACCATAGAAACCCTGCGACAAAGGACAGTTAGAAACATTAAATATACCAGCTAAGGTTGTACGAAAAACAGTCACCAATTGTCAAAAATGTCTGGATGCAAATATATATATATAAAGAGTAAATTATCATGCGGAGAAAGGTATATAACAAAAATAGGAAAATAATGGGCAAAATCCGCAAAAAGTGGATTTTAGCAGAATAGGATAGGTAACCCGAGCGATACGTATTTCTGCTGGTTGGCTTCATCAGGCCCGAAATGAATGCACATATGCAACTACAAAAGTAGAGACACATGCCCATATATCCGGATAAGGGTGTAACCTGAGGAAACAAAGATGGAGAGGAAAAAAAAGACACACGAAGTCCACAACAGGAGCCAACCTACACATTGTAGTATCAAATGGCTAGAAGACCTAGAATTTTCAAGGCCACAAATAACCTTTGGGCTTGAAGTACCACAGCAAGTGGCTATAACCGGCCGCGTAGTTGTGGTTATTTGTCGCCTTGAAAATTCTAGGTCTTCTAGCCATTTGATACTACAATGTGTAGGTTGGCTCTTGTTGTGGACTTCGTGTGTCTTTTTTTTCCTCTCCATCTTTGTTTCCTCAGGTTACACCCGTATACGGATGTATGGGCATGTGTCTTTACTTCTGTAGTTGCATATGTGCATTCATTTCGGGCCTGATGAAGCCAACCAGCAGAAATACGTATCGCTCGGGTTACCTATCCTATTCTGCTCAAATCCACTTTTTGCGGATTTTGCCCATTATTTTCCTATTTTTGATATATATATATATATATATATATATACAGGGTGACTTCGAAGTTGAGTCATTTATTTTAACAGTGAGTAGATCTGATCAAAAGAAATGTTTTTTTCCTTTACCATTTTTCTGGTAAAATTAAAGTAACAAAGTTATAGCCCTTCCGAAGTTTGAGTACCGCCCTGTCTCAATAATAATATATCATGTACTCGTGTTTGGCAACAACGGATATAATCCACCTTATCGGTTCATCGCATGAGAAACAAAAAAGCGAAAGAATTTGGAACGACGTTTTTATTTCATTCAGTTCAGTTATACATACATTCAGTGTCAGTCGCGTGTGAATAGTGACTGTTGCGTGGCTCAAACGAAATAAAAAATGGCACTAGTTTATGCGGATCGGTTTCCCAATCGAGTGCAACCAACCCCTCGTGCCTTTGTTAATGTAGTACAACGGGCTCGTGAATCAGGTGACTTAAGACCTCACAGGGCACCTCACGATCAAATACGGGTCCGCACTGAAATACTTGTTGGGAGGATACTTTATAAAACAAGGTAAAAATTTTTCTTTATTTTTTTTTTATTTTTACACACATATTTTGGTTTATCTTCCTTCTACAATCATTATCTGAAAATTAATGACTCAACTTCAAAGTCACCCTGTATATAGGTGAAAAATTAAAGCTTCCGCCTTTTGTTGGGTACTTCGACAAAATTTAAGCAAGGAGGACTCGTCATACTTTTTTATTCTCTCTAGCTTTCAATGGTCTTTGCCATCATCATCAGGAGCTACAATTACATTGATAACAGTAGCAGCAATAGTGTAAAATGAATTTAAATTAACTTACAGTAGTATGTGAGGATGTTGCTAATTGTTGTTTACGTTAAGGATGAGGGAAACACCCAGTATCATGGTGAAAGCTGGATAAATGGTACAATGGTCAAAATTATACAAACTACACACAGCTGTATGACAAGAATAAGTTAAAAACAGATTAAAAAATATTTAAAACGAAAGTTAAGCATTACATCGTGAAGCCACTTGATGATTGCATAAAATGGTGGGCATGGAATAATGAGTAAGATGATCCTTTTGACAGATGGCCGAAGGTTAGCAGCGTCTGTGTAGAATGAAGGAACGAAAATTCTTTTGTAGGCGTGTGCTACGTTGCGAAATCACTTCAGATGGTGTGATTTTCAAGATGTGTAAAAAAAGGTTCATCTTACTCATTATTCCATGCCCACCATTTTGTGCAATCATCAAGTGGCTTCACGATGTAATGCTTAACTTTCGTTTTGAATATGTTTTAATCTGTTTTTAACTTGTTCTTGTCATACAGCTGTGTGTAGTTTGTATAATTTTGACCATTGTACCATTTATCCAGCTTTCACCATGTTACTGGGTGTTTCCCTCATCCTTAACGTAAACAACAATTAGCAACATCCTCACTAACTGGTCTAGACGACAATGACCACGTCTCAAGCTATATATATTATATCGTTTAGTCTATTATATATATTGACTTAAGCTTAAGCGATCCATGAACGTTATTTTGTAAATTAAGTTGCGTCGGAGATCTTTTTTGATTTGGGGTTTTAGGTTCGATAATATGTTTTAGTTGTTGCAACAGGTTTATGTACTAGATGAACTTTGTGATTCGAGAATACTTCATTTATATTTTCAGATATCTGAATGGGAACGCAACATACGCCTGTCACATTTAATCCTATATCTGAAACATTTGGTCTGTACAAAAGTGCTGAGCATATTTGCAAACTGAAATATCTGCAGCGCATGTTATACGCCGCAGTTACTTGACACATTTCCGTCCACTGCGCTTGTGCCGCAACATGTTGCAGACCGTTTCCATTCCAAGTACGCGTATCAGCCTAACGCTCGCTTTTAGAATATACACACTTGTCAATCACATGAAAACGCGTGTTAGAAAATTTACGCGCGTACGACAGCAATTGTTTATTTTGGAGGCGAGCGTTAGACAAATGCGTAATTAGATCTTACCTACCTTTATCCTCCAAGTTTTGACGTCACCTGCACGCGATTCATGGAAAATAGCCCCTTAACCTAAGAAGTTCTAGCATAGTATCGTATGTTTATACTCCTTTCTTCTATACGATACGTTTTATGGAAATTCTGACATCACCTTTGGTGAAGTTGAACTCCATCGTATTTATAGCCCCAAGGAATGTTTGCGTTTTCAATCCGGTATACAAACTAGGAATATATTACGAAAGTAAACGTCACGTCGAAATGATCGTACATTATTGTTCGCAGTGTCGTAGCACGTCGTAGGTTCAAGGCTTCATGATGTTGGTCTCGGAGGGGGGAGAGGTGCGCACGACCTCCCTTAACTACGCAGCCAATTGATGTAAAATTGAACAAGCAGAAGGTGCAGACGTAACATTTGTTCAAGAATATACAATTAATTGTAATTAGTGAATGGGGAGCGCGCTCACCGATCCTGTGGTAGCGGTGTTTGAACGTCATTGTTGGATGAATTTATCACATTTTAACATGTGAGAGTAATTAAAAACTCATTCGCAAAATCATAGTACATTTAATTTTTATGGTACACGTAGTATCGCACATCGTACAGTACTTGAAATTATCGTACAAATACGATAATTATCGTGCACCTGACTACGCTGCTAAGAACGAAGCACACGACCAGTATCCACTGTGCTCCGTACCAGCTGAGCTGCGTTCATGAGTTGTTACAGGGTGTACTTTGTTCTACTCTATAACAATTTCAACGTTCGTAATTGTTTGACATACGTGTTCCATCCATTGAGAAATAGAACCAAGTGATCCCTTCTGGAACGTCAAAAGTTCACTTTTCTTCCCATGCTCTAAACCTTGGGAATAAGAGTGTTGTCACTTGTCATTCTTATGATTCATTGTTTGTTTACTGTATTTGGTTATAAAATAGTGCTCAGGGTCTTTCAGAACTAAGGGATCAAACTTCTAGGAGTTATTCAGTGTAACAGTAGAAAACATTTGAGTATAGGGACCCATATCCGGAAAAACGTCACTACGGCGCTACGGCACTAAGACGCGTTAAAATTTAGAAAGACGATGAATTGCCTAAATAGGATCTGGTGCATTTAATGTTTTCCTTCTTTACATGATATCATCACAACAATTGTTCAAAATGTCTTCCTCCAACCAGAATTCACCGATTTAAACGTCGAACATGATTTCGGCGGACTTGACTAAAAATTTGATACTCGATCTTAATGATTTCAAATGCTGCTATAATTCATCCAATTAAATCTTGCTCTGTTTCTACTGGAGTTTCGTGAACCAAAGACTTTACATGTCCCCACAGGAAAAAATCTAGCGACGTTATATCGAGTGACCTAGGAGGCCAAGAAACTGCTCCACCTCTGGCAATCCAACGGTGCCCAAACCGCTGAGCCTGATACTCACGTACTTGTACAGCAAAGTGAGCCGGCGCTCCATCATGCTGAAACCACATTTGCTGACGAACGTTCAATAGAACATTTTCAAGAGGTTCTGGAAGAAGTTCCTCCAAGGAACGCCTGTAAATAGGACCTGTTAACCATTCCGGTAGAAGGTATGGCCCAATCAAATAATCATCAACAATGCCTGCCCATACGTTGACAGACCAACGTTGCTGATGTTTTCTAGGAAAAACTGCATGGGGATTTTCTTTGTCTCAAACGTGGCTATTCCTACTATTAAAAATACCGTCTATTGTGAAAGAGGCTTCATCGGTACATAAAACATAACGTTAAAAATTTGGTTGTGCATCGATTTGATGACAAAATTGAACTCTAGGATAATAATTGGCTGCAATCAATCCTTGAACTTTCTGGAAGTGGTAAGGATAAACTTGTTGCTCGTCTAGCACCTGCCAGACGGAAGCATTACTCGTATTCATATCCTCAGCAATGTGACGTGTGCTACTTGATGGTTCGTCGGCAACTCGCTGAAGGACATTTTCTTCAAATTCGACCGTTCTTACGGTTCGAGCAACACCCGTATCATGCATGTTGGTTTAAAACAAGCCGATATATAGTAATAAACTTTTTGTATCCTGGATGCTGTCGTTCGGGATAACGTTCTTGATACAACCGCGCTGCTGCTCGTGCATTGCAGCTTGTTGCTCCGTATGCCAAATGCATATCCCCTAATCCTTAATTGGTAAAGTTCTCCATTAGCAACAATTAATTTTTGTTAAATTTTTGCAAACCTCACAAATACGATAGCACGACTAAGACGATATGGAATGCACCTACAAAAAACAATCTCTGTTATCGTTTACAAGCGCCGGATATGGGTCCCTATACTCTACTTTTACACTGAATAACCCCTACAAGTTTGATCCCATAGTTCTGACACACCCTGTATTTTTCACGATAAATGGGCTACCTCGAATACATAGCTTTTCTAGTAATGAAAAAAGACTCGCAGAAAGCGTGGTTATAAATTATTACGGTACCATCAAATGTCATTAAAAGACTCTGTAAACGATTTAAAAATAAATTTACACAGTATTCGACAGTAAAATTCCATCTGTCAATCTACATTCCATTCTGTCACATAACCAAGTGATTTAAAAAAGCACCCCACCGGTGACTCTGTCATTCTCAGCGGATTTCTAAGCGATAATAAAATTAATGACGTTCATTCCACACGGCCAATAAATATCACATTCCATGATAAGTACTAACGGAACACCGTAAATACTGATCGTGTGACATTCGCCTCACGGGGTGTGGGTTTAGGCGAATTTGCTCCGAAACCAATGGAAAATTATATTCATGCCGACCAAAAGTACCATTTTGCACAAAGCTTAAGACACTAGTCTTCACAAGTTATCAAGTCTCAAAGAAAACAAGATGTTGAAACGATGCACGAAGTGACTTTATAGCCCACCTTTAACCTTCTTCATAGGCAAGTCTAATAGTGCATTGAAAGCCTTAGTGGACGAGTATGTCATTATTGGCCAATCACTTTTATATCGTGATATCTCATAACGCGAAGTCAAAAATGTCCTACACCAAGGTATAAATTGAATTTTCTTTTTCACTGCTGATGGCGTTGGCCTTCTGAACAGGCAACATACGGCACTATTTTTAGTGTTACCCGTTTACATTGCTACGACCTATTTTCATATATTGTTGTTAGATTGCCTAACCAGGGATAGCCGAGATATGTGGCGGGGCTGTATGCTGCAATATAATCATGATGTCAGGACAATTAGTAGTTGCTACAATACACGTTTCATCTACTGGTAAATGATTTATTTAATCAACAACAGCTGTCCATAGTTGGCCGTCTATGATCGGACTAACCAAAGATATATTACTAGCTTGCACAAGATTGTATTGTGGTGATTTTGCATTTGGTCACAGTTTCTGCGAAGTCTGAACTTCGTTTAGTCCTTGAGATAATCCGTATAACATTTATATGAGCTGTTTCTTTGCCGCATTATACTAATTTTCTGTGATCACAGATTTGTTTGAAAAACTGATAATATTAAGTTCAGTTCAGTCGACTTTATTGTAACAAATACATACACAGTAACAAATTGCAAAGTCTGCCCAATAGCCATTCATACTTAACCATTTCAAGCTTATTGATACTTCAACCTACTTTGAACTAAAACTTAGCCTAAAGAAAAGTAACTAGTGTAAGAGATGATATGAAGAGATCATAATAATGGAATATAACGATAAGCGTAAACCACAAACCCATCTTAGAAGGTTTCGAAGTACTACCCTGTACCTTTTCACTTTTATCACGAGAGTAGTACATACACAACTTAACATGGACTTCAATATCTTGATAATTTCAAAGCCACTTACTTGGTGACGTAACGACAGGGGAGTTGTTCTGCCTTGGTAAGAGATACGGTCGATAGAACTGGGTTGACGGGGCCAAGCCTATTCTTAGGAAAAACCTTTTAAGTACCTTCCATATTCTACTGACCCATGACATGCACAACTCTACTGTCTATTCATTATGTTAATTAGATGTCTCAATACTGATTACCAAGCAATATAATAATGGCCATGATATTTCTCAATTATATTATTATAAATTACAATACATTGCATGGGGGAACGGTAGCATTCTACCGCATGGAAGTCACACCCACGTCCATAACCAATAGAACGGTAGCTTCCTACCGCATTGAAGTCACGCCCGTGTCCATGATCAGGGGAACGGTAGCTTCCTACCGCATGGAAGTCACGCCTGATATGGAAATACCTTGCACGGAGGAACGGTAGCTTCCTACCGTATGGAAGTCGCGCCCGATATGGATACCTTAATAATCTGATGCTTAGACAGATACGCCAAGTATTTGATTGTTACGAAAAGCATCCCAGAAACTAGGATATCACGTTGCCGTGTCAGTACTCAAAAGTTCCGACGTTACCTCTGATTGAGAGATAACCGAGCAGCGCGACCACTTTAAGTAACAATCCCTATACACATCTTGCCATGTGATACTT
This sequence comes from Acanthoscelides obtectus, assembly GCA_963669975.1. Lineage (NCBI taxonomy): Eukaryota > Metazoa > Arthropoda > Insecta > Coleoptera > Chrysomelidae > Acanthoscelides > Acanthoscelides obtectus. The sequence goes on from CAVLJG010000005.1 coordinate 80,864,895, forward strand.
CCAGACTCCTGCGATTGTCTCGAGAAGAACCTAGGCGGTCACACAGACCCAGGATACCACGCCAGCCAATGGGCGTTGTGTCAATACCCAATATGCTCCGACATTTCCTCTGACAGACAGAAGAAACCGAGCAGTAATTCCCCCGATGGCAACCCGGCTCTGTCGGTCTCATAACAGCCTCCAGGATATGGAGGCGTCACACCTCTGTAGATGTTTGACGCTAAGTTACCTTTAACTTTATCTTAACTGTTGATAAACATATCTCATCTGACTAGCTTTGACTTATTACAATTATTATCATGATTATAAGGGTACCATGGTTATAAAATACACATGACATACAGTACAGCAAAACAATAAAAGATGCTCAGTGAAAACCCTGACCGTTTGATTGATCGAACCTTGACCTGAACTTAATATGGACACTATTCACAAAATCACAACACAGACACTTCCACCTTTCAACTGTTAGAACAATATTACAATGAGGGGCCTGTGCCTCAGCGTGCCCTTGGTTTCACGAATACGCAGGGTCGTGAGTGCTAGTTGAAATGCGTATGCCAGCAGTGCCTTTCTTAGCATTCCAAGTGTCAAGCCATACTTTTGCACGATGACTCTCATGCAGAAAAGTCTCTAAAATATTGTGTATGCTTACACTAGTAATAAAAAAATGTTATCGCCTAGTCAGCCTCAGTACCAGTCCCAATAGAATTTACACGGGAGACAGAATAAAAAAATCAAAATAAAACCCAATTAAAAATTTAATGAACGATTTTGTTTGTAATATTCGCTAATAAAGTTTTGGTCAAATGAATTAATCAACTTGACGCATTGTACGCAAAAGAGAGTGGCGATATGGCTTTCCCGTTTTGTAGCAATGTGAGTAGATGATTGTTGCGAATATTCAAATCGTGAATCAAATTCTTATAAACAAGCGTTTGTCTAAAGTAACACATTTTTAATATTTTGATGACAAATGTGACAAAGTTATATTTGGACATATAGGATATGTTTTACCCGTTCATGGAAGCTACTGAGTGAAAAACGTGATCGTATCTTCTTAAATTGTTTATTTAGCGGAAGCATGTATTTTGAATTTTGAACAATGAGCAGTAAGCTATTTTACTCAATACCAAAGACTTACATAATATTTCTTGTATTTAATATAATTTTATTTGCATACCACCTTGACCAAAAACTTCCCGGAATGGTGACCAAGTTTCACTAATATTCATTCATTAGGATTCTTGCAAAGGATCTGAATGAACAACAACATGTTTCCATTAAATTTTGTGTTAAAAACAATATCAACGGTACGCAAAACTTGAAAATGCTAGGAAAAGGACGATGCTTTGAAGAAAGAAGCCGTTTTCGACGGGTCTCAGAAGGTCGTCAGTCCATCGCCGATGATAAGCGCAGCGGCAGGCCATCAACATCGAAAATAGAGAAAAACGTTGACAAAGTGAAGAAAATGTTAGCTACCAACCGCAAATTAACTATCAGAGAGATGGCAGCGGACTTGAACATTACTTGTGGATCCATTCATGGCACTGTCTATCCGTCAAAAATGCAAGCATATGAGGGCAAACAACTCGTGGATATTGCACCACGATAACGCATCATCGCACAATGCCATAATTAATTATCCGTGAGTTTTTGTCCAAAAACAATACGAATGCCATTCTAAAACCACCCAATTCACCTGATTTGGCTCCCTGTGACTTCTTCTTGTTCAATCGAATCAAAAAGCCACTGAGAGGAGCCCGTTTCAGCAGCCGAGAGGAGATAATGGAAAAATCGGCCCTAATAGAAATACTTAATATCAAGTTTGAAAAATGCAATCAATGGGGACTATTTTGAAGGAGGTTTTGAACAATAAACTTGTATTGCTTATTTGCTTAATAAATTCCGGAATCTTTTTGATCAAGGTGGTATAGAAGTCGTAGTCTGGACCTACACACATGGCTAACATGTTCCTGGAACCTGACATGCTCATCCAAATATAAACCTAAATTCTTTGCGTAGTGCTTTGCAGCGTATGTACGTATACATTGTAAATCTAGATTAATAGGGTTGTTAGCCATGTGGTAGTTGTTGGTAAAGGAACTATAGAAAACTTGAATATCGTCAGCACATAATTCACTTGAACGGTGTTGAATACTCTTAGCGATATCAAAACTATGTATGAGGAACAGGAGAGGCCCTAGTGTAGAACCCTGAGTCATGCCGGAACGAATAGATATTTTTTCTGAATATTTATTTTGTATCACGACATATTGATGTTCATTTTTATAACAATCTATCCATTTCAGAGCCAAAACGTCAAATCCAATGTATTTACATTTCAAAATCAAAAGTTTATGATTCAGTAAAACTAATGCGGTTGCTTTTTGGGCAAAATGCTACATACAGGTAAATACCCATTCAAGAATTTGGGATAAAACGGGCAACAGGCTAATAGGTCTGAGATCACCAGATAGTTGAGGATTGGAAATCTTTGGGACAGGTTGGACTGATTCTTCATTAGAGACCCGTTGAAAAACACCGTGCTCTAGACAGCAATTTATTATGTGTAATATGTTTATTCCTATAGCAGACAAACACAATTTAGTGGTCTGAATGGTAATGCTATTGAATGCGAATGGCATCTAATACTGTAGATATATCGACAAGACGGGACTGAGAATCTTGGTTTATCTTATTATGGCTTTAACATTTCATAGTTTTTCAACAACCGTCGTCGCTTTTCTGAAATATACGTATACTCAGTGACATTAGAAGTGTTACACCCAGAAAAAATTATTTCTTCAACTTGTTTTTTAGCAACATAATGACTATATTTCAAGCCTGCAATGCCAACCTTTTATCTTTGTTTCTGTTTATCTTTGTTAAAATGTTATCTCTTAGTGTTTGTAACGAAAGCAGGTTCTGAGTGCTGAGTAGTATAGAGATTTTTAGTTATTGCCCTTTCATTTACTAGAGTTAAGCACAGAAAAATGCCTCGAGTTCGAAGGCGGCCATATTATCACGATGTTAGCAACTTTCACAGGGGTAGAATTATTGCCTATCGAGATGTTTGTTTGTCCTATCGCGAAATTGGCCGCCGTGTTAGTTGTACTGCAATAACGGTAATGCGTGTGTGTCGTGTGTGGATAGAAGAAGGTAGAGAAACACGAAGGAGGCCAACTGTTCCAGCGAGGTGTACACAGAGCATCAAAATAGGCGCTTCAGACAACTAGACCTACAAGATCATTTTGCTACTACGCGTCAGACCGCTGACCAATGGTTTGGAGAGGACCTGCTACTATGCGGACACTCACCGCCTTTAGGCTTTTTTCATACTATCGATGGTTAGTGCTTCCTCTGACTGTGGATGACTGTCGTTAGCATTTGAACTGGAGCAGCAACATTGGGAGGCAGAATGGCATAATGTCATCTTCAGCGACGAATCGCGATTCTGTCTGGGTACAGAAGACGATGGTGGTAGAAGGGTAAGACGCCGCCGTGAAGAACGGCATGATATTAGATTTGCTGTTGAGAGGCATGGACAAAGGACTGTTCGAGTAATGGTTTGGGCAGCTATTCTTCTTCTCTTTGTTCAAGGCAATATGACTGTTGCGCGTTATGTTGATGATGTCCTACAAACCACTTTACTGATGTATCTAGTGGGCTGTCCGCACATCCTTTTTCAGCAAGACAACGCACGTCCCCATATTGCTCGTCGTACTATGACAGGCGTTAATGTTTTGCCGTAGCCGGCTTTAAATCCCATCGAACGTGTGTGGGATATGATTAGGAGGAGACTATGCACGTTGCACCATCCGTCACAGACTCTGCCACAGCTAATCCACGAAGTTCGAGTTGCTTGGAATGAGGTGCCACAACCAGTCCGTTTTGTCGATGCCTAGACGTATACAGGAGTGTATTCAGCTGCGGGGTTACCAAACACATTAATACTTTTTTTTCTTATTACTTGTCAATAAAATTTCGTGAGAATCTTATCGTTTCATTCTTGATATAAAACACCTCATTGCCAAAATACCAAGTTAAAAAAATTGTATTTTCTGGGTGTAACACTTCTAAATAACTATTTTATCGAGAACTACTAAATTGTCTGGAATATCAGTTATATTAGACGCTGAATTTTAAATGACTTAAGTGCTTTGTAAAGAGCTGTAGAGCTTTTTTGATGAGATGGATATTGAAGGTAACCAGGTTTATCTGCACAAGCAGCAGTTTTTGCAAAATACTCAATTCAGTGTACTGATTTCGATTTCGGGACCGTCTATGTTTACGAAAAGCCTTATCTCGTTCCTTCATAACCATTTTCATGTTGTTCGTAACATGCAACTTCAGTGGCATTGAAACATTACATCAAAACTACACCGTTTTGAAATATTAAGCTCGAATGCTGATAATTCCTCAATCTTCCCATATTATATCATATCATATCATAAGCAATTACAGAAAGGTTTAAAAACCGTATTTTTGAGCGGCTTCCGTTGTTGTTAGTTATTTTATAGGGTGGTCGTGCGGTTGGCAGTTGGAAAATGTCATGCTGGTATCACTTTAACAACCAATATGAATCACCTGATGCATGCGATCCCAGACTATTAGTACTATCTATCCACTACTACTACTACCAGTGAAATACCGGAACCTTTCACTGCAGTCAGACAACGGACCCTTCGTGAGTGGCAGGCAAGATGGGAGAACGATCCTAAGGGTTCCTGGACGCACACACCTATTCAGCAGGTTGAACCTTGGTACTGTAGGAAGCATGGGGCTGTAAACTTCTACATCACTCAGTTTCTTACAGGATACGGGAACTTCAACCGATACGTGGAGGAATTACTAAAACTGAAGAAGGCAGACGATGGAGTACAAACATCCCCGAACTCCTAATCCGGCAGATCCGGGATGGGAGATGTAGGGTGCGATCGGACGACTACTACGAGGACAACTGAAGAACAAGACGATGAAGACAAGACAGCCTGCGTGCGTGAAGTTATGCCATCTTGGTGGTTCCAGCACAAAGGCGGTTTGTAGACCCACTCGCTCCAGGGTTGCGGCCTGGCGACGGTCCTATAAAAAAAAACTACTACCACTACTACTACCACTGCTACTTACTACTAATTATTTTCCAGCAGATATATGCATATGATATTCTATATATAAAATGACAAGTTCTAAATATACCGACAAAGGTGAAATTGCAGCTACTATTTTAAGAAAACGGAATAAAATGTTAAGTAAGTTCGGAAGTGGCCTTGCGCTGGATCGAACGCGGAAATTACTTTTCAAACTTTACAATGAAGGTGACGCTCTTAGTACGAAGCATACAAAACACCAATGAATTCAGCACTGTCTTTTCAAAGTTATTACCTCCATAGAGTTATCAAGTATACTGAAAAATAGGAACAACAGTAACACAATATATATATATATATATATATGTATATATATACAGGGTTATCCAAATTAAGTATCCACCATTAGTAACTTTGTTATTAGTGAAAATACAAAGTTGTTTGAATTAGCAAACTAGTAGCATTTTTAACGCTGGTAAAAATGAGAAATAAAAAAAAACAATTGAGAGTCGTTATTTTGATTTTTTTCAGTAAAATAACATTTTTTTAAAGGGAAACCCCTGTATATTATATTTTTTTCTGTTAAAGCATCAAATTTTAAACAAAAAAGTTCATAATGACTTTTCCGCTAAAGTCAAAAATAAAGTCAAAATAACGATAAATATTTTTAATTATTTGCAGTATTATAATATTAAGACGGCTATGAAAACAACATGGCGTTCGCGATTTGACAGCATTAAGATAAGCGACAAATTGTTAAACTGGACAAACTCGCAACTAGAAGGCTTTGGAAAACAATGATAAAATCAAATAATGTCAAACATTAGTGTAAATACTTGTTTATATAAGCTTTATTGTGTCATTAATTTAAAGAAAAATGTTCTCCCATGAAGAAAAGTGTGATATGTTAGAATGCTATTTAGTGTGCAGAAAATCCTCCTTGAGAGCAAGAGAATACTACAGTGAATTATATCCCGCTCGCATTCAACCGTATGATCGATATTTTCTGAGACTTTATCGAAAATTTAGGGGCAACGAAAATGTTTTTGCTAAAACAAGGGCAAAAAAAGAATTCATAATAAGCGAGGCCACGGAAATTGCAGTTATTGGATATTTTGAAGCTTATCGTGAGAATTCAATAGCAGATATTCTCAAGGACTCTAATTTCAGTTATGGTACTGTTCAAAGGATTTTAAAAAAATACAAATTTATTCCGTATAAGTACCGACCAGTTCAAACGCTTTTGGCAGGGGATCCAGAGAGAAGACTTGTTTTTTGCCATTGGTATCTTAGCTTCTGTCGCCAAAATGTAAATAACTTTCGTTACCTTTTATGGACAGATGAATCAAATTTTTCAAATTCTGGAATGTTTAATAGAAAAAAACACCATTATTGGTCAAGAGAAAATCTTTTGTTAGTACATCCAAGAGGCCCACAAGTCCGTTTCAGTTTCAACGTTTGGTGCGGTATAATTGGTTCAAAAATTGTTGGCCCGTTCTTTTATGAGGGAACCCTAACTGGTGAAAGATATGTGGAATTTATGTCAGAAATTCTGACTAATTTCTTAGACGAATTGGATCTTATAAGTAGACATCATCTGCATTTGCAATGATCAGTGGATAGGAACAAATGGCCCAATACAGTGGCCTCCCAGATCACCAGATCTAAACCCACTTGATTACTTCTTGTGGGGTTACTTTTTTTTTTGACTTTAGGACCTAATCCATGCAGCCAGAAACTAGGTTGTTATATTTGAAATTTCTAATTTATGGACAAGCACACGACGTCACAACATCCATGGCCAAGGCGAGATTCGAACTCGCGGCCCGGCCGACCGGCTGATCAGTAGCACGACACTCTGACCCACGCGGCCAACCGAGGTCCCCAGTGGGGTTACTTAAAGAACCAAATTTACAAGCGAAGGTACGATAACCTTGACGCGTTAAAGACTGCAGTTAGGGAAAAGATAACCCAGATAGATGGTAGGACCATACTTAAGACAGTTCGAGCAGTTGAAAAACGTGCCCAAAAATGTATTGAAGAACAAGGTGGTGTTTTCGAGCATCTTCTTTAAAAAAAATTGTTATTGTATTTTGTAAGATTATAAGTTGATGTTGAAAATAAAGTTTGTCGATACAATTTAATTGTTTCAGATTGGAGGCCATAACTTCAACAATTTGTAACCTAGGAGAAAAGTTATTGTAAGCTTTTTTGTTTAAAATTTGATGCTTTAACAGAAAAAAATATAATATACAGGGGTTTCCATTTAAAAAAATGTTATTTTACTGAAAAAAATCAAAATAACGACTCTCAATTGTTTTTTTTTATTTCTCATTTTTACCAGCGTTAAAAATGCTACTAGTTTGCTAATTCAAACAACTTTGTATTTTCACTAATAACAAAGTTACTAATGGTGGACACTTAATTTGGATAACCCTGTATACTAAGTGACATATAAATCCGAACACCCAGTTTAAATGATTTTATTTTAATAAAATTTTGTATAAGTACTTAATGAAGCATAATAAGTAAATGATAAAAATTTCAAAATGATTGCACTGCTTTAAAGCCCTTTGACCTTTAATAATGTGTGGATGCACCCTGATGTGCTACGCATTCTCCAACGCGCCTAGGCATGCTTCTGATCAGGTGGTCAATGTCCTCCTGTGGTATCTCATTCCAGGCAACTACCAACCCCTCTCGAAGTGCTTCTAGAGTCTGAGGAGGACGTTGCAAATTGAGCAATCTCCTACCCATCATATCCCACACGTGCTCAATTGGGGATAAGTCGGGAGATCTTGGTAGCCATGGTAACAATGTGACATCATTATGTTGAAAGAAGTCTATTGTGACTCTTGCAACATGTGGTCGGGCATTATCTTGTTGGAAAGTTGGATCTGTCAATATAGGGTAAAAGATGGGGTTCTAGAACTTCGTGGATATAACGCTGCGCGTTCATGTTACCTCTGATGAAGATTAAAGGTGACCTGGAACCATAAGCTATAGCACCCCAAACCATAACTCCAACAGTGTGATGAACATGTCTTTCCACAAAAAACTGTGGATTCCACCTTTCACCACGTCGCCTTCTAACCCTGGCACGACCATCGTGCATGCCCATCATTTTTAGAGCGTTAGTGAATTAAAAAAAAAGCAGTATAAAAACCGGAATGTCCAACTAATAAGACTGAAAATTTTTTCACTTGTTATTTACAGTAAGATAAATACATTCACCAACTTTTATTAAAATAAAACCATTTAAACTGGGTGTTCGGATTTATATGTCACTTAATATATATATATAACAAAAATAGGAAAATAATGGGCAAAATCCGCAAAAAGTGGATTCAAGCAGAAAATAGGATAGGTAACCTGAGCGATACGTATTTCTGCTGGTTGGCTTCATCAGGCCCGAAATGAATGCACATATGTAACTACAAAAGTAGATACACATGCCCACACATCCGGATACGGGTGTAACCTGAGGAAACGAAGATGGAGAGGAAAAAAAGACACATCAAAAATTAAACAGTTCTCTAACTGAACTCCCAAATACTTCTGTATGGTGACAATTTCAGTGTTATTGTGAATATTAAGATCAGATATGCTAATGAGAAGATATTCAAATTTAGTTGTTATGATCATCATTTTAGATTAATCTTGTTAATAGCAGCTCCCGAACTACTGACAGTGCCGTATCATCAGCAAAAAGATTAATTAATTCACACTCAACAGAGAAGTAACTATCATTAAGGTATAAATAGGAAGAAGCGGACCCAACAGACTACCCTGCGGAACTCCTATTTATATTTTCAATTATACTTGACATTTTCTGATTAATGCTCACTCCTTGTTTCTAGCCATTTCAGTAACTGACATATACTTTATCGAAAAATCCATAGGTCGCATGTTTTTCTGGCAATATATTTCTAGCTATGATCTCAAACACCCTTTTCATGTTAATAAACACAGAAATAACATTCTTATTATTGTAAATCTGATTTTCAAATTTGCACACAGTTAATTGAATAACAGTTTCATTTGAGTGCATCTTATGAAATGCTAATTGTTGAAGAATATCATTTGCTCCATTGTGCTCAACCAGTTGGTCATAGAGAGCTAAGTTTTTCCAAGAGGTCACAGAGTATTGATTTGTCGGTATTCTTGTTCTTGTTCTTCTTAGCTTTTATTGTGTTTGTTACTTTTGAAGAAGGGACAACTGTGCTAATTTTATGTTTATCTGGTATAGCACCTATTTCTAGTGAAGTATTTGTATGATTTAAAATGGCATGACCGATGATTTCAAAAATTGGCTCCAAAATTTTGAGAATTCCATATAAACTAAACAGATTACCTAATAGTTTGATAATTTGCTTAAGATCTTAGAACGAGAGAAACCTGAACTGGAAATAAGTCAGATATAAGTTGCATTCATTATAACACCGGGCATTGAGATTATCCATACTACCAATTCAATCTTCTTAATACTATTGACAAATATAAACTTGAAAGGAGGTGGGTGATAAGGGCCATTTTTTGCCCATAACACACTCAAAAATAAAAAGTTTGATTCCAGACTATTATTGAATTTATTTGTGAACTTCAAGACGCGTATTTTTTCATTATATTATATTTACGGTATTAATAATGTGATATGCTTCAGAAATTACTGCCAAGAAATAGAGTATTTAGCGCTTTTTGTGCATTTTTGTGGTTTTTCAATCTTTGAATCATGTTTTTCCTATGAATCGTTCCATGAACCACATTAACTTTAATACTCAGTGAGTCTACTTATTATAAGCTTGTATATGAGTGTTTATTTGTTTCGGTTCGCGCATCAATCCAAAAATACGTAGGGGAGATCCGGCATAAAACGGACGGTTGATGAAATGGACACTGGCGGCCGTTCCCTTACTCATAAATTATATAAACAATTTTCCTTTATGATATGCAACCCCGTATACAGCAACGACCACCACGGAAATTTGCCAGTCAGTCGATTGATTTTGTGTTGATGGCACACGTTTTTAATTTTTTGCCTTAAAAAGTATTTTGTTTGTGAAAATTGCGAACCATGGCACAGGTAAGCTGTCAATACTTGATCAGTTTTAGTTATGTAAGTTTTGAAAGTGGTTATTATAGAAGATAAACCTAGGGAAAGATCTTGTAAAATATTTCTTTTTCTGCATTTTTTATTGTAATTTTTAGTTTAAGTACATGTTGTGATGAAGTGGACAGAAAAAGTCGTATTGAAACGGACATGTCCGTTTTATTACGAGGTATCCTTTTCATGGCTTTTGATAAATTTATTAAAAAACATATTTTTTTATTTAATATTTTTCTAGTATAATAATAAATAAAATAACTAATATTTTTTGTTGCTTTTTAGGTTACCAGGTGTACACGAAAAAAAAAGTTGCGACCATCCACTGATGTAGTCGAAGCTGCCGTAAGAGAAGTTGTTGAACACAATCAATTTATGCGGTTAGTAGCTGCGGCCCATAATCTATCTAAGTCTTACTTAGCTACTATTTGTAAGAAAGCTAAAAATCAAGAAGAAATCTATCGCGAACACCCTAATGTAGGAAATGAGTGACTCTTCTCCCTTGATCAGGAAAGAATGCTAGCTGACTATCTACAAACGTCGTCAAAGATGTGTTATGGTCTTACAACTGTGCAAGTTAGGGAACTTGCCTATCAGTATGCTAAAGCACATGATGTTTCACGACACACTTGGAATCAAAAGGAGATCGCATCAAAGGACTGGTTTGCTGGCTTTTTAAAAAGAAATCCGGCACTAAGTTTGAGAAAACCTGAAAACACGTCACTTTCTAGAGCAACTTCTTTTAATCGAGAAAACGTAAATCAATTTTACGAACATTTGGAACGAATTCTGGCTAAACATAAATTTCAACCACATATGATTTGGAATTTGGACGAAACCGGCTGCCTCACGGTCACAAATCCTCCAAGAGTTGTCGCAACAAAAGGTTCAAAACATGTAGGACAGGTAACCTCAGCCGAAAGAGGCACCTTAGTCACGATTCTGGGATTTGTTAATGCACCTGGAGGAACGGTTCCTCCATTTTATTTTTATATTTCCCAGTTAGCATCTGGGATAAGTGCACTGGCCGTCGGCTTCGATAAGCAATATGAAATAACGAAATCGAATTCTACAGACGAAACACGAGCTGATTTGGAAAGATGCTGTGCTCCACTAAAAATAATCGCAGATGTTTTTCACGCGATTTCTCTTCATCGTCGTTATTCCATTCTACCATTTTTGGATGGCAACGTTCGCAAATTTTCTGATACTTGCCCAATTGATGAATTTTTATTTGGAAAAACATTCCCGGACCAATGGAAATCCGCAAGTGAAGCTCAACGATTAGGCTTTTCAATCAAGAAGAAGGAAAAAGCTCTAGGATCAGCATCTTCCAAACCAGTCGTCTATAAGAAATTGGAGCCCAAGCCAGGTCCGTCGAGGGTCCCGTCGTCTTTAAACTCCCGGCGCCAGCAACACAAATCTCGCATGAAAAAGGAGGAGGAGAGGTTTCGTTCAGCAAGGTCATACCGGAAGCAGTAGACAAGGTACATACTCTTTGCGATATGTATACGGGTCGCTTATCTGCATATGTAAATAAGTGGGCAAACATTACACAAGATTCTACTATTATTTCGTGGTTATCTGGATATAAAATGCCTCTTGTTAAGAAACCTAAGCAAAGGCGTTTACCTAGACCTGCTTTTACGCTGCAGGAATCAGATAAATTAAAGGATAGCATAAGACTTTTGATAAACATAGGAGCAGTATCCAAAACTACCTCAAAACCTGGCCAGTTTTTGTCCTCATTTTTCTTAATACCAAAACCTTGTGGGGCATTCAGGTTTATTCTAAATTTAAAGGAATTAAACGAATTTTTAGAACCACCCCACTTTAAATTGGAAGATTTCAGGACTGTCTTCAAATTGGTTTATAATGACTGTTTCTTCACTAAAATAGATTTAAAAGATGCCTATTTTATGATACCGGTGCATCAGACATTCAGAAAATACCTCACTTTTAAATTTCAAGGTGTATATTACCATTTTAATTGTTTACCTTTTGGTCTTTGTACAGCCCCATGGGTCTTTACAAAAATTATGAAACCAATCCTTAAATATTTAAGGACTAGAGGTATAATTTGTGTACTGTATTTAGATGACTTATTAATTATCAGTAAGTCAATACAAACAGCTGAGCAAGACTGTCAAATTGCTAAGGATATTTTAGAATATTTAGGATTCTTAGTAAATTAAGATAAAAGCTCTATGATCCCAGCCAAACAATGTACCTTTTTAGGTTTTGTTTTTGATTCCACAAATTTAAGGGTGTCCTTACCAACAGAAAAAGTGAAAAACATGATGGAACTAGTAGAGACTTTTCTACGCCGCAATCGGTGTTCTGTTTTAGTTTTAGCTCAGTTAATAGGAAAACTAGTTTCCGCTTGCCCGACTGTACAATATGGTTGGATGCACCTTAAGATTTTAGAACGAGTTAAATATGTAACATTAAAAAGACACGAGCAAAATTTCAATACCTCAGTAATAATTTCAGAAATAATGCGATCAGAAATATATTGATGGCATCACACTCTTATAAATAATGAAGGTGTAGCTATTGTTGCAGATAGGAAATTCATCATTTCTCAGATGCTTCATTAACTGGTTGGGGTGCCTTTTGTCAGAATAGAGGTACTACGGGTTTGGAATGTGGACGATGCTAACAGACACATTAACTATTTGGAGTTACTATCCGCATTTAATGCACTTAAATCCTTTGCCTCGAATATATCTTCTTGTTCAATTCTTCTTAGGATCGACAATGTAACGGCTATAGCTTGCATAAATCATATGGGTAGTGTAAGATATAAGCACCTTAATAACATCACACGCCAGATTTGGGAATGGTGTGAGAATAGACAAATTTTCATAGTAGCTTCATATATAAATACAACAGATTATTTATATGCAGATAGATTATCTCGCTCGAAATCTATCAACCTAGAATATGAGTTATCGAGTTTGGCTTTTCGAGAAATTTGTTCTAGTTTCGGGAAACCGACTGTGGATTTATTTGCGACACAGTTAAATGCCAAGGTTCCTAGGTATATTTCTTGGAAACCAGATCCTAGTTCCTTTACAGTTGATGCATTTACAGTGCCTTGGAGAAAAGAGTTTTTTTATGCGTTTCCTCCTTTCTCACTCATATCAAAATGCCTACAAAAAATTATTGCTGAACAAGCTTGTGGAATTCTTGTGGTTCCTAATTGGACAACTCAACCGTGGTATTCCGTTTTCCATAAATTATTGACAGGAAGATCTATAATCTTTTCGCCTAATAAAGCCCTTCTCTCTTCCCCTTCTAGGGGATGCCATCCACTGTGGAGAACACTTTCCCTGGAGGCTGGGAGTTTATCGGGGAAGCTGTTCTCAGACGAGGAGTGCCAGAAAACGGGCTCCAAGCAATCAAGGCATCGCTTAGTCCATCTACTTTGAGACGGTATTCATCGAAATTAAAAAAGTGGTGGCAATTTTGCATAAGCAAAGGCTAGAGTCCTTTTTTGTATTCATTAGACGCAGTCATTAATTTTTTGAGTGATCAATTTCAAAACAGTTGTTCCTACTCAACACTTAACTCACAGTATGCGGCATTAGCTTTGATTTTTGAGATAAATAGCTCAGATAAAACTATTCTAAAACGGTTTCTTAAAGGAATTTTCAATCAGAGTCCGTCCAGACCTAAGTACCAATCAACTTGGGATCCTCAACCAGTTTTAGAGTACTTATCTACCTTGTATCCCTTAACAGAAATATCTGTTATGCAATTGACTATGAAGTTAATTACTTTGTTAGCTTTAATTACTGGCCATCGATTACAAACGTTCACTTATATACGATTACAAAATATAGTTCGCCATACTGATAGAATAGAAATTAACATTACGGATAGAATCAAAACTTCATCTTCCAAGGATCTTCAACCCCTTTTAGTGATCCCATATTTTCGGGAAAACCCAAGCCTTTGTTTAGCCTCAACTATCGATTTCTATGAAATAAAAACCAGAGGCATACGCCCACTTGATACTGATTTTCTTATTTTAACAGTTAAGAGACCTATTCGCCCAGCCTCTACACAGAGATTGAGTAAATGGATCAAACTGACCCTTCAAGCAGGCGGTATTGATACCTCTATATTTTCTAGTTAAGAGACCTATTCGCCCAGCCTCTACACAGAGATTGAGTAAATGGATCAAACTGACCCTTCAAGCAGGCGGTATTGATACCTCTATATTTTCTAGTTATAGAACTAGGCATGCAGCTAGATCTGCAGCCTATAGGGCTGGAGTCTATTGAAATGATAAGAGAGAGGGCTGGTTGGACGAAAAAAACAGAAATGTTTGCTAAGTTTTATAATCGCCCTCTTTGTAGTGATGTTACGGCCTTTGCTAAAGGTATCTTGAGTTAAGCTCAGTTTAATATATTTTTTTTATGGATTAATAGAGTTTGATCAAATTCTATACTACTTTTTGAAGAGAGAGTAGTGAACTGTTCATAATATAATAATTTGTATTAGAAGATAGTATTATTGAATTGTTTTGTTTAGATTCCTCTATTAGATCTTTACGAAATAAATATGGTGCCATGATCCCGATTCGGACTCTTCTTTGAACATCTACAAGTGGTTACTTTGTAATTCGAGAACGGCAATACGAAATATAATTAATTGTTCAATTCAATAATTACCTTAAGGAAAATTGAACCATATTATATGAGTATTGCCGTTCGAAGAATTACAAACCCACCGATTGTTTTTCATCCCTCCCACTGTTCCGAACGGGATTAGCTGCGTAAATTGCAATGACGAGTCTTGGTAGAGGAGATCAGGTACCGGTCTATGCCGGGTATGGGCAGGGGCGGGGAGCATATTTTGCTTTGAACTTCGTGCTGGTGCGAGCGGGAAAAATTGCTACTACAAGTGGTAACTTTGTAATTCTTCGAACGGCAATACTCATATAATATGGTTCAATTTTCCTTAAGGTAAGTCAATTGAACAATTAATTTCCCCCTTAGGTTGTATGTATAATTTCCTTTCTGCATGACTGGATGATCTGAAAACTACCTGAAATGAATAGAAATTAAGGAATATTCAAGCTGCGTATGCAGGGTGTTTCAGAACTGTGGGATCAAACTTGTAGGGGTTATTCAGTGCAACAGTAGAAAACATTTGAGTATAGGACCCATATCCGGTGCTTGTGTGTTGTTATATTTAAAAACGATAACAGAGATTCTTTTTTGTAGCTACATTCCATATCGCCTTAGTCGTGCTATCGTATTTGTGAAATTTGCAAGAATTCAACAAAAATTCATTGTTGCTAATGGAAAACTTTACCAATCAAGAGTTGGCGGATATGCATTTGGCATACGGAGCAACAAGCTGCAATGCACAAGCAGCAGCGCGGTTATATCAAGAACGTTATCGCGAATGACAGCATCCGGTATACAAAAAGTTTATTGCTATTCATCGGCGGCTCTCCGAGACAGGCATGTTTAAAACCAACATGCTTGATACTGGTGTTGCTCGAACCGTAAGAATGGTCGAATTTGATGAAGAGGTCCTTCAGCGAGTTGCCGACGAACCATCAAGTAGCACACGTCACATTGCTGAGGATATGAATACGAGTAACGCTTCCACTGGCGGGTGCTAGACGAGCAACAACTTTATCCTTACCACTTCCAGAATGTTCAAGGATTGACTGCAGCCGATTATCATTCTAGAGGTCAATTTTGTCAATGGCTTCTTCATCAAATCGCTGCACATCCAAATTTTTTACGCTATGTTTTACGGACCGATGAAGCCTCTTTCACAAGAGACGGTATTTTTAATAGTAGGAATAGTCACGTTTGGGACAAAGAAAATCCCCATGCAATTTTTCCTAGAAAACATCAGCAACGTTGGTCTATCAACGTATGTTGATGATTATTTGATTGGGCCATACCTTCTACCGGAACGGTTAACAGGACCTATTTACGGGCGTTTCTTGGAGGAAGTTCTTCCAGAACTTCTTGAAAATGTTCCATTGAACGTTCGACAGCAAATGTGGTTTCAGCATGATGGAGCGCCGGCTCACTTTGCTGTACAAGTACTTGACTATTTGGCTCAGCGGTTTGGGCACCGTTGGATCGCCAGAGGTGGAGCAGTTTCTTAGCCTCCTAGGTCACCCGATTTAACGTCGCTAGTTTTTTTCCTGTGGGGACATGTAAAGTCTTTGATTTACGAAACTCCAGTAGAAACAGAGCAAGACCTAATTGGACGAATTATAGCAGCATTTGAATTTTAACGCGTCTTAGGGCCGCAGTGCAGTAGTGACGGCTATAGGTCCCTATACTCAAATGTTTTCTACTGTTACACTGAATAACCTCTAGAAGTTTTATCCCATAATTCTGAAACACCCTGTATAAATAGAATTTAAAATCATTACTTAGTTCTCAAAATATCCTCAGCCGTGCTAGGCTCACAATAAGTTTCATCAGTAGATAAATAAACAGGATATTCACTGAAAGCTTTTTCGTAATACCGCAAAACGTGCCTGCCATTTTACAAAAGTGGTAAATGTGCATAATAAAATAATTGAGTAAACTGATAAAATTGAAGAAGCGTTATTCTTGTTTCTCGACTTTGCCTATGATGCCGGAAAAAATATTTAAACATTCTACATTTTGAAGGACATTCGCGTATTAGCCGACATCTGTGAAAGGTGGTGAATACGCTGTATTAGCAGCAGGCAAAAAACTTAAAGTTGGAGAAGATGGAGAAGATTCATTCTTGATCCACCTTCTGATTAGGGATGTTGAAAAATAGTTAATTTTTATTACAAATTATTATTGGGTTTCAATCGTTTTTTAATAATAATCCATTTTTAATAAATGATTATATAAATTGCACATTTTATATGACTTTTGTAATCAGCACTTTATGTGCTAATAATGGAACGATGTCAAATTCCTCTCAAATCGGCGTTCTGGCAAGGTGCCAGAGTTGAAAGTTTCTGTACATTGACTAGCTTGTAGCTCAGCAACTAGCAGTCAAGACTCCGTGATATGGTATATCAATCTTCTCGAATTTGAAGATACAACTTCAATATATGGTTTGAGATATCCTGTATAACGCTGATGACTTTTACAAGGTGTCCTCAGTTACGATATACATCAATCCATAAAGAATAGTATTTTAAGTTATCGTCTAGGAGCAACATTAATCCACGCACTATTGGATCGCTATTTATAGAAAGCATGTTAATCACGTAACCTTTCCTTTTACTGTTTTGATCACATATGAGTAATTTGAACTTCTCTTCACTAATAGTAGAGAACCGATTCTTAGACCAAACCTTTTTCAATGACTTTATTTTGGTAAATTTCATAGCTTATTGATTGTAGAATTTCTCACGTATTACATCTGTTATTCTCACTGACTCAATATTGTATTGAAATTTTTTGGACACAAATGTTATAGTATTATTAACGACTATCTTCGAAATTTACTCATAAAACATTGTTGGTCCCTCGTAGACAGATTTGTTTCTGCCTATAGTCCATAGGCAACCAGCGCGCCATCTTGTGATTTTTACACGTACTATCTGTATAAGATGTGTAAGATGCCTTCTGTTAAAATTTGCCTTACGATCAAAATACCTTCTTTACCGGCTTTTATCTGTTCCTTTTGATGTTCTGTCGAACGTGCCTTCTTCAGGGCCACTTATTCAACCTTCTTTTAAGGGGTTGCGTGCGCAGACAGTCCAGCGCTATTTTATTCTGTTGCGGTTTTGGTTGTGTGCGGGCGTTTCCTTTAACTTCCAGATTTTGGAACCTTAACGCCCCAAACACCAGTTTATGGAGTAGTACCCTTTTATTTCGTATCTTGCGTTTAGTTGTGTTGGTCGGTACTACCCCGTACATTTTGTAATGGAATTTTAATTTGCAGCGGTAAGTTATCTTTTATATACCATGGGACTATTTCCATTAATGCTTGTCCTGAAGAAGTTTGTTCAATATCTGGTTCCTTTTAGTGGAAAGCCATTGTGGAGAACCACCATTCATACTCCTCCAGCTTTGTTTTGTAGCTGCCTTGTAACTGTATCGCGGCCGGTTTTGTTGGGAGCCATCTCTTCTCCTTTATAAAAACCCTGATGTGAACAGGTAAAATATCATTTTAATTGGGTATTTTATAGATATTGATATATTGATTGTTGCTGATTGAAATTCTTTGTGTAATCTTTATTTTGTTTGGCATTTTACGAATTCAAATATACTGTATTGCCTACATGTCACTGTCTTTTGGCCTTATTACATTACATTAATCATAATTTTGAACTTTGAACTGCCATAACTTATTTTAGAACAAAGGATAACTTTCTGAGGGTATATTACTTTTGTACATTTTTATCTGTTTTTGCCCTTGCAGAAAGAAAAGTAGTTTTCTTGTAAAAGAGAATGTACTTGGATTTTTCTTCAAGTTTTAAGTCTTTTAAATGTCTACATATTTAAAATACTGTCTCAGACAGAGAGTAGAGAGTCTTTTTCTCTCTCTAGGGTTTTTTTATACCATAAATTAAGAGAACGCGGCAAGCAGCCCCTACCTTGTGACGTTCCTTACGTCACTGCTCACTACGGGCCACTGATTTTTTATCTGAGTGTTTGAGAGCTGAGAACATCACAACTACGCCTAGAGCTGTAACTGGAAGATGGCCATTGTCCAGATAAGTTTAGGTTTAGGCGTTGAAATCTTTGTAAGACCTATATTTGTAAAGCATTCGTACGTGTACCATGGTAAACGTTTTGCAGGGTTAGTTATTGCGGTCTATTAATTTTATTGTCAGGTAGTTTTTAATAACTTCCTTTCCTTTAACTTGCATTCCAGTGGTGGAGCATATATGTGCTGCTTGTTTTGGCAATATATTGTGATTTGTTTTTAGATATCTTGTTTTATTTGGCTCTCTGTATACAGTTAATTAGGTTTCATCATTAGTATTAGATTTTTTTTCTTTGTGTGGTGGTCAAGCAAAACAAGTTTCGACTAAAAACTCGGGGATTTGTGGTCTAATCCGTCTTGAGTCACTGGCGCTTTTAATGCCCCCCTACTCTCCGCTTTATTGAGCTAGGGCCTAAATTTGCACGCAACTTGACAGCTGTTTTGCTTTGACTGATCCTTAGATTTCATTTATAGTAATTTACTAATTTATTAATATATTTAAAGAAAAGGAAAGAGGAATCACACCACCATTTCCTCATATATATAAAAAAAGGAGTGGCAAGAATGTAGTTTTACAAATAATGGCAAACATCGATTTTTCACTGATTAGCCCATCTCTACTCGGTATCACTTCCTGCAGCATATTAGCGTAAAATCTATGGCTGAAATTAGTAAACGGCGGTGGATACACACATATTGAACTAGGTAAACTAGTAGGAAAGTTCGGTTTTGTTTGTTTTTCGGGTATCAGGGACTTGGTCATAAATGAAGCCACATTGAAATTATGACGAAGTCAAAATTGTGAGAGCGGAGCATACGACTGACCTAATTCTTAGATGACGTTTCGTTGTCAGATGGTAGTGGTTCTGTCTCGTTTTCGTTAAATAGTCGTTTTGCTTTAACATAATGACCCGCGGTTTCGTCCATTACCGAATAGTTCGTGAACTACAAGAAGACGATGATCGACGGATCCTTCGTGTGTACCGCAGAATGTTGAGAGATAACCAAAATCCATTTTCCCATTTTCCCTATTCCCGGCCGTCAGTTCAGAGAAAATGATTTTGGAATTATTGGATCAATTATCTTTCCTGACGAGGCTGGAGATCAGGAGGCAACCATCTTGGAGGTTTGAGGAATTAGGAAGTTGAGGTTTGTCAATGAAAATATTGTTTCCCTGTTGTTTAAGCTAAGGAAAGCAAAAAAGAAATAGATAATCAGCCTTGAGAATATGGAATGTTTACGGAGAATGGAAGGCTTATGTGAAGTATTAATTTGTTCTAAGTATTTTATAAAAGATCCAATAAAGTGTATTAAGTAGCTCACTTGTTTACCTACATGTCTTCATTGATTAATAAACCAGCAAATGAATTTATCGTACCCTCACGGGTATTGCGCATCTTGAAAAGTTATATTGCTTTTTTTTTACTGGTTTTTTGACATTATGTTGTTAAGATGTTAACTTATCACTAGCTGATAAACACTTTTGTAAACTTGTTTTGTAGTCGTACGTGTTGCCTGCTTCAGTTACCTACTGTTTGGCTATGATGTGATGTAAAATCTTCTACAGACATGGCATTACTGGAGGTAACAACATAGTGAGAATGTGTGTGCTAATAATATGTGTAGATGATAATTCTATTGGATTCTTGTCTCAAATACACTCACTTGAGATTCAACGTTAGAAATTAGTTGCGCATCCACTTTCGGTCATCCATTCTGGAAATTATATAATTATGCAAATTTGCTGAATTTCAAAAATGAGAGAAATAAGAAATAATTATATTCACTGTACACTGTCGAATTACAAGTCACATACATGCTAACAGTAATTACACATTACGCGGGCGCGGTGGTGATTTCCGATCATTCTCCTCAAAGTTTTTGAAAACACAAAAAAAAACGTAAAAAACCGTAATTGATAACTTTGAGCATAATTTGTCTTCCGAAAGGACAACATATAAATAACCCGTCCGGCACAGCTAATAGATATACTCCATTGGCAGCAGTAATGATTTTCTCACTCAGCAAATATCACTGATTTTATACTCGTGCAGATCAATACACACAATAATCCTTCAGATGCGATCTTGCTATTCAACCAAATAATAAACTTTCTCCTCAGGGACTCGGAGATGAAAACTGAAGACCGCTCGGCTCCACAAAACATATGCAACCAACAATGCACGTACGTGTAGTTGAGCCATTCCTCCATAGATGGACGCTCACAGCGATCCTAGTGAGCAAACGTGAAATGACATCTTACAGTTTTTTTACGTTTTGTAGGCTTTTTACATAATACCGGTGCCTGTCTGGTCGTTCTCATAATATTATTCTGTGTAAGTGATTGTTGTCCATTGTCCGATTTAAATGCGTATCACGTGTGAAGCAATGAGATATATTCGATTACAGATTGCTGCCAAAATCTTCTATAAAAGCTTGTTTAAATTTTGCTGACCCAACTTATTTCGACTGATTACGACAAAAACGTTAAAGCAGGTCAAAATGCTTAAACACAAATCAGATCACCTGCCATAAATTCAACCTTGTCAGATCATAGATTTTCTTAGCTGGAAAGAGCCGAGTCTAAGTGGATAGGAATACTGTTCTTAAATCAAAGTGAGATTTACCAGAATTGAACTTAAGCTGAGAACGGTGCAGTTTTCACATCACGGTGCAGTTTTCACATCTAATTTTTTTTTGATGTTTGATGTAACACACTGCTGGAAGATTAAATACTTATCTTTTCTTAGACAAAACTGCATTTTCGATAGCCGACAACAGATTGTTGAAACACATTTTTCAGGGATGATGCACGGTATGCTTGTTTTGTCACTCGTGTGCTAAAAAACATATTCAAAATTCGTAGATTGAAAGAGCACTCATCCAAATCGCCTCCAATTTTTCATAGATCAGTTTTGATGGAAAACGTGTATACCAGTCTAGACTTGGGAAACCCATCGGCCTGTGTCTTTATAGATTTAAAGAAGGCATTTGATACAGTTGAACACAAAGAATTACTAACTACTTTGGAGAATCTAGGATTTCGTGGCAAAACACATACTTTACTCAAAAGCTACCTTTCAGATAGGAATCAATGTGTGAAAGTTATCGACTTGCACCATGTAACATACGGTATCCCACAAGGTACAGTCTTAGGACCTATCCTGTTCAACCTATATGTAAATGATCTTTTTAACCTACACACACACGGTAAAATTATCGGGTTCGCAGATGATACGGCTGTTTTTTATAGCGAAAAATCTTGGGATATCTTAAAGACTCTTATTGAAGAGGATTTCAGAGTCATTATAAGCTTCTTCAATAATAAAATATTAACAATCAATTATGAAAAAACTTTATATCTGACTTTTTCATGTGATGATAGGAACATTCAATAACATACACATCAAATTACCACCCATAGATGAAGTAGCAGTCCTAAAGCCAGCAAATCATATAAAATACCTAGGAATCATAATAGACCGCCACCTAAAATGGGACAAGCAAATAGAAAGCTTAACGAAGAGATTAAGATGTCTTATACCAAAATTGAAATTTTTTAGGGAAATTCTGTCTGATAAAGACATATACAAAACGCTAGTACAACTGTTGTTAACTTATGGAATTTTGGTATGGGGACCGGTGTTGAATAAATACTACAGGAAACTAGAAATAACTCAGAAATAGATTCTTAAAATCATGTTCCACAAAACTAACACCTATCCAACCGATATGATATATAAGGTATCCAAGATATGTGATTGTAGGCAACTCTATTTTGAGAGTGTGTTCACATATATTACAAAACATAAGCATTTATTAAATTTACTCCCACATGAGCATCACACCAGATCCAAAGATCATTCAGTACGCATACCAAAGCCTAAAAAGACCATAGGTCAGAGGAGTTTCACTTTCCTAGGACCAAAAATATATAACTTAATCCCCCCTCAGATAAAAGCTATTAAAAATACAAAGGTTATGAAAAAGCATCTCAGACTGTGGATTTTGGACCAGCATAGGCTCAAGATTCATCAAGCGACTGATATCAAAAATATCTACTACTACTGAAAGCGGAAATCTCTCTCAAGATTATTGGAATTTCAAAATGAAAAAAAAATGTATCGAACTGATTTGAATTCTTACCTCCTGAATTATTGCGTTTTATGACTTATTTTTACCAATTTTTGTTCTTGTCTAATCACCTAATATTGTCTTTTGTTTCAATATTGTCTCTATCCCGATTGCGTCTACGTCCCGATTTTGCGTCTCCGTCCCGACTGTGTCTTTTTAAAAATTTTATCAGGACTTGTGTAATAAATTTTATACAGGGTGACTTTGAAGTTGAGTCATTAATTTTCAGATAATGATTGTAGAAGGAAGATAAACCAAAATATGTGTGTAAAAATAAAAAAAAAATAAAAAAAAATGTTACCTTGTTTAATAAAGTATCCTCCCGACAAGTATTTCAGTGCGGACCTGTATTTGATCGTGCGGTCTTGGAGCAGCATGCCCTCACCTGTGAGGTCTTAAGTCACCTGATTCACGAGCCCTTTGTACTACATTAACAAAGGCACGAGGGGTTGGTTGCACTCGATTGGGAAACCGATTCGCATAAATCCGTGATGCATCCGGGAGCATTTTGTAAAGACTGCCCCCCCGTAAATAAGAATCATGTCCACAAGTTCAGCATTTTCGTAAACATGTGCCATTTTTGATTTCGTTTGAACCACGCAACACACTACTATTCACTTACGCGTTATCGACTGACGAAAAACATCGTGATAAACGTTTCAAATTCTTTCGCTTTTTTGTTTCCGATGCGATGAACCGGTCAGGCGGATTATATCCGTTGTCGCCAAACACGAGCATATAATAGGCAGGGCGGTACTCAAACTTCCAAAGGGCTATAACTTTGTTACTTTAATTTTACCAGAAAAATGGTAAAGGAAAAAAACATTTCTTTTGATCAGATCTACTCACTGTTAAAATAAA
The DNA here is from genome assembly GCA_963669975.1 of Acanthoscelides obtectus. Taxonomy (NCBI): domain Eukaryota; kingdom Metazoa; phylum Arthropoda; class Insecta; order Coleoptera; family Chrysomelidae; genus Acanthoscelides; species Acanthoscelides obtectus. The sequence continues at coordinate 80,888,772 of CAVLJG010000005.1, forward strand.
TGACTCAACTTCGAAGTCACCCTGTATATATATTTTTTTGTTTTGTTTTTTTTAGTCTTAATTTATTTATACATGAGCTCATGCCCAAGCACAAGTTTCTGCGAAACTTTTTTGGGTCCATTCGTTTATTGTATAATATTGTCTTTCATCTACTACTACTACACTTTTTCTTTTGCAATAAACTTATTATTATTATTATCTCATTTCTTATCGCACGATTGCTAGACCAAGTCGCGCGAATTTGGTCTTCAGCACGGCCAACATGCTATTGATGCCAAGCCGACTATCTGTCCAGGAAGTATCTTCGTATCTGCCAAGACCCAAAATTGTTTTTTAAACAAATTCCAAAAATTGTTTTTTTATCCGAACATATCTTTTGTTTTTTTTCTGAGCAAACAGCGTCTTATGAACGTTTCTCTAATATTGATATTTTTCGAGATAAGCGAGATACGTTTTTCTCCCCAAAAAACGATACGAAAAAATAGAAATTTCAATATTATCAAGATTCCTAAATATTTTTCAAACATTCGTAAACATAATTCCAATGCATTTTAGGTGGCATTGTTGTCGTAAACCTTTGTTTTTTAATTGTCAACCAAGTACGCTCGCCCTAAGGATATAGAATGAGTGCCCGCTGATTAACAAATTGAAAAACAATAACAATAGCACCTAACTAAACATAGTGCTGTCATCCGTCCGACAAAAAGACAGCCAACCATGTACAGCTGTTTCGTGATATTTGGCCACTCGTCAGCATGATCTCGGCTTGGTCTCTCTACCGCTAGATGGCTGCCGACGAAAGCATCATGTTTAGTTATACAGCCAAAATCGTCAGCCCTCTAGCGGGCACATGACTATTAAACGCGAACGAAGATTTTTACAGTTCCAACAAATAGCTGCTATGTACTCTCCGCGATGGCCGATTCAAGTGATAGAGGGTACTTTGTACTCCAATAGCCCCTGAAATGCTTTGGGTATTAAAAACAATTTTTGGAATCTGTTAAAGAAAGTTGTGTTAACACTTTGCAATTTTGGGGATGGCAACATGCCGACTGGTTGCAGGGGGACTTTTATAAATAATATTATGCTTCGATTCAGAATATTTTTCCGATAGGACACTTCCTGGACTATTTAGCGTCTCTGTGCAACTACTTTAATCAGCTACATTTGATATTGTAGGTGTTAAGCTTGAAATTCATTCCGTATAAAATAAATCCAAAATGACACCTATAAAGTGCTTCCGTACAAAAGAACTCTTTTTATTGTGCTCATTGCGTCGCGTCGTTGTTAAGTGGAAACGTTCTAGCTGGGAGACTTCTCTTTTCACACCCTTTTTTCATTAAATTCTTTTGTCTGAATTATAGTTCCCAAAGGATTCTATGCAGACTTTTGTCCTTACACGGGTAGTAGACCCTCCATACAATTTTGCTTAAGTGGCACCTAAATTGACTATGGTAAACATGAGCACCGGAATCAATTAACCGGTATTAGCCGAAAGATCAATTTATGACCCATTTCGCTCCTGAAGCCACTTGGCAAGGAAAGATTGTGATCGCGAAAAAATTAAAATCGAAATATTCGACAGTTTTGGCAACTATAGATGCCGCATAAACTGTTTTGCATACTACTCACATTCTGACGTCTGTCTGAGCGTTATCTTTTAATTTTGTACTGTTGGCAATAGGGAAACTTTTGACATTCACCAGCGAATCGGAACCGTTTTCATCAAGCATTGATTAAAACTTATCTAATAGTTAGCTGACCTGAAAAGTAGTCTTGATTATTAATTGGTTCGTTCTGAGTGTATACCCCAACTAATCTAATTAATTTATGCAAAATAGTTAATATAAGAGCGGTGTCGCTAGGAATTACGAAGTAGTACAAGGTGTGCCTCTGGCAACTGACGATATGGGAATTTTAACTGTTACTGAATGACCAACTGATATATGTTGTCTCTCCTTTTTGTATTTAAATATCATCAAAATATTGTAGCTAAAACCTTAACCTTATTTGACATTTATCACACATGAACCATTAAACATTTACATTTGATGTATTTATGATTGCAAAACTCCATATTACGTGTTTTGGAAACTACAAGACATAAATAAGGGTCTGTAAATTTACTAATATTTTTTTTTATTTTATTGTTCAAATATAATTACATTACAATTTTATATTTACACCCACAAAATAACTTCCGTCTGAAGCCACATAGCGCTGGAGGCGGTTCTTGCACTCCTCATAGCAGTGCTGGAACTCCGATACTGGAATAACCTTCAGCTGATCTGTTACAGCAGTTTGAATCTGTTGGAGTGTCCCAAAATGAGTTCCTTGAGGTGATTTTTCAACTTCAAGTAGATAAAAAGTTACCAGGACTCAAATCAGGTGGATAAGGAGGCTGAGGAGCTACGGGAATGGAGCAGTTATCGTGATGCAGCACCGAGTTGTTCTTGATGTTTGGTCTCACATGAACGGTGGTGTCAGTCAAATTTAACTCTTCCCCGATCATTCTGACTGTCAACGGACGATTTGAATGCACATTATCCCGGACTCTGTCCATATTTTCATTGGTTCTTGAAGATGAAGGCCTTCCGCTCCGTGGTTCATCTTCCATCGACTCTATCCCTTCTGGCCTATTTAGTAAAAGTGTCCGTTGCACTGTGCCCAAGTCTTAAACAAAACCTGAAAACCATTCTTGGAACTGATGTCACTAATTTTTAGAAGCTTTTTTACAAGGGCATCCAAATGACCCAAGCGAGTCCAAACTTGTACTGAAGACCGATCACATGTTCCTTCTCTCCCGTCCAAGCCCGGCGCCTCCGGTGTTGCCAGATCAAAAGCTACATTGCCAGTGTCATCATTAATGTATCATTAATTTTACAGACCTCGTATATCATGTGTGTGACAGTTATTTCTTTGTGTCTGCCCGTCAGTCAACTGTTCGGTAATCATTTGGTCCTTTTATGACTCTGGAAGTACCACTCGGATTTAAAAAAAAAGTGAGTATCCTTATATGTGTTCATATAGTTGGCTAGAGCGTCATCCATGAAACACTAGCCTTTTCGTAGTTGATTTCTGATTACTGGGGAAATACAATAGTACATTGTGATCGAAAAACTACACTATAGCTTTGGTTACCATCATTGAGAAAACGTGGTCAATCAGACAGTTGTTCTGGAAATCTTTCATTACCCGTAATGACTTTTTTCATTATTCTAAGTAACTAAATTATTCGGTGTAAATAAACTGAATTGTCTGCAAACAGATTAATGGAAATTCATATGCCATTAGACTAATTTGCTTAAAAATAGCAATGTACCTGTTTCATTAAAACTGTTTAAATAGTTTAGTCTATGTGTAAAAGTTGCTTTTAAAACAATTAAATATAAATACAGTCAAACTGTTTATTTGAATCAATGACTCGGCAGGACTCGGCTCTTAATTCATGAATGATCGGAAGTATGTGACACGCGCAATGCCGGTAAGGTGATTTGAACTTAACAGTTTTATTTGTGATTTTCATGAGAAGCTTCATATTCGAATGTTGCCGCTGTTGATGTACCAGCTATGAGGTTGATCAAACATTGTGATCAAGAGTGATACTCGGCAATAGGACGCTTAGCGACCCATAACTACGGTTAAAATATTGCACGCTATCAATGAAGCACTGTATAGGTGAGTCACTGCTGATGCATATTTAAGTTAATGAATGGCATTTACACCAAACATAATGCCTATCAAAGGCTTGATGTGCTTTTCTTTTACACTGTATAATGTATATATAGGAACTTGAGCTTCTGTTGGTGCAAGCTTTGTAGTATTTGAAAATATCGTAGTTTATTTAAAGTGATGTTGAAATTTCAGAAATGCTTCATTTTGGAAATCCGTTTTGCTGAGGACTTTTTATATTATTATTAGACGCAAATTTAATAATAATAAAACGACTTTTATTCAGACGAAGTTTAGCTACAAGCTATTCTACCACTGAACCCTTGAAAATAACTAGCTCTAGAATATTGAGAACAATTTTAACAAAACATTCTTCCAAAATCTGAACAAAAATCACATATTGAATACAATGTACACATGAGTGTTCAAACAGAAAAAAAAATACTATAAACGATTTATATAATATGCAGAAATATCGCTCGGGTTTCAGAATTGAGCATCAAAGAGCATTTGTTTAATTTGCTTTTTGAAAATATTGAAATAACGTCATGGTTTTTTAATCACCCTATATATTTCATTCGGTAAAAATCTCAACTGTCATACTGATGGATTTAACTGTAGCCTGAAGCGCTTAATTAAAGTTGTCCAACAGATGCTACTAGCCTCGGAACATTGTGTTCGAGCCCCAGATGTATTTGTTTAACTTTAAATAATGTTCTCTCTACCCTCTGGCTCCGAACAGATTAGTTGTTAGTTTTTAATTGCAAAAGTTGGCTGGTAAATGCATTCTGGGAAAAGCCGAATTAGAATGATACGTTTATAGTTGAAACTAAGTTTGAACAAACGGAAAACTGTATATCGTGGTGAGAAGGTAAAGTGGGATCTATCTACATCTTGAATATAATTAGGACGAGGCAATGTGTCGCGTTGTCAATATGTTACGCCAGTTCCTTGAATTAAGATGCATGTTGAAAATATACGTCAGTTTCTTCTCTACTCCCAAATAATGGTTTAATTTTGAGCGAACACATTTTAAAATTGTCAATTGTGTCGAATCTGCTTACTATCGATTCCGGATCGGTCCTAACGACGCTCCATTTTAAGGCGAAATGAAAGGTCGGGATCGTCACAAATTCTGGAACATTGCATTATTGGTTCGCTTGGCAACACCGCATCTCGTACATTCCAAGGCAAGGTTTCCACCTCCATGATCACAGATGAGCGATTTTGGTCAATACCCATTTAGCGTACACGCATTTTCCGACCGCTCGATGACGCAACTGTAGCAATAACTCAGAAATTTATCACCATCGGTGGAAATCAAAGATAATTCTAAAATAAATTAGAACACTAAGTCACTAAGTGGTATCAAACTTGAAATGAATAATTCTAATCATCTTGAGTTTGACAGTGATCTAACCTAGAAACCTGTGCGAACATTTTCTGGTGTAACAAAGGCGACAGATTGCAAGGTATTCTGCGTTAGTGCTAGGCAATGTGTTGATGACATTCGCTCTTCAGCTGGCTTCTCGTCTTCTATTTCTAACATGTTTGTGTTGATATACACTTCTCGCGCTTCTCTCTCGTACACATTGAACTCAAGACGGCAGACAAATGTTTTTCCCTGTATGAACCTAATGCTAATGACTATGTGCTATTCATGCATCGTACAATCTTCGTATATCGAAATTTCACACATACGCAAATTTTGAACATTATAGAATCTTAAGGTTTACTTACGCCCTCGAAAGTAGCTCATCAGAGTATGGTTGCCTATGCTTAGATTTTTGAGTACGTAGCTCGAGTTTAAGTTATGAGTGTACTTTTGTAATACTTTGCCTTCTACCCAAAGAAATTCAAAGATATATATACAGGGTGACTTTGAAGTTGAGTCATTAATTTTCAGATAATGATTGTAGAAGGAAGATAAACCAGAATATGTGTGTAAAAATAAAAAAAAAATTAAAAAAAAAATTTTACCTTGTTTTATAAAGTATCCTCCCGACAAGTATTTCAGTGCGGACCTGTATTTGATCGTGAGGTCCCCTGTGAGGTCTTAAGTCACCTGATTCACGAGCCCGTTGTACTACATTAACAAAGGCACGAGGGGTTGGTTGCACTCGATTGGGAAAGCGATCCGCATAAACATGTGCCATTTTTTATTTCGTTTGAGCCACGCAACAGACACTATTCACACGCTAACCGACTGACCCTGACTGTATGTATAACTGAACTGAATAAAATAATTGAAAAACGTCGTTCCAAATTCTTTCGCTTTTTTGTTTCCGATGCGATGAACCGGTAAGGCGGATTATATCCGTTGTTGCCAAACACGAGTACATTATATTATTATTGAGACAGGGCGGTACTTAAACTTCCAAAGGGCTATAACTTTGTTACTTTAATTTTACCAGAAAAATGCTAAAGGAAAAAAACATTTCTTTTGATCAGATCTACTCACTGTTAAAATAAATGACTCAACTTCGAAGTCACCCTGTATATATATATATATATAAATGAATCCCTATTTCACGTGCTCACGCCATGATCTGAGAACGAATTTACCGATTTCATTCATCTTTTTTTTTAAGTTTCCTAATGGTGTTTAGATGGTTCCTACGGGAATAAAAATCAAGAAAATTGCGCAGAAAATTGGGAAATCATGGGAAACCTAATCATTATTTAGGCTACGCGCGTTTGACAGTTTGCCTGAGCATGGAGCACGCACAGCAGAAGAAATATTTCAAGTACCAAAAGAGACAGGCACTCCTCTCCGCCATCTTTATTCCAACAGCTATTGACAGTTAGCTATGTGAGAGAAAATTGCTTATGAAAGCACAGTGCTTTCGTTTTTGAACTTACATTTCTTTCCCATCCGTACTTTGTGATGGAACTTTCAAAAGAAACTGCAATGTTGCCTAATTGTTATAACTCTCAGTTAACTCTATGTATAAAAATGGCTATCATTGCTCGCACGCCGCAAGTTTATATTATCGTTTAACAGTGTTTAATCAAATTCAAGCGGATAACCAAATGGAAATGGTATATACCATTTTGGGTTGGTATTTACCAATCCGTTCAAGCGAGTATAGTTATCAGTTTGGTTATAAGATCCGTGACGTCACGAATCAGCTGTTATATGTCATAGTTATCACCGAAAAATTGTGGTATTTACCCAACTCAAGAGTAGTTTTATATTTCTGGTTATTATTTGAAATGTGAAAAGTTAGAATTTTGCCGGGTATTGGATATTATTATTGTACTTCAGCTTCATTTTTGAGAAAAATGATACAGGCTAACTTCAGTTTTACCATAAAGTGGAGCACCTTATTAGTTATATTCATTACGGTTGTTGGGGACACTTTAAATGTAGTTCCTATGCTTAACAAAGTATCCTGTGTAGCCATATACCACAAGAATATTAAAATATGGCCATATAAACTCACTAGATGATATCCACCTGTATACGGTTTTGCTAATTTCTTTTTTCATCATTTCTGCTGAATCAATAAATGTTTTTTTTCTTTGACATGAGGAAAAATTTAGAGAATTGAAAGTTATCATAGCTACAAAGCCATGGTTCCATCATTAAAAAAAAATCTGAAAAAAATATTTCTCCCATGAATATTATGAAAGGTTTCTTATTTAAACTTTCCATATACAGTTGTAGACGAAAAAGCACCGATTATTAAGTGATAATAAAAATAATCAGAGATATATATACGCGCTTTTCTAAAATAAACAACTTGCAACAAAACCGCGGTTAAAACCAACGCGTTCAAGCGATTGGTGTAACTGACGTCATCAACCCGTGTGCCATCTTGAACCATATTATAACCGCGGCACATAACACAGAAATTTTGGTTATTCGCTTGGATTTGATTTTTATCCAGAAAGGCTGAGGAATTTCTAGATTTCTACTGCTCCGTGTCAGCGCTCTCTTATTATGAAGCTAGATTATCTTTTTGAATTGAAGGAAATTTCAGGCTGATATAACAGATGATATAAATTAAAGGCATGAACAATTTGATGCAAATAGTTATTTGTAACATAACCTCAAAATATAACGCTGACACGGAACAGTAGTAAACTATGAGAATCAATGAGGCTATAAAAGCGTCCTACAATTATAGGAACGACTGACGATACGGCCCCAAGACAGTACAACGTCTGTCGGGTCACCTAGTATTATTATATTTGTTGTATTTTTATTTCATTCTGTCCTTGATTAGAGATTAAGATAGTTGCCAGATATTTTTGAAGCACTCATTTGTTTGGAATGTAAGTGTGTTGCATATATTCGTATATCTAAAGTTAAAATATCTGTATTTAATAGTATATCCAAAGAATCCTTCAGATCACTTAAGCATAATCAGTCTTGAATATCGAAGATTTCCGTCATGGTGCTTCTGTAAGATATAAAACATTCAAGCTATTACCGAGCGAAATATTTTATAAAATACGTACCTACCAAATTGAACGAGAACCTACAAATTAGGTATTAAAACTAAAATACCCAGTACGTATAATTATTGTGTCACAGGGGATAAAAGTTATTAAAATAATGAATGGAGGAAAAAATCTAAAATCAACTATATCTATAAGAATTCTCATCTCGTTAGGTCTGTAAATATTGAAGTATTCAGCCATTTGCTCGAATAAACCGCTTTTCGGCCTTTGTTCCCCAATTAATTCAGTAAATATTATTCCGCTATGTAATCGGATTGTGGAGAACACTATTCCAAAAAAAAATTTCCTGTTTATAATAATTTTTGGTTTGTGTAGAGAATACATTTATATAAAATATTCCATCCCTTCATAAATACCTTCGGTCCTTTTCAACATAATACGATAGATTTCAGCAATGCAAAAAGTCAAACGTATAGTTCAGCGATTATAGAATGTCAGCGTGATAAAACTGTAGGGAGGATAATATCTAGCCAAGTCGGATTCGAATCTCGCAAACATGATGCGAAATTAGAGTTTTGCTGTCTCAAAATAGGTATATGTAACTGACGGAAAAAATAGAAATGTCTCCGTAATGGCTAAAGCGCTACTACCGGATTAATGAAAACATCCGCATAGAAATTTTACAGTGTTATCATTGCACCGAAATCCCCTAAAACTTCCTATTCATTCCAAACCTGCTTTTGAAATGACTCTTGTACACAATGTGTTGCTAGTTAATAGCATCACATGGAGTAGCAGTTTCAGAACCCCACGATAATTTTGTGAACTAATAATGGTATGAAAAAACTAATCCACGCAAGTGATAGGAGTTTTCCCCGCTATCAAATTGTGACTTTGGACTTGACCTTGTTAATGACCTTCAAAGTCATTTGAAGGTCAGGTCAATTTTCGTAAAAGACACCTTCCATTTTTGAATCCGTGGATAAAAAAGGGGAAAATTTTACGTTCAAATGTTGTATTCCCAAATTTTGACCTTAGGAGGTCATGGGCAAAGTCAAACCCAGGAGCGGTAATATAACTTGAAAGCCAGTAGTGGTATAGGGAAACGACAGAGACATTATTTTCATGGTTTTGCGCCGGATATCCAATGGTGAGCTTAAGCATGTCTTGCAAAGTCATTTGAAGGTCAACTGTTTTTCGATCGGATTCTATACCTTTGACGGCAGAAAGAGAGAAAATTTCATGTTCGAATATGTCCTTGACCATCTTTGGAAGTTGATCCTGGACTTGACTATCAAGGTGGTATGCAAGTCCACCTCAATTTCTCGATAATTCAGAAAACTGTGTAACCCCCAGATGAACTGACTTCTCTGTTCTTTCCATGGCTACAAAAATCGGTTTGACCTCCACATATCCTTGAACGTCATCATGGTGAGACTATAATGCTTTAACGCTGGATGTTCCTGTGACTTGTTTAGTAATACAATTCGAATGTACTTATAATTATAATATTGATCAACCAATTCCTATCTGTGGACGGCTGTTTTGGGTTATCCGAAAAACATAGGTGGCCCGGGATTCCTCTAATTCTGAAGTTACTGCTCGGATGTTGATGGAATTTTGACACATAGCTGCTATTATGGCAATGATAAATTACCTTTACATATATCTTCATCGGCGGTGGCGGAGAAAACAAAAAAAAGCAAGAAACGGCATAAGAAGATCTAAGTTCCGAATTGGTGATCATTTTTGGGCATAGTGAAACAACTTTCCTAACTCAAATAGCTCCTTCTGCAATCACTCAGCGCTGAAGGCGGTTCTTCCACTCCTCATCGCACAGCTGGAACTCCGATACTGAAATACCCTTCAGCTGATCGGTTACAGCCGTCTGAGTGCTTCCGACTGTCCCAAAATAGGTGGGGTGAGGTGATTTTACAACTTCGAGGAGATAAAAAACCAACAAAGACTAAATTCAGACGAATATGGAAACTGAGGAGTCACAGGAATGTTTTTACTAGCCAAAAACTCGTTTATTGACATTGCTGTTTGACAAGAAGCATTGTCGTGATGCAACACCCAGCTGTTCTCGATCTGATGAACAGTGGTGTGAGTCAAATTCAACTCCTCCTCGACCATTCTAACTGTCAACTGTCGATCTGAAGGCACAAGATCCCGGGTTCTGTCGATATTTTTGTCGGTTCTTGAATATGAAGACCTTCTGTTGATGTTCAATCGCCTCTCTTCCTTCTGAAAGTACCCTAAAGCACCGAAAAACGTTGGCTCTTGACAAAACACTATCTACTTAGGCCTGCTGAAGTTTAGCAAGAGTTTCCGTTGCATTAAGCCCAAATCTGAAGCAAAACCTAATAGCACACAGTTGCTCGGAATTGAGGTCATTCATTTTTAGAACGCAATAGGACAGATTGTTTCACAAAGAAAATCGCTAATGACAACCAAATGACTTGAATGAGTTCAAACTTGTAATAAAGGCGGATCAAATGTTCTCCTGTCTCCCCTCCAAGCCGGGTACCTCCAGTGTTGCCAGACCGAACGCTGCGTTGCCAGTCGCATCACTTAATTTACTGACCTCGTATTCAATTGTAGAGGATAATCCTAACTTTAAAAACAGCCTGTATAACATTTTATAAGTACAAAGTAGTTTCCATCTAAAGAATTGTGTTTGAAAATAATTATTTATTGAAAATCACTATTACAACTACAAACTTTCCTCATGTCTTCCATTCTCTCTATATATATACTATTGTTGTTTATTTTTATAGATTTTTTGTATCTTCGAACTGTACTACTAGAGGATCATTTTAAATGAAACGTATGACTTGAATTTTGTAATAACGAAAGGGTAGTCGGTTCACCCAAAATTCCGCATCGATTTTCAGTCACCGCATGCTGGCGAAAAGAAACAACTGCTGCACGTAACGAACGGAACAAGCTGATTCAAGATTTATTGTACTTGCACAACTTCAGAACAAAAAATTTAATGCGGCTGAAATAATAAATGGGCAACTTCGAGGAGCTAGAGTAAGAATAAATTGGGTTCGTCGTAGTGAAGCTTCTGTGGAGAGTGGAGGACGACATTTTGACCACTTTCTTTCAATACAAAAAAGTGCAGTGTGGGTTTTAAAAAGAAAAACAACGTATGTATCAAAATTGTGTTCCCTATTTATAAGTGGATTTTTTAATACGTTCAATAAGCTTTTATACACCATGTGAAGCGCTGAGACAGTTAGTGGTAAGTCCGTTTTTTAATTGTTTGCATTTTACGAGTACATTATCAATTAATGAAATAATACCTAAGAGCCAAAAATAACAAACTCCATATTTATTTACACTGCGTTCCCTCGTAATTTACGTCTGGGATTGCGGCGTTGTTAGATTTCATTTCACTTTAAAGTCGCTTTTCTCTAAAAAAATCCCGTTTTGACCCCCCAGGTTATATGAAACTTTTTGCTTCTTTTAACCCCCTCAATCACCCATTTAAATAATTACTATCATAACGTTTACACCCTGTATAAAAAGAATCAGTAGGATGAAAGATGACGGAGTACCGCTACACTACCGGCTCAGAACTGCTCTACGTTCTGCACAATGCAGCACGAAACAGCGCTGTCTGTGGTTGGTCGTGGATACTGAGAAGGAAAGCAAACATGTCCATTTCAATACAGAATCTAAAATCATACGTGTGGCGGCAAGGAGGCATCGAATCTAATTTTGAAGGTCAGTCAAAAGTCAGTTATGTAACAGTAAGAGATAAAGACACATCCCAGCGTTTTCTAAGAAACTATTTGATAGTTTACGTAATCCGAGCTCTTTTATAAGTGGCCAAACCATCGAAAAAAACATGAAATTTATAGCCTTCCAAGGGAAACTTTATTCTGAGAATGGAAGAAGCACCGCATATAATATGGTGAATTAGATGTAATAAAGTGAAATATTCAACTGTAATAGAGATTCAGGACTTCAAGTAAATTACAGCAGTAAGATGTTTTTAACTTTATCGTTAACAACTGTCCAACTCTTCCACCTGTCGAACTGGTAGGTGTTTGATAGAATAACTCATCAAATAATATGGAGAAAATCATTTTTTGATTTGATTATACAGATTCAAAATTTGCCAATTTCAAATGCAACATGACTAAACGAATGATCATCTGTCTGATTTCTCGGTCCAAGGGAATCGTTCGGGAAGAGCAGCTACTCGCTTCTATGCTTGGGTTTCGAGGGAATGGATCTCGTAAGATTTCCGCTCTTTAGCACTTGAATTCTCAATTTTATTTCTTGTCATAATCCCACTTAATATTCAGATAATAGCTATTTAGATTTTTTATTACAATTTTGGCGTCATTATTGTACAAGCTCGTACATTTTAAAAACTCACACAACTTATCTAATTTATATCTCTAGTTCTCTTTCCATATTCAATGAGCTTATTCTTTGAACTGAAGTGTGAATTTCAATTAACTGTCATAACCAGTATCAGTTCAATTTCATCTTTGATAGTTACTCGTTTGGCTGACAAGTAACTCAACTAAACAACTCAGTCTTTTCTTGAGTGATCTTTTCATTTTTTATCTTAGAGAGCTGATAAACAAGTATTATTTAACTCTCAGTACTCAGTTCTAACAGCACCAAATTCTTAATAATAAGAACTTCAAGTTATTGTCGGGATGACCGCTCGAATTCCGAGTTATCTCTCAAGGGGTATGTGTTGAAACCGCAGAGGGACAGAAAAACTTCTGTTCTGCTCTAATGACCAATCAAGAAGAAAGTCGAGAGCCACAGCCCGAAGAATTGCCGGGTACATTAGAAACTTAGCATACGATTTCATTTAATACATGTGGCAACAAATTCTAGATCCTTGACTTCGATATACAGTACAGGGCGGTTGAACGACATTATTTAATAATAATAATAATAATAATAATAATAATAGTAATAATATATATATACTGTGACATATAAATCCGAACACCCAGTTTAAATGGTTTTATTTTAATAAAATTTTGTATAAGTACTTAATGAAGCATAATAAGTAAATGATAAAAATTTCAAAATGATTGCACTGCTTTAAAGCCCTTTGACCTTTAATAATGTGTGGATGCACCCTGATGTGCTACGCATTCTCCAACACGCCTAGACATGCTTCTGACCAGGTGGTCAATGTCCTCCTGTGGTATCTCATTCCAGGCAACCACCAACTCCTCTCGAAGTGCTTCTAGAGTCTGAGGAGGACGTTGCAAATTGAGCAATCCCCTACCCATCATATCCCACACGTGCTCAATTGGGGATAAGTCGGGAGATCTTGCTGGCCATGGCAACAATGTGACATCATTATGTTGAAAGAGGTCTATTGTGCCTCTTGCAACATGGGCATTATCTTGTTGGAAAGTTGGATCTGCCAGGGTCTCAAGATAGGGTAAAAGATGGGGTTCTAGAACTTCGTTTTTATTGCTATATAAAAATACCTATTTAGAAAAATATCCTGTTTATTAAAAAAAAATCACTTTTTAGTAAATACAAAATATGTCTGATAAAATGACATACCCTATATCGATAAAATGACATACCTACCCAAAATAAAGAAACGGAACATAAAAGCTATTTTAATTTTAAAAACTGTCTCAATAATGAGTGAAAACTTTGTTAAAGAAAATAAGAGTAATTTAGCATAATGTGGCATAATGTTTGATATATTAACTTTGACATATATCACATAAGAACTGCTTGGCTCGTTTGCTTATACCGGCACATTCTGTGTGGCTCCACTTTTTGCAGCTCTAGCATCTAATCCAACCTTCTCCAGATTTTGAAAAACTATACAACTCAGTGCAATATATACATGAAGCATCATCTTCATCATCTTCTTCCATTTCTGGTAAAACATCGCCTTCTTCTTCACTTCGAACAATTTTTCTCGTAACCCTTTTTCTTTCTGACTTTCTTCTTTCTGACTCAATTTTATTTTCGTACCTCGCTTTAATTTCTTCCATTTGTGGAGTGCTCGTTAACTCACCAGACTCCTGCGTTCTTCTCTTTCTTTTCGCTTCTGTGGATGCTTTTTGTTTTGGAGGTGGAAAAAGCTCTAACAGAGAAATTGCTATTATCTGGTCCTCATCACATTTGTTTGGGCTTTTTTGGATAGACGGACCTGCACATTGATCGGTATCTGCCGTTACGTGAGGATGGTCGGTAACCGAGCTGTGCATAAACAGATAGTCTGGGAAAATATCCGAATTGAATGGAAATATTCCAGTTTTAGCAAAGCCAGAACACGCTATTGCAGTTGTTGCTGCCTTTCCATAACCTACAGAAAAAATCTTTCCTATCTGAAATGGGCCTGCTACACGACCAGGATTTGCTTTTAACCATCTGTCAACTTCCTGGTTGTAATAAGTATCTAACGGGCCAAAAAATGTAACATCTAATGGTTGAATTCGATGGGTGCAGTGGGGAGGCAAACACATCAAAACCATGCCATTACCTTCAGCATATTTTAGGGCTGGATAATATTTGTGGCCGCTGTGGCCATCTAAAATCAACAAAACCGGATTTTCCAATGAAGCACGACAGTATTTTGCAAAGTGCTTCAGCCAAAGTAAGAATAGTTTGCCGGTCATCCACCCAGACTCTTGACACAGAAGTAATGTTCCTACAGGTGCATCATCCACGACTTCTATCTTACTTTCCTTTCTGGAAAAAATTAATGCGGGGGGGACGAAAGATCCTGCTGCATTCATACATACTGTTGTATGAGTACCACATTCGACGCTGGTTATGCATCCCACCTGTTTTTTGCCTGTAGTAGCAAATATCTTGGAAGGTCTCTGGACTGTTGAGAGGGCAGATTCGTCAACATTGTATATGTTGTTGGGCCCAAAATGATATTTTTCCATGAGCTGCCCTAGACGTAGAAAAAATCTGGAGACTTGAGGTTTGTTGAAGCCCTGTGCCCTCTCTGCAAATGTAGATTCCGGCTTGCTTAAACTAACTTCTGGATGACGCATACGAAATCACCTAAGCCACTCAAATCCTGCCATTTTTTCGCCTTTGCAAAACCGATGAGGTAAGTTATTGGCTTCTGCGAACTCATAAGCTACTTTCCTTAACTCGGTTACTGTAAGTTTTGTTTTTATTCTGAGCTCGCCTTCTTAACGTGGCTTGTGGAACATTAAACTGTTTGGAAGCTGACAGCCCATATTACCGCTCTGTACTGCCTCGATAGATAATCTCATAGAATCTTCACTCCAGAATTGCCTATTGCTCTTCGTTTTGTATTTTCCCACCATACTTAAATAAAGAAAAAAAACCTAAAAATTTAGGACACTGGTTTGTTGTGACGACAAATTAGTTATTTAGAACAGCTGCTAACAAAGTTAGCTAACAAAATTAGGATCGACGTGATAATACAAAGAAAGAAACTAAGTATATACCTAGTTACAAATTACTGGGATAAAATGGCATACCTATGTCGTTTTATAATGAGTGCTAATATGTCATTTTAAACGACAAACACACTTTTTAAAAACATGGTGAAAAAAAAATATACTTACATTTTATTGAAAAACTACCCACTGGAAAAATAATATATTCTCTAGAGACCGGCACCGTCAAATAGTTCCACCAAAAAAACATGGTTTTGATTTAATTTTCAACACATATTAAGGTGGCTTAAAACACGGAAGCAGTGGAAATGCACAAACACAAATCTCAGATGTAACTAAGCAAATACGGACATGACGTTAGTTTAATGAGCTGCAAGTTACCCCATTGTTTCATCGATGGTGCCAGTAGTCTGTAAAGGTGCGTTCAATAATGAAATGCCGCCTATATCATTCTATCAAACTATGTCATTTCAGGACAGTCTCCCCTAATCTGTAACCTTATATACCCTTAGGTTTAAGGTTTAATAATAATAATAAATAGCCTTTATTTTACCTGGTGGGTTACATCAGCAAAAGCTGTTTCTCAGAACCAACAAGCGCTAACAAAAATACAAATACATTCAAATACAGAAAAAACAGAGTGAGGAGGTCATGCGGAGGACAGTACTTCTTAGCTCTAGACAAAGGACCTACCTTTTTTCAGCAGCTGCCGTTATAGACGAGACGTATTCATGTCAGGTCAAGTCCTCGGTGATCTGGACTCTGCCCAGCCCCCTGCCAAAATGAACCGCCCTTTGGTAGAATTCGGCGATACATCGCAATCGGATGAACGGTAGGACGCTTCTTGTTAGTCAAGATACAGTACTGTGTTTTTGAAGCATTACCAGATTGTTGCGTCCCCAAGCAGCAATAACCTCCAGGTCTCTTGTCAGAGAGAAAGTCGCTGCTAGTCTTTTTTCCAGCATACCGCAGATCGGCTTGTCACTCTGAATTCCTGCATGTAGAGTGCTGTCATCAGCAAAGATACGGATCGGATTGATCGTACAGGAAAGGAGATCGTTGTTATGTAGGAGGAACAATGTTGGAGCCAAGACCGATCTCTGGAGAACACCGCGCTGACTTTGTGGGATGAAGAGGAAAACCAGTCAATCACAACGGATAACTTGCGGCCAGAGATTAAGTCACCCACACATCTGTGAAGCTTCTCTGAGAGGCAACAGGATGGTAGGAATCTCCACCGCACATGTATCCAACACAGTGGAATTAAGTTCGGACGATAAGCCTTGTCGATGTCGAATGAAGAACACCCGCCTTAAGGTCAATATTCATTTATAATAAATTGTGCTCTCAAAATTTCTTGTATCTACTTTATGACCCAACAAAAGATTTTCTTCAATTTTTTTAACTGTCCACGTGGTTCTCTTTCAATCATTCTAGATAACATGTCACTAAAATCTAAGCTCAAAACTGCACAAGTTTCAACCAGAAGCTCCTTCATGGCCGGCTTCAAGAAATAAAGTAAATCGTGATCGTGTTATCGCCTTTTAAACTGTGCTAAAAACACCACACAAATACCCTTCACTCAAACACAAGAATTTCGGTGTCTTTGTCGCGGAAAATAGAGAGCAAACCACCAGCCACGAGGACTAGAGATACGAGGTTAAACTACGTAATGAATACATGTATTCATATGAAACAAATCCTATCGCCAGGAATGGTGTAGCTCTCAGAAATCTAGTGTACTGAGAACACGGTGCGGAGCGACTGCGCATTGAAAAACGTTAACATAACCTGCCGCAATCTTTATTTCAATCACGTTTTGTCATGCTTTGTAGGTTAATAATAATAATAATAAATGACTTTATTGAATAAAACAAATAATCTTTTTACAAAGGTAATTTAGAAAAAAAAATACAGCATACATTGCCTAATATTAGCGCAAGTCTAGCTTAAAGCTACTCTACTGAACCAAAATAAGTCAAAAAAATAATAATAGTAATAAGTCTTATACAACAATACAGAATAATCATAATAATAATCACGTGTTAACACTAAATGGACTAAAAGTAAATTAAAATTTCAAAAAGATATTAATTAATACTGGTCACAATAAAATTTGGTTACTGGTTACTATAAAAGTTGCTTCACATATTTTTTCTACTTATATACCTATATTATAAACTTCAATCTCTATTCTAAAAAAGCTTGTTCAGATTTGTATTAAGCAAATATTTCTTATATTGTATTTTGAAACTTGAAAGAGAAAGATTAAGGAACTGATTGGGAATTGAATTAAATTGTTTAACAGCATTGTATGAGAATGATCGTTGAAACAATGCACTACTATGAAGCGGCATAGTTAATTTTTTTAAATATCTTACATTTATATCATGAACAGAATGTCGGAAAATTAAGCGTTCTCTTATATAATCAGGTGAACCTGGAGTGTTTATAATTTTTAATAAAAAACTAGAAAAATGAAGAGTGCAACGCTCATTCATTTTAAGCCATTTAGTTTCTTTATACAAATGAGATATATGATGAAACCTACGCAGACCGTAGATAAATCTGAGGCACGCATTTTGCACATTCTGAATCCGACCTCTTCTTGCCTGATCTAAGCAAAACCCATAGACAAAATCACAATAAATGAAATTGGAAAGAATTAGGGATTCACACAATTTTTTTTTTTAGTGATCAGTTTAGTATGTGTCTATAATTATACAAAACTTTTAGAGAACAAAATGATTTTTGCATAAGATTTTTTAGGTGATCTTTAAATCTAAGCTGAGAATCTAAAACTATACCGAGATTTTTTGTACTTTCAACAAAATTCAATTTTGAATTATTAGCCATTATATTGAGATTAGCTTTCAAAAACTCTAGATTTGTTACCAAAAATCATTACATTCGATTTTTCCGGATTAAGTTTTAAGTTGTGACCTAATGAGAGATGGTTCAAGGTGTTAACGTCCTCATTTATACAATTTTCGTAATATTTGTAATCCTCAATATCAAAAAAACAATAAACCTGGGTGTCATACGCGAAGGCCTGAACTTTACAAAACTTTGAAAACGTAAGGATATCAGATGTACAAATTAAAAATAACAAGGGGCCCAATATTGATCCCTGAGGAACTCCCGATAGGATCTCCGCTTTGTCTGAGAATGTGTCATTTGATAGAATCGATTGGTACCTTCCTGTCAAATATGATTTTAAAAGCAAACATGCTTCCTTATTAAAGCCATAGTACTGAAGTTTAACTACCAACAATTCATGATTAATGATATCAAAAGCTTTTGAAAAGTCTAGAAGTACCAAAACTGAACTCATCTTTTTACCATTTGCTCTTAATATGTCATCGAGTACGCTTGTTAGAGCCACTTATGTACCAAAATGTTTACGAAGACCACACTGAGTACCAGGAATGATATTGTTACTCACACAAAAGTCATAAATTTGTTCGTACAGCACTCTTTCAAATATCTTTGACAAATCAGGAAGTATATTTATCACACGAAGTTCGTTAAAACTTGATGGATTAGTTATTTTTGGTAATGGTTTTCCTATGGAGATTTTCCACTTGCCAGGAAAGTAGCTCGTTTCAATGGAACAGTTTATAATATGTGTTATATACTTATCTATGTACGGACTACAATATTTTAACATTAAGGGCGAAATATCATCTATCCCGGTAGCATTACTTTTTATGTTGTTTAAAATTTTGTTTATATTTGTTATTTCTGCTAAATTAAAGTTAAAGGTTAAGTTATTTTTAAAGGCATTGTTTTATAAAATTTAATTTTTTCCGAACAGTTAGATTTATTTTGTAGAAAAGCATCAAAAAAGCTATTAATATCATTAGGTTCTGATAAAGACTAGGGAATTTCATTATTTTTCGTAGAACAGATATTAAAACTTTTTAAAACTGACCACAGTTTTTTGGAGTTACCTTCAAAAGATTCTATGTATTCCTTCTTCTCTTTTCTTATCAACGATAAAGTAAAATTTCTTAAATGTTGATAATCTACCCAGTCTGATTGAAGCTTTGATTTTTTAAATTTTTGCAGTGCTGCATCTCTTTGTTTCATAAATAATTTAATATTGTTAGTTAACCAATGCGCTTTTCGTTTTGTTATTAGTGATTCTTTTATTGGTGCATGCTTACTAAACAATATAAAAATTAGATTATTTAAAATAGTTATTTTATTATCAATATTATTCTCATATAATATATTATTCCACGGCAAAGTTTGCATATCTGCTAGAAAATAATTCAGGTTAAAATTTTTAAAAGAACGATGTTTTATTATTTTAGGTGATTTACTTTTGAAACATTAAGATCGCAGTAAATCAATTTATGATCTGAAATATTATCCACCGATAAAACCCCAGACCTAGCCACTATCGACAAGTTGGTGACAAATATCGCATCAAGCATCTAATGAACTGCGTAAGATTATAATTTTCAAATAGGGGTACCAGTGGTTTTTGAAGATTAAGTAAGTTGCAATTAAAATCTCCCAAACAAATAATTTCATCAACTAAAGGGTAAAGACAGGAAAATATGTTATCAAAATCAGGAATTAGAACATTAAAATTAAGCTTTGGTGGTCTATAAAAAAACACAATAACCGTATTTTTTGTTATTAATTTTTAGTTTAAATATAAAGTACTCAAGTTGTTAATTACTTCTTGCCTTATTAATATTATCCAATAATTGTCAAAATTGGAGTTGTGTACAGTCATGATGACAGAGAGAGAGAGATACCACATGCACAAAACCTGCACAGTGTACACATGAGCGAGATGCTCTATGCGGGTCACCTGAAATTCATTGGCTGCGCAGTGTATCAACTCACTTCATCGTCGACATTTTTGGCTTCGCCCCCACCCCATGAGTTTAGCCTCCTATCTTTCTATCTTCTTGTCACAAGCAAAGTAACAACCAACGCTGTCTGCTAACTCTTATTGTTATTTGAGCTATACCCAGAAAAATACTGATGTACCATATACAGAGTGTAAAACGTAAGCCAAACCTGTGTCGAGATGATCCAAATGTGTCATCCTTGGTTCCGCCCCTGACGCCGATTTGTATAACGCAACGACATTCTAATAGATACTATCTCGTTATATTTCACCTTTTATCTTTCTAGAAGCTCCGTTTATACACCTAATCCCATTTCTTACATGTTTCAGAAGCATGAGAGGCGAGTTCGACCGTTCCAGTCAATACAGCAGCCGGTACAGTTATCGCGACTTCGAATCGAACAGGATGCACTACGATATTCGCGAGCCGGACCTGAACGTGGCCAAAGAGTACCGGACCCAGAAGATCCTGGTGACGATGATCACAACGTATGGCATCTGCCTGTGTCCACTGATGATCCTCCGATTGGCTAGACTGGCTCTGGCCGAGACCTACGAGAACGCTGGGCATTTTGACATCACATTTGCTGTGTTTGTTTGGATCGCTTTCGTTCCAGTTTGCTCTACGCCGATTCTCTATGTTATATGGCAGATGACCAGGTAGAGCATGATTTACCCTATTTAACTCTTATTCGTCAGATAAATAATATCCAAGGTGTTCCTTAATGATATGCGAATATTTAAGGGTATGAATCTACATGCAAAATTAATGTTAGTTGGCTTTATAAACTATGGTCCAAGAATGTTTCCTTACAAAAACTCGGGGTGTTGAAGTTTAAAAAAAATGGAAATTAATTAATATTTTCAGAACCGCCTCAGATATTTCACTGATATTTAGTATGTAGTGGAAGTTAATAAGGTTGTATATTTTTCAATGCAAAAATAATTTTTAGCTTTAACAATGGCGTGCGTACAGGTATTGACTTCGATATTTTTTAAGAAAAAATGGTACGTCAATGGTTTCTTGCCAAATAAAAATTATTTTTGAATTCCTCGTTCAATTTAAAACAAATGATCCATTTTTGAGTAAAAAAATTAAAACTGTTCTATTGTCTAACTTGCAAAATTATTATAAATTTAATAAGAAAAATTAACAAATTAGGGGTAATGAAAAACAACAACTGACAACATAAACATAAAATTAAAACCAACGAAATGATTACAAAAATTGTTGAAAATGGCCCCCTTCACTTAGTGTGCATGCTTCCGCCCTCCTTCTCATGGAATTGCGCACTCGTTGAAATATCGCTGGAGTGTTTTTTATTCTATCACAATCTGCAACTACTCTTTCTCTTAATTCCTCTACAGTGTAATTGGGACTTGTGTACACTAGTACACAAAAAGATATCTACACCGTTGAGGCCTGGGGACCTTGGTGGCCATTCTTGGAGCCCACCGCGGCCAATCCAACGATTTGGATAGACAGTTTGTAAATAATTATGGTGCACCATCATGCATGTACCACATATTATTTCTTATTACTAACGGAACATCATCAAGCAGCACAGGCAACTGTTGTTGAAGAAAATTGAGGTAAGTCTGTCCGTCAAGTCGTCCCGGCAAGAAGAATGGGCCAATAAAGTGGTTGCCAATAATTCCTGCCCATACGTCAACCGAAAATTGGTGTAGGAAATGGGTTTCGGTTACGGCATAGGGATTTTCTTCTGCCCACAAATGATTATTGTGGAAATTCTGAATGGCATTTCGAGAAAAATTAGCTTCGTCCGTGAACAGAATCATTGATTCAAATTGCGGATTTTGTGTAATTTTTTGAAGATACCACTGACAAAAGGTCACACGCCTTGGAAAATCAATGGAAAGTAATGCCTGAACTCCTAAAATATGGTAAGGATATCCACTCAAATTTAAGTGTCTAGCAATCTTCCTCGTACTCATTTCAGGATGTTCTTCGACTTCGTGCAGCGCTGCTTCCTCAATTTCAGGTGTTCTCATACTTAGAGATATACCTTCAGATGTTCCTTTTCGGACAGAACCAGTTTCAAAAAGACAACAATGAATACCAGAAAAGGTTAGTCTATCTGGCAAAGCACGATCGGGATATCTCTGGCGATAAATCCATCTGGCTTGCTCACCATTACCCTCGGCAAGGCCATATACATAATGCATTTTCGCCATTTCTGCATTTGAATAATTCACCATTATTAACAAGATTGTAAAAACTAAATAATGAAAAAGATGTCGCAGCGAACAGATTTGAATAACAGAGACTTGTCAGATGTCAAAAGCCAGTGACATATTCCAGAGCAACTAGATATATATTTCTAAATTGCATTCTTCAATTATTACATTAATTTTCTCGGACAATAGAACGGGTTTGATTTTTTCACTCATTAATGGCGCATCGAATAAAAACAATTCAAGAGAATTGAACGAGGAATTCAAAAATAATTTTTATTTGGCAAAAGACTATTAGCGTACCATTTTTTCTTAAAAACTATCGAAGTCAATACCCGTACGCACGCCACTGTTAAAGCTAAAAATTGTTTTTATTTATTTTATTAACTTTCACTACGTACTAAATATCAGTGAAATATCTAAAGCGGTTCTGAAAATATTGATTAATTTCCATGTTTTTCCTAAAACTTCAACACCCCGAGTTTTTGTAAGGAAACATTTTTGAACCATAGTTTATAAAGCAAACTAACATTAATTTTCCATGTAGATTCACACCCTTAAATATTCGCTTATTATTAAGGAACAACCTGTATATCAAGTTAAATGGACACTTCAAAAATATCCCTTGTTCAAAGTACTTATTCAGTACTCCACGGACATACAAGTACCAGGTATTTTTAGGGCCGTATCGTCAGCCGTTCCTACAATAATTGTAGGACGCCTTTATGGCCTCCTTGATTTTCATGGGTTTCTGCTGTTCCGTGTCGGCGCTCTATTTTGAGGTTAAGTCCCATATAGCTATTTGCATCAAATTATTCACAGTAGAAATCTAGACATACCCCGCCTTTCTGAAGGAAAGAAAAGACTATGAAAATCAAGAAGGCCATAAAGGCGTCCTACAATTGAAGGAACGGCTGACGATGCTGCCTTTAGGCTCAAAATGAGTTGACTGGACCTCATTTACCTCTATTCAAAAGTGGTTCGCTTGTCCGTTAGAGGACATCAAGGTTTTCTTTTTAAAACACAGGTTTTCTGATATTTTTGGAGCTCATGATCCGATTTGTATGAAATTTGGGCACATGTATTTTGCTAGACGTCCTAATATTTGACTTTTTCAAAAAACACGAAAGGGTTCGAGAAGGGTGAAAACTACCCCCACCCGTTCATTTTATTATAGTAGAATTATTTTTGCATCTCTTTCAACGAATCGGATTTTTTTATTTAGAAGATCCGTTCGTGTACTTCATTTTTTGTCAGAAAGCATAGTTTTTTCAGAAATGAATGTTTTTCAACGCTGATTTCTACAAAAATGTGTTAAATTCTAGTAGGCACCTAGTTGGCGGAAATGTAGGATGTTATGTTAGTGTCAGATTATTTTTGGGCAACAAGCTTCATAAATTTTGAATTAATAAGTAATCTTTGAATTTATTTTTGATTATTAATTAGCTGTTTGTTCATAAATTTTAGAAGAGAAGTAGAAGCTCTTATTCAATGGCCACCTCGTTCCACGGATCTTAATACTTGAGATTTTTTCATATGGGGAGCATTAAAAACAAAGATATACGAGACTCGGATAGACAACGCCAATCAACTATAGGACACGATTCAAAAAGCTGCAAACACGAGGTTTGTCCAAAAAGTATCGCACATTTTCTACTTTAGATCTTTTTAGCTTGTCTCCGATTTTTGTCTATGGATCAAAGAATTTGTAATAAATTTTGTGTAAAAAAACACCTTAAAGTGCGGACATATGTCAAATGTTGACTGTTGCATACGACGAAGCTACTTTGGACAAAAGCAACGTTTATTAGTGGTACAAAATGTTGTCAGAGGGCCGAGAAGATGTGAGCGACGAAAAGCGTTCCGGACGCCCAAGCACGCCAACAACAGACAAAAAGATTGATGAGTTCTTGCCGCAGGGTAGAACGGCCAATATGGGATATTACCTTCAAGTAATGCGCAATTTGCGAGAAGCAATCCGCCAGAAACGCCCGGATTTGTAGAAGAACAAAAATTGGCTTTTGCACCATGATAACGCCCCTGCTCATGCATCGTTACTTTTGCGCGAATTTTTGGCCAAAAACAACCCCCGCATAATGCCTCACCCACCGTATTCCCCAGACCTGGCCCCCTGTGACTTTTTTTAATTCCCGAAACTGAAGAGGCCCATGAAAGGACGGCGCTATGCCACAATTGAGGAGATAAAGACGGCATCGAAGGAGGAGCTGAACAAGATCAGAAAATATGATTTTTCAAAATGCTTCGAGGATTGAAAAAAACCTTATCACAAGTGTATTGTGGCTGATGGGGATTACTTTGAAGGAGACAAAATAGATATTCATGAATAAATAAATAATTCTCGAGAAAACGTGAAATTCGCGATACTTTTTGAACAAACCTCGTACAGTAAAGAGTAATGACATCTTAGAGAAAGTTAATTATATTTTTTGCGCCGTACTGTTGTACGCAGGAACGAAAATGGTAGTCATAATGAACACCTTTCGTGAAAGATTCGCACTGTATTGAATAAAATTGTAATAAGTAATATCGTAAATTTTTTAGTTTCGCTAACCACACTTAAGAAATTAGTAAGACGCTTGGGAACCTTGATGCAGCTCATTTTTTCATCAAAATCTATCCGAGATGGCCTGTTTTTATAAGGGACCAAAAATGAAGGAAATAAAAAGATAAACAAAAAAAAATGCAAGCTCGTTGGAAATGTTGCCAAAAAAATCTGCTATAATTTATCTCGAGACCTTTGAAGGTTTTTTGTAAAAGTCAAACATTAGAACATCTAAATCTAAATCTTAACAAATATTTTTTAAAAAGAAAACTTTGACGCCCTCTAACAGACAAACGAAGCACTTTTGCATGGAGGTAAATCATATCCAGTGCGACGGAAGGCAGGAAGTAAGACTTTGAGGATGAGTGGCGAATTTTCGCCAGGGTAGCGATTAGACAGCTTCAAATGGCGAATAAAATAGATAGCTTGGCTACTGGCTATTTTAGTGGCGCCCTGTATCCAGCAAATTGGCGATATCTGGCGATTTTTAGCATTCCAGATGCCACTTAATTTGTAATCCATTTTTGCTGATATATTACTAATAATAATAATAATGAAGAAATTCTCGTGGCCGAATATATAATAAATTAAAAAAATGCCAAAACGTCTTTATTTAGGCGGCGCAGTTTAGTATAATGCTACTCTGCCACTTAGCAATACAAAAAACATAAATACGTTTGATTGGTTACAAGTTTAAAAATGTAGGTGTATAAAAAATATGATATATATAAGTGAAGGCTGTTCAATAATTCATGTGTTAAAAGTATAAAATTGTAACAGTTATACAAACAAGGGAATGCTATACAGGGTGACTATGAAGTTGAGTCATTAATTTTCAGATAATGATTGTAGAAGGAAGATAAACCAAAATATGTGTGTAAACATTAAAAAAAAATTAAAAAAAATGTTACCTTGTTTTATAAAGTATCCTCCCGACAAGTATTTCAGTGCGGACCTGTATTTGATCGTGCGGTCTTGGAGAACCGGTAGGTCTTAAGTCACCTGATTCACGAGCCCTTTGTACTACATTAACAAAGGCACGAGGGGTTGGTTGCACTCGATTGGGAAACCGATTCGCACAAATCTGTGATGCCGCGGCAGCATTATGTAAAGACTCCCCCCCCCCCGAAAATAAGAATCATGTCCACAAGTTCAGCATTTTCGTAAACATGTGCCAAAGGGCTATAACTTTGTTAATTTAATTTTACCAGAAAAATGTTAAAGGAAAAAAACATTTCTTTTGATCAGATCTACTCACTGTTAAAATAATTGACTCAACTTCGAAGTCACCCTGTATTGGAAATATTTTTGTGTGAGGTGTCAGATAAATTTTATTAACTAATTTATCTCGTACTTCTAGGTATTCAAAATAAATTTCTTCATAGGTCTTTTAAATTCATCATGTGATAGCAATTTTGTGGATCGAGGTAGAGCATCGTAAAAAATAATTGTATAGATTAATGAAACATGAAACGAGGACCAGCGGAAGTTCTGTGCTCTAAGCACAATGGATCCGACCCATGTGAATGAACTTCGTTTCGTTCAGATTACACGTGTCCAACAAGGAATTGTTTATTATCATATAATATTATTTATTATGCCTATCCTCCCTCACCTCCGCTCTTCAGTTAACAGGCAGGCTACTACCCCCCTCCCTCCTCCCTCAAATTCATTCCAATCTCTAGCCTGGCTGGTTGACTCCTAGTTATTTCACAGATTGGCGATTTCTGGCGATTTTCTCATCAAAACTTTACGACCACGTGACTGAAAACCGGGCAACCCTGCGCGGGGGAGACGGGCATGAGGTTCCGCAGAAGGAGCACGTATATCATCGCTCAGCCCGACGGACGTACGAACATTGTTTTAACGCTATTTTTTTCGCATTGTACACTATCAGTTGTAAATCAGCCTCTACCTTAGTAAATAAAGTGATATCGCATTAACACCGTCTTCCTACCCATTAACCTGAGAGAGCTAGCTCGGGAACTATTCCAAAGATCATAACCGTCTTTCCTATGCTCCTCCAGAAAAGATGATGTTACATTGAAATGGAAGGAAGACCCGTACGTCTCAAAAGCAGACACATTCTCATAGATGCGGCTGCGGTATCTCATTTTATCTCGGATGATTTTGTGATAAATTTCGTACAAAATGTTGTAAGAAAGTTCGTTACTGAATTTAGTTTCCAATTTGCTTACAAATTACAATCCTGTCTGACACGAAATGTTTGTACTAAATTTCATACGAAATCCTGCGCAGTCGGTAGAGAAAAACTATAACTGTCACCTTCGAATTGACATTTATCACGTCAAAATCACACCTTTCGTTGCGACTTGCTACTTTATCACCCTAAATGAATAGAAGATTGAAGAAAACGGAGCTATCCAGTAATTCGCATGTATTATATACGACTGCGGCAGCAGTGATCTGCGTTGTAGCAGGGTATTTGGTTGATTTAATAAAACAAGGACTTACTCTGATATAGCTTTTTACTTTATGATTTTTATGTCCAATCCTTATTTTGGTTATAAAATTACAAAGAGTTCCAATACATTTGAGAAATCGTGCTATACTAAGTGACATATAAATCCGAACACCCAGTTTAAATGGTTTTATTTCAATAAAATTTTGTATAAGTACTTAATGAAGCATAATGAGTAAATGATAAAAATTTCAAAATGATTGCACTGCTTTAAAGCCCTTTGACCTTTAATAATGTTTGGATGCACCCTGATGTGCTACGCATTCTCCAACGCGCCTAGACATGCTTCTGATCAGGTGGTCAATGTCCTCATGTGGTATCTCATTCCAGGCAACCACCAACTCCTCTCGAAGTGCTTCTAGAGTCTGAGGAGGACGTTGCAAATTGAGCAATCTCCTACCCATCATATCCCACACGTGCTCAATTGGGGATAAGTCGGGAGATCTTGGTGGCCATGGTAACAATGTGACATCTTTATGTTGAAAGACGTCTATTGTGACTCTTGCAACATGTGGTCGGGCATTATCTTGTTGGAAAGTTGGATCTGCCAGGGTGTCAAGATAGGGTAAAAGATGGGGTTCTAGAACTTCGTGGATATAACGCTGCGCGTTCATGTTACCTCTGATGAAGATTAAAGGTGACCTGGAACCATAAGCTATAGCACGCCAAACCATAACTCGAACAGTGTGATGTGTGATGAACATTTCAACAAAAAACTGTGGATTCCTCCTTTCACCACGTCGCCTTCTAACCCTGGCACGACCATCGTGCATGCCTAAACAAAATCGAGACTCGTCACTAAAGACAATACTGATCCATTCCTGATCCCAGGGTGACCGTTGTCTGCACCACTCAAGGCGATTACGTCGGTGTTCTCGAGTTAAAGGGAGGACCCAGTGTGGCCGGTATGAAAACAAGCCAAAACTTCTCATTCGTCGGTAAACACTTCGCATGCCAATAGGTCTTCCGTGTTCTGCAAACCATTCATTTGCAATGGACCTGGTAGTGGAGAAACGGTCCCTTAAGGCCAATAATCTTAGGCGGCGATCTTCACGGTCTGTTGTTCTACGGCGGCGTCCAGTGCCCCTTGCTCTTTGCGTACGGCCTTCTCGAAACCATGCCTGACAACACCTAACCACAGTGTCTACACTTCTTTGGACTCTAACTGCAATTGCCCGAAAAGAAAGTCCAGCTTCCCGAAGTCCCACTATACGGCCCCTATCAAACTCACTAAGTTGACGAAATCGTACAGGTCTCCGTACTCTAGGCATCGTAACCGATCGTAAAGGATGTCAAGAACCAAAATCCGCCAACGTTGATTCTTTACTGCGGCTGAAATATTCATTTTTAGAGCGTTAGTGAATTAAAAAAAACCAGTATAAAAACCGGAATGTCCAACTGATAAGGCTGAAAATTTTTTCACTTGTTATTTACAGTGAGATAAATACATTCACCAACTTTTATTAAAATAAAACCATTTAAACTGGGTGTTCGGATTGATATGTCAGTATATATTCTAAAATTTTTGAGAAATGTTTTTTAATTCAGATCTGTTTCAGTCATGTTAATAAACTGATGATAAAGTCCTGCAATAGCTCAGGTCATCTTCCAAACAATTCGACTTGCTGTCCCTGTATCAATGCCAACAAAGTCCCCAACAGTTTGAAGAAAGTTTCCTGTCGCATAATATTTTAGTAACAAGAACCATTTGTTCCACAGTTGCAGCATGATTCCTGAAAATAAATATGTATTATTAATATTAATTTAGTTAATATTTAAAAAAGATACCAATTTGTTGGAGACATTATTTGTGCTTCGACCTGGTTTATAAGAAATCGAACAGCTTGTTTGGTAAGTCGAAACTTTTGGATAAATTCGTCATCATTCCACACCACAAAGTGATCAGTTCTATATCTGTTTTCATCATTCGTTAGTTCTAGGAGATTTTCTCAAATTTGTAGCTGCTGACACATAACACAAAAAAGGGGGATATTCTACAATCAGATAAAATCCCTAGTAAATTGTTAAAAGACTAATGCAACAAAAATAGAAAAAAATATTTTAACAATGAATAAGGTTATGTTTATGTCACAAAACCCTACAATAGCTCCAAATGCGCAGTAGTCATCTGCCTACTTTTAGTATGATATTATTTAGAACAGCTTGTACAAAATTTAGCGCTAAATTCGTTCAAACAAAATTATGTACTAAATGCTGCCTGACACTATCCTTGATTTTGTACGAAATTTAGAACAAAATTTTGTGCGAAATTTATCACAAAATTTTGTACGAAATTCATCACAAAATTTCGTATCGTGGCAGGCTTCCTTTAGATGTTGGTTGTCTTCAGGTAGAATATGATAATCAATGGCTGTTGTTACACAGGCTGTAAGAAGTAGTAGACAGAATTTACACGGCGGGATACCTGACACAGTCACCGTCAAGTCACGGTCCACTGTACGAACAAGCCATTAGCGTTGTAGAAGCTGGTACTATTTTCTTCTTGCTCATTTTGCCATAGCTGTAAGAGTAGATATGATATAAATGAGAAATTATGTTTAATAACATTAACTTGGTATTCATTTGAAGCTAATTTGAATTAATGGCCTTAAAACGGGGAAGGAAATTAGATTACCCATACCAAGAGGCACTTTAGATAAAACATTATAAATACGGTCTGACATCCCCAGCCCAGGGGAGCTAATAAAGCGGATCCCATTTGTGTCAATATTACCTTGAGGGCAGGTACATATTGCACCGAAATACACATGCACTCCTGATGATACACAGTAACTTTATTTTCATGCAAAGCGGAGCGCGTATATCATCATATATATTTGAAAATATCATTTACCACAAACAAATGTCATTCCACTAATCTAAGGTTCCTTAATATCTCTATTTAGCGCCAAAATTTCATGAAATTATACCTAAAGACTCAAAAGATTAACGTTTCGGAAGTTGTTTCAAAAGAAATTTAAAAAAGTGGCTACATTCTATATCTAGGACTGAAATTCATAAACTCATAAATACGAACATCAAGTAAATACATAATCTACTGTAGCTAATTTTTGTCCTTTTTTGTCATTTGCATTCTACAGTTGAAACCTAAAATTATTGATCCATGTACAGGCAAGGCCTTCTATTGGGCCTGTTTTGATTTTATATTTATTTACTCATGTTGTTTGTTCTCTTTGTACATTGAGTGAATAAATATTATTATTAAAAGTAATTTGAACACAACTTTAAAGGGTCATGCTATTCAGATAGAAGAATCAGTTAAAAACTTAAGTTTGTTGAGAGATGAAAATCTCATTTATTTCTCATGTAGATGATACAACTAAGAATTGTTTTAGTGTTTTACGGCATCTGTATATGAATAAAGAAATACTTCATTTTAAAGCCAAAAAAATGTTATATTAATTTTCGATAATATCAAAAATCACATTATGATTTAGAATAGTATTAATTTATAGATTCAGGTTCAAATAAACATTTAAAAATAGTTCAAAATTCATGTTGTCGATTGCTATTTGTTCATGCTTCAAACTGCTGAATTGGTTAACCGTTGCAAAACTATCCAAATTTCTACTTCTATTCTTCTCTCTACACTCACGGAATATTCGATTCACTGACACCTTAACTATGCCTCTTCATAAAAGTTCATAATTTCATAAATGCTTTACCTATAATGCGATCAATCTATATAAAGCATTACCATCGTCTTGATTTTAATAATTTCAAAAAGTAAATTAAACAAATTATCTTTGATGCTCAAATCTGAATCAACTCTCAGCATATAAATATATCATCTATATTTTCTTATATTTCTGCATATTATATAGTTTTTTTTCGTATGCTGAATTTAATTTGTAATTTTCGTTAAAATTGTTTTCAACATCCTAGTGCTAGTTATTCAAGGTTTAAGTGGTGATATATTTATTTTATTTAACTCGCTTACTTGTCCAAATCTTGTAGCTAAATTAAATTCGTTTAATAATATATTTATTATAGACTCATATCAATTTTTACTGACAGAACTCAAGTCATTTTTACAATGCTGGTATTTGTGTAGGGCAATATAAAAAATAAAAGTGCAATCGTGAAGGATCAAAGCTAGAATTATGCAGTGGGGTGTTCCCAAAGCTCATAAACATCGGCAATTTTACAACAAGTCGGTCAAGCAGATACGGTTCTGTATACAACAACACGAAAACAAATAAAACGAACGTAGGCTTATGGAGGATACCCTCCTTTCAAGCCGACTATTGATCGATATATTTCTTTTCTTCAACTCGCTTGTTGTCCACAACTGCTAAGTGCAAACTGATGTCTGCTAACTTACAAGTCAAAGAAAATGGATGATAGATATTTTATTATGACTGCAGTTCAACGTAAACTGAGTTGAAAAAATGTATTGGCTCTTTTCATCCTTAAATATGATCAATCAGTCGAAATATGTATAAAAGCAAACTTTATAATATTAAGCACATGTTCTCAAAAACTTAGTAATACAGGGTGTAAACGTTATGGTAGTCATTATTGAAATGGATAATAAGGGGGTCAAAACAAGTTAAAAAGTTCATATTACATATGGTCCAAAAGTCAATAGATTTTTATCTAAATGGCTTTATCGTTTACAACTTTAAGTACTTTATATCGACCACAATCTTACTAATTTCTATAATCTAATCTAAAGCGTTTTTAAATTGGGTAATTAACAAATAAATGGCATTAAGTTTTTCTAAGTTAACCCAAAATTGTAGCCAGTGAGTAAGTTTCATTAAATTAAATATTTAAAACACACTTGGTAAAAGCGCGTCGGTCTTTCATCACTCATATCGAACCGGCAATCGATCGCAAACGGTAACACTGGTTATAGTTTTGCATTAGATAAATTACTTTATCGTTTTGTCGAGCAGAGCATCGGGCGTGTTGTTTTGTTTTTGTTCGCGTACGTTGTCGTATTTATTTACAATGTTCTTGAATCAAGAGTTCCCCGACATGTTGTTAGTTCACGGTGAAGCTAGTCAGAATTCAAATCTTGCAGTTCAAATTTATCGCGACAGATTTCGCCAATGGGTACACCCAGACACAAGGACATTTGTGCAAGTGTACCAAAGACTTCGAGATACAGGAATTGTTCAGCCCACTAATATTCGCACTCGTGAAAGACAGGTTACTGTAGAGCAGGCGGAACAAATTTTAAATATCGTGTAAATCAATGCAGATATCAGCACTCGGGAATTAGGCTGCCGCGTAGGACTATCGCATACCATAGTCCATAGAATCCTACGGGAAAATTTGCTTTATCCCTACCATGTACAGCGAGTGCAGGCCTTGTTACCAGAAGACTATCCTCGCAGACTAACATTCTGTCAGTGGTTTTTGCAAAAAAAACATTCAAAACCTGGATTTTTTTAAAAACATTCTAGCGACGGACGAGTGTACTTTTACGCGAGACTGGATATTAAATTTTCATAATACTCACACGTGGGCCCAAGAAAATCCTCATACCATTCGTGAAGGTCATTTCCAACAACGTTTTAAAATAAATATCTGGGCGATCAGGTAATTGGCCCTTTCGAGTTACCCCAAAGTTGTCAGGAGAGGTATATCTGAGCTTTCTAGCCAATAACCTAACAGAACTTTTGGAACAGACCTTAGACAACATGCCGTCACAACGGAGACACCACACATTTTTAGAGGCGTCATTCAGTATTTGAATGAACATTATCCAAATCGCTGGATTGGTCGAAATGCTCCTGATCCTCGCCAATGGCCAGCAAGATCTTCTGACCTCAATCCAATGGATTTCTGGTATTGGGGAGAACTTAAATGGATGGTTTATGAGGCTGGTCCAATAACAACTGAAGCAGAACTTCACGAAAAAAAATTTAATGCGGCTGAAATAATAAATAACTATAATAAAAACTGGGTTCGTCGTAATGAAGCTTCTGTGGAGAGTGGGGGACGACATTTTGAACACCTTCTTTAAATACAAAAAGAGTGCAGTGTGGGTCTTAAAAAGAAAAAACAATGTATGTATCAAAATTGTGTTCCCTATTTATAAGTGGATTTTTTAATACGTTCAATAAGCTTTCATACACCAGGTGAAGCGCTGAGACAGTTAGTGGTAAGTCCGTTTTTTTAATTGTTTGCATTTTACGAGTACATTATCAATTAATGAAATAATACCTAAGAGCCAAAAATAACAAACTCCATATTTATTTACACTGCGTTCCATCGTAATTTGCGTCTGGCATTGCGGCGTTGTCAGATTTTATTTTACTTTAAAGCCGCTTTTCTCTAAAAAATGCTGTCTTGACCCCCATGTTATATGGAACTTTTTGCTTCTGTCAGGGGGTTAAACCTCTATCACCCATTTAAATAATGACTATCATAACGTTTACACCCTGTATATCCCAAAATGGCCCATACAATATGTCTCTCAAAATGTCATCAAGCTGAGTTTAATCAACCCTAAAATTCACTTTTATAAATTACTTATTGACTGGTGGAAATGCATGACATGACGCATCTAAAAGTCTGAAATTTGGACGATTACAATATCTCATTACGTGGACAACAAAACCTCTGAAATTGGTGTTAGTTTTAACAGGCTTAATTATAGCCTGCTTGCTTTACAGGTTTACGCTACATGTTTTACAGGTTTACGTTATTTGGTTGCAAATACAATAGTCTAACGCCATCGTGCCGTGAGCTGACCTGATAATGAAGTCAATTATCCTACATCATGCATCAATTAGCTAACACAGCCACCATTTTTGCAATCGCCATTTCTTAAAAAGGTACCGTCATCATTTAAGCTGTGGCCACACCGGATGTGGTAAACTTATCGTCAAGAGGTAATATAGATGCTAGGGTCAGTTTTCAATGTGTGCTAAGTCAAAAGCTCCGTTATTATACAACATATCTGAGACAGTGATAGAGTGTCACTTCCCTTAGAAATCGTTTTGAGGTCATATTTGTTACCAACGGCTTTTGTCAGTCTCAAACTTTTTCCAAAAGATGAAAGTTCGTGGAGAAAACCATGCCTATAACCTTCCTCGGGTATGCATTAGTATGTGTACAAATATTTACCTCTGGTCTAGTTGTGGCTTAGACGTGATGCTGACAAACTGGAAAGACATTCACATTTACACATACATTGTGGCATTCAAATGTTGAATAAAACCAAAGTAACTATTACATTACGTTTACTACTACTACTATTTCCAGGCTTAGGCTTGTTTGATAAGTCATACTATGGGATTTTATTTTCTGATTGTTGAGGTATCGAAAAAAACACGCAACCTTGAGAACTCGCACCTCCACAATAGGAAGGTTCGCCATTTCTTTATTTCTACCCAAATCGAGAGATTTTGTTATCACTAAACGATAAAAAAAATTGAGCAATAAGCATTGATATTTACGTCAACTAAAAGCATTCCAAAATCAAGGATCGGCGCGAGGCTGGAAAACGTACCTGTGCGCGAGACTAGACCGCGTGACGTCAGTAGCCAGACACACCCCACTAGCTGGCCCGCTGCATTTACCATTCTCACAACAACGCCCCAGTAATCGGTTTGGAGTAGTTAGAGCTGGTACGATAGATTATTGTTAAATTCTGTGAACGTTGACGATGTTAAATGTCGAACAGGAAGTGGTGTTTTGTGCCAAAATGTACAAGTACGTCAAGTCAAGAGCCCGGATGAATCCTAATATTGCACCTCATAAGTTTTCATGTCAACTGGGTCGACAATTAAGCTCTACGAAACGAGTGTTCAGCGAAAAAAGGGCAAGGCAGAAAGACATCGCCAAATATTTGCAGCCAGCGGCGGCACGCTGGGCGGGACCTCAACCAAAAAGTCCGAGCCTGAAGGGGTGGAGTTATTGAGGAGGAGCATGATGAACTGCCTGAACCTTTAACAGTAGAAGTTCAGTCACAGGCATACCAAACCAAACAGGAACATTTTAGAAGCAAGTCAGTTCAAATCTCGCAAAAGCGGAAAGTAATGGATGTTGCTGTATCGCCAATAAGAATTCCTGCGCTTGCTAAACAGATTTCAGAGCGGACAAAAAAACGTTTGCAAGTGGAAAGTGAACGGGAAAATCTTGAAAGTCCCGCAATAACAGAAACATCCAAATCTGATTCGTATGAAGCCAGTGGAAGCGGTACTTAAAGTAGTGACAACGAAGCTGACCAGCTTATTGCCGAGATAGTAGTCATTCTAAGCGCAATATTAGTCAACGTTTAGAACTTACCTAGGAAGAAAAAATCAGAGATAAATAGCCTTCAAAATTATTGTCACGATCAGGCATTATTATGTCTTAATATTATTAGCTTTCAATAGACTAAAGCAAAGCAGTATCAATTTTTGCGGAAAAATACAAAAAAGATACTACCCATTGGAGCTAGAAAAAAAAAATTAGCTTCATATAGGTACTTACCGAACTACTTTAACACCGCTGCTCTGAGGTTCATTTAAATTTGCATTATGTGCCAAAAACTCGTACACCATTTCTACATTCACATGGGATAAATTTAGTGAATCAGCTTTCTAATAACCTTGGAGCATTGTGCTAGCACAAATAAATAAAGTACACAAACGTCGGTCCCAGTTTGTATAAATTCGTATTCGTATACCCTTCACTCCGTATACAAGACACAAGATACAAGTACTCTATGAGGGCGACAGCACGTGTCTGGCAACTGACGTCACGCGGTCTAGTCTCGCGTTCAGGTACGTTATCTAGCCTCGCGTCGATCCTTGATTTTAAAATGCTTTCCGTCGACGTAAATATTAATATTTTGCACTCAAATTTCTTTGACCGTTTTTTAATAACAAAATCCCTCGATTTTAATTAAAATAAGAGAAATACGAAAAAAAATGTCAAACCTTCCTATTGTTAGAGCTAGTGTACTGAATTTCTTGAATCCCCTTTCCACAAGTCATTATTTGATATAGGGTTACAGCAAATCATTTTGAAAATTGGATATCAAGGCAAGTGAAAATATAATACATTTCAGAATAAAAAATAGCATTTTTTTGTAACAACAGATCGTAAGAATTGGTATACTTACATTATAAATCAAATCTTCTCAGCGGGTATCGAACCCACATCTCTTCCATTGCGAGGAGCCCACCTGACCAATTAGTCTACAGCACCAACTGCCAACAAACGTTCAGGATCGACTGTTATAGAATTGAATTTGCCTCTGGAGGTATAACCTAAAAGTTGTTTGGCAGCTGGTGCTGGTTAGCTTGGCCTCTCACTCATCTCTTAAGTTGTTGTTTACTAGACATAATCGCTGTTGCGAATGCGCTCATCCGAGAAGTCGTATACAGGTTTATGCAACAAACCGAAAAGTGAAAAGGATATTTCTCAATTTTTAGTGCCTAGTCGGTCCATAACTCGATTACAGAAGTTATCCGAAAAACTTAGGTTAGCCGATACTCGTGATTATAAAATATGTATCTTCTACTGTCAAAAATGGTTAGATATGCAGTTAGGCCCCTCACATAAAACGGTCTGAGGACACAAAGTACATGAGTTCATTAAAAAATAAAACATAAACCTCAAACCAATTATTCGGCTTTATTGCAAAAAGATGGAGAGATCTGGTTTGTAAGGCGATTACCATCAATTCTAAGGATCTACTGTCACTGACTAGATACTATTTTCTAACAAGCAAGCAGGGGCGTAGCTATCCTAGGGCAAACCGGGGCAGTGCCCCGGGGCCCCGGCTTATAGGGGGCCCCGGCCATGCGCCTCAAAAAAATTGTTTTTAAGCGCCGATCAGCAATACATTCATTAAGTGCTAATATAACCTAGGTATACCAGAAAGAAAAATAAATAATAATATAATGATAAATACCTAATGTTTATTTTTTAAAACGCTACATATTTGAGGAAAACGCTTGCGTTCCTAAATGTATGGAGTTATAATCCGTGGGACCGCGACGGGCTTGGCACCACCGCCTTAATATTACGTCTCGTCTTTGGTGATTCCCCGATCTATTGTTTTGATGATTTTAACTACCCAGCGTGTCCTATGTGATATTGATATGTGTCGTAGTCGTGCCGTGGTGCCCGGCGTGGTGTAAAATAACATTACTATATTTGTATTGTGACTATTGTGTCGCGTTATAATAAGGTACCTATTAGAAAAAAAGGTAAATGTAAGTTATATTACTTAATGAATAAATGGCTCGATTTTGATTTGTGCGTAATTTTGTTTGTAAATGTACATTTGCCCATTACCTTGCTGAGTAAAGGCGCCCGCAGAATTTCCGTAGCGTAAGACTTAAGAGTTAAGTTTCATTTAAGACAGATTAAGACTTAATCGTAAGGAATTATACAGAATTCTGATCAGGTGATTTGTAAAGTATAGTCAAGACTTAAGCCTTAAGGCATGAGAAATTACGTTACAGCTTAAGGCTTAAGTCTGGGCTTAGTCTTATGTTACGGAAACTCTGCGGGCACCTTAAACCCGACACTAAATTCGAAAAGCTTCTTAAAGACTAAAAATGATCTATTGACTGTTTCAAAAATATCGACTAATTTTTTTTCTCTTAAGTATATAGTATATCGAACAAATTGTTAGACATGACGAAAAAAAATCCTGTAAAAGTTACAGCTCTTTAACATTTCTTCATTAACATGGGAAAAATTGTTTTCACTTTTGAATTTTTTTCTCATTACTAAATTATCATACGGATGAGTTCATAGTTTACTTTTGTAGGGAATTGAATGCTTTACAAAAAAGGTCTCTTACAATTTTCCGATAAACCTACTCGTTCAAAAGGTTTTCGAGGGAAATTGAAATTTTCGATGCGGCACCACTTAATATTAATATTAAGAGCTGTTACTTTTACAGGATTTTTTTTTCGTCATTTCTAACAATATTTTCGACGTACTTGAGAGAAAAATACACAACTATCGAACTATTTAATGCATTTAAAAATAGTTGTGTATTCTTCTCTTTGCAGAATTAGCAGATTGCGGAACAAAACGCAAAAAAAATAAAAATGGAAGATAAGCGGAGCACAGAAACGAAAATTGAAATTAGAAAAAGAGGAAAAATTAAAAAAGCATGCTGAAAAAGAACAAGTAATTATGCAAAATATAATTCTTTTTTTGGTTTAAGTATTGATAGATGGGATCTTTTAGCTTCTTTTACTAGTGAATCCAGAACAACTTTAAAAACATTAATTCCAACTCGTTGGTCAGGAAGGATATTGTCTATTACTGCTGTCAAACTTCGTTATCTTGATATTATTAAATCTTTAACAGAAATAGAGTTACAGTCTCATAAAAAAGAAGAAAGAGAAGAAGCTTCTTCCATTAAAAAACAAATGTGTTGCTTTGAATTTGTATTTATTTCAACAATGTTGTATAAAACCTTTACCCAGGTTAACTTCGCCTCAAAGGTCCTTCAAAAGAAAAATATTGATTTAAGTGAATCTGTGACTGTTTTAGAACAAGTAAAAAATAACCTTACT
Source organism: Acanthoscelides obtectus (assembly GCA_963669975.1). NCBI lineage: Eukaryota > Metazoa > Arthropoda > Insecta > Coleoptera > Chrysomelidae > Acanthoscelides > Acanthoscelides obtectus. Next base: position 80,927,875 of record CAVLJG010000005.1, read on the forward strand.
GACTTAAGATCTTCTTATGAAATTTTAATGATTGAAGCTACGGAACTGGCTAACAAATGGAATATTCAACCGGAATTCAGGCAAACACGTCAACCTAAAGTTAAAAAACACTTTGACGAACTCTTAAGTGATTACAGATTTAATAATACTCAAATTTTATTTAAAATAAATGTTTTTAATGTTGTTATGAACCGTGTTCTGACACAGATTTCTAATAGATTTAGGAGCATGAAAAAAATTAATAAATTGTTTGATTTACTTCTTCCAAAAATTATATTAAGTTGCGATGAAACATCCATTAAAAATAAATGTACAGCCATTTATAACAAATATCCTGAAATATTTGATTTAAATAATTTAATATTTCAGTATACCAATTTGTTAAATGTTTGTAAAAGAGACCTTAAGAATGATCTATCAATTAAGGAATATTTCAATATAATTTTAAGTAAGTATGGGGTACTTGAAAGCGACTTAAGTGAAGTTTACTCAATGTTCCTTTTATTTTTTACGTTGCCTGTAACTACTGCATTTGTTGAAAGTTCATTTAACAAGCTAAAACTTGTAAAAAACTATCTTAGGTCTACTACAGGCCGGATTAGATTAAGCGATCTTGCTTTACTCTCTATAGAGAGTGAAGAAGCCCAAAACCTTGATATAAATGATATTATCAACGAATTTGCAAATAGAAAAGCAAGAAAAAGGGATTTTTAATTTTATTATTGCTTAATTTTTGACTTTTGTTATTTCATTATTTTAATTTGTGTTTTTTTTTTTGTTTTTATGACAATTTGTTTATTATAACATGATACTTTTTATTCTTAAACATACTCATGAGGGCCCCCAAAAAATGTTTGCCACGGGGCCCCATGACTACTAGCTACGCCACTGCAAGCAAGCAAATTGACTCCGAACCTCCAACGCAGTAACCTCAGTATCACAATAAGACATTCATTTCCGTCTCTGAGCTTTGAATCCTTGAAATTTCTAATACATAATACCAATTTAACGAAACTGATGAATAATCTTCCCACGGAATTAAATTTCATATTAGGCTGACGGAAATACAACGTGAATCTATACAGGATGTTTCGCACTTGAATGTACATAGTGGAATGGTAGGTAGCAGGCGAAACTTCAAAATGAAAAAGTGCTTTACTTAGTTTTTATGGATAAACTAGCCAAGTCTTCAATACCACAGATCTCAGGTTTTTTGTTAAAATTAACACTGTTCAGGCAGTTACAAAATCTAAGGTTTGACTCGACTGTTCTTACTTTTTCATTAAAATCAACACCTTTCAGCTGAATATTAAAATATTTAAAACTGCACAGAAACCCAATGAACGTTAGTAACATAGATTGATTGCGCGTATTTTGGCTTCTTAGTGAAATACCTTTATTCATTCGTATATCTTATTTTTAGCAGTTTATGGAACGCAAAACTCAAAATTTGACAGGTTATCAACTTGGTTTTATCAACAGTTTACAAAATAATGCTTACAGTTGGACTTCAGATATTTTGTGAACTATAAATTCCAGTGTCGGTCTGTCTTTTTTATTTTCTTGTATTTTGTTGAATGCGATGCCTTGAGAGTTATACTCTAAACTTATTATTTCGTAGAAAAAGAGCTATATATAATGTCAAGTCAATAATTAGTTTGAGTCTCTTATGGATTTCTAACTTAATTTCATGTTGGCCTAGAAGGTCAAATGTAGTGAAATAATAAATACCTTTCCCATTCCAAGCAGAACACATGTTGTTGAGTAATATCAGCTGGAAGAATTGAATCATTACAAAAATTACCGACAATCATAAATAGGGTGCATAACATTTATTTTCCCTGTTATTTACCATATATCCTATTGTTCTTTCTTTTTGAATAGAATCATAAATTTGATATATATATAACTAATATTTCGGGATAACGTAAGTGCCTTTTTAAAAATATTTATTTCCGAAAATACAGTAGTGGATGGTACGAAAGTTAGATTAAGACTAAATTTTAATTATAGAAGTACAATGTTCGTTAGCATGAGTAATACAGGAAACATATCATGTTGCATTTCAACGGTTGCTAGGCGCTGCGATGATGTGCTGACTTGCATTTTCTATTTTCTAGCTTCTACAGGGTAGCCCTATAACTCCTCCACCCCTAGAATGAAGCTTCTCCTGGAAGATTCAGTTTCCTGGAAGGTAGCTCGATTTCTTCTGGATCATTTGTATGTGACTTCCTTGGAATTGGAGCAGGATGTGTATGTGCATTCTTATTCTTCTTGAACTTTCGATAAATAAGTAGAATGCCCAGAGTCGTGAATAACATGTACAAGATAATAGTCCAAGCACTGGGTGTGATATAATCGATTTCTTCAGATTCAATTGGGTTGAATGACTGTACTGGAATATCTTTCATTTTTAAAGTCCTTAGTTCGATTTCAAACTTCGGCTTTTGATTTTCCGAAATTAAAGTGAAATTTGGCGTTTCCATGACTAACGGCTGGCCAAAACTCTTGTCCAAAAATGTAATCGCTTCGTTTCTAAACAAGATTGTGCAGTTATCTTGTGATATCAAGTATATGCCTGATAAGAACTTTAATTCTATTTGCTTTTGACAATGGAATTCTAGCTTTTCTTGTATTGGAAAAACGGCTAAGTACTGGTTGATCTCTGGTATAAGTTCAATGTGATTTTCGATAATCTTGACTTTGGTAAAATGACAACTGTTGGCGTTCCCATTTTTCAAAATGTTGGCTTCACAGGATATATTTGTACTAACTTCGGCTTGACGAGGACAGTGGTATATATTGCTTTTGGTACAAATGCCATTTAGAGGTTTGATTGATTGTTTATCAATCGATGCCAAAAAGTATTCGAAATTTGGAAAAATCGACATGAATTCTGACCCATATTTTGTAGGTATTGGGTGCATGTAATACAATTCAAATGTATCGTTGAAGTCAATTGGAATAGATAAGAAGTAAATAATTTGATTGAAATCAATCTTACAGTGTACCTTTATAAGTGATTCAAAATCTGACATATTTTCGAATTTGACATCATAAGGAAGCATATTTTTATAATAGGAAGATAATTTCAAAAGTTCCTTATGTAATTCGCTTGGTCTGATAATACTCGGGTGCATAACTCCTAACTTGCAGAATGTAACAGAATTTTCAATATCTTGCAACGTACTGAGAATAAAATTGTAAAGCATTAAAAGTGAGTGATAAATGTCCTTTGCAAAAAGAATATTTTCATTCATAGTGTTTGCATACGCAATTTCGTTCAGTTGCAGTATTTTTGACTTTAATAGATTTTCATTGTGATGAATATTTTGAAGAGTGAAGTTAAAATTTTCGATCAGCTCGTGATTCACAGAATACTGTAATTTTAGTTGATTTTCAATGCTTTTCTCATTGTTCTGCATGTGATTAATAATTTTGTAAATTTTTTCTCCGTCATGTGAATCTAAATTACCTGTTATGAATCTAACTACACTACCAATTCCATTAAATAAACCTCTACGTGATCTATTAGTATAATGTATACGAATATTTTCTATTTTTCTTAAAATAGATTGTTGAGTAATGTTAATCATTCTATCATAATCTTCGAAATCTGTACCATACTTATAAATCTTAAGCTTAAAATTATCGTATTGGTTATTTAGCTTATTATATTCCTTAAATAAATCTTCTAATCTATAATAGTGTACGAGGGTATGCTCGGAAATTTGCAGTTTAGCTGGTCCTAAATGTATTGGTAGTATCCCCTAATTTTGGCTGATATCCTTTATTTGGATGGCTTGTGTGCTGGTGAAGAACCTGTAAATGATTTTTTATTCTCAGAAACCTTTCTTGGTCTTTTGATGTTTGACAAATGAATTTTATCAGTTGTATTGCCATGTGTTGGCTTAATTTTGGCGGTTTTAAGATTTTTATCTACTTTTGAAATACTTTCAGGCTTATACTTATTACGTGTTTTGCTCTGTTTCTGTTTGTTCTTAACATATACTTTTTCTGGAATAGATGGTAATTGTTCACGATTTTCGTTCAACTTACTAACAACTTTTACCTTATTCTGCTGTAAATCGGAATTTAATTTACTATACAACATGTTCATTTTCTCTTTGTGATTTTGGACATAATTGTTCACTAACTGATATTCTAAATCAAGATTGAATGGTGATTCAGTGCCTAAATGTCCTGTTATAATCTCATAAGGCTTCAAATTTGTAACAGAATGAATCGTATTGTTATATGCTAAAACTGCGTAATTGACTTTAATTTCTATAGGTTCTTTCTTAAATTTTTCCTGGTTATTTAACAATCTAATATGTTCAATTAGAGTAGAATGGAATCTCTCTATCATTCCATTAGATTCAGGGTGTTGAGAACTTATAAAATGAATATCGATTTTGTGCATTGCTAAGAGTTCTTTAATGACTGAGTTTTTAAATTCTATACCATTATCTGATATGATTTGCCCAGGTATACAATGGTGTGTGAAATACTTAATCAATTTATTTGATATTTCTGTAGCCTGTGCTGAGTTTATCCTATATGCTTGGGCATATTTCGAAAATGAATCGATAATTGTCAAAAATTTAGATTTTTCTAATGTTATGCTATCTATGTGCAATATTTGGAAAGGCCTTGTGCCTGTTGGAGTTACGTTATAAAGCAATTTAAGAGGATGTCTGTCATATTTTGTAACTAGACATGTTTCGCATTGATTAATAAAATCTCTAACAGTATTGAATAATTTTGGAATATAATAATGTGCCTTAATTCGCTTTTCAGTTTCTTCGATACCTCTGTGATTAGTTTTTCCTTCATGGTGATTTCTAATAATTGATTCTACTTCAGTGTCGTCTGTGATATCAATTAATTTCTTCGTGCACTTTGTCATATTGATTTCAGAATTTTTGAAATACTTCTGTAATACAGAACAGAATTGTTCGTAAATGGGATCTTCAAAGTAAAGATGATATTTAATTTTTGGTGCAACATATTCCTTAATAAAATTTACCATTTCTTGTTCATAATTGTCTTTAGAAAACTGTATAAGTATTCTCTGCTTATCCTTGAATAATTTTATGATAGAAGGTTCAGCAGGTGAAAAATTTACTTGTGAAATAATGATCTGATTTTTACCATAGTTGACTGGAGTATCAGTTATTGGTATTCCTATAATTGGATGTTCGGGGCTAGAATGCATTGTTTGATCGGTTGATTCTTCAATATCTATATCGATTTGGCTATCATTGGCTTCTACTATCATTGATTGACTATCATTCTGATCTAAATTTTGATTACGTGTTTGTACACCGGAAGTGGATGCTAATTGACTATTGAATTGGTCAATAAAATCAAAAATTGGAGGGTTGTCGTGTACGTTCTTGGTTTCATTAGCATTGAGCTCAATTCTAGACAATGCGTCTACGTTTTTATTCAATTTTCCTTTTTTATAGACAATTTTGTACTCATATTGCTCAAGAGATAATCTCCATCTGATTAGTCTTGAGTTTGGTGATCTATGATTCATTAAATATTGTAATGGTGCATGATCTGTAACGATCGTGAAGGTTCTACCGAAAAGGTATGGTCTGAAATATTTAACACCGTATATTATAGCAAGAAGTTATTTTTCTGTGGTACTATAATTAATTTCGGATGAGATTAATGTTCGACTCGCGTATGCTATAGGTAAATCCGATCCTATTTTTCCTTGGCTAAGAATTGCAGAAATTGCATAATTACTAGCGTCTGTTGTCAAAATAAATGGTTCTTCAAAATTTGGATATTGTAAAATTGGCTCATTCATTAATAAATTTCTACACGTGTCAAAACACTTAATATATTCTGGATTCTTGTAATCGATAGTAGCATCTTTTTTCAAGCATTTTGTCAAAGGCTTTGTTAATCGCGCAAAGTCCTTAATAAATTTTCTATAATATCCCAATAATCCTAAAAATCCTTTAATTTGTTTTGCAGTTTTCGGTAATGGGTATTTTTGAATAGCTAAAATTTTGTCTGGGTTCGGTTTTACTCCGTCTTTGGTTACTACATGTCCTAAATAAGCAACTTCTTTTCTCAAGAATTCTGATTTATCCAGCTGAATTTTGAGATTTGCCTGTCTTAAACGTTCGAAAACTTCTTTTAGCCTTTCAATATGTTCTTGTAAACTTGTGCTAAAAATAATAATGTCATCTAAGTAAACCAAACATTTTTCGTTTTGAATTCCACGCAAAATATTATCCATAACTCTTTGGAAAGTGGCTGGTGCATTCTTTAATCCAAATGGCATTCGCAAAAATTCGTAATGACCATTTTCCGCATTAAAAGCTGTTTTCTCGACGTCTTCTTCAGACATTTCAATCTGGTGAAACCCGGAAGCTAAATCGAGTGTCGTAAAGTATTGGCACTTGCCTAATTTATCTAACAAATCATTAATATTTGGAAGGGGGTATTTGTCTCCAATAGTTTTTTCATTGAGCTTTCTGTAATCGATAACTACGCGCCATTTTCTTTTACCGCTAGCATCGAACGTCTTCTCTACTATCCATAATGGAGCACAATATGCTGATGTTGAATGTCTAATAATATTTTGGTTAAGCATTTTCTGAATTTGATTTTGGATTTCTTTTCTGTGTATCTCTGGATATCGATATGACTTAGTATATATTGGTATCTCGTCTGTAGTTCGAATTTTATGTTTAATTTTGCTAGTAAATGTTAATTTGTCTCCTTCAAAATAAAAAATGTCGGAATAATCTTTAATTAACTTCATAATCGTATTTTTCTCTTCGAAATTCATATGTTCCGTTCTAAATTTAGAAAAATCGATCTTAACTTGATCTGTACAATAATTATGTAAATTAGTTTCATTGATTGTAGTAGCCAACTCGTAATCCGCGAACTGATCTACTCTCAATGGATCTAAATTACTTATTTTTATTGATGAATCGTTCGGATTCAAAATAGTGCAAATGGCTTTTCCATTTTTCACTGTAGCAATACACTGCGGTATTTCTAAATTACTTATCCTTGTATAAGGAATAACTACATCACCATTTGTGATATTTGAGATTTGGATCTCGATTATTTTCTCTGTACGAGGTTCTACTATAATACAATTTGAACTAGGTAATGTTTTATGAAAATGTATCTTCGTACTGGTATTTGGAAGTACCAATGTTTCATTATCTAGGTCAATAAATGCTTTCATTAGTTTCAAGTTATCGACTCCTAATAAACAATCAAAATATTTGTGAAAATTGAAAAGATAAAACTTTAACTTATTGTTCACTTTTGTGTTGAACATATCAATAGAAGGTATTGTAGTACTGAAATTTTCAGTTGAACTTCCATGAACCGTGGAAATTTGAAATGGATCCTTTTCAATCGAATCTTTAAAATATTTATCCGCAATTTCTGGACGAATGAAACTTTTCGTACTACCTGTGTCTATCAATATTTTCAAATGTAACTTAGGAAAAATAATGTAAGGTAATTCACTATCGCTATTTGTATTCATTAGCTCATAATGAGGCATTACTGATCCGAGGCTGTTTGCCGAAAAAATTGATCTCCATCGTTATCTTGATTCGAATCATCAGGTTCGTTTGGGTAGTCAACCTGTGGCTCCTGGTCTATATTAAATAATTCCTCAACCACGTAATTGGGTCTCGAATTGTTGTGATTTACAAAATAATTGTTATTTGGATTTCTTTGGTACGATTGATTTTGCTGAGGTCTGAATGTATTTCTAGCTGATGTCGACATAGGTGTAGGTTTAGGAAACGATTGATTTTGATTCGGCCTAAACACATTAGGTTGCTGTGTTTGTCTAGCATTGTTCTGGCTACGATGATTTTGGTTATGAGGATAATTAGTAATAGGTAAGGGTGGTCTAAACTGTGAGTTTTAGAAATTTTGAGGATTTCGCTAAAATTGATTTGCCTTCGGATGATGTTTTTGACCAAACTTCTGTTTAAATTGATTTTGTTGTACTGCCTCTAACTGAAAATCATTCGTAAGCATGTGCAAAGCTTGATTGAGATCTTCTGGGTTTTTTGTACGCATTAAAGATCCAATAGGTTCCTTCAAACCTCTTAATAAAATTCTTAAAGCTAGATTTCTACAATAGTTATTAACTATTATAGCTTCATTTTCTGGTAAGTGTGATACAGAGTATGAAATTTGTAAATTTAACAGATGTTGAATCCTATTATAAAATTCAAAAGGGTTTTCGTTTTGATTTTGCCTTAATTCTACCATCTCTATATTCAACGTGAAAAGATCGCGCTTATCTGCATAAGCATTGAGAAGAGCATTTTTTAAATCTTGCCAGTTTTTTATGTGAGACGAAGAAATATTAAGTGCTGCGTCACCTTTTATTTTCGCAAGCAAACTTGACATCAAATATTCGTTTTGAAAGTCCTCTGGATTTGTTGCATTATAAAATTTCGTGACTAATTTCTCTGAAATTTCAAGAAATCTGGGTAATAATTCTGGTTCATCATGAAAATCAGGAATCATGTGCAAGTATTCTGGTTTTAGGAAAGGTACATTGTTTGAACTAGTAGTCATTGTGACGTTACTTAATTGATTTTCACTGATAATAGGTAAATTCAGAATTGGTGATCTAAAAATTGGTCTTGAGAATTGAATATTCGAATTAGCTATTGGTGAGTCAGAATCCGATTCCGCGCTATCACTGCTATCAGAATTAATATTTTCGAGTCCTCTAAAAGACATTAGGTACTTACAGCAATACCACTAGAAGTTCCATGCCCTGTATGCTGCAGAGTAGAGATTCCGCCGTGGTCTAATATTCCTTTGGTCCTCTGGTCCAATATTCCCTTGGCCCCTTGGTTGACGTCTTCTCACTTGGCTACTCGATCCACCAAGTTGGAATTCCTCTAGATGGTTGAGTCCACGCGACCGACCGAAATTACCGATTCGCGAGACTTTTTTTTCGGTTCGTATTTGGTTAATCGTTTGACGAAGGGTGGTTTATAAGCCGTAAACAACCCCCAAATATCCTACTGGCTGCGCCACTAATATTTCGGGATAACCTAAGTGCCTTTTTAAAAATATTTATTTCCGAAAATACAGTAGTGGATGGTACGAAAGTTAGATTAAGACTAAATTTTAATTATAGAAGTACAATGTTCGTTAGCATGAGTAATACAGGAAACATATCATGTTGCATTTCAACGGTTGCTAGGCGCTGCGATGATGTGCTGACTTGCATTTTCTATTTTCTAGCTTCTACAGGGTAGCCCTATAACTTATATATATATATATAAAGAGTAAATTATCATGCGGAGAAAGGTATATAACAAAAATAGGAAAATAATGGGCAAAATCCGCAAAAAGTAGATTTGAGCAGAATAGGATAGGTAACCCGAGCGATACGTATTTCTGCTGGTTGGCTTCATCAGGCCCGAAATGAATGCACATATGCAACTACAAAAGTAGAGACACATGCCCATACATCCGGATACGGGTGTAACCTGAGGAAACAAAGATGGAGAGGAAAAAAAAAAGACACACGAAGTCCACAACAAGAGCCAACCTACACATTGTAGTATCAAATGGCTAAAAGACCTAGAATTTTCAAGGCGACAAATAACCACAACCACCTTTCTCCGCATGATAATTTACTCTTTGTAGATCCTTTGGGCTTGAAGTACCACAGCAAGTGGCTATAACCGGCCGCGTGGTTGTGGTTATTTGTCGCCTTGAAAATTCTAGGTCTTTTAGCCATTTGATACTACAATGTGTAGGTTGGCTCTTGTTGTGGACTTCGAGTGTCTTTTTTTTTTCCTCTCCATCTTTGTTTCCTCAGGTTACACCCGTATCCGGATGTATGGACATGTGTCTCTACTTTTGTAGTTGCATATGTGCATCCATTTCGGGCCTGATGAAGCCAACCAGCAGAAATACGTATCGCTCGGGTTACCTATCCTATTCTGCTCAAATCCACTTTTTGCGGATTTTGTCCATTATTTTCCTATTTTTGTTATATATATATATATATATATATATATATATATATATATATATATATATATATATATATATAGGTACAAAATACAATTCCTTGTTAATTGGGAAATTGGCAAAACTTTTAGGCTTAAGTTGGCTCTTTTGACGATAAAATCAAGCTTTCGGCATTCTCTATGGAGCCTTCATCAGGATTATGAAAACACAATTGTGATGCTGGCAAAGAAAACAGGACAGATTTAAAATGTCAGACAACTTACTCGTCGGTGAGGTTGCAGCCACAAGGTGTTTCAGAACGAACGTAGAGAAGTTCGAACTTGTGATCAGTATAAAAACAAAAGGACGGGACATTGGGCTTGTTGAAAAACGACAGATACCTTCGTTAAAAGTTAAGAAAAAATTAAAATTATATCAATACACCCGAACAAGTTAAAAATATTACACGTGGGGAGACATTTTGTTGAAACAATCGGAATGCAGTCCCGAACCTTCTATTACCGCTACACGTGGAGAGGGGGAAGACACGGAAAGGTAAAGCATCGACAGATGACAAGTGATTGACGCGACGGACCGTGGAAATGTACACCTCCCTGTCCAACTTTGGGTATGAAGTATACGAGGACGCTCGGTAAATCTCCACCCAAAATTACTAAAATGCTGAAATAACTTGTTTTGGAAAAAAGTGTGTAGTTCATATGAGTGCAAAATGTGTGATATTGATACAACCTTGAGAAGATGGGTTATGTGAGTTTATATTAAAATGTGAGTGAGAAAATGTATTCTGATTTTGTGAAGATGTTGGGTCAATTTGGACATGTAGCCGTTCTAGCTTTTCGCAATTCAACCGGTAGGAATAAATGACACTGAGCTGCTCAACATCAGCCTTTTTATTCATGCAATGATCTGTCATGAAAATGTGGGGCATTCCTAAAAATAAACGTTTTGAGAGTCTTTTTTCTTTATCAAGAACCTCAATACTGCCATAATTCATAGAGTGACCTGTGTTGTTAATATGCGATGCCAAAGCACATCTTTCTGGATGTAATCTGGCATCACTTTTGTGTGACGTTATCCTGCCTGTCGATGCTTTACCTTTCCGTGCCTTCCCCCTCTCCACGTGTAGCGGTAGTAGCTGGTTAGAGACTGCATTCCGATTGTTTCAACAAAATGTCTCCCCACGTGTATTATTTTTAACTTGTTAGGGTGTATTGATATAATTTTAATTTTTTCTTAACTTTTAACGAAAGTATCTGTCGTTTTTCAACAAGCCCAATGTCCCCGTCCTTTTGTTTTTATACTGATCACAAGTTCGATCTTCTCTACGTTCGTTCTGAAACACCTTGTGGCTGCAACCACACCGACGAGTAAGTTGTCTGACATTTTGAATCTGTCCTGTTTTCTTTGCTAGCATCACAATTGTGTTTTCAGAATCCTGATGAAGGCTCCATAGAGAATGCCGAAAGCTTGATTTTATCGTCAAAAGAGTCAACTTAAGCGTAAAAGTTTTGCCAATTTCCCAATTAACAAGTAATTGTATTTTGTACCCAACTAGTCGTTGGCTTTGGCAATGACTACTGCTCATATATATATATATATATATATATACAGGGTGACTTCGAAGTTGAGTCATTTATTTTAACAGTGAGTAGATCTGATCAAAATAAATGTTTTTTTCCTTTACCATTTTTCTGGTAAAATTAAAGTAACAAAGTTATAGCCCTTTGGAAGTTTGAGTACCGCCCTGTCCCAATAATAATATTATATGTTCGAGATTGGCGACAACGGATATAATCCGCCTGACCGGTTCATCGCATCGGAAACAAAAAAGCGAAAGAATTTGAAACGTTTATCATGATGTTTTTCGTCAGTCGATAACGCGTTAGTGAATAGTAGTGTTTGTTGCGTGGCTCAAACGAAATCAAAAATGGCACATGTTTACGAAAATGCTGAACTTGTGGACATGATTCTTATTTACGGGGGGGCAGTCTTTACAAAATGCTCCCGGATGCATCACGGATTTATGCGAATCGGTTTCCCAATCGAGTGCAACCAACCTCTCGTGCCTTTGTTAATGTAGTACAAAGGGCTCGTGAATCAGGTGACTTAAGACCTCACAGGTCAGGGCATGCTGCTCCAAGACCGCACGATCAAATACAGGTCCGCACTGAAATACTTGTCGGGACGATACTTTATTAAACAAGGTAACATTTTTTTTTATTTATTTTTTTATTTTTACACACATATTTTGGTTTATCTGCCTTCTACAATCATTATCTGAAAATTAATGACTCAACTTCAAAGTATATATATATATATATATATATATATATTTGAGACGTGGTCATTGTCGTCTAGACCAGTTAGGTGAAAAATTAAAGCTTCCGCCTTTTGTTGGGTACTTCGACAAGATTTAAGCAAAGAGGACTCTTTATACTTTTTTTAATTCTCTCTAGCTTTCAATGGACTTTGCCATCATCATCAGGAGCTGCAATTACAATGATAACAGTAGCAACAAAGGTGTAAAATGAATTTAAATTGACTCAACTTACAGTAGTATGTGAGGATGTTGCTAATTGTTGTTTACGTATAGGATGAGGGAAACGTCCAGTAACATGGTGAGAGCTGAATAGATTGCACAATAGTCAAAATTTATACAAAACATGACAAGAACAAGTTAAAAACAGATTAAAAATTATTTAAAAAATTAGAACATTACATCGTGAAACCACCTGATGATTGCACAAATTAGTGGTCATGGAATGATGAATTGATGAGTGACATGAAACCCTTTGACAGAAGGCCGAAGGATGTCAATGTCAGTATTGAAAGATGGAACGAATTGTGGGCGTGTGCCAAAACGTTGCCAAATCACGTCAGATGATGAGATTTTCAGAATTTTATGTTAGAATTTGTTAAACCGACCAGAGGCAGTTGAATAAACTATATTATTATTAATGGGAATTTAAATTAACAATTATTAATAAATCGTGAGGAGAGAATTATTATATTTTGAGTGGAATGAAATTTACTGGTGGAAACGGCCAAAACACAGATTCTAATTATGGTTGTGAAGAGTTGAAATTTGGGGAGATATGTAAGTTCTCCAATTTTTCGCAGTTTAGCAAATATGAGTAAATGACACTCAGTTGTTTAACATCTGTCTTTTTGTTGATACAGTTGTTATTCATGAAAATGTGGGACATTTCCAGGAATAAACGTTTGGAAAGGTGTTTTTCTTTATCAAGAACTTTGATACTTGTGTAATTCATAGAATGCCCTGTTGTGTTAACATGAGATGCTAGAGCGCATCTTTCAGGATGAAGCCTAGCATCACTTTTGTGTGATGTAATCCTTCCTTTAAGAGATCTGGAGGTCTGACCTATGTATATTTGGTTGCAGTTGTTGCAATTGATGGAGTAGACTGTGTTGGTTAAGCCAAGCAGCGGGACTTTGTCTTTCATTTTTGAAAAAATGCAGTTTATAGTGAGGACGGATTTGCAAGCAATTCGAAAGTTCAAAGGACTGCACAATCTGATCAGCTTAGGGGTCAGTTCCTTGATGTAGGGCAGGACAGCAAAACCAGGTCTGGAGTCCGGGTTGGTGCTAGTACTGTTAGGATTGATGTTATTATTGGGAATTACATCAGTTCCGTTATTAGGGGTTGTGCGACTATTACCTGCATCACCAGAGTTCGGCAAAATATTGGAAGGTGAACTAAAAATGATCTTGTTAATCAGACACTTCGGATAACCATTATTGATGAACAGTTTTGATAGTTTACGCAAATTTGAGGTGTGGAAGGTATTATCTGAGATGCTGATTACCCTGGTTTTCATCTGTTTTACCAAATTGATTTTAATCCCTAGCTTATGGTATGACCTAAAATTGAGAAACCGACCTGAGGCCATAGGTTTCTGGTACCAGTCTACCAATAAACTGTTGTTGTTGGTGCGAATGAGTCTTGTGTCTAGAAAGGGGACAGACAGGTTCTCATCTTCTTTTTCAATGGTAAATTGGATGTAGGGGTCATAGCTGTTGAATTCTCTGACAATACCATCCAAACCTATGGAAGGGAGGCATAAAATAATGTCATCTACGTATTTTTTTATGAAGAAGAGGTTATAGGGTAGTGTCGGAATAACAGTATCAAACAGATCATCCATGACATATTCCGCCAAAATTGGTGACAGAACAGATCCCATAGGACAACCATGTGTTTGAGAATATATTTTGTTGTTGAAAGAGAAATAATTGTTATGAAAAAGGAATTTTATAATGTTGGTGAAAGATTCTAGAGATATGTTGCAGTGTTGACTTATCTCATTCCAGTGTTTATTAATAGTTCTTGTACATGCATCCAGATAGATGTTGCTGAATAGCGACACCACATCAAGACTGGCGATAATATGATCGGCTGGTATTGTCAATCTATTGAACTGACGAGAGACTTCAAATGAGTCTTTGATGTAGTAATCATTATCTGCATGTGCTGATTTTAGTGTTGTCGATATTAATGAAGACAAAGCCTGGGTGGCTGAACCTATTGATGCAACTATAGGTCTTACTGAGAGTACAGGTTTGTGAATTTTCGGAAGTGCATAAAATTTGGGAGGGACAGAGTTATAAGTAGTCAAAGTTCTTTTTTGTTCTTGGGTTATTTGTCCAGTGCTGAGGAGTTCCTTAACAATGTCATTACTTTTCTTTTCCACTTTAAGTGTGGGATCTTTATTAATTTCATGATATGATGGGTCATCATTGATGAGATTGTTGCAAAGATCTAAATAGTGTTGTTTAAGCATTATCACTGTAACATTGCCTTTGTCAGATCTTGTAACCATAAGTTCAGGATGTTGTTTTAGAAATGTTCTAGTTATGTTTAAAAGGTTGTGATAAAAGGAATGTTTTTTATTAAGATTGTTATTATGATAGTAGTTAGTGATGAGGTTAGTGGAACGAGTTGTGAAAATGTTTCTTTCAGTGTCATCACTTATGGAGGATGCTATTGTGTCTACATCCGCTAGGATTGATCTGATTGGAATGTCATTGTTAACAATCGGCTCTACACTGAACTTAGGCCCTAAGGAAAGAAATTTTAATATGTCATGAGGGATGTCAACGTTACTGAGATTTTTTATCCAATTTTGTTGAGTGTTGAGGAAGGTTTTTTTGGTGTCATTCAACAATCTGTCAAACTTACGAGTGTTGGAGTTTTTTATGTTATGAAAGATTTTATTGTAATGTCTGAGTTGTCTATATTTGAAATTATCAAAAATTAAGGGAGAAGTGGAAGAAATTATGTCACTTTGGAGTGAATTGAGTATGGAATGAAGTTTTTTCAACTGTCTGTGGCAGGAAGATATCTCAAGCGTGAGTATTTTGTCACCTAACCTGTGCAGACGATTTTTCATCCCATCTTCTATTGAATGGCTTTCTAGTAAGTGTGTGATTGATGTTAAACGGTGGGTGATGTGATGTGGTGTAATGCCATGTTTCCCTCATGACATATTAAAATTTCTTTCCTTAGGGCCTAAGTTCAGTGTAGAGCCGATTGTTAACAATGACATTCCAATCAGATCAATCCTAGCGGATGTAGACACAATAGCATCCTCCATAAGTGATGACACTGAAAGAAACATTTTCACAACTCGTTCCACTAACCTCATCACTAACTACTATCATAATAACAATCTTAATAAAAAACATTCCTTTTATCACAACCTTTTAAACATAACTAGAACATTTCTAAAACAACATCCTGAACTTATGGTTACAAGATCTGACAAAGGCAATGTTACAGTGATAATGCTTAAACAACACTATTTAGATCTTTGCAACAATCTCATCAATGATGACCCATCATATCATGAAATTAATAAAGATCCCACACTTAAAGTGGAAAAGAAAAGTAATGACATTGTTAAGGAACTCCTCAGCACTGGACAAATAACCCAAGAACAAAAAAGAACTTTGACTACTTATAACTCTGTCCCTCCCAAATTTTATGCACTTCCGAAAATTCACAAACCTGTACTCTCAGTAAGACCTATAGTTGCATCAATAGGTTCAGCCACCCAGGCTTTGTCTTCATTAATATCGACAACACTAAAATCAGCACATGCAGATAATGATTACTACATCAAAGACTCATTTGAAGTCTCTCGTCAGTTCAATAGATTGACAATACCAGCCGATCATATTATCGCCAGTCTTGATGTGGTGTCGCTATTCAGCAACATCTATCTGGATGCATGTACAAGAACTATTAATAAACACTGGAATGAGATAAGTCAACACTGCAACATATCTCTAGAATCTTTCACCAACATTATAACATTCCTTTTTCATAACAATTATTTCTCTTTCAACAACAAAATATATTCTCAAACACATGGTTGTCCTATGGGATCTGTTCTGTCACCAATTTTGGCGGAATATGTCATGGATGATCTGCTTGATACTGTTATTCCGACACTACCCTATAACCTCTTCTTCATAAAAAAATACGTAGATGACATTATTTTATGCCTCCCTTCCATAGGTTTGGATGGTATTGTCAGAGAATTCAACAGCTATGACCCCTACATCCAATTTACCATTGAAAAAGAAGATGAGAACCTGTCTGTCCCCTTTCTAGACACAAGACTCATTCGCACCAACAACAACAGTTTATTGGTAGACTGGTACCAGAAACCTATGGCCTCAGGTCGGTTTCTCAATTTTAGGTCATACCATAAGCTAGGGATTAAAATCAATTTGGTAAAACAGATGAAAACCAGGGTAATCAGCATCTCAGATAATACCTTCCACACCTCAAATTTGCGTAAACTATCAAAACTGTTCATCAATAATGGTTATCCGAAGTGTCTGATTAACAAGATCATTTTTAGTTCACCTTCCAATATTTTGCCGAACTCTGGTGATGCAGGTAATAGTCGCACAACCCCTAATAACGGAACTGATGTAATTCCCAATAATAACATCAATCCTAACAGTACTAGCACCAACCCGGACTCCAGACCTGGTTTTGCTGTCCTGCCCTACATCAAGGAACTGACCCCTAAGCTGATCAGATTGTGCAGTCCTTTGAACTTTCGAATTGCTTGCAAATCCGTCCTCACTATAAACTGCATTTTTTCAAAAATGAAAGACAAAGTCCCGCTGCTTGGCTTAACCAACACAGTCTACTCCATCAATTGCAACAACTGCAACCAAATATACATAGGTCAGACCTCCAGATCTCTTAAAGGAAGGATTACATCACACAAAAGTGATGCTAGGCTTCATCCTGAAAGATGCGCTCTAGCATCTCATGTTAACACAACAGGGCATTCTATGAATTACACAAGTATCAAAGTTCTTGATAAAGAAAAACACCTTTCCAAACGTTTATTCCTGGAAATGTCCCACATTTTCATGAATAACAACTGTATCAACAAAAAGACAGATGTTAAACAACTGAGTGTCATTTACTCATATTTGCTAAACTGCGAAAAATTGGAGAACTTACATATCTCCCCAAATTTCAACTCTTCACAACCATAATTAGAATCTGTGTTTTGGCCGTTTCCACCAGTAAATTTCATTCCACTCAAAATATAATAATTCTCTCCTCACGATTTATTAATAATTGTTAATTTAAATTCCCATTAATAATAATATAGTTTATTCAACTGCCTCTGGTCGGTTTAACAAATTCTAACATAAAATTCTGAAAATCTCATCATCTGACGTGATTTGGCAACGTTTTGGCACACGCCCACAATTCGTTCCATCTTTCAATACTGACATTGACATCCTTCGGCCTTCTGTCAAAGGGTTTCATGTCACTCATCAATTCATCATTCCATGACCACTAATTTGTGCAATCATCAGGTGGTTTCACGATGTAATGTTCTAATTTTTTAAATAATTTTTAATCTGTTTTTAACTTGTTCTTGTCATGTTTTGTATAAATTTTGACTATTGTGCAATCTATTCAGCTCTCACCATGTTACTGGACGTTTCCCTCATCCTATACGTAAACAACAATTAGCAACATCCTCACATACTACTGTAAGTTGAGTCAATTTAAATTCATTTTACACCTTTGTTGCTACTGTTATCATTGTAATTGCAGCTCCTGATGATGATGGCAAAGTCCATTGAAAGCTAGAGAGAATCAAAAAAAGTATAAAGAGTCCTCTTTGCTTAAATCTTGTCGAAGTACCCAACAAAAGGCGGAAGCTTTAATTTTTCACCTATATATATATATATATATATATATATATATATATATATATATATATATATATATATATATATATATTAAAATTGATTTTATTGATATTTATATTAGTTTATAATATATATATATACAGGGTGACTTTGAAGTTGAGTCATTAATTTTCAGATAATGATTGTAGAAGGAAGATAAACCAAAATATGTGTGTAAAAATAAAAAAAAATTAAAAAAAAATTTTACCTTGTTTTATAAAGTATCCTCCCGACAAATATTTCAGTGCGGACCTGTATTTGATCGTGAGGTCCCCTGTGAGGTCTTAAGTCACCTGATTCACGAGCCTGTTGTACTACATTAACTAAGGCGCGAGGGGTTGGTTGCACTCGATTGGGAAACCGATCCGCATAAACATGTGCCATTTTTTATTTCGTTTGAGCCACGCAACAGACACTATTCACACGCGACTGAAACTGACTGTATGTATAACTGAACTGAATTGTAATCGTAAAAACATCGTTCCAAATTCTTTCGCTTTTTTGTTTCCGATGCGATGAACCGTTGTTGCCAAACACAAACACATGATATTATTGAGACAGGGCGGTACTCAAACTTCCAAAGGGCTATAACTTTGTTACTTTAATTTTACCAGAAAAATGGTAAAGGAAAAAAACATTTCTTTTGATCAGATCTACACACTGTTAAAATAAATGACTCAACTTCGAAGTTATATATATATATATATATTATAAACTAATATAAATATCAATAAAATCAATTTTAATTCAGAAACCATGAAATGCACAATCAATCTATTTGCTAATTCATTGGCTTTTTTGTTTGTAGTCTATAATTTCGATATTCAGCTCAAAAGATGTTGATTTTAATAAAAAACAAAGAATCGAGTGCAACCCTGGTTTTTTCAACCTTCCGTCTAATTTTACGTTACTCCTACGTTACTTTGTTCTCATACCGAATTTCAACAAAATCTGTGAGATATAAGATATTAAAGATTCGGCATGTTTAGATGAAGCTCTTGTATATCCGTAAAAACTGAATTTAGAACTTTTTTCATTTTCAGATATGAAAATGTCTCAGTTCATGCTACTTACAATTTATTTCATTATGTCCATTTAAGTACGAAACACCCTGTATGCCCCCATCATCTTGCTCATAAATTGTCATTCCGTATCTCAATGGCCTTGAACATTGAGTTTAGAGCGGTCCTCAAACTCCAGCTTCACCGGAAGTTTCAACATTGGATTTACATTATTAGCTAATGAACTGATCATTTCCAGTCCTTGTTAATGGAGTTTTCCATCCCCAACCCCCTTCTTCCTGCTACCCCTTATCACACCTTTTCACAATGACGTACTCAAACTTTATGAAGGAGATCAAGGAATTGAGTAATATCTACGTGAACAAAATTGCATATGAAGAGTTGAAATAGATTGCTTATCTCCACTATTCAGGGGTGTATTAGAAGAAATCGCATTTGAAATTCGGACATTGAAAAAGAACTCATCCATCCTCTCTCGAAGATTATAGGACTTGATTTTTATTTAAGATTTCCATAGATCTGACCATACATTTGACGTTTAACTGTCAACGTCAAATAATAGTGTATGACATACCTAGTCTCAGAGGTGGGTCATAATGGTAATACTGGGGGAGCAACCTGAGAGATGTACCGGCGAGGGATACAAGTATAATGTGCGAGACCAATGATGGCTTTCTGAAACGAAGTAATCCAGACACTATAAATCACAAAATGCTTGGTTTTACATTTACGATGCAACTCATTTTATAAATACTTCAGAATATCTAGTTGCCTGGTGTAACCTAAAAAATTCAAATTGAATACAACAGGCAGCTAATTTGGTTTGGACGAACGAAGTAAGACTAGAAGCAGCTAGTCAAGGATTTGTTTGTCTCCTTATTATCAGTCCGTAGTGATGATCAAAGTATTTTTGACAGTTGTGTCATTAAATTCATATATCTAGTGTTATTTTTTAAAAGTGCGAGTGTTTTTATACAATTATGGTGTTAAGTGATTTCAAGGCATTATACTTCTTACATGATGTGCAAAGAGCAACACAAGCCTAATAAAGGTAGATGTTTTCAACGGTTCTATTATTATGTTGATACAACGCTGTCACTTTGGTAGACATTGGTAAACAAATGAGTCAAAAGCATGCACTAAAACTACGCAAACAGTGAAATGTAAACAGGCTTGGTCCCTTCTAGTCTATTCGAATTCATTGGCTTGGACTGGTTCATCAAATGGCAGTAAGGTCCTGTGGTTTGGTTTTATTAACATTAAAAGCCGTTTTCAAGCATTGTGTCAATTATTGGGATATTTCGAAATATGAAGCTCAGCTGTCAAACTGGCATAATGAAATTGACGGGATACAACTTCAAATGACGTTATTATTTACCTGAGCGTTTTTTGTTTCCACTATTTATCTAGGAATCTTAACCTCTCCTCCATCAGCAAATGAATTAGTCTAATCATATTAGCAAATTTTCCCGAAATAATTGTAAAGTCTGATTTTATTGATGCAAGTTGTTCAAGGGGGTATTTAAAACATGGACGCATAAAATGTGTACACCAATTTTTGTGGGAAAACGACAACAAAACATAAGAAACCGCGTTTGAGATTCAATCGAAAGTATTGGCAGAAACTAAAAAACTCGTCGAATAAGATTTTTAGGTATTTATGAGATCTACAGAATGAGACCAGACATAAAAATATCCGACTAATAGTAAAAAAGTTATAGCCGAAAACCCAGGCAAAATGCAGGTTTCGGAACTTGCTGCTAATGCGATGATAATTTTCACGCAGCTACTTGAAATTCTTCAAATCCGTAGGTTTCATACTCCTAAGTAATCAAAGCAAAATTTGAGTCGATTGTCTTTGAGAATTTCTAATTGCTTATCCCAGAACACCTGTCTTCCGGCCATCACTACCAGTTTACTGAGCAATATACAGTGTTCGTTCAAAAAGAATTTTATAGCAAAATACACGAGCTTACCTTGTCGACATAAATCACAAACCATTCCGAAAGATAATTGTTGTTTTTATGCGAAAAACGAAGGGTTACGTTTTTTTTCTTCTAAACAAATTCAAAAACATATATGTTAGATGTGTAAATTATTAACCAACAATAATGAAAGATATCCGAAATTTTGTTTGTGATAATAAGCTTGTTTAATGCACTACAAGTGAATTACCTCAAGTTAGTGGTTAAACACATCGGAATACGAAAAAATAAGCAGCATAATGGTTGCGATGGTTAATAAATACAAAATGTCAATGAATCCTAGAGAATTATATCGCTCTCTAAGATATAATTTAAATTGCTTAATTTCCGATTTTTTATATTTTTAACTTCCACGTTGTATTAGGGCTTCCTCTTTCCCATCACTCCCTAAAAGAGAGATTACCTCTGTGCTATGCTGCCATGATATAACAATACAAACTCTGCAAAAAATGTCTGCGCTAAATACAAAAACTGTGGGTTAGCTCACTTAATTTTATGAGCATCCTCTGCTGCTCCAAGAGGTACCTTATCACAAACGAAATTTTGGATGTCTTTTATTATTGTTCATAAATAATTTACACACCTAAGATATAATGCTTTAAAAAATTATCTGCTATGATCCGACATGTGTTACTGACATTTCATGATGTAATATAAAGAAATTATAAACAATCATACGTACACCGCTGGTTTCCTGTTTGCAAGTTTACATTCTCTATGGCGTGCGAAAAACTGATTGCAATAAAAGTACACATAGTGAGAAAAAGCAATTATTTCTCCAAATTTTACAAAAATCAATAGCAAAAAAAGGAGCTTTGTGGGCTTGAACCTTCGTCCTGCGGTTCAGCAATCGCCGTTCTCTCCCATTACGCTACGAATCCGCTTGGCTTACTGGATCTTCATACCACTACACTTGACACTGACAAATGTCAAGCGAACATTGGAGACATATCCAATATATTATAAACAATTAGAATAGTCCTGAAAACTATACAAGATAGACTGCTGAAATAATGTATTAGGGGCGATTTTTTTATTAATGGCACTGGGATATAACCCATCGACCAGAAACAAGTTATACGAGGGATGTCTTTTAAGTTTTGCATATGGAAATAAAACAACACGGTAGGTAGTTTTAAATGACTTTATTGTTTTTCGAAGTATTCTCCACGAAGATTAATACACATCTGCATGCGCTCGAACCAATTTTCGAAGCACTTATTCCACTCGTTTGCTAGCAGACCCAAAACGGCATTTTTGAATGCGTCAACTGCTTCTTCTGGTGACTGGAAACTTTGACCACGTGGTCTGTTTTTAATTTTCGGGAAAGTAAAGAAATCGTTAGGACTATATGGAGGATGGTCCAATAATTCCACGTTTTCTTCCATTAAATACTACCTTGTTTTTTGGGCTGTGTGCGAGCTTGCATTGTCTTGGTGGAGGATTATTCTTCTTTCGGAGTTGATTTTTGGAAGCTCGGAAACACTTCGAGAACGGATGACTGTTGTTGGCTTTTCTTCACCTTGGAACACCCAAACAGCCGACTGTCGTTTATTTTATGGTTCATAACAGTAAATCCACGATTCATCATCACTAACAATGCTGTACACATTTTTTGAGTTTCCGGAATTGAAACCGTCAAGCGTTTTTTGACACCAATTAACGCTGGCTGCTTTCTGCTCTTCAGTCAACAGGTGGGGTATCCAACAAGTAACTAATTTTCTTACTTCTAATTCTTCATGTAAAATATTTTAAATTCAGGTCTTTGAGATCTTCAAGGACGCCTCAATCTCGCGATATGTCACATGTCTATCTTCAATGATGAGTTTGCGCACAGCATCGACGTTTTCCTGGGTGACTGCCGTTTTTGGTGGTGCACCCACTCTGGGATCGTCGCTAAGACTTACCCGTCTACTATGTTTCTATATGCAAAACTTAAAAGACATCCCTCGTAAATAATAAGAATAATATGATCAAAACATGTTCGTAAAGAAAGCATCGCAAGGAAAACTAATCTAGTAGGGAAGGAGAATAGGAAATTTGAGGTATTCGACATGGTCACACTTTCTTCTCACCCAGGGGCCTATCAGGGCATTTTGCCGTATTCACCTACAAGAGGGCCGCAGTAAGAAGGATGAAAATACATATGTGGAAAAACGCTAAAACTTATATGCGTAACACTAAATAATTTAAACCCATTAATCCTATCTGGATGACCGATAAAGGGAGACAAAGAGAAGAAGTTGAATTATTCTAGCGACTCTAAATTTTGATACCAGAAGTTTTGATGAACTCCATAAAGCAAGAAGTCACTTCAGGTTTTTGTATCGAGAAAAGTGATTGTGTATTGTAAACCTACGCACGAGTAAGTTTCGGTAAAGATTGTCACAGTGTGTAAGATGCTTAATACAACCGAAAAAGATGTGATCCAAGTCTCCTTTGAGACTGCAATGCTCACAAAGTTCCGAGGGTATTAGATTCAACCTAGCTAGGTGCGAAGGGAAGGGAGCCATGTCCAATTTTCATAAGAGTAATGCAGGATATGTACTTAATCTTAAAGTTATCATGCCAATATGGTCGAGGTATATCTGGTTGGATGGAAGTGTATTTGAAAGGGTGAGATGAGCAATATTTTCTATTTCCTGGAACCAGGATTCGAACATATATTTTTTTAAAAAGCAGTTGTAATCTTCTACCGATGGAGTGACTTGAAGTACGATGCCATATGTGATGCTTAGCCTAGCCAATTCATCTGCTCTTTCATTAAACGATAGACCGCAATGCCCTTTGATCCAGTAAAGATGGATGTCTGCATTAGCGGATTTCAGATCGAGCAACATTCGTTTGAGAAGGATATTAGTATGTGACTTGCAGTTATTGATGTTTTTTAAGGCTACAAGGACAGATTGGGAATCGGAAAATATTACAGCTTTCTGGATGTTATTGAATTGGTTATACTGTGATGCTTGAATAATAGCCATAGCTTCGGCAGAGAATATAGGGAACAAATCTGGTGCAGTAGAGCCTCGATTATCCAAACGTCGATCAACCGAACGACCGCTTATCCGAACTCCCGACTCTCCCCGCGCTCGTGCGCGCACTTGTTAGTTATTATTCGTATATTAGTTACTTCCGAGTAGCTGCTAGGAAATAAACCAAATTTTGTCGCGTAAAAGTAAACACTCGTTTACGAGATTAATAAACGGTTAGAGGAAGGTGAATCTGCAACAAAGTTATCCAATGAATACAAAGTTGGTAAGTCTACCATTACGGATATAAAGAAACAAAAGACGAGCATAAGTAACTTTATGTCCCAACTTGATTCTTCTGACAGATCGACAAGTCGTAAAACGATGTAACTTGCCTCAAACACGGATTTAGATGATGCTGTATATAAGTGATGGTTTACTCAGAAAGGATCCCAGGAAGAACCTGTTTCTGGTCCGATTCTGTGTGAAAAAGCACTTCAGTTCAACGATAAACTCTAAGGGCCATCAAATTTTCAAGCAAGCACAGGCTGGTTGAAAAGATTTAAGTCGAGACATGGCATTCGTGAGCCGCAAATACAGAGGGAAAAACTGTCGGCTGATTCATCAGCAGCAGATTCATTCAGAATCAAACTAAGGGAGTTACTGAAGGAAGCAAATGACGCCCTCGAAAACGTTTACAATGCAGATGAAACTGGGCTCAATTGGTTAGCTTTGCCAAGAAAAACTCTTGCGTCACTTAATGAATTAGCAGCACCTGGACCTAAAATAAGCAGAGATCGTATCACTGCTTTAGCTTGTGCTAATGCTACTGGCAGCCACCGATTGCCCATGCTTGTCATTGGTGAAAGCAAGAAACCACGTTGTTTTAAACACGTTAATATGCCTGCGATGCCTATAGTTTACACTTCGCAAAAGAATGCTTGGATGGATAGTACAATTTTTATGGAATGGTTTATAGAAACTTTTATACCCTCTGTTCACCTTTTCACCTATATCCCCCTATAACCTCACGGCACCCCATGGGTGCTTAGGTCTTAGGCCTTCGTGATAGTTGGAGTACAAAAAAATGCTGTACAGACGGCACTGTGGGCAGAATCTCCTTCATCCTGACCATGCATTGCCTCAAATAGAATAATGATATATCTACTATATTCGAAGTTTTAGCTACATCATATAAAAGCATCGTCGCAATAATGGAATTCTTATTCTGTCCACTGTATCCATCCGAAAATAGGGCAACGGATCTATACCCTTAGAATCGTAAATTTGAAAAACCCTAGTAACACAAGAACTTACTTCAAATCAGTGGCGGCTCGTGAGGTAGTGCCACGGTGCCATGGCACTACCTTGTCTTCTTCAAAAAGAATATTTTTTTCAATCTTCAATGTTTTACTTTATTTTCTGCTTTTTCATTTTTTTTTTTTTTGGTATAAATTATATGAAGTGACAACACTGACAACGTGACAACACCGCAAGCACCCGAACCACGCGATACGGAAAGCACGCCTTGACCTTGACGTCATCAACTTGTGCCAATTTTGGGCCGGCCCAAATAAAAAGAGAGAAATTTTACTAGCATCGCATACGAGCGACAGAGATAACGCTACCCTACACATTTTTATATGAGGTGAATAGCGAAAGACAAGTATAATTTGTGCCAGGCACATCATCAGTCGTAATTCGTTATCAAGTGATATCGGCGGTGTTTTTGTTCGGTCGGTCGTTTCGTTATGATTACGTCTAGTGCTGATTTCGGTCTTTTTTTACCTGAAAAGTGAAAAATACCTTTTTTGTTTTAGTACGTCTAGTGTTAATGAACTGCTCTGTTTTGTGATCATATTTTTTACTGTTTTATTAAAACTAGTGAAAATGAATAAAATCGGAATATTAAAAAACTCATTTAGTGGTTTTTCGCTGGATCAAAAACTGCAAATTAAAGAATTAGGACGGCCAATACCCGATTTAAAAATTGAGAAACAAAGTGGTAGCGGACAAAAATCGCGCTGTCGCAAATTTAATAAAAATGTGTACGATAAAAACAGCTGGATATCTGGTTGTGAAGAAACGAATAAACTATTTTGTTTTGTAGGTGTTCTATTTGGAGGTGACGAGACTTGGTCAAAAAAAGGTACAGACGATCTTATACATATATGGGATAAAATAAAGACCCACGAAAAATCTAAAAGTCCATATGAATAATGTTTTTAGCTTTTCTATTCTTGGTAAATTAAATATAAGGACTCAACTCAATTCGGCTTATCGCAATGATCTAATTAAACATAATAATCAAGTGGATAAGAATCGATATGTATTGAATAAAATTATTAATTGTATAAGGTTTTGTGGAGCATTTGAGTTAGCCTTAAGGGGTCACGATGAAAAGGAAAATTCGGAAAACAGAGGCATATTTAAGGAGCTGGTGAATTTTAGCGCCGAATTAGACAACGAATTGAAAGTCCATATTCAAAGTGCCAAACTTTTCAAGGGTACCTCAAAAACAACTCAAAACGAGCTTCTTGAGTGCATGCTAGATGTTTATCATGAAGAAGTTAAGAAGGAGATTGCAAATTCTCCTTTTGTTGCAGTAATTGCCGATGAAACGACTGACGTAGCCTGTGAATTTCAGTTAGTTATTATTTTCAGATATTTGTGTAAAGGACAACCAGTTGAGAGATTTTGGAGATTTTACGTCCCCGACGGACACGATGCCAAATCAATCGCTGCATGCGTTTTAAATGTTGTAAATCCATTACTAGATCAAAATCCAAACAAATTAATAGCTCAAAGCTATGATGGTGCGTCTGTTATGAGTGGTGAATTGAATGGCGTTCAAAAAATTATTAAGGAAAGTTATCCACTTGCAAATTATGTTCATTGCTATGCACACCAGTTAAATCTAATTATGACAAGCGCATGCTCTGTCAATAAGCAGGCTAGAATATTTTTCCATAATTTATCTGGATTGTGCTCTTTTTTTTCGACGTCTCCTCAAAGAACAAAAATTTTGGATGAAATAGTTAATTGCAGATTGCCAAGATCTTCCCAAACACGTTGGAATTTTCAGTCACGAGGTGTTCATACAGTTTATGAAAATAGGAAAGACCTGATTGAAGTTATGGACAATATAGAAAGTACTTCACGCGATTCTTCGTCGATTAATCAAGCCAGTGGGTACAAATTAAAGCTGCAAGATACAAATTTTGTATTTTGGCTAAGTATATTCCATAAAATAATGCCACATGTTGAAATTGTCTTTAACCAATTACAAAAAGTATGCACCGATTCTGTTAAGGTCAAAAATGATTTAGAGAATTTTGAAGCAGCAATTCAAACTATACGAGAACAAATGGATAGCATTATTGACGAGATTGAACGAGTGCAGAGAGAAACTGATGAACCGCCAAGAAAAAAAGGCAAGTTGAAGAAGGCAGTAAAAAACGGGAAGCGTTAGAAATATGCGATGCAGTATTATCGCAAATAAGAACAAGATTTAACTTTTCTGGACATTTAGTTGCTTCTAATTTATTTGTGTCTGAAAAGTTTTCTGTTTATAAACATCAGTTTCCTGAAGCACATTTAAATGACACATGCACACAATTTTCATTTTTAGACAAAAACAGGCTTAAAACTGAGTTACAAGTATTATATCAGAGAGAAGAATTGAGTACTACTTCTGGAGCTGTTCCACTATCCATTTTATTGAACGAGGAAGGATTAAATTGTACGTTTCAAGAAACTCTTAAGCTCTTAAGTATTTTAATCACTATACCGATGTCAACATCTGAAGCAGAACGCTCTTTTTCAATGCTGAAACGGATTAAAACTTTCCTCAGAAACACAATGAAGGAAGAAAGGCTTAGTGCTTTAGGAATGCTGTCTGCAGAAAAACATTTTGTTAGTGGCATTGAAAATTTTAATAATAAGGTAATCGAAAACTTTGCTACCAAAAAAGAAAGAAGAATGGACTTCATGTATAGAAAACTTTGAAGTTATAGGTACTTCTCCACACTTGTTTTATAATTTGGTGCGCGTGTGTAAATAGTTTTATTTTTGATTTTTTTTTGGACATATAGATTTATTGAACCTCAAGAACTTTGACCACTAACTATCAGGGGTAAGTTATAAGTTATTCTTTACAATTTTGAATCGATTCAAAATTATGGCTTCCATTCTGGCACTACCTCACTGAATTGGCACGAGCCGCCACTGCTTCAAATGCCCCTCTTTTGCTCTCTAGTTCATTCCAATGAAAACAGTGACATTCCCTTGAAGAAATATCGTGCACCGTCAAATTATATTTTTTTATATGACCGCACTTTCATTTGACCGGGGCATGTTCTAGATCAAAACTTGCGCATGCAATTCCATTATTATTATTATTATTATTATTCAGAGCTTGCACTCTATAGAACTTTTTATTTCCCTTACTTTGTTTTTGTCATCGTAATAATTTTGATACATGTCCTTCAGTCTTTATTTCTGATCTTTCTCACCTTGTCTGTAGGAATAACACAGCGAGCACTGATCTTTCTTCGGTCGGTGAAAGACAAGGTTTAATGACCTAAATACTTTACGGTATAGGTCAATCGAAGGTTTGTCGTCAGTGCGATTTAGTTCTCCTATTTATAGCATATATCTTAGAAACAGTCAATTCTGGACGAAGATATTCCTTGGTTGAACTTGGTCGGCAATAGTGGGACTCAATTTTCGGAAACCTCAGGATGTATTTGTGAATTGCATCTCGAAGTGAATTGTCTCTCCTAATATCCACCACCTCTTTTAATGATCCCAGTTGAATTTAATTTTTCTAAGTTCTCATTGTTCATTAACGAGATCCTAACGTGTGCACAATTAGAGTTTTACATACTAAATACTGCTTACCTTCGGTTGTAAGGTGATATTTGCGACTATTTTGGATTCCAGACTTTTATTTCTTACTAAGATAAGCCATACGCAGTAAAATAATATGAGTATTTTATAATTTCACAAATTGGCGTAACTTATGCCACTTCGTGATATTGAAGAGCAACCTTTTTTAAGTAATAAAATCGACCTAACTGACTTTTCGTATTTTCTGAGATACGCCACTTCGTGTTATTGGCGACGATATGTTCAATCCTTGTCAGACCTTTGTCGAGCCACAAACCCAGATACTTAATTGCATTTTGGCTACGAATCTCGTCATTCTATGTCTTAACATCAAGTAAAGTTAGCATCCGTCTGCCAGAAAATATAACGACTTTCGTATCTCAGGAGCTAATTTCAAGCCATTATATTCCATCCATATGATTATTGTTATGATTCCATATTCCAAAAGGCTTTGTAGTGTATCTCTCTCCTTACTATGTAGTCATTATCGTCGCCAGCATTTTAAGCCGAAGAGCCACATGGAATACGTTCCAAACCATACATCCCTAGGACGAAATCCTGCGAAATAGTCACCTACCATAAGTAATACGAACGCCACTGACATTCATAGTCCCAAACCCACCTCGTTCCGAATTTCGTTGAAGAATTTCTTAGCAGGTAATGATTAATAGTCCCGAAATGTCTTTTCACTCCGAGGTGCTTAGTAATCAACGAACAGGACGGCGTAAGGATTAATTTTTCCCTTGTATTTTTCCAACGTTTGTTTATAGTAATTAAGAAATTTAATCAAGAATCGAGAAGGTATAAATGAAAAATGGATTTTCTGTTTCTGTTGTATTGAAGGCTGAACAATTTAATAGCAGACTAGCAGCCGAAAAATATGTATTAACGTATTACGTGTTTGACTCATATTATCAACAATCTTATATTTTCCAAAACCGAACTAGCAATAATTTGCCTCGAAAGCAGTATGTAATTTAAGTACTGGAAAAACGGACCCTCCGAAGTTCATACGTAAAACTTTGCGCCAAAGCTGTGACAAATAAGTTCTTGGTTGGCGTAATAAGTTTTAATGTAACATCTGAAACATCTGCGGTGGTTTTCATCTTGATAATCCCGGATGTTGCGCTGAATCAAGCTACATATGTCTAAAATCCATCCTTACTGTACGATGTGATGGTCCCATCGGAATTTTAAACATATCAGGATTAATTCTGCCATACAATCGTGGCGTATTGACACTATAAAAAGAAGTGTTAATTAATGTACTTGAAGGTCACCATTGGGACCGAAACATCGAACAATAAAGAGGAATCTGAAACATATATGGTTTGATTTGGCCAGAAAAACAAGGGGTTTGGTAATACGTTTTCCTATGCCCTGTCCTCAGACTGTAACCTTACTTCTTCCTTGGTCATAAGGCTGATGTAGTGACTTTCTAACGGTACCCGAATTACAAGCAAATTCAAATTCTCTTTCAATTCAGATGGTTTCAGGTATTATGACTCCCATTTCTCACGCAATGCTGACATCATTTCTTATTCGGTATAAGTCAACCCCTCTGCTCAACAAATTCAGTCAAACGGGCCTATATAATTCGAACATAGTCCCCATTTATTTGAAATTTCTCTCCTGCGATACTGACAGTAACGACCATCTGGCAACGTTGCTGAATCACGCCGGTCGGCCATTAGCCTGCACCAGCGATGAACAGTAAGCGGCCAAACGTGAGACCGCCATACATCGCTTGGTGCACATAGACATACGTTTGTTCCCTTGGCGAGCGACCAACACGCGACAGTACTTTTCAAGTTATATACGGGTGAAGAATTAGCGGATAGACAGACAGTCCGACAAATAAGCAGATCGATGAAAATGAGTGATTCGGTTTTTCGTGAGGTACACGTCAAGAACATAACTTCTCGTTTTAGAATTTTTCCGCAATTAAATTGTACTTCCTGGTCAATGGCATGTGAAGCAAAAAGATCCGTAACAAAAATTGCAGCTGAGACCTTTTTAAAAGACGCATTTCTCATAGCAAAATCGAATGTTTTATACTATAACTATTATAGTTTATATTGAAGGCTAAACAACATCTATGTCCAGGTCCTGCCTCTTCCCCTTTCCCTGAGAAATTGTCTGAATCCTGAAATTTGCAT
Organism: Acanthoscelides obtectus; assembly: GCA_963669975.1. Taxonomy (NCBI): domain Eukaryota; kingdom Metazoa; phylum Arthropoda; class Insecta; order Coleoptera; family Chrysomelidae; genus Acanthoscelides; species Acanthoscelides obtectus. The sequence goes on from CAVLJG010000005.1 coordinate 80,959,167, forward strand.
CTTCAACATGTTTGAGATTTTCAAGATCTTGGGCCCTCTGAGAAAGTTTGATAACTCCTCACTCTTAAAAAATGTCGGCGACGATACATAATCATAATATGCAAACATGTTCCTCTTGCCAACGTGTCATCGGCCCCCTTGAGAAAAATGCCTGCGGGCGCTCGTGTCTGAGAATATTCAAATACGCCGATGCGCCCCAACACATCCTTGGCAACAAGTTTATCTTCTCTATTCGTTTGTTCGTTGTCTTATAAAGGGCAAATACATGGATGAATTTACGTATAATTTACAGGGGTTATAAGCGCCACAATACCCTACCCCAACCCCTGCAACCCCCTTTACACATATTTTTTAGCCCTTCCAAAAATCAGCAGAAGTCTCCGAAACGTATAAAACAAAGTTTTAGCAACTTCAAAAGCTATACAGGTTTTTCGCCCTTGACGTAGTAGTAATCTTGTGTAAACATTTCTTCGAAATTTGAAAAATAAATGACATGGTTTTTCGTTATGTGATGTAATTCCCAGAAAACGTAATAATTCGTTTTCAAAACTTTTCGCTATTACATTTCTTCCTGGCCAGATGGGGGTTAATGTGGAAATCTACAATTGGATGACGCTAGTAAGATTGTCGGTCATATCTGAGGTTATAAAGATCTTACCTTTATATAAAATCATGTTCGGGTTACGTAGCTATAGTTGTAGTCACCGTTCTTGGCGGTTACGTCAATAACGCCATATGAAATAAGTAAACAGATCGAGTCTCCGTATCATGGGCGAAGCACTGCGCAGACTAATCTTCAGCGCAACTGCTCTCTCTCCAGTACGCATGAAGTAGATAACAGGGGACCGCTGTTTTCATTCTCTTCCTGGAAATACTCTAATAAATTTACCACGAGCTGTCCGCCTTCTCCATTGATAGTATTTCTGGGCATTGTACAATTTTATATTGAAGATTGATAACAGGCAACTCGAATTGCACGCCGATGTCAAGTATGTTGTCACTCTGACAAATATGATTGAAGGGCACTTATACGCAAACATAAAGTTTTCGAGACGGAGACACACAACTAAAAAGCGTATGTCTTTGAGCTTACCGAATAAACGTTCGCACACAGAGGTAGGTTGCATGTGTATGTATGAGGGAGATCGAGATATATAAAGCGATATTGGTAATCTTAGTTTGACCCGCCAAGAACGGTGACTACGACTATAGTAATCCACCAAATACTATAAAGAATGTACATTTATTCAGAAATTATGTAAAAACGATCAAAAGCCACTTAAATTGTTGAATTTATTGTTGTTAAATAGACAACTTTGTTTACTATAAAATTTGAAAATATTGACTGTTGAATAAAGATTTGTTTTCGAAAAGAAATGCTTATTGCCAATTTGGTTCCATGTGTTGAGATCTATACCAATATTTGAATCGAAGCTCATATGTTACAAACATTATTTTTGGAAATTTATTGTATTTCGATTTCGCTAGGCTTTCAACGTGTTGTAATAGATTTTTCATCGCCTGTGGGCTTTTAGTCACATATAAAAACACCTTCATAATTTTATTCTATCTAATCTTTATTCCTAGGTATTGCGAGATAGCTGTTCTGCTTACCGCAGCATTTTCTGCGATCTATTTTATTTGCAGTACCAACATTTTCTAATAGTTTAAAATAACAATATTTATACAGTGTGTTCGTACCATACTACAGTGTACAAAAAAATGTACTATTCGATCATTTGATGGAAAATTTTCATTACCAGAGTTGCTATAATTACAAGGGTGCCTTCCTGAACCAAATCCAAGTAGAACAGTTCATATAAACTTCTGTCCAAAGTAATCTGTTCTTCAAGATACAGGGTGTCAAAGCGTAAAAAATAGTCTTTGACAGAGGCAAAATAGTAGCAAGCTGTCACGAGAAGCCGAAAGTAAGTTCATAACAACAGAATAATCCCTAACAACGATTAAAGTTGATTTAATTTTGTTTTAACAATTTTTCATGTAATTTTCACGTTTTTAGTTGAAAACGATGTGAGAGACAAAGGGATACCAAAAAAGTTGTATCACTAGCTACTAAATCTGGAAGAAATATGTATCCTTCGAAAAGTCAGTGGCGCATATCTTTTTGTCAGTGTTATTCCTGAGACTGCTCCCTCGAGATGCCACTGGATTTCATAATTATTTTCTAGTTAGTGCTAACTTGTCGTCATGTTGCTAAAAATAACCCTGCTGTAGTGTATTGACTAGATAAAGTGTTGCTTGGTTGTCTCATGCGCCTACTTCACTGGGGAGTCGAAAACCGACACTCGAGCGGAGCGGTTGTGGGAAGGACGATTGTTCAGGTGTTGTGGCGTTGGTGAGCCGTAAAACACTCCGAGAAGCGGGACATTACATGTGGCGACGAGGAAAATAGTAAGTACACATTAGTGAGCAAAAACAAATGGGAAAAATGGCGATACGGTGCAGTAAACAAATGAATACTTATGAATTCAGCTAGGTTAAACTACGAGTACATTAAATGTAAGATGTTTTGTAATACCTACCTACGTAGTGGGAGAAATATGTTGTATTATGCTTGTATTTTAGTCATGTACCTGTTTGTTTACAAAAATAGCAAGGTTTAAAGACAACCGGTAACCGTTAGATCGGTAGGTACCAAAACTAACGCAGATTAAATTGGATCTGTTTCCCTAAATTGATTAAAACTATGTTGTCGTGATTAATAGGTACTGATAAATAGAAGGGAGTATCTACTCAAAGCAGTTGGAAGCGAACTGATCATTAAATTGATATCATAAACAAAAGCCTTACAATAAAATTATTATTGTATGAGGTTCGTAGGTACTAAATTAGCAGATTAAAATCTGATAATTAAATTTATACGTTTGCCGGTATGGACGGCTTAAGTAGATTTATGCGGATAAAAACTATAATCCGATCATTAAATTGATATGAGATGGAAGCATCTAAGATAAAATCTAACTACAGATACATAGATATCTGAATCATTAAATTGATTATTCCAGGTCGCCCAAAGATGTCACACCTTTCACTAGAAAAGTTTGAGTGTAACGGGGAATCTACCTCAGTGGGTGCACGATGGGAGCGATGGAAGCGAGCGCTATTCATCTACCTCGAAGCGGCTAATATTGACAGAGACATCAAGAAAAGGGCCTCCCTTCTACATTTCGGCGGGCTAGACCTGCAGGAAGTATTCTATATTCTTTTTGAAATAGCGATATCAAAACTTGATGCGTACTTTGCACCAAGACAAAGCAAAGTGTTCGAGAGACACACTTTCAGGCTCCTTAAACAAGAACCTGACGAAAAATTCGAAAAATTTGTCTTGCGATTGAGGAAACAAGCCGACAAATGCCAGTTTGCCGACAGGGAAGGGAACATTATTGACCAGATAACAGAAAAATGTTTCCTACCTGAACTGAGGAAAAAGATACTAAAAATTGGAGATGACATTACATTAGAGCAAGTAATCACCGAAGCAAATACCCTTGAAGTTGTTAATAAACAATTGGAAGAGTTCAAAAACCCACTTAGATCAAATGAGAATCAAGAAGTAAACAGGATGGATAGTAAATTTAAAAGGAACTTTGATAAATCAAGGAATGTTCAACATGGATGCGGTAGATGTGGTAATCCTAGACATGCTGGGAATGATGAAAGCTGCCCAGCAAGGGACAAAGAATGCCTAAAGTGTGGTCTTAAGGGGCATTTCAGACAATACTGCCGAACGAAACAGACATTGAAGCGGAGAGTGGATAGGGAATATAGACATGAACAAAAGAAAGGTCGTTTTGACAGGGAGAAGAATGAAGTTAACGAAGTGGGTGACTCTTCTAACAACACAGCCCATAAGGAGGGAGAAACTGAGTATGTTTTCCACATTGATGACGATGTGGAAATTAAGTGCACTATTGGAGGAGTACAAACTAAGATGCTGATTGATTCGGGCTGCAAGCAGAATTTGATTACGGAAAGAACTTGGGAAAAATTAAAGAAAAACAAAGTTAATGTGTATAATCAACTTCCAAATCCCGATGTTACATTTATGGCTTATGGTAGCCCTACACCACTGAAGATAAAAGGATCATTCGAGGCTCAGATTAAAGTAGGACTAAGATCCGAAAACTCAACTTTCTATGTTGTTATCGATGGCACTAGAAATCTTTTAGGGAAAACTTCGGCAATAGCATTAGGAGTTTTGAGAATTGGATTGGATGCAGAAGTTAATCAAGTAGATTACCAGATTTTCCCCAAATTTAAAGATGTATCAATCCACTTGCCAATCGATCATTCAATCCCACCCGTATCACAACCTTACAGGTACTGATTTAAATTGTATTTTGATAAATATGTGTGTAATGTTCATTGATAGTTATTCGATCTGAAATGTTGATTGTTACCCTCATAACACACATTGCTTTATTACATTGTTATAATTATCATTCATTGAAAGGTTATTAGTGTTATTACTGATGTATTATTTTTACTGTTTCATGTTAGGAGGATCCCTATACCTTTAGAGGCAAAAATTGAAAACAAAATTGAAGAACTTAAACAAAGGGATATTATAGAGCCGGTAGTTGGTTCTTCTAAATGGGTGTCCCCTGTTGTGCCGGTGCTGAAAGAAAATGGAGAAGTACGTCTTTGTATTGACATGCGCCGGGCTAACGAAGCCATTATACGTGAAAATCACCCATTGCCGACAATGGACAAGCTGCTGCCTAAAATGAAAAATGCGAAGGTATTTACAAAATTGGATATTAAAGATGCATTTCACCAACTTGAAATAGATCCGGCTTCAAGACACATAACCACCTTTATAACCAGTAAAGGCTTATTCAGGTACAAGAGACTCATGTTTGGTATATCGTGTGCCCCAGAAATATTCCAGAAAACATTAGAACGCATGCTTTTAGGATGTGAAGGTGTGGTAAATTACATTGACGACATTTTGATATACGGAAAGGACTCGCTTGAACATGATTTGCGATTAAAAAAAGTAATATCTGTTTTAAATGAAAATAACGTAGTGATAAGAAATGACAAATGCTGTTTTAGAATGGAAAAAGTGAGTTTTCTAGGACATGAGCTGTCAGGAGAAGGGGTAAGACCATTAAAAAAGTACATTTCCACAATAAAAGAATTTAGAGCACCTAAAACTACCGGAGAGCTACAAAGTTTTCTAGGTCTCGTTAATTTTGTGAGCAAATGGATACCCAACTATGCCACGGTAACAGAACCTCTTAAAATCCTACTAAGAAACAAAACAGGAAATCGAACGGACATAACCGAAAACTGGGGATCAGAACAAAAGTCATGTTTTGAGTCGTTGAAAGAAATCATGTCAAATATTTCTAGCTTAGGGTATTATAATGTTAGCGATCGTACGATTGTCATAGCAGATGCTAGTCCTGTGGGTTTGGGCGGAGTTTTAGTTCAAACTAATTCCAAAGGTGAGCCTAGGATTATTGCATATGGCCACAAAACTTTGACTGACTGTGAACGCCGCTATTGCCAGACAGAAAAAGAAGCGCTAGCTCTTGTATGGGCAGTGGAACATTTCCACATATTCCTTTATGGTAAAAGATTTGAACTCATAACAGACCACAAACCGTTGGAAGTAATATTTGGTCCTAAATCTAAACCATGTGCGAGGATAGAGAGATGGGTTATGCGCTTACAATCGTACGACTATAAAATAGTTTATCAACCAGGAAAAACCAATATCGCAGATTCATTGTCTAGACTAAGCAGAAGTGCGGAGAAATCCCTGATAAAACTAGAGGACAATCACATTTGCCAAATTGTAGAGTTTGCCCGACCTCGTGCTGTTTCTCTTAAAGAAATAATAGATAGCTCAATGGACGATAGGGAAATACGGAATGTGAAAGAGGGTTTATATCGGAACATATGGAACGATGACGTGAAGTTGTATAAAATCTTTCAAAATGAACTTTGTTTCCACGAGGGTATATTATTGAGAGGAATGAGAATTGTAGTTCCCTCGGCACTCCGTAAAAGAGTTTTGGATGCAGCTCACGAGGGACATCCCGGTATCGTGTCAATGAAGGCAAGACTTCGCACGAAAGTCTGGTGGCCTAGATGCGACAAAGAGGCCGAGAATACGGTAAAAGCATGTAGAGGATGTACTCTTGTATCTGCACCATGTACACCAAACCCTATGAAACGGCGTGAGTTGCCAGAAGGGCCTTGGATTGATATTGCAATTGATTTGATGGGTCCCCTTCCAAGTGGTGACCATCTATTTGTTGTAGTCGATTATTACAGCAGATATAAAGAAGTGAAGATTTGTCGTAAAATTACCTCTACTGAAATTGTAGCCAAACTTAAAGAAATATTCAGTCGATTAGGAAATCCAATTTCAATAACTGCAGATAATGGAAGGCAATTTATCAGCGAAGAGTTTAAGTCATTTCTAACCGAAAGAAACATCATCCTTTTCAATACAGTACCATATTGGCCGCAACAAAATGGAGAGGTTGAACGACAGAACCGTGACATACTTAAACGTCTGAAAATAAGTATAGCTGAAAATAAAGACTGGAAAGAAAGTTTGCTGGATTATTTGACCATGTACAACAGCACACCACATTCTGTTACGGGAAGAACCCCATCAGAACTTTTCTTCAAAAGGAAGTTTAGAGATAAATTACCTATGGTAAACGATACAATGGAGAGGACAGTACAAGACACAGAGGTTAAGGATAGAGATCAAGAAAGAAAGCAAATAGGAAAAGAAAAGGGAGACATGAAACGGAAGGCTGAAGAGTGTGATTTAATACCAGGAGACAAAGTGTATATAAAAAATGTGAATAAAGAAAATAAATTAAGCTTAGACTACAATCCAGAAACACACACAGTGGAAAACACGAAAGGAGGAGATATCAAGGTAAGAAGCGATGAAACCGGTCAAATTCGAAGAAGGAACGTTGTACATTTGAAAAGAGTTCAAGGGGAATGGAGTGTCTGCCAAGATCAAAATGAAATTAACGACGAGGAAATGAATGTCGGAACTTAACCCTAGTGTAGCTACATAAAACTTTTAATTCCATTAATTATGTTTGATTCATGTAAAATCCATTATATATATGTATGTATATAAATCATTGTATAAGTATTAAGAGAGATATAGTCAATAAAAACAAATAAAACAAAAAAGGGATGTAGTGTATTGACTAGATAAAGTGTTGCTTGGTTGTCTCATGCGCCTACTTCACTGGGGAGTCGAAAACCGACACTCGAGCGGAGCGGTTGTGGGAAGGACGATTGTTCAGGTGTTGTGGCGTTGGTGAGCCGTAAAACACTCCGAGAAGCGGGACATTACACCTGCCAAAATTCATCATTTAAAAAAAACAACAAATTTTTTTTAATATTGACACCAGACTTTTTAAGAGAAGTTTATATGAACTGTTCTACTTAAATTTGGTTCAAAAGTACGCCCTTGCAAATACGGCCTGGAAAACCAGACTTTCTAAGACATATGCTTATTTGAATATATTCTACTTAATTTGGTTCAGAAGTGCGCCGTTGTAATTACGACCTATAATTAAGTAACTCCTGTATACAAAGTACATAGTCACCTTAGAGTGTAAATCTGCTAAATCCATTTTTTGTCTCATATAACTTATTAATACCAGTCGAGAGAGAAGGAAACACTATATCATTCTAGCAAAACAGCCAGATCAAACCAAGAACGTATGCCTACGAAAATGTGTGATAAGTACATAGAACAGTTAAAATTTCATCACGCATCGCAAAAGCACCTATAAAACTCAACTACGAAACGAAGGTATTGTTTTTGCTGCTCTTATTACCAAAAGTTACAAACAATGCAGCTATATTTTAATTGGTCTTCTCAAGTGGAAATTATATCTTTTGTTACTTTTTTTGACCTGCAGAGAGAATTAGCAGATTTGCACTCTAAATCGACGATAAGGACATGTTTATGTAACCTTGACGTAATTTACCTCACCGAAGCTTAATTGATTTCAACAGAGTAATCTGAAATGTCTCCTCGCCCTAAAGCTTTGAAAGGAAGGGCAGGGGGTGTGGTGAACTACCTTTGACGTCAGGAAGGTCATTACAAAGTACATAGTCAGCAATCCAGTCGCATCGATAGGGATAATGAATTTATGAGATAACAGAACAGGTCAAACTGGCACTGGAAGAAAATGAGGATGACAAACTAGCACTCTCCAGGAAAATGCTCAAACCTATGTTATATTTTGACGTTCACGTCCATTTTCCACCGTTACGTCGATGTTGCCAAATAGAATCACATTAATTGCCTTAAAAGTAACAAAATTAATACAGGCCACATTTTCAATTTGAGGTAATTGTTAATTTTCAAACATGACATGAAATGAGATAGTGCGAAGCGCCATCTATCTCACAAGAATCGAACCTTTGTGATCTCAGTTCCCATTTAATAGCCCGTGCCCCTAGATGGCTGATGATTCTGGCTGAATGCTGAAGTGGTCTGCTAGTCGTTGAACAGGTTAAAACAAAATGAGATGCTTTCGTCTGTCCAACCGTGGACAGCTGTTTCGTGCTCCTTAGCTACTTATCAGCATGGTATAGGCTTGGTCTCTTATCTCTGGATGTACAAACAAAAGCAACACAATGATCCTCTATACCGGAGGTACGGTTTATCAGCATGAGAAAGCGCGAAGCCCCATCTACACCAGAATCGAACCATTGTAGATCGCAATGCTCGGAACTGCCATGGCTCTCATTTCGCGTTTAAGGTAATTTTGTTTTAACCTGTTCAATGTGATTGAAAAATGACTCTCAAGCTAGAAAAAAATATACGATTTGTGTAAGATGGGCACCTAATTAATGATTCAGCTACAAACACCATTTTTTCATTTGTGTCCAGATACAAAAGTTGACGCGAATTCCACCAATCAAACAGGATGTGTGACCGCATCGAAACATAGATCAAACCTGATACAATACATAAATTGTACATGAGGCCATTACTGAGCATTTTAGTGAAAATAACGTCTTATTGCTGTTGTAAAAAGTGCTGCTTAATAAATTCTCTGTTAGACAAATAAAATTACAGAATGCTTATTTTTTTACAAACCTTACGTAAATCAATTTACCTGACTACCGTGCGAAAAACCCTGTTCCTCAATCCAGCCCTGCTGCTGTTAACACTCTACTGGGCCATTGGGAGTCGTCCTACTGCCCAGTAGAGGGCGCAGGAGCTTCCTGTTAACAGGGCTGGCTTAAAGAACAGGGTTTTTCATACGGTTGTCAGGTAAATTGATTTACGCAATATTTGTTAAAAAAAATAAGGATTCTGTAATTTTATTTATTGAGCGGCATTTTTTACAGCAACAATGAGACACTGTTACTTAGAAGAATTTATCAAGCAGAATTCAAAAATTAAAATGCTCATTTCATTGCTGTCATATCAATCTAGATATTGTATCAGGTTTATGTCCATGCTTGGAGTATGGCGCAAACGTTTCTTTTCGATCGGTGCAATTTATGACTATAGCCGCTAATTCAGTGTCAGCAAATGAGAAAATAGGTTTCTGTAGCTAAACCAAGTGATTTATGCCGTATGTCTTGATTTAATATGGAAATTACAGGCCCATCTTACACAAACCGTATAATTATTCGCTAGTTTAAGAATTTCACAAGAAATCTACCATATTCATTAGATCCATTACTTCAAAGACCCCTTCTCATTGGTTTGAACTTGTAACCCACGCACTTTTTTGCGGCTTAGTAAAATCGGTCCTAAGAGTTCCGATTAAACCTACGTCTTTTGATGACATTGCGCTACATCGAAAATTGTACCAAAGGCCGTCTTGAAAGCGTGGGAAGCATAGAGTCAATCTGATTGACGTCATTTCTTTCGATCGCGTGTGTGTATTTAGAATGCCTACATTGAAAGAGAACTTATTTATAACACGAACCCAGAAAAATGTAATATTTGCAACTGCGTATATATTTTCCATACATCGAGCGCCATACTATTTTGGGGGCTTTTATTACAAAACGCTAATCTTCTGTCAAGAATCGTTGAAGGTGCAATCTCTTACAGATGTAATTTGGAACAAGATTATGCATATAACGCGCCCGGTGCGCCGTTTCCTTTGGCGCCGTTACGGCACCGTTAAAAAATACATTGAAATAGAAATTCTCTCATTAACTTGTTCTAAAATTAAAAAAATATCCCCTTTAAATTTATTTCTGGGTAATTTTAAATCATTATAAATCAAATGTCCTTCAGAAGAAATGGTCAACGATGAACAAATTATACATAATCCAAGCCCGAACCCTGAAATTAGAAATAATGTAGAAGATCAGAATTCGGAATATTTTTTCAAAAGACCTACTCAAGGTGCATCAAATATATTTTTTCAATACCACCCCAAAGTACCAACAAGTCACGAGAAATTCAACTGTCGGGCAGCCTTCAAAACGTTTGGCATTTAGCAAAGGCACAGATACTAGTGGTTTTATTACTGGTATGTCAGATTGGAGGCACGTGTATCAACGTATTGAAGAGCACCAAAATTACGTAATGCACGGAAGTACGACTCCGAAATATGTTTTTAAAAAACTTTTATTTTCAAAACGTACAAAATTGATGTGAAACAGACCGAGAAATAGCTAGAACTGAATATAATGCAAATTACGGTATATTTATAAACTCTGTAAAAAGTGCAAGCTATGTGAAATGCAATTTTACAATTATGCATATCTGGTGTCTGTAACTTCTCCCGCCGTAGAAACTGAACCAACGGTGAAGTTTGAAAGTTTTCGTTCTTCTTGGATAATTTCTATCTTCTTTCTCCTTAACGTTTATCTTCTATAACTTGTCTTCTATCTTTATCGTTCTTTGCTTCAAACAATAATTTCGGTTTTTCTATTTTCTTTCTTCTTCCCGGCTTGTTTTCTTTTAAAGTAGGATTTAACAGTGAGGTAGCCCCAGATGATGGCAATTAGGGAATACAGTAAGATGGTCCAGATGCTTACTAATTGGAGATCAATAATTGGTTTATCGGGGATTTTTTGGAGTCTGTGCTTGTTCAAATCCAGGGCGGCTCTAATGTTGTTCATTTCTTCGAAGTTAATGGATTCTAGTTGAAGAGGTTCCAAATGGGCAGTCTGCGTTTTCTTGAATCCTTCAAAAACTAGCTTTAATAATAATAATGATAATAATTAACGTCTTTTATTTGTAATATTCTTACAGGAGGCGAGATTTAGATTATATATCTATTCTACCATCTAACCCCCTTAACAATACGAGATGTAAAAAAAAGAATTTGTTGAAAATTAATAGGCACCTGTATACAATAACTACAGAATAAAGTAAAATCCAAGTAAATACATGGGGAAAATATGATGACACTTATGGGTTACAACCGATTTCGCTGCTGATCAAGAAGAACTTCTTTCACTTTTTTCTTGAATTTGGATAATAGATTGGTTTCCTTTAAACTGCGGTCTAAAGAATTATATGATTTGATCGCATTGTAAATGTATGTATTCTGAAATAGAGACATGCTGTGGCGTGAAATTGAAAAAGTCTCTCTATATCTAATATTAATACGATGCATATTCCCTCTACGTATGAATTTGTTTACTAAATATGACGGTGTTTTTGAATAAAGAACCTTATGAGTCAGATTTAGGAGCTGGTACTTATACATTTTATCAATTTTCATCCATTTGAGTTCATTAATGGCATTCGATATATGATCATATTTTCTGAGATCATTTACAAGTCTGCAACATGTATTCATAATACTTTGGATACGATTTCTTGTTATAATATCTAAATAGGGATAGTAAACCACTAAGCAATACGATATCTTTGAAAACACGAAATATTCACACAATTGCTTTCTCGCAGATTTATGTAATATAGCCTTATTTGCAAATAACAATCTGAGAATAGCGTAGCACCGAGTAATTAGATAGTTCACGTGTGCAACAAGTTTTAAGTCATCATCCATTATAATACCTAGGTTTTTCGAATGATCCACAGGCATTAATTTATTACCTTTTAAATGTATGTCTATGTCCTTTTTTAAGGTATTCTTTTTTGTTCTATTTGCGTATACCAACATATTTGGTAGTGCAATATACTTTAACTGTGATTTTGGGTTCCGGCGACTTTTTATAACAGTTGAACCCATATAGACTTCGCAATTTTGGCAATTTTCTAGTAGATATGTTCCTCGAAGTGGAATTTTGTCTTGGTTTTCACCACACCTATATGTGACAATTTTCCTGTTGGGAACAACTAACATCCAGTTTTCTGCATCTAGCTTTTTGACTTTTTCTTGTTGTACTTGTATTGGCATTTGAAAACAGTTAGTAATATTCTTTTCATACAGTAACATTTGAACTTCACATGGATTTCCTTTGCTTAGCTTTACTGAGTTCTTCTCGTGGCAAACATGTTGTTCAGGCTTAATTTCTTTGCAGTTTTTGTCAAAAAGGCTATAAGTTTATTATTTAGGATTAGGTAGTTTGAGTAAGGAAATATGACTTTAAATTGATTGGATGTCGTCGTAGGTAATGGGTATAGGTGATAATAATTATATCTATCGACCTCTACTAAAGGAATTTCCAGAATGAAAATAACTTGATTGCCTTTACTATAACTTTTGATTTCTAATATTTTCTCAAAAAGCAAAATGTTTTCTAAAGCAGGTTCAAATGGTAGTCTGACATCATGTAAATGTTCTGAGATAAGCTTTATTTCTACTAGAAGGTCTTGAGGTTTCAATATAGAATTATGGAATGTATTAAGTTTTGCAAAAGATATTGCAACCTCTAATTTTTCTAAAACATCGTGGATATATCGAAATGAAGTTAATATTTGTGAAATTACAATTTGTATAAAAAGTTCGTTTTCTAAGTGTAAATCTTTTGTCTGAAGAGCCATCAGAGATTTCTCAAATTGCAGGATACGTGATTCTAAAATTAATTGCTTTTTTGTAATATTTTTCGATGTTTGCTCAAAAACATCTAGAGCCTGACTGATAATTGTAACTTGTTCCTGGACTAAAGTTTTGATTCTCTCTTGATTTTTCGATAATGATAATAATGCTTGATCATAACGTTTCGCATCTGATTCATCTAAATTTCCTGTTATAATTTTTATGATCGAACCAAGCCCATTGATTAATCCTCTTTTCTGTTTTCTATTATAAACTGGATTTATCTGTAACAATTGATCATGAATCTTTGATTCTAATGATAATATTAGATTACAATAATTTTTTATTTCTGTAAAAAAGGAAGTGGAATTTTCAATATCCATTTTCAATTGTCCAAAAATTACTTGCAATTCTGAGAATTGTTCAGCTAGATAGGAATTATCAAATATTTGTATGAATGACCAATAATTAGCAATATTCTGGGCGTTTCCTAATCTTAAGGGAAGGAGGCCAGGATTATCGCTGAGGTCGTGGAATTTGGGACATACTAGTTCTGTTGTCGATCTTCCGCTGCAGGCGAGGATCCTGAAATAGAAGGGGCTTTGAGTTCCTTCATATGTACTATTTCTATTTTACTTGTGGACTTATTTTTGATTTTTGCTTTGTTATGTTCTAAGATTTCTACGAACTCAATGTTACGTTTTTCGAGTACTTTGGCTTTATTTTCCTGCAAATCGTTTGAAATACGCTGGTATAGATGTTTCATTTTATCTTAGTAAAATGCACATCGATTTTATGACATTTCAAGAGTTCCCTAACTGTCTCATTTTTAAATTCTGTACCATTATCAAGAGTAATACGCTCAGGTAGACCATAATATGAAAAATAATGTAAGAATGCTCTACAAATTTCGACAGAGGTCTTTGCTTGGATTGGAACTGATTGTCCTAATTTGGAAAAAGCATCAATAATCGTCAGAAAATGTTGACTATTGAATGTAAATACATCAGCATGTAATAATTGGAAGGGTTTTCCTATGCTTTCTGTCAATACCAGTGGAATATATGGGGGATTTCTAGAATATTTGGCTTTTTGACAAATTATACAATCGTTAATAAAATGTGTGATATCGGACTTCATGCGGGGACAATAATAATTTCGTTTGAGTTTTTCATTGATTCCTCTATGATTACTCTTGCCTTCATGTTGAAATTTAATCAGCATAAGTTGCTCATCTTTTTCTTTGACAGTATTGATTAATTTTGTACATTTAACCAATTTTAATTAATTGCTATCGAAATTATTTATAAATACTCTATTAAACATAGTATAAAGTGAATCCTCATGGAAGTACAGATAAAATGTTCTGTCATTGGATGTGTATTCTCTAAGAAATTGATTTATGGCTGAAGCAGAATTTGGAATTTTCACATAAAGAATTTTATGATTATGAAAGCTTTCTTGTTTGACATCTGTTTGATTGTGTGGATTTTTAGAAACGATAACTTGGGTTACCTTATTATTGATTATTTCATCTAGTATAGGAATACCATCATTGAAATTATTTTCTGCGTTACAAGTGTGGGCTGTCTCGGTTTCGCTGTCTTTAGGAGATTCATGCGATACACTATTTTGTATGTTATTCGGTGGAGCTACTTGAACATCTTGTAAAATGTGTATATTTATTCTTCAGTCCGGTCCACTAGAACACATATTGTAGAATGCGATTCGGTAACGAAGCGGGCCACCTGTGAAAAGTAACATGGATCCCCATCTCCAGACCCTGAGCTATACGAATATCTCATTATGCTTTTTGGTGCGAAGGAGTGTGGTCGCCTCTTGTTTACATTTTTTGCGTGTTCACAATGTCGTCAAATAGGAAACGTGTGATTATAATTAAAGAAAAGTTGAAGAAATTAGAGGAAATGCTACAGGACGTCTCTACAAGTAAGTACGATGTTTATTATTGTTTTGTGTATCAGGGAAACGCGGTTATGGCGAAAATGGCCTTAGGCGTCATCTACCGACATGTTGAATTTGTTTTTAAATGATTTGTAGGCGAAATTTAGCATTCTACTACTTGAAGGTTAATTTCTCGTACAAAACGGCCTTACTCGCCGTTTGATTCATCATGATAAAAATATGTTATAATCTAAAATGGCTTTACTCGCCATACATATGTATATGTATAACTAAAAAACAGCCTTGCTCGCTGTTTTTTGTAAGTTACTGCTTTTAGTAAATATCCCACATACCATTATGAGTCGAGGTAATTTGCTATCTTTGCAAAATTACTAAGCAGAGTTTGAATAGCCTTTCTCGCTATTTAGACATATTGAATTAAAAATGAAAAACTGGCATTCTTGTTTCTTAGGTGGGAGTGACCAGGATATAGAACCCCGTAGAAAGAGAATTCGCCTCATAAGTGTTTCCTCATCAGATTCGGTTCACAGCGATGTTAATCAGGGTAATATCGTAGAGGTCGATGTTCACAGAGAAGCAGAACTTTCTCCAATACCCTCTGATAAAATAGATAGTATAAATAAAATACTGGGAACTGATCCATCCATGCCTAAGGTTATGGGCAAGCCAGTGAGTGATCAGGTGGCCTCTAGGCTAAATTATTACGCAACCAATGGGATGTCTAGCGATGAAAAAGAAAAAATAAGACTCGAGTGGCCAACACCTGAAAACTGCCTCTCTTTCAACTCACCTACCTTAAATCCAGAGATTTTAGCACTTCTTTCGCCTACCGATCAGAAAAAAGATTCCTTTATGTGTCATATTCAAAATGACATAGCTGGAAGCTTAAGTGCTTTATCATCAGTGATAAGCAAACTGTTAGATATAGCAGACCTCCCTAATATTATAAAAGAAATAATACCTGATCTAATGACAGCAGGAAAACTTCAGTGTAACGCCCATTTTCAGTTATCAATGCATCGCAGACATCAAGTCTATCCTCTTTTAAAATCTGACATGCAAAAACTAGCCAAAGAATCTAAAATGGATAATTTTCTCTTTGGAAAAACATTCATGGAGAAATGTAAAATTAATCAAACTATAAATAAATCTGCAGTAGAGCTGCAGGTGAGTAAAGTTCCTGCAAGCAGCCAAATCTTTAATAGGAGCCATTTAAACTGGCAGCGCCCCAAAACATCTGTACGTTTTCGGAAAAGTCAGTTTGTACTAAACAAGAGAAAGGAGCCTCGAATACAAGAGAGAAACAGAAATCAATGGAGATCATCGAGAGGGAACCTAGCCAGATACAATTACCGAAACCGACAAATTCAGTAGAGGTAAATGTTAACAATATTGCTTTATTTGCCGGTAGACTAAAGTATTTTCAAAAATCTTGGAAATCTATAACGAATGACAGATTTATTCTGAGCTGTATAACTGGCTACCGTTTACCATTTTTTCATACTCCTAAACAGTTAGTCCTGCCAAAAGCCAAAAGTTACAGTAAAATAGAATTTAAGAACCTTAAAGAAACAATCAATAAATTAGAAGCAATAGGCGCAATCAATAAATGCCAACCGTGTAAAAATCAATTTCTATCTTCATATTTTTTAGTACAGAAACCAGACGGAAATCAGAGATTTGTTATAAATCTACAACAATTAAACAAATATGTAACAATCCAACACTTTAAAATGGAAAATTATAAAATTGTTAAAAATATAATTACCAACAGAGTATATATGGCCTCTCTAGACTTAAAGGACGCCTATTTCTGTATACCGATTTACAAAAAACATAGGAACTATTTAAGATTTACGTTTAACAAGTTTTTGTACGAATTCTCTTGCTTACCGTTCGGCCTCTGCTCTGCCCCTTATATTTTTACCAAACTATTAAAACCAGTTATTTCATTCTTTCGAAACAAAGGTTTTTATTCAGTTAATTATTTAGACGATTTATTATTGTTAGGGCATAGTATAGATCAGTGTCGGACGAATATAATCGTAACCACTTCACTCTTAGAATCCTTGGGTTTTGTTGTAAATTACAAAAAGAGCCAATTAATACCCAGTAATATCTGAAAATTTTTAGGTTTTCTTTATGATAGCATAAACATGTGCATGACACTGCCAGCTAGCAAAAGACATGATACCTTGTTGAAAATTGACACATTTGTTAAGTTTAATAGTTGTAAAATAAGAGAGTTTGCAAGACTTTTAGGATACCTTATCTCGATTTGTCCTGCTATAAAATACGGTCTTATGCACACAAAATGCTTAGAAAGATATAAATATCTAGCATTGAAAAATTCGAATAACAATTATAACTCGCAAATGATAATAACACTCAAAATAAAAAGAGAATTAAATTGGTGGATGACAGCAATTCCAAAATCACTTGTCTCGCTTAGGCCTCAGGATTATAAAGTGGTAATTTACTCCGACGCTTCAAATGTCGGATGGGGAGCCTCGGCAGGTCCAGAATCTACCCAGGGTTTTTGGAGTTTACAGGAATCTAAATTTCATATTAATTACCTTGAATCGCTAGCAGCCTATAATGCTCTAAGATGTTTTGCAACAGACCTTAAAGACTGCTCCATTTTGTTAAAAGTTGACAATACCACCGCCATATCCTACATTAATCGTATGGGAGGTGTAAAATATAAGAAATTGTCTGAGTTGTCGAAAGCAATCTGGCAGTGGTGTGAGTCTAAAAATAAGGTAGGTGCGGGCAATTTCGCCCGGTGGTTAATAACGCCCGCTTTTAAATTTGGCGCTTTGCACTGGATTATTTGAAGCTAACGCAGGTTATAAGGAACATACTCGACTGTAGTAAGACGAAGACAGTGATAGTCGACGCCATTAGCGAGTTTGCGCAGTCAGTTATAACAAAGCATACAAAACAGGTGGTTGTGCGATCCATTTTATAAAATTAGGTGCTGCAAATAAGTAAGTAAATTTGTATTTTAGCATGATAAATGGTTGTTATTTTCCACACGTAATGCTTAAGGTCTATGACAAGCGAATAGCTAATTAGTTCTGCTTGTTCAAATGTGTTTTTTCTTGAATTGGCTTTTTTTGTTGTAAGAAGTGAATCGTGTAATAACGCCCAGCCAAATTCGGGGTGGGCGTTATTAAACAGCCTAAGCGGGCGTTATTAAACAAATGAAAATATGATATTTTTGAACTATTTCAGAAGTGATTAAACATGGAAAAGAAATCGTCAACACCAGCCCGAAAAAGAGGTGTAGGATGGGACGAAGCAAATATGGAGGCAGCCATTCTGTCAGTATCAAGGGGGATCTTAACTCAGAGAGCCGCATCGGAGAGATATGATATTCCCAGAAGAACACTTCGAGATCACCTCAAAACTGGAAAATGCGTTAAAAGATTTGGCCGAAAAGCCGTGCTAAATACAGAACAAGAGAAAGATCTAGTGGAAAGGATTCTACGTTTGGCCGATATAGGGTTGCCGCTAACCTTGAAAACGTTACGTTTTAATGTTTTCAAGTTCTGTGAAATAAACAACATCCCAAATAATTTCAATACAGAAAGCCAAAGAGCAGGAAAGGATTGGATGAAATCTTTCTTAAAAAGAAACCCGATTGTATCAAAAAGGAAAGCCCAATTTATGAATCAAGCAAGAGCGCAAAAACTGAATAAGTTCATAGTAGAAGACCATTTCCAAAAAATTGGTAACTTATTAGATAAATTGGAGTTAAAGCACAAACCTGAGAAAATTTTCAATATGGATGAGAAAGGTTGCCGTCTGACCCTTCACCATCAACCTACCGTTCTTGCACAAAAAGTTGTGAAAAGGGTTCTTCACCTTATCTCAAATGGGGGGTGTGTATCCGCCATTGGTAATCCAACTCCGCCAATGATAATTTTCAAGGGTAAAAGAGTTAAGCCAGAATACTGTGACGATTTACCAACAGGCAGTATAGTAAGGATGTCCCCTAAAGGTTATATCACCACCGAGCTCTTTGTTGATTTTATAAAGCACCTTGCCAGTTTTAAACCACCTGGCAAAGTCCTCTTAGTGTTTGATGGTGCAGCATGTCATTTGGACTTGAGAATAGTTAATGCCGCTGAAGAGCACGATATTACCCTTTATTGTCTACCCTCAAACACAACGCACGAACTACAGCCGCTCGACAAATCTGTGTATCGATCTTATGAACATCATTGGGATGTAGAGATGCTGAAGTATCAGTCTGCGAATCCAGGCCGAAAAATTAACAAAATCAGCTTCAACAAGATTTTTACCAACGTTTGGTCCAAGTGTATGACCTACTCTAATATAACTAGTGGATTCAGGGCTGTAGGGATTTATCCTTTTAACCCCGATGCCATTCCCGCAACGGCGTTCGCTCCATCTATCCTGACGCAACGTTTACTGCCCGACACCAATAGGCCAGAAGACGTCGACCAGCAACCCTCAACGTCCAAGGGTGTCGGAAAATATTTATTTGCAAGACAAAAAGAAAATGCCACCTCACACATAGTGGATTCATCTGATTCCGAAGATGACTTGCCACTTCAAGCGTTACAAAAACGGATTCACTATCGTTCTAGAACGTCTTTCCAAAAACTTCTGGCGACACCAGATATGAAGCAAGCGATTACTGTTAAACTACCACGGAAAAAAGCAATGAACTACAAAGCACAGACAATTACTAAGGACTTGTTCCAGCAAAATCCATCGAGCTCAAGGATTGTTCCAGATCAAGTTGCAGATTGGTATTGTCCAGCTTGCAAAGAAAATCGTTTAATCAGACA
Organism: Acanthoscelides obtectus; assembly: GCA_963669975.1. Classification (NCBI taxonomy): domain Eukaryota; kingdom Metazoa; phylum Arthropoda; class Insecta; order Coleoptera; family Chrysomelidae; genus Acanthoscelides; species Acanthoscelides obtectus. The sequence goes on from CAVLJG010000005.1 coordinate 80,978,869, forward strand.
TGAGACAGTGCATGAAATGCCAAGTCTGGTACCATGAGGAGTGTGTTGGTCTGACAGAAAGCGATTTAATTTTTGAATGCCCCGAGTGTTAGTTTTTCATTTCATGTTTTTTTTTTTGTTAATAATGCAGGAATGCTCTAATAATACCCGTTGCATTATCTATTTAATGTTCCTTTTCACTTAGCGAAGAAAAATGTTTCGTTTCTATTAGAAAGTTTTGCGCGGGTAGTAGCGTCCAAACATTGAAGACTTGTTTTTTTAAACTGTAAAATAGTTTTAAGCAGAATATATTTGTGCTTAGTTCAGTTTTTGCTTACTTTCATGTACCTTACACTGCATTTACCATAGGGCGTTAATATACTACTAGGTGGTTAATAACGCCCAAAAACACCATTCTTTGAAATGGCCTATAGAGGTCCTGTGATACTTTGAGAACTAAAAAAGGCTGAAATTTGTATTTATTTATCAATAAAGATGTTTTTACTAATGCAGTAATTTATCAATCCTCACTCGTAATTAGTAGATTAAAAAAAGTTTGTTAAGTGGGCGTTAATACCCTCAGGTACCTTATATATATTTTTGCAACTTATATTGAATCCTCTCGTAATGTGGTAGCTGATTTTGAATCAAGGTCGCTTAATTCAGAAACTGAATACGAGTTAAACTCTTTAGCTTTTAAGAAAATTATTCACACTTTTGGCCTTCCTAACATCGATCTGTTCGCATCCCAGCTAAACAATAAATGTAAACAATTTATTTCCTGGAAAAAAGATCCGAAATCAATAGCTGTTGATGCTTTTACGATAAGTTGGTCAAATATATTTTTCTATGCATTCCCTCCTTTTTCTTTGATGATGAGAACGTTGAATAAAATTATCAAAGATGAGGGGGAGGGGATAATGGTGGTCCCTCTGTGGAGGGCACAACCTTGGTACCCAATTTTCAGTAAGATTCTCAAGTCAAAATTGGTTTATTTAACTCCTAATAGAAGTCTTTTATTATCTCCAAATAGGGAACCACATCCGCTTTGGCCAAAGCTTACCCTGGTGTCAGGAATTTTATCAGGGAAGCTCTTGCTCCAAGAAGACTGACGGAATCAGCTTTAGAAGTAGTTATCTCTTCATTAAATCCTAATACACTGAAACAATACAACACCGCATATAAAAAATGGTGGGAATTTTGCATCCGTAGAGCAGTAGACTGCTTTAATCCCTCAACAGCAGATTTCGTTGATTTTCTAGATAATAGTTTTAAGGAGGGTGCTAGTTATACAACACTGAATACGTTTAGTGTGATATCGGACTTCATGCGGGGACAATAATAATTTCGTTTGAGTTTTTCATTGATTCCTCTATGATTACTCTTGCCTTCATGTTGAAATTTAATCAGCATAAGTTGCTCATCTTTTTCTTTGACAGTATTGATTAGTTTTGTACATTTAACCAATTTTAATTAATTGCTATCGAAATTATTTATAAATACTCTATTAAACATAGTATAAAGTGAATCCTCATGGAAGTACAGATAAAATGTTCTGTCATTGGATGTGTATTCTCTAAGAAATTGATTTATGGCTGAAGCAGAATTTGGAATTTTCACATAAAGAATTTTATGATTATCAAAGCTTTCTTGTTTGACATCTGTTTGATTGTGTGGATTTTTAGAAACGATAACTTGGGTTACCTTATTATTGATTATTTCATCTAGTATAGGAATACCATCATTGAAATTATTTTCTGCGTTACAAGTGTGGGCTGTCTCGGTTTCGCTGTCTTTAGGAGATTCATGCGATACACTATTTTGTATGTTATTCGGTGGAGCTACTTGAACATCTTGTAAAATGTGTATATTTATTCTTCAGTCCGGTCCACTAGAACACATATTGTAGAATGCGATTCGGTAACGAAGCGGGCCACCTGTGAAAAGTAACATGGATCCCCATCTCCAGACCCTGAGCTATACGAATATCTCATTATGCTTTTTGGTGCGAAGGAGTGTGGTCGCCTCTTGTTTACATTTTTTGCGTGTTCACAATGTCGTCAAATAGGAAACGTGTGATTATAATTAAAGAAAAGTTGAAGAAATTAGAGGAAATGCTACAGGACGTCTCTACAAGTAAGTACGATGTTTATTATTGTTTTGTGTATCAGGGAAACGCGGTTATGGCGAAAATGGCCTTAGGCGTCATCTACCGACATGTTGAATTTGTTTTTAAATGATTTGTAGGCGAAATTTAGCATTCTACTACTTGAAGGTTAATTTCTCGTACAAAACGGCCTTACTCGCCGTTTGATTCATCATGATAAAAATATGTTATAATCTAAAATGGCTTTACTCGCCATACATATGTATATGTATAACTAAAAAACAGCCTTGCTCGCTGTTTTTTGTAAGTTACTGCTTTTAGTAAATATCCCACATACCATTATGAGTCGAGGTAATTTGCTATCTTTGCAAAATTACTAAGCAGAGTTTGAATAGCCTTTCTCGCTATTTAGACATATTGAATTAAAAATGAAAAACTGGCATTCTTGTTTCTTAGGTGGGAGTGACCAGGATATAGAACCCCGTAGAAAGAGAATTCGCCTCATAAGTGTTTCCTCATCAGATTCGGTTCACAGCGATGTTAATCAGGGTAATATCGTAGAGGTCGATGTTCACAGAGAAGCAGAACTTTCTCCAATACCCTCTGATAAAATAGATAGTATAAATAAAATACTGGGAACTGATCCATCCATGCCTAAGGTTATGGGCAAGCCAGTGAGTGATCAGGTGGCCTCTAGGCTAAATTATTACGCAACCAATGGGATGTCTAGCGATGAAAAAGAAAAAATAAGACTCGAGTGGCCAACACCTGAAAACTGCCTCTCTTTCAACTCACCTACCTTAAATCCAGAGATTTTAGCACTTCTTTCGCCTACCGATCAGAAAAAAGATTCCTTTATGTGTCATATTCAAAATGACATAGCTGGAAGCTTAAGTGCTTTATCATCAGTGATAAGCAAACTGTTAGATATAGCAGACCTCCCTAATATTATAAAAGAAATAATACCTGATCTAATGACAGCAGGAAAACTTCAGTGTAACGCCCATTTTCAGTTATCAATGCATCGCAGACATCAAGTCTATCCTCTTTTAAAATCTGACATGCAAAAACTAGCCAAAGAATCTAAAATGGATAATTTTCTCTTTGGAAAAACATTCATGGAGAAATGTAAAATTAATCAAACTATAAATAAATCTGCAGTAGAGCTGCAGGTGAGTAAAGTTCCTGCAAGCAGCCAAATCTTTAATAGGAGCCATTTAAACTGGCAGCGCCCCAAAACATCTGTACGTTTTCGGAAAAGTCAGTTTGTACTAAACAAGAGAAAGGAGCCTCGAATACAAGAGAGAAACAGAAATCAATGGAGATCATCGAGAGGGAACCTAGCCAGATACAATTACCGAAACCGACAAATTCAGTAGAGGTAAATGTTAACAATATTGCTTTATTTGCCGGTAGACTAAAGTATTTTCAAAAATCTTGGAAATCTATAACGAATGACAGATTTATTCTGAGCTGTATAACTGGCTACCGTTTACCATTTTTTCATACTCCTAAACAGTTAGTCCTGCCAAAAGCCAAAAGTTACAGTAAAATAGAATTTAAGAACCTTAAAGAAACAATCAATAAATTAGAAGCAATAGGCGCAATCAATAAATGCCAACCGTGTAAAAATCAATTTCTATCTTCATATTTTTTAGTACAGAAACCAGACGGAAATCAGAGATTTGTTATAAATCTACAACAATTAAACAAATATGTAACAATCCAACACTTTAAAATGGAAAATTATAAAATTGTTAAAAATATAATTACCAACAGAGTATATATGGCCTCTCTAGACTTAAAGGACGCCTATTTCTGTATACCGATTTACAAAAAACATAGGAACTATTTAAGATTTACGTTTAACAAGTTTTTGTACGAATTCTCTTGCTTACCGTTCGGCCTCTGCTCTGCCCCTTATATTTTTACCAAACTATTAAAACCAGTTATTTCATTCTTTCGAAACAAAGGTTTTTATTCAGTTAATTATTTAGACGATTTATTATTGTTAGGGCATAGTATAGATCAGTGTCGGACGAATATAATCGTAACCACTTCACTCTTAGAATCCTTGGGTTTTGTTGTAAATTACAAAAAGAGCCAATTAATACCCAGTAATATCTGAAAATTTTTAGGTTTTCTTTATGATAGCATAAACATGTGCATGACACTGCCAGCTAGCAAAAGACATGATACCTTGTTGAAAATTGACACATTTGTTAAGTTTAATAGTTGTAAAATAAGAGAGTTTGCAAGACTTTTAGGATACCTTATCTCGATTTGTCCTGCTATAAAATACGGTCTTATGCACACAAAATGCTTAGAAAGATATAAATATCTAGCATTGAAAAATTCGAATAACAATTATAACTCGCAAATGATAATAACACTCAAAATAAAAAGAGAATTAAATTGGTGGATGACAGCAATTCCAAAATCACTTGTCTCGCTTAGGCCTCAGGATTATAAAGTGGTAATTTACTCCGACGCTTCAAATGTCGGATGGGGAGCCTCGGCAGGTCCAGAATCTACCCAGGGTTTTTGGAGTTTACAGGAATCTAAATTTCATATTAATTACCTTGAATCGCTAGCAGCCTATAATGCTCTAAGATGTTTTGCAACAGACCTTAAAGACTGCTCCATTTTGTTAAAAGTTGACAATACCACCGCCATATCCTACATTAATCGTATGGGAGGTGTAAAATATAAGAAATTGTCTGAGTTGTCGAAAGCAATCTGGCAGTGGTGTGAGTCTAAAAATAAGGTAGGTGCGGGCAATTTCGCCCGGTGGTTAATAACGCCCGCTTTTAAATTTGGCGCTTTGCACTGGATTATTTGAAGCTAACGCAGGTTATAAGGAACATACTCGACTGTAGTAAGACGAAGACAGTGATAGTCGACGCCATTAGCGAGTTTGCGCAGTCAGTTATAACAAAGCATACAAAACAGGTGGTTGTGCGATCCATTTTATAAAATTAGGTGCTGCAAATAAGTAAGTAAATTTGTATTTTAGCATGATAAATGGTTGTTATTTTCCACACGTAATGCTTAAGGTCTATGACAAGCGAATAGCTAATTAGTTCTGCTTGTTCAAATGTGTTTTTTCTTGAATTGGCTTTTTTTGTTGTAAGAAGTGAATCGTGTAATAACGCCCAGCCAAATTCGGGGTGGGCGTTATTAAACAGCCTAAGCGGGCGTTATTAAACAAATGAAAATATGATATTTTTGAACTATTTCAGAAGTGATTAAACATGGAAAAGAAATCGTCAACACCAGCCCGAAAAAGAGGTGTAGGATGGGACGAAGCAAATATGGAGGCAGCCATTCTGTCAGTATCAAGGGGGATCTTAACTCAGAGAGCCGCATCGGAGAGATATGATATTCCCAGAAGAACACTTCGAGATCACCTCAAAACTGGAAAATGCGTTAAAAGATTTGGCCGAAAAGCCGTGCTAAATACAGAACAAGAGAAAGATCTAGTGGAAAGGATTCTACGTTTGGCCGATATAGGGTTGCCGCTAACCTTGAAAACGTTACGTTTTAATGTTTTCAAGTTCTGTGAAATAAACAACATCCCAAATAATTTCAATACAGAAAGCCAAAGAGCAGGAAAGGATTGGATGAAATCTTTCTTAAAAAGAAACCCGATTGTATCAAAAAGGAAAGCCCAATTTATGAATCAAGCAAGAGCGCAAAAACTGAATAAGTTCATAGTAGAAGACCATTTCCAAAAAATTGGTAACTTATTAGATAAATTGGAGTTAAAGCACAAACCTGAGAAAATTTTCAATATGGATGAGAAAGGTTGCCGTCTGACCCTTCACCATCAACCTACCGTTCTTGCACAAAAAGTTGTGAAAAGGGTTCTTCACCTTATCTCAAATGGGGGGTGTGTATCCGCCATTGGTAATCCAACTCCGCCAATGATAATTTTCAAGGGTAAAAGAGTTAAGCCAGAATACTGTGACGATTTACCAACAGGCAGTATAGTAAGGATGTCCCCTAAAGGTTATATCACCACCGAGCTCTTTGTTGATTTTATAAAGCACCTTGCCAGTTTTAAACCACCTGGCAAAGTCCTCTTAGTGTTTGATGGTGCAGCATGTCATTTGGACTTGAGAATAGTTAATGCCGCTGAAGAGCACGATATTACCCTTTATTGTCTACCCTCAAACACAACGCACGAACTACAGCCGCTCGACAAATCTGTGTATCGATCTTATGAACATCATTGGGATGTAGAGATGCTGAAGTATCAGTCTGCGAATCCAGGCCGAAAAATTAACAAAATCAGCTTCAACAAGATTTTTACCAACGTTTGGTCCAAGTGTATGACCTACTCTAATATAACTAGTGGATTCAGGGCTGTAGGGATTTATCCTTTTAACCCCGATGCCATTCCCGCAACGGCGTTCGCTCCATCTATCCTGACGCAACGTTTACTGCCCGACACCAATAGGCCAGAAGACGTCGACCAGCAACCCTCAACGTCCAAGGGTGTCGGAAAATATTTATTTGCAAGACAAAAAGAAAATGCCACCTCACACATAGTGGATTCATCTGATTCCGAAGATGACTTGCCACTTCAAGCGTTACAAAAACGGATTCACTATCGTTCTAGAACGTCTTTCCAAAAACTTCTGGCGACACCAGATATGAAGCAAGCGATTACTGTTAAACTACCACGGAAAAAAGCAATGAACTACAAAGCACAGACAATTACTAAGGACTTGTTCCAGCAAAATCCATCGAGCTCAAGGATTGTTCCAGATCAAGTTGCAGATTGGTATTGTCCAGCTTGCAAAGAAAATCGTTTAATCAGACATGAGACAGTGCATGAAATGCCAAGTCTGGTACCATGAGGAGTGTGTTGGTCTGACAGAAAGCGATTTAATTTTTGAATGCCCCGAGTGTTAGTTTTTCATTTCATGTTTTTTTTTTGTTAATAATGCAGGAATGCTCTAATAATACCCGTTGCATTATCTATTTAATGTTCCTTTTCACTTAGCGAAGAAAAATGTTTCGTTTCTATTAGAAAGTTTTGTGCGGGTAGTAGCGTCCAAACATTGAAGACTTGTTTTTTTAAACTGTAAAATAGTTTTAAGCAGAATATATTTGTGCTTAGTTCAGTTTTTGCTTACTTTCATGTACCTTACACTGCATTTACCATAGGGCGTTAATATACTACTAGGTGGTTAATAACGCCCAAAAACACCATTCTTTGAAATGGCCTATAGAGGTCCTGTGATACTTTGAGAACTAAAAAAGGCTGAAATTTGTATTTATTTATCAATAAAGATGTTTTTACTAATGCAGTAATTTATCAATCCTCACTCGTAATTAGTAGATTAAAAAAAGTTTGTTAAGTGGGCGTTAATACCCTCAGGTACCTTATATATATTTTTGCAACTTATATTGAATCCTCTCGTAATGTGGTAGCTGATTTTGAATCAAGGTCGCTTAATTCAGAAACTGAATACGAGTTAAACTCTTTAGCTTTTAAGAAAATTATTCACACTTTTGGCCTTCCTAACATCGATCTGTTCGCATCCCAGCTAAACAATAAATGTAAACAATTTATTTCCTGGAAAAAAGATCCGAAATCAATAGCTGTTGATGCTTTTACGATAAGTTGGTCAAATATATTTTTCTATGCATTCCCTCCTTTTTCTTTGATGATGAGAACGTTGAATAAAATTATCAAAGATGAGGGGGAGGGGATAATGGTGGTCCCTCTGTGGAGGGCACAACCTTGGTACCCAATTTTCAGTAAGATTCTCAAGTCAAAATTGGTTTATTTAACTCCTAATAGAAGTCTTTTATTATCTCCAAATAGGGAACCACATCCGCTTTGGCCAAAGCTTACCCTGGTGTCAGGAATTTTATCAGGGAAGCTCTTGCTCCAAGAAGACTGACGGAATCAGCTTTAGAAGTAGTTATCTCTTCATTAAATCCTAATACACTGAAACAATACAACACCGCATATAAAAAATGGTGGGAATTTTGCATCCGTAGAGCAGTAGACTGCTTTAATCCCTCAACAGCAGATTTCGTTGATTTTCTAGATAATAGTTTTAAGGAGGGTGCTAGTTATACAACACTGAATACGTTTAGGTCATCTCTTAATTTAATTATAAATAAGGAAGTTGATGAGAAAGTTATTAGTAGGTACTTGAAAGGTGTATTTAAGATCAAACCTGTGTTCCCAAAATATCAAGCAACTTGGGACCCAAATCCCGTAATTGCATATTTGTCATCTTTACATCCCCTTTCTTCCCTAAGCTTTGCAGACCTAACCTATAAGCTGGTTATGCTGTTCGCCTTAGGCACAGCACAAAGATTACAAACTTTTTCAAAAATTAAAATAGATAATATTTATCAAAGAACTGACTTCATAGAGATTTTAATACCGGATATCCTAAAAACATCAGGCCCCGGTAGGATCCAACCTAGACTGAGACTCCCCTTCTTTAAAGAGACCCCAGATCTATGTCTATCTAGCACATTGATAGAATATTTAAGTAGAAGTCAAAACATAAGAAATAATATACGGGAGTTATTTTTGACCATTGAAAAACCGTACCATCCAGCCTCGACTCAAACTCTTTCCAGGTGGTTAAAGAAAATTCTAGGCCTGGCTGGAATAAATACTGGTACATTCTCTGGATACAGTACTAGGCATGCAGCTGTTTCTGCAGCCTACAGATCAGGTACTAACATTGAAACTATAAGAGCCACAGTAGGCTGGTCAGAACGGTCCAACGTGTTTTTTAAGTTTTATAACAGGCCGTTAGATAGCAGTTTTTTCATAAATAGCGTACTAGCTGGTACGGAAAACAAACAACTGAGGTCGTGCAGGGATTAATTACATTACTACCTACTAAAATATTGTGTTAGACTCTAATTACGTTTGTTGGTCTATAACATATAGGTTTAGAATAAGGACGTTTCTATATCGTATGTTCTATTTCTTGTTACGTTGTTGTTATTGTATATAAACTAATTGTTAGTTGTTCTGCCATAATTAATATATAAAAAAAAAAAAAAAAAGTTAAGGAAATATATGAAAAATTTTTGTTCTCACAATTTGTATTAAAATACTTTATATTCAATGCATATCTAATAATTTTATTATTCCTTAATTCCTCTTTATGTTATTACATAATGACATTTGCTAGCTCATTTAGTACTTTAAACATCTACAATATGTGTTCTAGTGGACCGGACTGAAGAATAATTTGAGATTAAACGACTTACCTAGTAAGGAAGTTCAATCGGAATTATTCGAGGTCCGGTCCACTAGAACACATCCCACCCCATCCCAGACGCGTAGTACCGCATACCCAAAAAATAAAATGACTAGCAAATAAAAAGCATAATGAGATATTCGTATAGCTCAGGGTCTGGAGATGGGGATCCATGTTACTTTTCACAGGTGGCCCGCTTCGTTACCGAATCGCATTCTACAATATGTGTTCTAGTGGACCGGACCTCGAATAATTCCGATTGAACTTCCTTACTAGGTAAGTCGTTTAATCTCAAATTCTTGAAGAATCTAATGGCTGTGAAGCAGTAATAGGATTTCCGGGATCTGAATTTAACAATGCTAAGGTATCTTCTTCCAAATCTGGGAGAGATTGTTTATTGGCAAATAACTGATTTAAATAATCTTGAATATCCCGATCAATGTCACCTGGGTTATTTATGACACTAGCTGATTCTACTGCATATACATGAATACGTGACAATGCATCGGCATTAGTATAACATGTTCCTTTTTTATATATGATTTCATATTGATAGTCCATTAATTTGAGTCGCCAACGTACAAGTCTGCTATTAACATCTTTAGCATTCATCAACCAAACTAGAGGGCGATGATCTGTATATATATAAAATTTACGTCCAAATATGTAAGGCCTAAATTGTTTGCCAGCATATACAATAGCCAAAAGTTCTTTTTCGGTAGTAGTATATCGCGTTTCAGTTTCGTTTAGAGTGCGACTAGCATAAGCGACTGGTTTATCATTAGGAATGATACCTTGAGATAAAACACAACCTACAGCTTGATTCGAGGCATCGGTAGTGACAATGAAAGATTTTTCAAAATCGGGATATGGGAGTATGGGTGCATTTACTAGGAGATCTTTACAATGTTCGAAATATTTTATAAATTCGGGTGTGTGGACGACTTTAGCTTCTTTCTTAAGACAAAGTGTCATTGGACGGGTAATTTTTGCAAAGTCCTTAATAAATCTGCGATAGTAACCTACGAGACCTAGGAATAAGTTGATCTCTTTTTGATTGTTAGGAATAGGAAAATCTTTTACTGCCGAAACTTTATCTGGGTTTGGTTTTACTCCCTCTGGGGTAATGACATGTCCTAAATATTGTACCTCTTTCCTTAAAATTTCCGATTTGTCCATTTGGATTTTAAAATTTGATTCTCTGAGCTTTGCAAATATTTGTCTTAAACGTACAATATGTTCTTGAAGAGAACTACTGAAAACTGCAATGTCGTCTAGATAGACGAGACATATTTCATTTTGGAGACCACGCAGGATGTTATCCATGACGCGTTGGAAAGTACTTTGAGAATTTTTCATACCAAAAGGCATTCTTTTAAATTCCCAATGACCTTTTCAGTTGAAAAAGCTGTTTTTGGAATATCTTCTGGTTCCATTTCAATCTGATGGAATTCGCTAGCCAGATCAAGTGTCGTAAAATATTGACTTCGGCCGAGTTTGTCTAAAATATCAATTATGTTTGGAATATCCATATAGGGGATGAAAAAGGTGATGTTGAAGCTTGAATAATGTCTTGCTGTAGCATTTTCGAAATTTGATGTTTAACTTCACTTCTATGAATTTCTGGATAACGATAACTTTTTGTAAAGGTGGGGGTATCATCGGTCAACCTAACTTTGTGTTTAATTTTGTTAGTGAAGCTTAATGGGATATTTTCGCAGTGAAAAATGTCTCTAAATTCTAAACAAAGCTTGTGTATAGCACCCGCTTCTTCTTCATTAAAGTAAACTTTGCAGATTATTCTTTAATATGCTATTATAATTTTTGTCAAAATTTCCATCAGTTTCATTAACACTGTGAACATGCACATCAAAAATTTCTATAGGTTCAATAGCTAAAGGATTATTGATTTCTAAATTTACAGCTTCCTCACTTGAATTAATAATCGTAGTGATAGCAAAATTATCCGAAATATTCACCAAAGCTTGAGGCATCTCTAATTTGTTACCAAAATTTGTATACTCTAGAACGCCTGTTCCGCTATTCAACTTCACGGAAATTTTCACAACTTGATCTGTACGAGGGGCTAGGGTGATTTGGTAAGTCTGAAATTTTTTAGGTGGATTCGGACAATTTGATTTATTTTCGAAAATAATGGGGATATGGGCCATAGGAGCATTTTATTTTTTAAATCAATATTGGCTTGTAGCTGTTCTAATAGGTCAACACCAATTATGCCATCATATTTATCAGAAAAGCCAAAAATGTAGAATTGATGAAAATCGTCAGTATTGAAAATTTGGAATACAGGAATATGTGCTACTTGGTTATGGAACGTCATACCATGAGCTGTTTGAATATTGAAATTTTCGCCAGAAATATAATCTGAATAAAATTTATACGCTAATTTGGGGTCTATGAGACTTCTGGAACTACCGGTATCGATCAAAAAATAAGCAGTTAATTCGGGAATATAAATGTAAGGTAGATCTGTATGGATATTATTCAAATATATTATATCGGTTTGATGTTCGGAGGGACATGGGAAAAATTTTGTTGTTCAATTGTTGGGTCATTAACTTCTTGTGAATATGTGTCATTGTCAAGCATTGGGTTGAACTGCTAATTTGGAACATCATAAGAGAAATCATAATTAGGATAGTCATATTGCTCATATGGTGGATTGCACTGGTTTTCATTGATAGGTGATTGTTCATTTTCAATTTAGTGAGCAAATAAGTGTTGGGTAGATGGGTTTGCATTCGGTTTCGAATGGATTGAACTCGTATCCATAGGAATCGGATAGCTTGTCCTAGTTGTGAAATTACTGTTATTACTTGCCGTAATTTGTGGATATGCAGGTCTATTAGTAGAGAAAGGTGGCCTTTGGAAGTTTTGTTGGAAATGTGGACGTTGAACAGATGTGTTAGCCTGGTTGAATCTCGGGAATTGTGTCTGATTTTGAGCATATGAAGTGGAAGGGTAATTAGAAAACTGAGATCTAGGAAGAAAATTATTATTGAATGAGAATAATTTCCAGGGAAAGTATTCATCATTGGTTTCAGGTAATTTTGAGAGCTTTGAACAAATGAAGTTTGAATATATCTTACTTGTGGACCATTTGTAACAGTACGATTAGTATTCGGTTGATTAGCAACAAAATGAAGATTGAGTCTAGGTTGAGGTTTGTATAAGGAACTCTGGAGGTTCTGGTTGCGCTCAGTACTAAAGTAAATGAAATTTTCTTCTTCTGTGCAAAATGACAACGCTTGTTCTAATGAATCGGGATTTCTCAAACGGATAACCAATTGCATTTGGTATGGCAAGCCACTAATAAAAGTTTTCAAAGCAAAATCGTCATAATGTCTGATTTTGATCAACTTTTCCATAGCATTTTCAATAGAAGTATTCAATTTTGAAAACAGCAAACTCCTTGCATCCTGGATTCTCATTCCAAATTGCATAGGTGTTTCATTTCTCAAAGGTCTTATTGATATTAAATCTTGAATGAGACAATCAATACTCCTTTGATCGGAAAAAGTTACAGTAAGAGAATCTTTTATTGCTACCCATGAATTTAATTCTGATCGCGAACCAATTAAATCTGCAGCACGATCCCTCAATTTGCTCAAAATGCTATCTAGCAAACAAATATTGATTGGATTATTCACAATATTTGTATTTTGGAAAGCTCTTAGAAAATTTTCGCAAGAAGATATAAATCTAAGTAATTGTTTAGGATTTCCATCGAAAGGTGGAATGTTATCAGCCTGATATCTAAGCAGAGATATATTTACGTCTCTAACGCAGTAGTCGCTCTTGTTTCGGGCACTCTGTATAGATTCCAATTGGCAATTCTCTCAATTAAAGTTTCAAGATCCTCACTATCGGACATACACTATATTTTCAAGCGTTTTAGCTTTAGTCGTAAATATAAGAAAAGTAATAGGAACTAAGGGGAAAATACGAAAGGAAATGAGTCTTGGGATAGCCACAAGATGATTCTCATCTGTGATGTGGTGATTTGCCTTAAATCTAATCTTATCTTTGATCTCCCGTTGGTGGTTTCCTCGATGGATCCGCTTTGGATGAGTCCCAACTATTTTGGTCGGCTTCTTCTTCTTCAGGAACTCCTTGGAGTGTCCTGGTTTGATGTCCTTGTCAGGTAAAACGTTAAAACTAACCGAGTACTCGCCGTAATCTGCGATAGAAACGTGGCGAATCTCGTCCCGATGTAGATCCTACTGCGACTGCGCCACTTACGGAAGTACGACTCCGAAATAAGTTTTTAAAAAACTTTTATTTTCAAAACGTACAAAATTGATGTGAAACGGACCGAGAAATAGCGCTAGAACTGAATATAATGCAAATTACGGTGTATTTATAAACTCTGTAAAAAGTGCAAGCTATGTGAAATGCAATTCTACAATTATGCATATCTGGTGTCTGTAACTCACGGAAGCTATTCCTCTGCATATTTTCGATTTTGTAGTAATACTTCAATTAATAAACTATTATCTACAAGTCACCTGACTTTGCAACAAAAAAATATAACAAGAAATAGGCAGGTTTCAGGATAAATGTAATAAAACTGATTGGAAAGAGGGGTTTAAGTTATAGAGGAAAGGAAAACGAAGCATGTTACTCACTGGACAACGAGAGCCTAGATCACGGAAATTTTCTAGAGATAATATTATTGATATCTAAGTACGACGTAATAATGAAGGAACACTTAAATAAAATAATTCCACAAATCAAAGAAATACATGATCAAGGAATAAAAAATCGTCCTGGAGATTTTACATCTGCTTTGTGAAAAACTATATAATTGACATTATCTGTAAAAAACTGAAAAAATAATTTTAGACGAAATTCGAGAAGCTGGAATGTATTCTATAAAAATATACACAAGTCAAGATGTGTCTACTACAGATCAATTATCTCTTGTAATCAAATATGTATTTCATGAACATGTTTTTGAGAGATTGCGTTCATTTGTCGACTGTCATGATTCTACAGGAATCGGGATACACAATTTAATAATAAATGAAATAGAAGCAAATAATTTAAATTAAATAAGAAAACATTGAACATGTGCATATTTGGTGTTACAGCCACATATGAAATTTGATTATTGGCGATCTTATGAAACCTAGTATTAAAGCGTCATATTTATTTAGTTTACTAAACAAAATAGCCGTGTTTTTTAACGAATCATATCAACGAATGGATGTTTGGAATAAAATAAATATAGATAGTGCAAAGAAGAGAAAATTACAGACCATTGGTGAAACGCGTTGGTGGGCAAAAGAATCAGCTCTCACGAAAATATTTGACACCTACGGCTCTTCAACAAATGCACTGTTTATTGAACTTTGAAAATTACCTAGAATCTTTACAATAGTATGAGGTTATTCTAACTGCTAATGTGTTTCTGAAGATTTTTTCTATGACAGGGTCGTTATCTAGATATTTGCAAACAGAAAGGTTAGATTCAATCAAATGCAACAACATGGCAGAAACAGCCCTGAAACAATTAAAAGATTTTCAACGAGATTTTCCTGACATTCAGAAAACCACCGATAGTTTTGTGACGTGGGCGCTAGATAAGGCCCGTATCGTCAGTCGTCCCTAGGGCGCGTTTATGGCCTCCTTGATTGTCATACTCCTTTCTCTCCTTCAAAAATTTCTAGATTACACTTGTCCCGTATCAGCGTCAGCGCTCTCCTATTGTGAAGATATGTTTTCTTTTTAAATTGTAGGAAATTTCAGGGTGATAAAACATGATATAACTCAAAAGCAAGGATGATGGAAATAGATGTTTGTGAGATAACCTCAAAATAGAGCGCTGACAGGGAGAAGTAGAAAACTATGACAATCAAGGAGGCCATAAAGGCGCCCTACAATTGTAGGGACGACTGACGATACGGGCCTAAAATAGACAACACTGACCCAGAAAATAGTGTCATTAATATTGAAATCTATTTACCAGAAAGTACGGACAAGACGAGTTAAAAAAATGGCAGGAGAAGGGTCTTCCGATGAAAGATCGGGGAATAAAAATGACATACAAAATAGAGACATTTAACGTCATTTTTGATACTATCGTATGGTCAATGAAAAACCGCTTTCAAAAAAAATATGTAAGGGTTTTAGTATCTTGGATCTTAAGAATTTTAGTGATATAAAAGAAAATATCCCCAAAGATAGTTTAAAGACTATTTCCAAAAAACTTTTATTACTCAATTGAAATGTAACTGTTGACAGTCTGCATAATGAATTGGAAAATTTTATATCAAACTGGGACTCATTAAAATTAAATATTTAGGACCAGTATTCCTTAGGTTTTAAAACGGGAGGTGATGCAACTGAAGAATCGGAGAAAGTCCTAGGATGCAATGAGGAAAACAGTACTCAGTGTAAAAGCTGTAAAAATTGTGCTTTTTGTTGTTATTTTATAATATTTAAGTACAATATGTACCAAGAAGTATATCCCACGCTTGCCTTAGCCTATAAATACTTACTTACATTACCAATCTCACACGTAGCCTGTGAAAGATCATTTTCTAAGCTTAAATATATTAAAAAGCGACTACTACTACAATATCACAGTCGCGGTCGGAGGCATTCATGATAATGAACTGCGAAAAAGAAATTTCAAATAGAATTGATAATTATTGCTTTCATGACACTATGATGTGATTAAGTGGCCTCAGTGGATTAGTACAATAATTACACGGTTATTCGAAAGCATATGTGAGTAAACGCAATTTATTTTTTCTGCATGGTCAAATTTGTGTACGAATAATCCATATATGGTACTCCTCACTTATATAAGTCACGCCCACGGTCTGCCAAATTTTTGAAGAAGCTATCGAAACAGTTCCAGCGAAATATACTTATATCTCAGTCCCTAGGCGACAGAACACACTACCGTACGATAAGGTTACCATACAGATAGACTGGTAGAGATCACGTGAATAATGGTTTCAACAGGAGTAACCCTCGAGGTCATATACAAGCTGATCAAGGAGGGTAATCAAGAACTCAAGGGACAAATTAATAGCTTGAGCGAGACTGTTAATGAAGCCAAAAGAGAAATAAACAACATCAATAATAAGTATAGAGATATCGAGAAGGAAAATTCATTATTGAAAAGCAAAATCCTTAATCTAGAGAATAAGCTGAAAAAATATAACATAGTCATCTATGGGGTAAAGGAAAGTGATAAGGGGCCTATGGAAGATACTTTAAGCACTATCGAAGGAAAATTAGAATTTCAAACTTCCCCAAGTGCCGTAAGGGACTGTTTCCGTGTTGGCAAAAAGCTATCCGATTCTGGTAATAGAGCTAGGCCACTTGTCGTCGAATTCGTTAATTACAACGTAAAACAAAAAGTTTTGGAGAAGGCAAGAAAACTTCCTAAAGGTGTTGGCCTTTTTGTCGATAACGATTACACTCCAGAAGAATACGCCAAGAGAAAATTACTTCATCAGCACCTGAAGAAAGCCCGAGAATCATCTAATTCTGCGTTTATTAAAAACAATATTCTTTATGTCAATGGCGAAGCATTTTCCTGGGAAAAGCTACAGAATGACGATATTGGCGACCATCAGGATGAAGTAATCATTGAGACAGTTATCTCTAAGCAGGATAAAAATACCGAAGAACAACTGATCCCTCAAGATACGAAAAGAGGGGAAAATAGACCGCAATATGAACCAAGCAGGGTCAACAAGTTAGTTGCAGCAGCCCATCTAAAAGTACTCCTACGTCTTCACACAAAGGGCCTAAACTACGCAGTACTTCAAAGTAACTGAACTGTGTGTGCTTGTGTTGTGTGTTTTTTTTGCGTGAATTCACAAACGCTCATAGTCTTCCTATACCTTGTTTTATTGATTTATTATTCTGTTCTGTTTATCCGGGTGTGTTTATTAGTATTGCATATATTTGTTGCATTGTCTTTATTCTGTATAGATCTAACATATTTATCATGTGGTTATACTCATTTTACTTGCAAAATACGTTGGGTGCTCTTTAAGAATAAGCCTTCGCCAGATCTTTTCAATATGTCTAGACGTCTAAAATTCATGAGCTTCGAGGTAAGGTCAATTCAGTCTGGTTTTCTAACTTTGAAGGAGTATGTTGTTGACTGTGCTGTCGATGTCCTGGGTCTCAGTGAGACTTGGCTAACCCCAGATATTGATTCCTCCTCAGTATTTATCAACGACTTCAATGTCGTTAGAGCAGATCGAAATAGCAAAGGCGGGGGCGTCGCGTTTTATGTGAGAAATGGTATTTCCTTCAAAATATTGCACTCTAATATCACCACAGTATTGGAAGAACTTTGGATCTCTGTAAAGGTTAATCAACGCCAATATTGTCTAGCTATAGTCTACCGTCCACCATCGGCAAACGTGCTGGACTGTTTTCATCAATTAACTGAGTCTTTAACCAACCTTTCACTCGATAATGATTACGCAATTGTCATGGGCGATTTTAATATTAATGTTTTAGTGAACGACGGCCGATCCGAGATGCTGAACTGTTTTCTTGAGTCTTTTGATCTGTCTCAGTTAGTGAAAGAGCCCACACGTATAAGTTCCAATAGCCAGACAGCTATAGACTTGCTCATGGTTAGCTCTGCTGATATAATAAGTGGTTATGAAGTTGTTGACGTAGATGGAATATCTGACCATCTAGCCCTAATATTTTATGTAGATGCATCGGAGATAGGCAACCTATGTAAACTGAGGACATATCGTGATTACTCTACCTTTAGCCTAGACAATTTCTACCATGATTTACTTTTAATAAACTAGGATTTTATATATACGTTGAGAGATGTGGATCAAATGATTGACTTCCTGAGTTCTAATATCTTGTGCACCTTCAACTGGCATGCTCCTGTCAGAAACATTCGAGTTACCAAGCCACCAGCTCCTTGGCGAACATTCAACATAAAACTCATGATGCGAACAAAAAGTGACGCATATAAAAAATTTAAACGTACAGGAACGATTGCTGCCTGGGAATTCTATAAGAAAATCAGAAATTATGTTTGTGGTGCTATTAGGCGAGAGAAAAAAGCCTACCTCGATTATGTTATGAGACATAAAAATTCGAAGACTACATGGAATATACTTAGATCTTTGAATATCGTTAAACATAACTCCATAAGTCTACCTCCACATCTTCAGGATCTCGATTCATTAAATAGTGCTTTTTTAAATGTACCTCAAACAACCAAATCATTAACTCAATTGAACCTTTTAGACAAATATGAAAACGTCAAGAATAGTGGTACTTTTCTGTTCACGACAGTTTCCCCTGCCACTGTAGAGAAATTTATCAATCGCATCAAAAGTCATGCTAAAGGCTCAGATGGCATCACAATTGATATGATCCGTATAATACATAAGCATTTGCTCAAGTATATTACCTTCATTATTAACTTTTGTATAACAAATAATCTTTATCCCTCTTCCTGGAAGAATGCTCTTGTTCTCCCTCTGCCTAAATCTAATTATCCTTCAAGTTTTTCTGATCTTCGTCCTATAAGCATTTTCCAAGTTTATCTAAGCTTTTGGAAATGGCTCTACATGAGCAGCTGCACACATTTGTTTGTCAAAATAATTTACTGACCACCTCCCAATCTGGCTTCAGACCATTACATAGCACCACCACTGCGCTCCTGTCTATATCGGATAATATTTATAGCGCGGCTGATCAAGGAAAGCTGTCCTGCTTAGTTCTTCTTGATTTTAGCAAGGCCTTCGATACGGTTGACCCAAATATTCTCTGTAAAAAGCTTAGATACTTTGGCCTGTCATCATCGGCTTGCACACTGATTAAGAGCTTTTTAACTGATCGCTCACAGTCTGTCATATATGAAAACAATATATCAACTTCTTTATTCAGAAATTTTGGTGTCCCTCAAGGATCTATTTTGAGTCCCCTTTTATTTGCTCTTTATATATGTGATTTTCATGAAACCGCCAGCTACTCAATCGTTCTTCATTACGCCGATGATACCCAACTTTATAACTGCTTCGATCCTGATGAATATATGCTTGGCCAACATCAAATCAATCAAGATCTGCAGTCTATTTTTGACATATCTAGTGCTCACAATCTAAAACTAAATCCTGGAAAATCATGCTGCATTTTATTTGGGCCCAAAAAGAATCGTGAAATAAATCAATATCGCATTAATATTATGGTGAATAATGAAGACATATCCTTCGTAAACGAATGCAAAAACCTTGGTATCTGGTTTGACTGCAAGCTACGCTTCACTAAACATGTTAACCAACTATGCAATGCGTCCTATAATGTGCTTTGTCAGTTATACCCGAGTCGAAGTGTCCTGTCGACACAGCTCAAGCTTAAACTCTGCGAGTCCCTTATCCTGTCAAAATTATCTTACGGTGACTCTGTTTATGGACCTGCTCTTTTACAACGTGATGCCGAGCGAATTCAGATGATACAAAACTCATGCATCAGATTTTCTTATGGAATCCGTAAATTTGGTCATATTAGTAGCGCTTTTGACCAATCGGGATGGTTTAAGATGAACAAATTGAGGAAACTGCATTGCCTATCTCTGGTTCATAAGACCCTTATCCTTAAAGCGCCCTATTATCTTTATACGAAACTAAGCCTCCTCTACCAGTACGATCAAAGATCCTCTAGGAATAAACTCATCTTACTTATCCCGCGGCATTGTTCACACGCAGTTTCTCGTACTGGGCACCCAAACTATATAACTGTTTATCAAGTGAGTATAAAGAATATAGCCTAAGCAATTTTAAAAAAAGGTTAAAGATGAGTTTAATGCAGTCGGATGGCTAACATTTTACTTTCTGCATATCCACAGGTAATTGATTGTTTCCTTTCTCTGATAAGTGTTATATTCTAAGTTTTTTTTTCTCTCTCTCTCTATAGTTTGTGTCAATGTTTTCCAGGTCGGGTTGAAAAACAGCATAAGCTGACACTCCACCTTTTCGTCACTGTTCCTTTTAAACCAATTATTTTGTAATCGTGTGACGAATAAAGGCCATTTATTATTATTATTATTAATTGAAAATGACGAGATCATTAATGGTTTAGGGCATATAAGCACAATGCTTTCAAAAAAAATGATGTATTAACTTTGTACATTTGGCCTTTTTTGTAAATTTTATGTTGTTTATGAAATACTTAAGTGTATTTGTATAATTTTGCATTTTTGTGTAAAATATATTTTTTTATTACTCATCAGTTAATGGCTGTCAAAAATAGTAAAATAATGTATTAACAACCTATAAAAATGGATTTTTCAATTTTTTTCGCTTTCCAACTCTGCCTATCCTAATAAATTATCCTAAGGCGCCGATTTGATGCCGCAGTAAGTTACTGCCTACGCCGAATCTATCCGATACACCCCTGTATCGCTGAAATGTAATTAGCAAATTGTACTCGAAACAACCCTCCCTTGTTTTTTTTAATTATAACTGAAAATGTATGAGCACTATCATAAATGATAATGACGATACATTTCTGTGTGGGAGCACATTATAGATCTTTTGTACACAAATACAAGGTGAGTAATAAGCATGTTTTCTAAGATAGAAAGTGCATTTCTTGTCTTGCCCATTATTCTATAGGAGTTAACAAGATGCAGTCACAAATAAAGCAATCGACGAATTAGTCATAAATCCCTGCTAATGTTATAAATGGGGAAAGAGTAGATGTTTATTATTCTGGGAAATAACTGAAATAGGTGATTCATGGGCGACAGTCCAACCGGTTTGATGGATTTTGACATACGGTCTTTAGCGCGGGAACGCTCATTCGCTGATTCGACCGAAATAGAAAGGGGAGGGCATTTGCACCGAGCATTTACTAAATTTCGACATTCGTTTTCTTAGCGATATCACATAGATTTAGATTTGTTTGGTGTTTTGTTTTACGTCAAGTATAATGATTATAATAAATACTTATGGGGTTATCTGTCATACAATCTTTAGTACTGCTAGGCGGATAAGGTACATGTATCT
Organism: Acanthoscelides obtectus; assembly: GCA_963669975.1. Classification (NCBI taxonomy): domain Eukaryota; kingdom Metazoa; phylum Arthropoda; class Insecta; order Coleoptera; family Chrysomelidae; genus Acanthoscelides; species Acanthoscelides obtectus. The sequence continues at coordinate 81,000,246 of CAVLJG010000005.1, forward strand.
GTTACCTATCAAACTCTAATGCTCTTTGGTCCGGTATCTTTTTCTCTATGTAGATATGTGATTGTCTATCCAGTCTGTCCGCATCAGGTCATAAAATCAATAAGGAGAGACGTAAAATGTGTTCACTTACTAATTGCTACTCCAGGAAGGTTATCAGCATGGTTTTATCCGTCGAACTCGGTGGGGCAAGTGCGTTTCCGGGCAAGAGCAGAACATGGTCGTTAAAACATATTACTTTTAAAAGTAGTGCTGCCATCTATTTATTTGGTATCCTTAAAACCTGCGTCATCCGTCGAAAATAATACAGAGTTGATTTATTTGGTCTTCTTCTATTCGTCATTGTCCGTCAGAGCGGTTCGTGGGACCTTCGCTTCTTTGTTAAAGAATCGTAGGTCAGTAGGTCTGTCAGATCTGGTTGCCCAGATACCAGACGAAGTCAGAGAGAAAGAAAGGAAGAAGAAAGAAGGGAAGGAAGGGGGAAGAGCAAAGAGGGTGAAGTGCGCCGGTAAAAGGGATGCCTTGCGATTGTTAGCTGGTATTCGGTTAATTTAAATTAATCCAAAAATTAATTAAGGAATTTGTGTGTGGCAAAAATCGTAATTTTGATTGGATATAGAATTGCACGATTAGATTTTGATCACAGTGCGAGCCGCGGTCCTGTGTGCTTGCGAACTTGCTCGACTTTGTAGTCTACTGACTCATTCAACAGAGGGTTGCTGTGCGATTCCGCTTGACTATAACGTAACTGCGCCTGATGTTCGATGGTAAGGGATGACGAGGTCTCTGTGAAGGATCTCGTTGGAGACATACCATGGTGCGTTAGTGATGGTTCGCAAGGTTCTGTTCTGCAAAACCTGCAGATTACGCATATGCGTTTTGGCAAGAAAACACCATCCTGCACATGCGTAAGTGATTGCTGGTCTGATAACCATCTTGTATAGCCGAACTTTGTTAACCAAACTTAATTTTGAGGTTCTACATAGTAAAGGGTATAGTTGCCGAAACGTAATTTGGAATTTAGTTTTTAACGCTTCAGTGTGATTCTGCCAGGTCATCCTCCTGTCAAGAGTGGCACCGAGATGCTTAGCAGAATTTCCCCATGGTATGCGAGCTGAAACCTCAGGCGGGGCGCCGCTACGTTTTTAAGTACAATATAAGTCAACGCCAAACAAAGTGGCGTGCACGTCATCACGATAAAAATTCCCCGACCTAATGCCTAGGTTTCTATCACAAACAATTGCTCTATTGCAGTTTCATATTAATGTGATATATAAATTGTAAAATGGTCATTACTCTCTTATTATGGTTAATAGTCATATAAACATTGTTATTAAAATATCACATAAGTTGCTTTCTGATAAATTTAGACGCATTATGCGAAATAAAATGTTTTGCAAACGCTCCAATCACTTATCGACATGTAAACGCACTAAACCGATTTCGCAGCGTTGACACATTGTCACTTTGAAACTTATTTAAACTGGGAACTGACATTTGTATTAATTTTGACACTGAATCAATTTGTGGCATTTCAAATCTTTATAAAGCCTTTGGCCCCGCATACTGTAAATCAACAACTGTTTGTTTCAAAACAAAATTATTCATTTTACGAGTAGATAAAGGCAATTTTGGTATATAAAGATGCCCAAACAGTTAAATAGTCGGTGTAAGGAACTCGTGGCCTCGTTAATGCACTACTTTGAGCAAGAAAGGGACAACAACGGGCCTTTGTTGCCTTTAAATGCTGTTCAAGAGGTAGGTTACTAATAATTATATGTAATGTATATTAATAATAGTGAAATTTTATTTCATTTTTTGTAGCGTGTTGCTGCTGCTTTAAAAATTAGTTTAAGGATAGTTAGTCGTAATTCCGAGGGTGTGAAAAGTGATGCAAATTTAGAATCGCCCAAGAAAAAGCGGAGTTATATTAAACGTGTAACCAACACAGCGACATTGGATACAAGTGCCATTCGAGAAGTGATCTATAATATGTATCACAAAAGTAAGATCTTATTATAATAACTTATCAGAAATTTGCATTAATTTGTTAACTAAATTATAATGTCATATTACACATGGTTTCAGAAGAACAAGTTACGATACAAACTTTATGGTCTCGATTAAGAGATAGGGCATTATTTGATGGTAGTGCCACGTCTTTAAGGCGGTTGCTTAGAGATCTTGGATTTAAGTGGCTTAAGGACAATCCGCGACGAGGGCTCATGGAACTACCAAGTATAGCTTTGAAAAGGGTGGAATTTCTAAGGCAATACAATCAAGCCAAGGTTGAGGCCTTACACCAGTTTGTCTTCCTCGATGAAACTTGGATATTTCAAAATGGGACCATAGGTCGCTCTTGGCAAAATGGAAACCAAAAAAGCGTGAAAGCTATTAAAACAGATGGTAAAAGGTATGTACTTTTACACAATTTGCACTATAAAATTTAAAACTAATATATTTTAGATACATTATATTACATGCTGGAAATGAAAATGGGTTTATTGAGGGTAGTGAAGCGATATTTTCTTCGAAAACAAAATTGAGCGATTACCATGGAGAGATGAACCAGGACAATTTTTTGAAATGGTTTCAACATCAGTTATTAGAAAAATTGGAGAGTCCATCTATGATTATAGTGGATAACGCCCCTTATCACAGCATGATATTGAACAAAGTGCCCAACAATGCATGGACAAAAAAAAATATCCAAGACTGGTTGACAAATCAAAACATACCATTTTTAAACACAATGTTTAAAACAGAGCTATTGAGTATTGTTGCTCGGTACATAATGCTTCTTAATTATATATATTTTGGTCGACAGTTTGTATTTCTTTTGTTTATTCCTATTCTTAAAATAACTGCTTTTTTAGAAACAAACCACCTAAAATATACGTGATTGATGAATTGGCGGAACAACATGGGCACAAAGTTCTTTGTCTGCCTCCTTACCATTGTATATTTAACCCTATTGAGTTAATTTGGGGCATAGCAAAAGGTTACTATAACAGACATATTGGTAGAGATGATAACAGTGAAAGACACTGTTTGGATATGTGGAACGAGGCTCTACAAACGGTTACCCCAGACATGTGGAAAAATAGTGTTCGACATACTGAGCAAGAAATTTTTAAATGGTATGAAAGAGAACGAATTTTTGATCGACCAGACATCGAACCTTTAATAATCAACTTTGAGAGTGATGAAGATTCAGATTCAGACAGCGCTGAAGAAAGAAACTCCGACTAACTTTATTGTACAGAAAAAGCTTACACCAGTAGCTTACCTAATTTTAGAATGCATTTTTCTGTATGAATTCTGTAAAATAAATGCCATGCATAAAATTTGGAGGACCCCATTTGGATTTTTATTCAGTACCTTTAAGCTATCAATTAAATATGGTAGTTTCATAGTGTCATCTGATCAATAATTGTCATACTTAATGATTATGCAAGTACAGATCTATAATTTTATTATACTATTATTTTTGTTCTCATTTGAGGTTAATATTGCTTATAAACCTAGATATGTAAATAATAAATTTTATTATTTTACAAAAAGTTTGGCAACAATCTAAATTTTTCAACACACCCACCTTGATGACGTGCACGCCACTTTGTTTGGCGTTGACTTATAGATTGCCTGCGTTTTCGAGTAATTAATTTTGATTAACCACCATTCCAATACCTCATCCACCGCACTTTGTAACCTGTCGTGAACCAGATTCCCGGTGCGCGACTGGGTCACCAGTGCAGTGTCATCAGCATATAGATAGACTTCACAGTCGCTAGGGCAAGGGACATCATGCGTGAAAAATGAGTAAAGGATTGGCCCTAGAACCGAACCCTGAGGGACGCTGGCCCTGATAGGCCGTACTGTCGACAAGAAATTATTAATTTTGTTCCGAGATTTCCTACCTTCAATGAAGGATTTCAAAAGTTTTAGGAGCCAAAATGGAAAGCCCTTTTGAATTAGTTTATAGAGAAGGCCCTTGTGCTACACCTTGTCGACTGCCTTCGAGACATAGAGAAGCAAGATGCCAGTACTTTCGTTAAGGGTCAAGCCCCTGGTTACTCGCTCCACAAGCCTAACAGCCTGTAACTCCGCACTATGCTCAGACCGAAATCCAAATTGCACGTCAGGAATCACATGGTGATCTGACGAGAAATTCGCAAGGTGACGTAAAATCACCTTTTCATCGAGCTTAGATGGAGGGAGCAGATAGTAGGCTGATGGGACGATAGTCCTGGGGAAGTATCGGACCCACCTTCTTTGGAATCATTATAACTACTGCAGTCTTCCACACCGATGGAAAGTACTGGGTCCTTAGCTAGGCATTGATAATAGCCACGAGATAAGTCAAGGACTTCCGTTAAAGCAACTTTAGCGCCTTATTAGTGATTTGATCCTCCCCAGGCGCTCTACGCACCTTGAGGTCTTTAATATGACCTTGAAGCTCTGCTGGTGTGCAATGCGGGATCTTGGGAGAAGCCGCTGATGTGCTGTGCAACTCTTCAGCTGAAGAATCTTCCGAAAAAGAATCTTCTGAGGAAGAATCACTAATGGCGGCGCCGGGATCACTGACGCCGTTGGCCCTAAAATATCTCCTGACGGATCTTACAATTTGTTGCTCCTCGTCGAAATCATTATCAAGATCACAGTTGGGCGAGAACTATCGTTCCATAGCATCAGCGAAAACCTGGACCTTGTCCTCTGTCCTGAAGGCTATGCCAGCAGGACCGTGGATGTGCGGGAGTTGTTCTCGCTTTCCGTTTCTGAGCGACTTCGGCACTTTCCAGAGAGTAGTACTTGAGTCAAGCATCCCCACCAGAAAATCGTTACATTGCTCATTGCGGAATTCATGGAGAGCATTTCTTACTTCATGAACAAGATTCGTCGCTTTGCGAATGTCATCAGGATGAGATTTATTTGGTTTCACTGACGCCGCGGGTGTGCAATGTGTCACATGTGTCGAGTAAGGTCACTGGCAAAAAGTAATCCATCTATATTTACTGAATCCTTAAAGATATTTCTACGATTCTCAGTGAGTAAACACAGTAGATTACGCCCAACGTAATATCTCGTATTAACATTTTTGACAGTGTTTTTTATGACACCGCTCTTTCCCCGGGTATTTCTGAGGTCGGGGCTAGTGCGAATAAAAACACGAGCAAGAGCGACACCTTTTTTAAATTTTAGTTCCACCATAGTGAGAAATTACATTCGCAAAATTAATAGAGGCAAAGGATATACCAAAGACAGTTTTGAAATTGTATTGTCGGCTATTAAGTTAGGGCAATTGAGTGTATACCGAGCTAGTAAAGTATATATCATTCCTACAGCTACTATTAATGAGCATCTTAAAGACAGGTGAGGACAAAAAAGTCGCAGCTATGGAAGACCTCAACACATCCCTCAACATGAGGAGGAAAAACTAGCAAACGACCTTGTCAGCATGGAAGAATGGCCTGTCCGAAAAGAAGTATTACAAATTGTCCGAGTAGCTGACTATGTCAAATGAAACCACATAAAAATGCAGTGTAAAGATGGTAAACCAGGATAAGACTGGTTTCTTAAGTTTAAGCGCAGACATAATTTATCTATTGAAATACCTCAGAGTGTGGAATATGCCAGAAAAAATCTCGATCTATTCTTAGTCTACGAATATTTTGATTTACTTGGAAAAACTATGAATGAGCTTGATTTGCAACAAGAAAACTTGGAACCTAGATTTTTGTTTTAATACATACAAGTATATGAAGATTGCTCGAGCTTGGTTTGCTTTATTTACACTTTGATTTCGTATGATTCAAAATTAAAAAAAATTGCATGTATTTTCTACAGAAATTACTGTAACAAATTCATATGTCTGCATATGTTCATGCTTTTAATGTTAAATCATTATAACGCTTCGGTACGTCACACTAAGGATTTACTTGCCATTTTACCCCTCCCAGACTGAAATCCTGGGAGCGCCACTGGGCTTAATCCCCATGTTTTGGAGTCTAGTATAACTGCCAGGTATTTGACTCCCCCGGCAGTTGTAACTGTTTTTCCAGAAGGTATAGAGGTCCTAACCCTTCTGATTTCTTCTTTCTGATGAATGCAACTATGTCTTAGAGGGACTTCCTTACTCTGGAGGCTATTTTTTTCCTTTTTCATGTCATACAACCACAGAAGCAGTGTAACAAGCTGTATGATCCCCCTCTCAAAAAAGGCGTAAGACTTCGTAGAAAGGCCTGAACAAACTATTGATGAGCGCCATTCACTGTCCGGAGTTCAGTGCAAATCAAAGATACTTAAGACGGCTCCGACGCAGTGAGTTTCAAGCCATTTACAAGGGTTCAGCTGCTTCGAAACTGACACTCCATTTTTCAATATTTTTGGATGAAATTCATACAATATGTTCAGAAGATAATTGCCCAGGGTACTATAGGAGCACTTTTTGAAATGTTGTTTTTGCACAAGTTTTGTGATGGAAGTGCGCACTTTTTCTGTTCAACGTCGCGATTTTTTTAAAAAGAATCTAGTGAAAAAATGGAAAAGTGGCTCTATAGCACCCTGTAGGGTTTTGTTTTCAGCACACTGTGAAAATTTCATTCAAAAATATCAAAAAATAAAGCGTCAATTTTGAAGTGCGCAAACCTCTACAAATCGTATTTTGGACGAATTTTGTCTACTGTTTCGTGCTACCAACCCAAGTGTTGCGGCGCAATGTACGGACTAAGAAAGGACGTATTCAAATAATTTGGTGGCCCTATTTCAAATAATGTCTTTAGTTCTTTCTCACCTCAGCTATGCAGACTGCGTGTACGGCCTGTCATTGCTACATCGAGATAAGGCGCGCCTTCAGCGTATTCAAAATTCTTGTGTCAGGTTTGTTAGTGGTATTGGAAGGCGGCAGCCGATGTCTCTTCACTTAAAGAACTTAGGTTGGGTCAATATAGAGAAAAGAAGGTTCCTTCATCGATCCGTACTATACCACAAGATACTCAATACTGAATCACCATCCTATCTTTACAAGAAGATCAAGACCCGTACAGAAGTGCATAGTCGTAACACAAGGTTTAAACATCATGTCTCACTTCAAATTATAAGTGCTCTTTTTCATATGACATAGTTAAGGTTTCCAACTCGCTGCCTGATAGAATTAAAGCCCTATCAATTTTGAGATTTAAGCGAGAAGTGAAGACTATGTTGAGACTTGAGATGACTTAAATCTAACACTGCACCCTGATTTGCCAATTATTCTTCTGTATGTCTTTTTCGTTTGATCTTCGACATTTTACCTTCATAAGATATTAGCTACAACTTCTAGCAATCTCATTCAAGCATCAACTTTTATTTTATAGGTTTTACCAAGGTGCCTGCAACAGTTATATGTCATCTATGGATGTATAATATAATATATAGTTTTAAAACATAATATGTCTATATGTATCTGTGTTAACGTTTAACTTTTTTCTTGCTGTTATTATTATTACTGATATACTACTTTATTTTATTTTTTTGTTAGGTGGAAGAGCGCGGAGTAACAACTAATGGTTGTCAATCAAGCAAACCTTGCCGTTTGCTCACTGCATCAGATTTATGTACTTTTTCTTTTTCTGTACTTACATGAGCAATAAAAGCAATTCATTATTATTAGATAAGTCGTTCTGCAAATAGGTACTCATAATCGCGATCGCTGATACTCCTCGATTTTAAAGCCGTTTTACTTCCCACGCCAGTGGCGAGGAAGTATTGTAATCGAGAAAAATTTCTAAAATGAGATGCTATGTTTTTTTAAGTCATATGACATCTACATCACGAAAAACTATATCACTCATCATCAACTTGGAAATTACGGCTCGGATTTTTATGAAATTTCCACACGGGGTTACTATTATGCCGAAGCTTTGAAGTTTTAGTCCAGTGGCAACGGTGCTATAGGCAAAAATGAAAAAGTAACAATTGCAGAAACTCCGTTTTTGACGTTACAAACCCTGTAACATTGACAGAAAAAAAATTGTACTGCTTAAAAAGTGGGAGTTGGAGGAAGGTGATTCTAAATGTTGCATCTGTGATATCAGTGAAACACGTTCTATTATTAAGAAGCTTCTGGTCCCAGTGATTACAGGAAATTTAAGTAACGAAAACCCGACGACAGTAGGGAAGAATGAATTCGGATATCACTCCAGTCATGTATAGAGGAATTTGCCGTGGAAGTTTAAAATTATCGATATGTCAAGGAAATATGTTTTTAAGAACAATAATATGGTAGATTTTATTCCTGCATTTTCATTTGAATTTAATGACCCGTGAAATGTACCCATTTCGCCGTCACCTTCAATTTGTGTTCTGCAGTTATTGATGTTTTCTGGAAATAATCAGGACATAATTGCCTAAGGTCCTATCAGAGCTTTTTACAAAATTTTGAGTTTGTGCAAGAATTATGGTGGGTTGAATTTGTGATCAACTTCTTGATATTTTAAAAAGATCCTAGTGGATAAAAGAGAAAAAGTGGATCGTTAGCACCTTGTGGACTTTGTTTTTAGCACGCTGAAAGAGTTTAATTTGGAAATAATTAGAAATGATACGTAAGCTGTGAAGTGCAAATCGTTTTTTGGGCGAAATCTACTGTTTCGTCCTGCCAGTCCAACTGACGTGACGGTGCGTTCCGACTAAGAAAAAATGTATTCAAATAATTTGATATCTTTAGTAAAATAAATTCAAGAACTCAAAATCAAATTCGTATATTCATGTCAATAAACACAATTATGTTTACAAGGATCATGTGGTTTTTTTTTTTATAGGACCGTCGCCAGGCCGCAACCTGGAGCGAGTGGGTCTACGAACCGCCTTTGTGCTGGAACCGCCAAGATGGCATAACTTCACGCACGCAGGCTGTCTTGTCTTCATCGTCTTGTTCTTCAGTTGTCCTCGTAGTAGTCGTCCAATCGCACCCTACATCTCCCATCCCGGACCTGCCGGATTAGGAGTTCGGGGATGTTTGTACTCCATCGTCTGCCTTCTTCAGTTTTAGTAGTTCCTCCACGAAAGATGAGATCATATGCCAGTGATTCTCGCTGGCAAGCATCGTGGGCACCGCCGACTCAGGTGTGAAGGTTAATCCTATTTGTTGTTCCAACTGGCTCCTCAGTACAGCCCATCTCCTACAGTCGAAGAAGGTGTGTTCGGCTGAATCGATGTCCGTCTGGCAATAGCGACAGTAGGGACTATCCTTAATGGTACGCAGGTTCAGGTATCGGTGTCCTGTAAGAAACTGAGTGATGTAGAAATTTACATTCCCATGCCTCCTACAGTACCAAGGTTCAACCTGCTGAATAAGTGTGTGCGTCCAGGAGCCCTTAGGATCGTTCTCCCATCTTGCCTGCCACTCACGCAGGGTCCGTTGCCTGACTGCAGTGAAAGGTTTTGGTATATCACTGGTGTCGTACAACTTTTGACGTTCCAGTGCCAAAAGATCAATCGGTATGGCGCCTGCTACTACCAAAATGGCCCCCTCAGCGACAGTGCGATACGCTGACGATATTCGCAGAGCTGCTGTTCTCTGAACTGATGCGAGTCTTCTTCTGTAGGTTTCGATTGTCATTGTGTTAGCCCAGATTTCCGCTCCGTACAGCATCATTGAATTGGCGACGTTCATCAGTACCCGCCTCTTATCTGCTCTAGGACCATCGACGTTTGGCATAATCCTAGACAGCGCGGTCACAACTTTTGTGGCTTTGTTTGCCACTTCTGTGAGATGTTGCTTGAATGTCAGTTTTTGGTCCAACCATATTCCCAAATACTTCACCATTTCATGAGAGGTGATGGTGACTCCCGAAAGGTTTAGCACCAGGGGCAGGGAATGTAGTCTTTGTCTGGTAAGCACGGTCACTTTGGTCTTGTCTGCAGCCATTTGTAAGCCGTGTTGTTTCATCCAAAAGTGCACCGAGTGCGCTGCAAACTCGGTTTCTAGGCGCGCAGTCTCCATGTCCCTGGCAGTTACCACGGCAACGATATCGTCAGCGAACCCCACTAGTTGGACACATTTCGGTAGCTCGATTCTTAGGATCCCATCGTACATCGCATTCCATAGGTCCGGCCCAAGCGCAGAACCCTGGGCTACACCGGCAGTGATTTTCTGAACCTGCTGACCTGCTAGGGTTTCGTAAGTCAGACTTCTGTTGGAAAGGTAGTCGTTGATCACCCGTAGTAGGTATGCCGGAATCTTGAAGCGCTCTTCTAGGGCATTCATGATATCGACCCACCTTGCTGAGTTGAAGGCATTTTTCACGTCGAAGGTGATCAGAACACAGATACTGCGACTGCGGTGATTTCCTCGCCAGGCCGTGTACGTTTGTTCCACTACCTCACGCAGTGCTCCTACTGTTGAATGGCGCGGTCGGGATCCATGTTGATGGACGGATAATCCTCCAGCGTCTTCGATTGCATCACGTAGTCTCTGTCGAATAAGCCTTTCAAACATTTTGCCCGCATCGTCCAGCATACATAGTGGTCTATACGACGACGGTGTTATGGGTAGACCCTTTCCCTTGTCTAGTAGTACTAGAATCTGTACCTTCCATCTTGTTGGAAAGATACCTGCTTGGAGGCAAGTGTTGTACATATTCAGCAGAATAGTTGGGTGTTCGAGCGCTATAGCTTTGATAATCTCTATCGGGATACAGTCGGGACCCGGGGACTTCCTGACTTTCGCTAGGCTAGCGACGGCTCTCAATTCCTCTTCAGTGAAAAGATCAAAGTTTCCGTGGACTTGAAATTCCTTAATGGGTTTGTCCGGGTGTTCAGGGAACAAGGTGGTTACGATTTCCTTCATTCTTTCCAGCTCAAATGGGCCAACAGGTCTCTGCTGTCCAAGACGTCGCATCACCATCTTGTAGCCTAGTCCCCATACGTCCTGGTCTACGTCATTACAGAGACTTTTCCAGCATGCCTTCTTACTAGCACGAATCGCCATTCTCAGTTGCCTTTTGGCTTCCTTGAATTGTTGCTCCATGGCTACATCTCGTTGGTCCCTTCTCCAACGAGGATCATGTGGTACATGGTAACAATTGCACGGGGGTCATAAAAACATCTTATGCTGTCAAAATAAGAGGAAACAGTTAGGTAGTTTCTGCAAAGCAATAAACAGGTAGGCTTATACCAGGATTGAGTACATTTCTTGTCTACTGTAATAGGTAGATGGATTCGATGCTGCCAGAAATAAATTTGTGCGATCAATAAACAAACCACAAGATTGAACTGCCGCGTCCAATAATTTTTGTATTGCCTTTTTTGTTGCCTTACCAGAAAACTCTGTTGGGTATATGATGGAGTTTACTAGAACTTTACAGCTTGTTATCTGCCTTCTTCTACAAACTTCACCAAATCGAGACGCTGTCAACCTTATCCTCCGATGAAGGCCCCACAAAGCACAGCCCTGTGATTTGTGACTTGTTCGATCTGCAAAATCTCGTCGTCACTTTTTTCAAGTTTTTTTTTTCAAAATTCTTGCTTAGCAACCTACAAATCAAGGTCGTTCACGTCAGGTTTTTAACAGAATCCGCCATAAAACTAATCATTTTGTTTAAACTCATTGCATTTATAAAAAAAGGCACACAAGAACAATCACACCAACAAGACTACAGCACAACAATTCAACAACACAATATCGTCGAACAGTAACAAGGGGAGAAAAATACTGAATGATCACTTGCTGAGTACCAAAATAGGAAACGATTTACAGGCTAGATCGCTAATCGAAATCCGACTCTGTTATTATAAAAATTTACCTTGGTATGCACCCGCAATCATCCTGTCCACTTTTAAAGTAGCGCCGGCGACCGTCAAAAGCCAGCCCACCCTCGTTTCCTTTTCACTCCCCCCGTTACCCCAGCAGATGGTGCTCGTGATTGTAGGAGCCCCGTTAAAAACCGCGAAACTGGACACGATTTTTACAGTTTGTAGATGGATTTCAAGAGAGCTGTATGTGATGTTGCTGTAATACTAAGAAGCAGAAAAATGAAACGTCATAAAAAATTTCGCAAATATTGGGTCCATCCACCACTGACTAGCTGAAGATTCAAGAAAGGTCTCTTTCATAAAAAGTATCAAGATTTAATAAAACATCCTGAGAAATTTTTCAACAACTATAGGAACGGAAACGAGGATCAGCGGAAGTTCTGTGCCTTAAGCAGCATTTTGGTACTCAGCAAGTGATCATCTAGTATTTTTCTCCTCTTGTTACTATTCGTCGATATTGTGTTATTGAATTGTTCTTAGTATGATTGTTCTTGAGTGCCTTTTTTTATCCAGGCTGATAATGGACAATAAAGGGTCATATGCGACCATTTTAATTACGGATGCAATGAGTTTAATTCATGATGAGGTCAACAATAGTGTGGAGCAAGTCCACTCTATAATCGCAAAATACATTCGGGTAAGCGAATAAATTATTGCAAGAAGAGGTCATACCATGGAAGATGTGCTGCAGCTGTAGTGAAGCACAATACCCAGCGGCATGTATATGTGGTCTGAATACATTTGCGTTCTAAGCTTAATCCAACCTCGCTTATCGCTAAGATGGAACAAAGACTCAAACGCAAGAATCTTGAAAAGAAACTCAGACCAAAAAAAGCTGATATAAAAATAACTAACAATTCGGATAGCAATTCCAAAGAAAATGAATAGTTTTATGGCGAATTCAATCAAAAACCTGGCATTAACTACATTGATTTGTAGGTTGCTAAGCGAAAATTTTTAGGGAAACTTAAAAAAGTGACGACGTGATTTTGCAGATCGAACAAGTCACCAAATCACAGGACTGTACTTTGTCGCGCCTTCATCGGAGGATAAGGTTGACAGCGTCTTGATTTGGTGAAGTTTGTAGAAGAAGGCAGACAACAAGCTGTAAAGTTCTAGTAAACTCCATCATATACCCAACAGAGTTTTCTAGTAAAGCAATAAAAAAGGCAATACAAAAATCATTGGACACGGCAGTTCAATCTTGTGGTTTGTTTATTGATCGCACATATCTATTTATGGCAGCATCGCCTCCATCTAGCTATTACAGTAGACAAGAAATCTACTTAATCCAGGTATAAGCCTACTTGTTAATTGCTTTGCAAAAACTACCTAACTGTTTCCTCTTATTTTGACGGCATAAGATATTTTTATGACCCTCATTCAGTTGTTACCATGTACCCTTGAAAACATAATTGTGTTTACTGACATGAATAAACGAATTTTAATTTGAGTTCTTGAATTTATTTTAGGAAATGCACTTCACAGCTTACGTTTCATTTTTTATTATTTCCAAATGAAACTCTTGCAGCGTACTAAAAGCAAAGTCCACAGGGTACCAGCGATCCACTTTTTCGATTTTAACCACTAAGATCTTTTTAAAATATCAAGAAGTTGAGCACAAATAGTAAGCATTTCAACCCACCATAGTTCCTGCGAAAGACAAAATTTTGTAAAAAGCTATGATAGCACCTTAGGCAATTATGTCCTGCTTATATCCAGAAAAACATCACAAACTGCAGAACACAAATTGAAGGTAACGGCGAAATGGGTACATTTCACGAGTCATGAAATTCAAATGAATATGCAGGTATAAAATCTACCAAATTATCGTTCTCAAAAACATATTTCCTTGACATATCGATAATTTTAAAGTTCCACGCTAAATTCCCCTATACTTGACTGGAGTGATATCCGAATTCATTCTTCCCTACTGTCGGCAGTTGCAGATAGATCTGTTGGCCCTTGGTGTCAAACCTATAGAGAAGGTACCGATTTTTTCAAATCGTGAGCACATTATTCGTCGGATTTTCGTTACTTAAATTTCCTGTAAATCACTGGGATCAGAAGCTTCTTAATAATAGAACGTGTTTCACTGATATCAAAGATGCAACATTCCCCCAACCCCCACTTTTTAAGCAGTACAATTTTTTTTCTGTCAATGTTACAGGGTTTGTAACGTCAAAAACGGAGTTTCTGCAATTGTTACTTTTTCATTTTTGCCTATAGCACCGTTGCCACTGGACTAAAACTTCAAAGCTTCGGCATAATAGTAACCCCGTGTGGAAATTTCATAAAAATCCGAGCGGTTATTTCCAAGTTGATGAGTGATACAGTTTTTCATATGACTTAAAAAAACATAGCATCTCATTTTAGAAATTTTTCGCGGTTACAATACTTCCTCGGCAATGACGTGGGAAGTAAAACGGCTTTAAAATCGAGGAGTATCAGCGATCGCGATTATGAGTACCTATTTGCAGAACGACTTATCTAGGCGATATTATAGGAAAGGGGCCACCAAATTATCTGAATACGTCCTTTCTTAGTCCGTAACGCTTGGGTTGGCAGCACGAAACAGTAGACAAAATTCGTCCAAAATACGATTTGTAGAGGTTTGTGCGAGTTACAGACACCAGATATGCATAATAATTGTAGAATTGCATTTCACATAGCTTGCACTTTTTACAGAGTTTATAAATATACCATAATTTGCATTGTATTCAGTTCTAGCTATTTCTCGGTCCGTTTCACATCAATTGTGTACGTTTTGAAAATAAAAGTTTTTAAAAACTTATTTCGGAGTCGTACTTCCGTAAGTGGCGCAGTCGCAGTAGGATCTACGTCGAGACAAGTTTCGCGAAGTTTCTATCGCAGATTACGGCGAGTACTCGGTTCGTTTTAACGTTTTACCTGACACGGACATCAAACCAGGACACTCCAAGAAGTTCCTGAAGAAGAAGATGCCGACCAGAGTAGTTGGGACTCATCCAAGGCGGATCCATCGAGGAAACCACCACCTGGAGCCTATCGATAAGGATAGATAAGAAAACAACCACACCCAAGGCAGGATCCATCGAGGAAACCACCAACGGGAGATCAAAGATAAGATTAGATTTAAGGCAAATCACCACATCACAGATGAGAATCATCTTGTGGCTATCGTAAGACTCATTTTCTTTCGTATTTTTCCCTTAGTTCCCATTATTTTTCTTATATCTACGACTAAAGCTAAAACGCTTGGAAATATAGTGTATGTCTGATAGTGACGATCTTGAAACTTTAATTGAGAGAATTGCCAATTGGAATCTATACAGAATGCCCGAAACAAGAGCGACTACTGCCTCAGCTTCAGGCGTTAGAGACGTAAATATATCTTTGCTTAGATATCAAGCTCATAACATTCCACCTTTCGATGGAAATCCTAAACAATTACATAGATTTATATCTTCTTGCGAAAATTTTCTAAGAGCTTTCCAAAATACAAATAATGTGAATGATCCAATCAATATTTGTTTGCTAGATACCATTTTGAGCAAATTGAGGGATCGTGCTGCCGATTTAATTGGTTCGCGATCAGAATTAAATGCATGGGTAGCAATAAAAGATTCTCTTACTTTTTCCGATCAACGGAGTATTGTTTGTCTCATTCAAGATTTAATATCAATAAGACCTTTGAGAAATGAAACACCTATGCAATTTGGAATGAGAATCCAGGATGCAAGGAGTTTGCTGTTTTCAAAATTGAATACTTCCATTGAAAATGCTATGGAAAATTTGATCAAAATCAGACATTATGACGATTTTGCTTTGAAAACTTTTATTAGTGGCTGCAATTGGTTATCCGTTTGAGAAACCCCGATTCATTAGAACAAGCGTTGTCATTTTGCACAGAAGAATAAAATTTCATTTACCTTAATACTGGGCGTAACCAGAACCTTCAGAGTTCCTTATACAAACCTCAACCTAGACTCAATCCTCATTTTGTCGCTAATCAACCGAATACTAATCGTACTGTTACAAATGGTCCACAAGTAAGATATACTCAAACTTCATTTGTTCAAAGCTCTCAAAATTACCCGAAACCAATGATGAATACTTTCCCTGGAAATTATTCTCATAGGCCTAATTTCAATAATAATTTTCCTCCTAGATCTCAGTTTTCTAATTACCCTTCTACTTCATATGCTCAAAATCAGACACAATTCCCGAGATTCAACCAGGCTAACACATCTGTTCAACGTCCACATTTCCAACAAAACTTCCAAAGGCCACCTTTCTCTACTAATAGACCTGCATATCCACAAATTACTGCAAGTAATAACAGTAATGTCACAACTAGGACAAGATATCCGATTCCTATGGATACGAGTTCAATCCATTCGAAACCGAATGCAAAATCATCCACCCAACACTTATTTGCTCACCAAATTGAAAATGAACAATCACCTATTAATGAAACCATATTGACACCACCTACTAACGATTCTATGCTCAATGAAAACCAGTGCAATCCACCATATGAGCAATATGACTATCCTAATTATGATTTCTCTTATGATGTTCCAAATCAGCATTTCAACCCAATGCTTGACAATGACACATATTCACAAGAAGTTAACGACCCAACAATTGAACAACAAAATTTTTCCCATGTCCCTCCGAACATCAAACCGATATAATATATTTGAATAATATCCATACAGATCTACCTTACATTTATATTCCCGAATTAACTGCTTATTTTTTGATCGATACCGGTAGTTCCAGAAGTCTCATAGACCCCAAATTAGCGTATACATTTTATTCAGATTATATTTCTGGCGAAAATTTCAATATTCAAACAGCTCATGGTATGACGTTCCATAACCAAGTAGCACATATTCCTGTATTCCAAATTTTCAATACTGACGATTTTCATAAATTCTACATTTTTGGCTTTTCTGATAAATATGATGGCATAATTGGTGCTGACCTATTAGAACAGCTACAAGCCAATATTGATTTAAAAAATAAAATGCTAATTACTCCTATGGCCCATATCCCCATTATTTTCGAAAATAAATCAAATTATCCGAACCCACCTAAAAAATTTCAGACTTATCAAATCACCATAGCCCCTCGTACAGAACAAGTTGTGAAAATTCCCGTGAAGTTGAATAGCGGAACAGGTGTTCTAGAGTATACAAATTTTGGTAACAAATTAGAGATGCCTCAAGCTTTGGTGAATATTTCGGATAGTTTTGCTATCACTACGATTATTAATTCGAGTGAGGAAGCTGTAAATTTAGAAATCAATAATCCTTTAGATATTGAACCTATAGAAATGTTTGATGTGCATGTTCACAGTGTTAATGAAACTGATGGAAATTTTGACAAAAATTATAATAGCATATTAAAGAATAATCTCCAAAGTTTACGTCTTGATCACTGTAATGAAGAAGAAGCGGATGCTATACACAAGCTTTGTTTAGAATTTAGAGACATTTTTCACTGCGAAAATATCCCATTAAGCTTTACTAACAAAATTAAACACAAAGTTAGGTTGACCGATGATACCCCCATCTTTACAAAAAGTTATCGTTACCCAGAAATTCATAGAAATGAAGTTAAACATCAAATTTCGAAAATACTACAGCAAGACATTATTCAAGCTTCAACATCACCCTTTTCATCCCCTATATGGATAGTACCAAAAAAAGAAGATGCTTCAGGCAAAAAGAAGTGGCGAATTGTAATAGATTATAGAAAACTTAATGACCGTACAGTCGACGATAAATACCCTCTTCCAAACATAAATGATATTTTAGACAAACTCGGTCGAAGTCAATATTTTACGACACTTGATCTGACTAGCGGATTACATCAGATTGAAATGGAACCAGAAGATATTCCAAAAACAGCTTTTTCAACTGAAAATGGTCATTGGGAATTTAAAAGAATGCCTTTTGGTATGAAAAATTCTCCAAGTACTTTCCAACGCGTCATGGATAACATCCTGCGTGGTCTCCAAAATGAAATAAGTCTCGTCTATCTAGACGACATTGTAGTTTTCAGTAGTTCTCTTCAAGAACATATTGTACGTTTAAGACAAGTACTTGCAAAGCTCAGAGAATCAAATTTTAAAATCCAAATGGACAAATCGGAATTTTTAAGGAAAGAGGTTCAATATTTAGGACATGTTATTACCCCAGAGGGAGTAAAACCAAACCCAAATAAAGTTTCGGCAGTAAAAAATTTTCCTATTCCTAACAATCAAAAAGAGATCAAATCATTCCTAGGTCTCGTAGGTTGCTATCGCAGATTTATTAAGGACTTTGCAAAAATTACCCGTCCAATGACACTTTGTCTTAAGAAAGAAGCTAAAGTCGTTCACACATCCGAATTTATAAAATCTTTCGAACATTGTAAAGATCTCCTAGTAAATGCACCCATACTCTCATACCCCGATTCTGAAAAATCTTTCATTGTCACTACCGATGCCTCGAATCAAGCTATAGGTTGTGTTTTATCTCAAGGTACCATTCCTAATGATAAACCAGTCGCTTATGCTAGTCGCACTCTAAACGAAACTGATACTCGATATACTACTACCGAAAAAGAACTTTTGGCTATTGTATACGCTTGCAAACAATTTAGGCCTTACATATTTGGACGTAAATTTTATATATATACAGATCATCGCCCTCTAGTTTGGTTGATGAATGCTAAAGATGTTAATAGCAGACTTGTACGTTGGCGACTCAAATTAATGGACTATCAATATGAAATCATATATAAAAAAGGAAAATGTAATACTAATGCCGATGCATTGTCACGTATTCATGTAAATGCAGTAGAATCAGCTAATGTCATTAATAACCCAGGTGACATTGATCAGGATATTCAAGATTATTTAAATCAGTTATTTGCCAATAAACAATCTCTCCCAGATTTGGAAGAAGATACCTTAGCATTGTTAAATTCAGATCCCGGAAATCCTATTGCGGCTTCACAACCATTAGATTCTTCAAGAAATATACACATTTTACAAGATGTTCAAGTAGCTCCACCGAATAACATACAAAATGAATCTCCTAAAGACAGCGAAACCGAGACAGCCCACACTTGTAACGCAGAAAATAATTTCAATGATGGTATTCCTGTACTAGATGAAATAATCAATAATAAGGTAACCCAAGTTATCGTTTCTAAAAGTCCACACAATCAAACAGATGTCAAACAAGAAACCTTTGATAATCATAAAATTCTTTATGTGAAAATTCCAAATTCTGCTTCAGCCATAAATCAATTTCTTAGAGAATACACATCCAATGACCGAACATTTTATCTGTACTTCCATGAGGATTCACTTTATACTATGTTTAATAGAGTATTCATAGATAATTTCGATAGCAATGAATTAAAATTAGTTAAATGTACAAAATTAATCAATACGGTCAAAGAAAAAGATGAGCAACTTATGCTGAATAAATTTCAACATGAAGGCAAGAGTAATCACGGAGGAATCAATGAAACATTAGAAAAACTCAAACGAAATTATTATTGGCCCCGCATGAAGTCCAATATCACACATTTTATTAACGATTGTGTAATTTGCCAAAAAGCCAAATATTCTAGAAATCCCGCATATATTCCACTGGTATTGACAGAAAGCATAGGAAAACCCTTCCAACTATTACATGCTGATGTATTTACATTCAATAGTCAACATTTTCTGACGATTATTGATGCTTTTTCCAAATTAGGACAAGCAGTTCCAATCCAAGCAAAGACCTCTGTCGAAATTTGTAGAGCATTCTTACATTATTTCTCATAGTATGGTCTACCTGAGCGTATTACTCTTGATAATGGTACAGAATTAAAAAATGAGACTGTTAGGGAACTCTTGAAATGTCATAAAATCGATGTGCATTTTACTACACCTTTACATCACGAATCAAATTCACCAATAGAAAGATTCCATTCATCACTAATTGAGCATCTCAGAATACTTTTACAAAAATTTCCAACAGAAGCGACCACTAACCTTATCAATTACGCTTTAATAGCATATAACAGTTCATTACATTCTGCTACAAAATTCACGCCATTTGAATTGACTTTTGGGCACACTATTTCCAGAGATCCTTCGGACCTTATCGAAACTACTTTTTACTCTGACTATGCTTCAAATCATAAAGATAAAATGAAACATCTATACCAGCGTATTTCAAACGATTTGCAGGAAAATAAAGCCAAAGTACTCGAAAAACGTAACATTCATGGTAGCTCACAATATCAGTTCAAAGTAGGGCAAGTAGTCTATAAAGCCAATCGTAGAAGAAATAAAAAAGACAACAAATTTAAAGGTTCATTTGAGTTAGTAGAAATCTTAGAACATAACAAAGCGAAAATAAAAAATAAGTCCACAAATAAAATAGAAATAATACATATGAAGGAACTCAAAGTCCCTTCTATTTCAGGATCCTCGCCTGCAGCGGAAGATCGACAACAGAACTAGTATGTCTAAAATTCCACGAACCTCAGCGACAATCCTGGCCTCCTTCCCTTAAAATTAGGAAACGCCCAGAATATTGCTGATTATTGGTCATTCATACAAATATTTGATATTTCCTATCTAGCTGAACAATTCTCAGAATTGCAAGTAATTTTTGGACAATTGAAAATGGAAATTGAAAATTCCTCTTCCTATTTTACAGAAATAAAAAAATATTGTAATCTAATATTATCATTAGAATCAAAGATTCATGATCAATTGTTACAGATAAATCCAGTTTATAATAGAAAACAGAAAAGAGGATTAATCAATGGGCTTGGTTCGATCATAAAAATTATAACAGGAAATTTAGATGAATCAGATGCGAAACGTTATGATCAAGCATTATTATCATTATCGAAAAATCAAGAGAGAATCAAAACTTTAGTACAGGAACAAGTTACAATTATCAGTCAGGCTCTAGATGTTTTTGAGCAAACATCGAAAAATATTACAAAAAAGCAATTAATTTTAGAATCACGTATCCTGCAATTTGAGAAATCTCTGATGGCTCTTCAGACAAAAGATTTACACTTAGAAAACGAACTTTTTATACAAATTGTAATTTCACAAATATTAACTTCATTTCGATATATCCACGATGTTTTAGAAAAATTAGAGGTTGCAATATCTTTTGCAAAACTTAATACATTCCATAATTCTATATTGAAACCTCAAGACCTTCTAGTCGAAATAAAGCTTATCTCAGAACATTTACATGATGTCAAACTACCATTTAAACCTGCTTTAGAAAACATTTTGCTTTTTGAGAAAATATTAGAAATCAAAAGTTATAGTAAAGGCAATCAAGTTATTTTCATTTTGGAACTTTAGTAGAGGTCGATAGATATAATTATTAACACCTATACCCATTACCTACGACGACATCCAATCAATTTAATGTCATATTTCCTTACTCAAACTACCTAATCCTAAATGAGCACACTTATAGCCTTTTTGACAAAAACTGCAAAGAAATTCAGCCTGAACAATATGTTTGCCACGAGAAGAACCCAGTAAAGCTAAGCAAAGGAAATCCATGTGAAGTTCAAATGTTACTGTATGAAAAGAATATTACTAACTGTTTCCAAATGCCGATACAAGTACAACAAGAAAAAGTCAAAAAACTAGATGCAGAAAACTGGATGTTAGTTATTCCCAACAGAAAAATTTTCACATATAGGTGTGGTGAAAACCAAGACAAAATTCCACTTCGAGGAACATATCTACTAGAAAATTGCCAAAATTGCGAAGTCTATATGGGTTCAACTGTTATAAAAAGTCGCCGAAACCCAAAATCACAGTTTAAGTATCTGGCACTACCAAAGCTAGTTTTTGAAGGATTCAAGAAAACGCAAACTGCCCATTTGGAACCTCTTCAACTAGAATCCATTAACTTCGAAGAAATGAACAACATTAGAGCCGCCCTGGATTTGAACAAGCACAGACTCCAAGAAATCCCCGATAATCCAATTATTGATCTTCAATCAGTAAGCATCTGGACCATCTTACTGTATTCCCGAATTGCCATCATCTGTGGCTACCTCACTGTTAAATCCTACTTTAAAAGAAAACAAGCCGAAAAGAAGAAAGAAAATAGAAAAACCGAAATTATTGTTTGAAGCTAAGAACGATAAAGATAGAAGATAAGTTATAGAAGATAAACGTTAAGGAGAAAGAAGATAGAAATTATCCAAGAAGAACGAAAACTTTCAAACTTCACCGTTGGTTCAGTTTCTACGGCGGCGGCGGGAGGAGTTACAGATACCAGATATGCATAATTGTAGAATTGCATTTCACATAGCTTGCACTTTTTACAGAGTTTATAAATATACCGTAATTTGCATTGTATTTAGTTCTAGCCTCGGTCCGTTTCACATCAATTTTGTACGTTTAAGTTGCGCTTCGAAATTGGCGCAATTTAGTTTGTTTCTCAATTTAATGTCCATATTTAGGGGGGTGGTTTCAGGTCCATTTTAAGATGAAAACATCAAATGATCGTATATCCTAAATGTTTTAAATTTTTAAACACAGGGTGGTAAAAAAGGTCAAAAAAATAAATCCTTGATTGTGAATATCCGTATTACCACTTAATGAAATTTGGCATACATGTAAACGTATCAAGAGGCATTCTTTTAATTTTACCTGCCTGTTTTGATAGACAGTGATGGTATACTGTTTATTTCTCTCTTATTAAAATTTTCAATCACTTCGAAGCAAAAATGATTTTTTTTTCAATCTGATGCACGGTTTTTATAAAACCGATCATAACAACATTGTTAACATGACAATATCACCATGCAGAGAATTTTTTGGGTGGAAATAGTGGGTCGGACATGAAAAATTGAATTCATTTAGTCTGTCTCACCTGAAAAATACAATCTATTTCTCGACATAGTGACATTGTCATACTAACGATATTAGAATCATGCAAAGAAAGGTTATTTAATTTTTGTAATCGAATACCGTGCATCGGAGTGAACAAAAATTAGGCAATAAAATTTGCCTAGAAATGACGGGAGTTCAATTTTTTTTATTTTAATAGAAATCAGTTGCGTACTATCATTGTCTGCCAAAATAAGCAAGTGAAATCGGTACGAACGTCGCTGGTGGAAATCAAAAGAAAATTCGTACATTAAATATACCTTTTGATAGCGCTATTAATTAATTAATAAAGTATTTAAAGTGATATTACAGATCGTAACAAAAAAAAGGATTGGTTTTTAAAAAGCTTACTACTCTGTTTCTCAAAAGTCAAGACGTTTAGGACATACAATGACATGAAGTTTTCTTCTTAAAATGGAACCAAAAGTTGCCCTCTTAAATATTGACATTCAGTTAGAAAACAACTTATATATTTTATGTAAGTAAATTTGAGTTTATAAAAAAGGTTATTGTAATACACTATTGTAGTTTTTCATTTTGGATATATTTTTTTGACTATATATTTGTTCATATTTCTTGTTATTATTTGTACCTTTTAGATATAAAGACTTCATTTGATTACTGATACTTATGTATTTTGACCTACTATCTATGAATTCCTTAACAATTTCATGTATTATATTTTCCAGTTGGTACTTGCAGAATATGAATAAAATAATTCTTGGTAAAATAGATATTGTTCATTCTACATTGTATACCCACAGAGATACAATAGGTTCATTCAAAAATATCTAGAAATATAGATTTCATCAATTTTTAATCCTTGACTAGATTATATGCTATTTTCTAAATTACAAGCTATGTAAACAGGGCTAAAAGGATATCTGATCAATTGCAAAGAAATCTGTCTAGTTTGGGGGTACATTAGATCATTTTTTAACTATATTAACTCTAGGTATCAAACTTCATGAAATATCCAATTTAGATATATTAACTCTTCTTTTTTTTCCTCTAATAATGTTCCTTACACTGGAGTTACTGTCTTGGAACAATATCTTGTACCCTGGGCTTATCAGGACTGGATGTTCTTTGAGCAATGCAAGTAAATCTGAAAAAATAGTATTATAAGTAATGGTGATTTCTTATGCTTTACTCCTAAGTACCGATATAAACATAAGTGTTAAAATATGTATTTCTTATAGCATATTTGCTAGATCACTGGATTCTTATTTAACCTATGGCATCAGCTTTGTGAGATTTTGTACAAATAGAAATGTTGATTACAATATTCAAAAAGCCACTTTATCGAGTTTCGTGTGACATTTTATCTCTCACATGCAACATTAACCATTAGACCTTTGAGAACCCCCTTCCCAGGCATAACAAAGCTCCTCTTGAACTCAATAGCTTTTAATTTTTATGAACATACAGGCTTATGCCTACCTTTAATTTACAAATTGCAGCGTAACACATGTCAGTCACAAAAAGCAAATTCACTTATTCCAGTAAGGTTGGCTCCTTCAAACATGCTTTGAAGTGCCTGGATGCATGAATCCATTTTTAGGAAGATCATTCGTCTCTTTATCCTTCCAAAATAGATATTGAGTTTTGTATGCAGTATCACGATGGTTTATATCTGCGAAAAAGATGCATAGATTCAAGAAACATTAAAACTTGTACATCTTGGTGTGGGCTACAATTTTATAATGATATTTTTTAGAGTTACAGTCTGAAATTTTTAGGTTAAGGTTCCCACTAATATAAAAAAATACCAGATAGGGCAGGGCATGTTTAAACTCAATTTTAGAGCATTTACACATTATACATACTTGTAAGCTGACACCATGCAATCCAAAGTCTAACAATGATTTGTGAACAGCAATCTCCGACATCAACAATGCACTTGCACTTCAGATACAATGTTTCTTATAAAACATCTCATAAAGTCTGTGAGAACGAACCACATCTGAAAAAATGCGATATGTATATAAATATGAATATGCAATGCTTATAGATTTTGTAACTTACCTCAAGGAACAGCTTTGTTGTAAGCTGTTAGGCAAATATATATATATATATAAATACACATCCATTTGCATTAAATTGTTGATTTTAGATCATTAATACAAGATATGGGACTTGAAGAAACCACAGCCTGACGAATTTGTTCAATTTAGGAAATTATTATTTAATGATCAACATTATTTGCAAGAAACTATGCTTCGGCATTTGATTCGTCTGTCAAAAATTTCGACAAAAAAGAAACATAACCTAACATTACAATTGACTTCTGATTGACAGCAGACTAGAAATGTAAAGCAGGACATACATGTACCTTAACGAAGAAGACGTAATATTATCGAAATCAAGGAGGCCATAAACGCGTAGTACAATTGTAGGGACGACTGACCATATGGGCCTTAGTGAATACATATTTCCGTAATACAAAGCTTCAAGTGTCATATCTATAGACCTTTAGCTAGCCGGCAAAGTTGTTCACAAACGTCGACTTTGCGTGAGCCGACTACAACCAATAAAGCTTAACTTTTTTGGATGGCTGTAGAAAAAGTAAATACTTGTAAAAAGATAGATTAAAAACGACCTTGAACTGTACCATTGTCGGATGATATACAGTTTGGAAGACGCGTCCTTACTAGTATCGATCCGACTCGCTGTTTGAGGAACCTGAATAAGTTATCTCGTGCTTTAGTCGCTGTGTCAAACCCATTTCCCAGCTATGGCGAATAGAAGGTAGCAATGTGTTGTCGCTGCTGATATCACGCTTTAAGGGAGAATGTTGACAAGATATGGGGGCGAGGGATGATTCGTGCCTTAAAGGTTGTTGTGAATCGAGTTACGATACTGAAAAGGCAATCACGCAAATAACAAACCGTATGTTCAGTCAAATTAGAATCGTTCTCAACTGTTAAATAGCAGATACCTTAACAAACTGAAATTATGATAGACTATTCTATTGACCGAAAAATACACCAAGTTAGTGGAGATACAAATAATAGATGGATGCGAACTTTAACTACGACGAATCCCGGGCTGGGACGCGTCACAAATTGTCTTGCCCACTTATGTCAGCACCAGTCACCCTTTTGTATCTATACCCACAATGCATCAAACGTAAACTAATCATTTATCATGATCACTTACGTTAATATTTATTAGCTCATCATAGGCGAGGGTGTTGATAACAACTATTTTTTTATTTTGTGCAAATAGATATTTCAGTTACTATGGAATAACATTTTTATTATACGCATATTCCTAAAGCGCCGTCATATGTTCATAAATTATTACCTTCAGCCTGGCTTAGGTATAGCAACATTGCCAGATGGTCGCTGCTGGCAGGAGAAAAATTTCTAGATCGCAATGTTATCAAATGGGTAGAGATTGTGGAGTAAATATATGGTCATGTTTGACTGACTTGACGCATTTAATTTCCCTATTATACATGTTAGTAGGTAACTTTTTTTTTGATGGGGTTGACTTGTCGAACATAATCCTTTATGAACTTATAAGTGCGTTGCGTGAGAAGTTCAGATTCAACCTACGTGACGCCATGTTAGTGATATAGGGTGTTCCTTAATGATATGCGAATATTTAAGGGTGTAAATCTACATGAAAAATTAATGTTAGTTTGCTTTATGAACTAAGGTCCAAAAATGTTTTCTTACAAAAAATCGAGGTGTTGAAGTTTTAGGAAAAATGTGGAAATTATTAATATTTTCAGTACCGCTTCAGATATTTCACTGATATTTAGTACGTAGTGAACGCTAATAAAGTTTCATATTTTTCAATGCAAAAATAATTTTTAGCTTTAACAGTGGCGTGCGTACGGATATTGACTTTGATATTTTTTAAGAAAGAAATGGTTCGCCAATGATTTTTTGCCAAATAAAAATTATTTTTGAATTCCCCGTTCAATTTAAAACAAATTATCTTTTGAATTGTTTTCATTCGATGCGCCATTTTTGAGTAAAAAATTAGAAACCATTCTCTTTTCCGAGAAAATTAATGTAATAATAATTGAGGAATGCAATTTAGCAATAAAAATCTAGTTGC
Organism: Acanthoscelides obtectus; assembly: GCA_963669975.1. NCBI lineage: Eukaryota > Metazoa > Arthropoda > Insecta > Coleoptera > Chrysomelidae > Acanthoscelides > Acanthoscelides obtectus. The sequence goes on from CAVLJG010000005.1 coordinate 81,027,031, forward strand.
TCTGGAATATGTCACTTGCTTTTGACATCTGAGAGGTCTCTGCTTTCAAATCTGTTCGCTCTGACATCTTTTTCATTACTTAATTTTTACAATCTTGTTAATAATGGTGAATTATTAAGCGGGAATGCATTACGTATAAGGCCTTGCTGACGGTAATGGTGAGCAAGCCAGACGGATTTATCACCAGAGATATCCCGATCGTGCTTTGCCAGATAGCCGAACCTTTTCTAATATTCATCGTCGTCTTCTTGAAACTGGTTCTGTCCGAAAAAGAACATCTGAAGGTAGACCTCTAAATGTGAGAACATCTGAAATTGAGGAAGCAGTGCTGCAAGAAGTCGAAGAACATCCTGAAACGAGTACGAGGAAAATCGCTAGACACTTAAGTATTTGCCATCAAATTATTTGGAGAATTTTAGTGGATTTTTTGTTATATCCTTACCATATTTTAAGAGTACAGGCATTACTTCTCATTGATTTTCCAAGGCCCATGACCTTTTGTCAGTTGTATCTTCAAAAAGTTACATAAAATCCGCAATTTGAATCAATGATTCTGTTCACGGACGAAACTAATTTTTCTCGAAATGCCATTCAGAATTTCCACAATAATCATTTGTGGACAGAAGAAAATCTCTATGCCGTAACCGAAACCCATTTCCAACACCACTTTATTGGCCTATTCTTCTTGCCAGGACGACTTGATGATGTTCCGTTAGTAATAAGAAACAATATGTGGTACATGCATGATGGTGCACCAGCGCATTTCAGTGTAGCGGTTCATAATTATTTACAAACTGTTTATTAAAATCGTTAAGGCGCAATTCCACTGAGGCAACAGTGAACGACATGCGGCATGCTACATGTTTCCTAGTGTCGCCTCTTGTTGACGTTCGACAATGTTGTCCAAAAGTCTATTAATGCCGCATGCGGATTTTGTTTCCCTATGTGGCATGTGCTTTGTCGTACATGAGTGTAGCATGCGTCTTAATCAATTCAATAGAGGCAACTTCAGTTTGCGGCATCATGTCTTTACAAACGGTTGCGGCGGCTGCATATCTGGTAATAGCTTTGAATAGAAAAAAGAAAAGAAGGAAGCCAAGGTGGTGGAGGAGACAATTATATGTTGGTGGTCAAGAAGCACAGAATGACTTTCTTAATAAATTGATTGCTGACGATCAAGCTTTATTTCGAAATTTTACTCGAATGAGTCAAGAAGATTTTGAATACCTATTAGAGAAGATCTCACCGATTATAAGAAAATCTGATACCAACTTTCGTGAAGCGATACCAACTCGTATTAGGTCATTGTCGCATGCTACATGTTGCCTAAATGTTGCCTCAGTGGAAATGCGCCTTTAGATTGGCCGCGGTGTGCCCCAAGAATGGCCACCAAGGTCCCCAGACCTCAACAGTTTAGATTTCTTTTTGTGGAGCTATCTTAAGACACTAGTGTACACAAGTTCCATTAACACTGAAGAGGAATTAAGAGAAAGAATAGTTGCTGTTTGTGATAGAATAAAATACACACCAAGGATATTTCAACGAGTGCGCAATTCCATGAGAAGGAGGGCGGAAGCATGCATACTAAGTGAAGGGGGTCATTTTTAATAATTTTTGTAATCATTTCGTTGATTTTGATGTTATGTTTATGTTGTCAGTTGTTGTTGTTCATTACCCCCAATGTGTTTAATTTTTCCAATTAAATTAATAATAATTTTACAAACTAGACAATAGAACGGTTTTTATTTTTTACTCAAAAGTAGCGCATCGAATAAAAACAATTAAGAAGAGATCATTTGTTTTAAATTGAAGGGAGAATTCAATAATAATTTTTATTTGGCAAAAAACCATTGGCGTACCATTTTTTTCTTAAAAAATATCGAAGTCAATACCCGAACGCACGCCACTGTTAAAGCTAAAAATTATTTGTGCATTGAAAAATATGCAACTTTATTAACTACCACTACGTACTAAATATCAGTGAAATATCTGGAGCGGTTCTGAAAATATTAATTAATTTCCATTTTTTTCCTAAAACTTCAACACTCAGAGTTTTTGTAAGGAAACGTTTTTGGACCATAGTTTATAAAGCAAACTAACATTAATTTTTCATGTAGATTCACACCCTTAAATATTCGTTTATCATTAAGGAACATCCTGTATGACAGTTGGTTATTTATAAAAGGAAGTTCTACAATTCCATAATGCATATTTCTAAAATTGTAGGATACTGTAACAGCATTCGCTATTCAATGATAGATGAATAGAGTTTTAAATTCTGATTCCAAAAATGTATGAAACGTCATACATTTACTTTGCTAAACCTTAGTTATTTCAAAAAAGCAGAGTTTCCTAGGTAGGCCTTGAAATTATCAGATAGCCATTTGTTTCTCATACCAAATTTATCCCAAAATCACTTTTATTTTTTCCTGGCTTTATTTGAGCAGGGGTTCAAAAATCAATTTTTTTTTTTTATATCGAAACAGCCGCGCAGGCAGAAGCCTAAATGCCGGAACACCGCGGCTGCTATGATGAGCCCAAAGAAATTTTGTTAATACGATTTTTGAACTGCCTAAGGTTAGTAGAACTGGGAAAAGCTTCCTCCCGTAGATTGTTCCACAATCTAGACACCCTCGGGACAAAGGAGCGGTCGTATCGGCCAGTTCTGGATGTACAAAGTTTGACACGGCTAGGATGGGACGCCGAAGTCAGGCGGGTCTGTCTGGCAGGCACATAGCGCGGCGGCATCATGGAAGAGAGCTCTGAGGAGCAAAGCCCGTTGGTGTAGCGATAGAAAAGAGCTAGATCGCCGACGGCCCGCCGGTGCGAAAGAGTCCCGAGACTGTCTGTTAGAGAAGAGTCATCGATCAGTCGGACCACCCTCCTCTGGACAGCATCGAGCATGGACAATGTAGTCGGGGCGGCAGCACCCCAAACGTGTGAGCAATACTCGAGGCTAGGCCTTATCTGGGCCTTGTATAGAGTGAGAAGGTCATGCGGAGAAAAGTACTTCTTAGCCCTAAACAAATAGCCTAGCTTTTTCCCAGCAGCTGCAGCTATTGAAGAGATGTGTTCGTGCCAGATCAGGTCCTCGGTGATCTGGACTCCGACCAGCCGAAATGAATGGCTCTTTGGTAGAACTCGACCGTCCATCGAAACTGTATGAGCGCTAGGACGCTTTTTGTTCGTCAAAGTACAGTACTGTGTTTTGGAAGCATTGAACTGTACAAGATTGTTGTGTCCCCAAGCAGTGATAGCCTCCAGGTCTCTTGTCAGAGAAGAAGTCGTCGCTAGTCTTCTTTTTTCCAGCTCAGCGACAGAGATCGGCTTGTCGCTCTGAATTCCTGCATGTAGAGTGCTGTCATCAGCGAAGCTGTGGATTGGGTTGATCGTGCAGGAAAGGAGGTCGTTGATATGTAAGAGAAACAGTGTTGGAGCCAAGACCGATCCCTGGGGAACACCCGCGTTGACGTTGTGGGATGAAGAGGAGAATCCGTCAATTACGACGGATATCTTGCGGCCAGAGATAAAGTCAGCCACCCATCTGCAAAGCTTTTCTGGGAGGCCGTAGGATGGCAGTTTGCTCAAGAGGGCAGCGTGCCACAGCTGATCGAACGCTTTCGTGATGTCAAGAGCAACGACATGAGCCTCACCATGAGACTGGATGAGTTTACTCCACAGTTGCGTGATGTAAGCTAGGATGTCCCCTGTGGATCGTTGGTGCCGGAAACCGTACTGCCTGTCGCTAATCAAGCTGTGACGTTCGAGGTAGTCCAGAAGCTCGCGATTTATGCACCTCTCCATCACTTTACTCATAACAGAAAGCAGAGCTATAGGCCTGTAGTTGTAAGGGTCGGTTTTAGATCCTTTTTTTGGGATGGGCTGTACATGAGCAAATTTCCAGTTTTCTGGGAAGGTGCCGGATTCATAAGATATCTGGAAGAGACGCGAAAGAACTGGAGCAAGCTCAGCTGCACATCTCTTCAGTACAATGGCAGGAATCAAGTCCGGACCAGAAGCTTTGTTGATGTCGAGCGACAAGAGCACTCGTCTTACGGTCTTATGCCTGAATGTTACCTCCCGCATAGTGTGGGGAACCCTTTGAATTGACGGCACTTGGGCGTTGGTGGGTACGTCCATGGTGGAGTTGACAGCAAAGATCTTGGCTAGCACTTCCGCCTTGGCCTTTGAGTCGAATACAATAGATCCATCCTGACACGTAAGTGGTGGAAGGCTACTGTGTGAGAAGTTCTTTTCAATCTGCTTGGCCAGCGTCCAGAAGGACCGACTGCCATTGCGCTGCGACATTACCCTGTGCCTAATTCTTATATCATGCTGGGTTTTGGCATTGCGAACCGCTTCGTTATATTTGTTTCTGGACTCGACGTCGGCTTGTCTGTTCTCTACAGTGGGGTTTTGTAAGTAGGTTCTGTGGGCCTTGATCTTCTGCTGGCGAGCAGTGTCACACGATTTGTTGAACCAGCCGTTGGACCCTGGTTTAGGAACTTTCACTGTGTGAGGGATGTATTCCTCCATTCCGACGTGGATAATTTCGGTTATTGAAGAACAGTCGACGCATCCGCGTCAGTGAAACAGACACCAGCTGGGTCAGCCCTTGAGTAAGAGCGAACGCTTCGACTGCACGACCTGCTGCATCGGTCTTATTTGAGCCCAACCAAAGCTCATTATGGGCATTGAAATCACCGAGAAGAACTACCTCTGAAGCGGGGTGATTGATGTTCAGGAAGTCGATCTGGACGGCGAGGTATTCGAGTAGGTCATCCCAGTTATGGTTCGAGGGAGAACGATAAAGGCAGCAAATAAATTTGGGTGATGTTTTGGAGTTGAGGCGAAGCCACAGAATGTCCTTCCGGTCTGATTCCAAAGAAAGATCCCTGGAGCAGGAAAGACTGCTGCGGACAAAAGCCACAACTCCCCCGTTCTTTCTCAGATTGGAGTGCACCTCGTAGTTTGGGAAGGTGAGATGGTTAATCGGTGCAGTCTCTGAGATTTTTGTCTCCGCCAAGAAAAGAAAAGGCAGCAAATACAATGAGTTTAATATATTAAGCTTGATAATATTGTGTATTTTCATTTGCTACTTGCAGCGTCCATCTATCTGTCGTAATAAAGAAGTTACGACTTTTTAATCGATGTCAAGTTGCATACAATACAATCAAGAAAAATTGCATGTTAGCATTGCCACTTTTTCTCCTCTGCAAGATGGCATGATTAGAATTCCAATATCACGTTTCGACTCTTGTCCTCCAGCAGATGAATAGAGTTTTTAACTCTCGTTTCAAAAATGTATAATGTCATACATTAACATTGCCAAACCTTAATTATTCATACATCAAATTGAACATTGCAACACAGTTTGGAAGACTGAGAAGGAGAGGAATAAATCGAGCACTGAACTATGTACAGAAAAGAGTCAGGCTTGGCCTACAAAATAATGCACAACATTTTAAACATCTGCTATGATTTATCTCTGCTTATTTATGAATATTATTGTTATTACCATCAATAAAATGTTCATTTTGTGTTCAAGTGTCACGTTACCTTTTCATTTCCCAATAATTTTCACAACATTATTGTTGGATTTATATGCATAGCCAACTGAGGAAATACATCACTGAATTTAGAACTGAAAAGTCTTTTTAAATGTACAAAATTCCAATATAGCGGGGACGCTATGAAAAATACAAAATTGGTGATGTACAGTAATTTATTTTTACACTATAAATAAAGTCAGGAAAAAATTAAAACGATTTTGGGAAAAGTCGTTTTTTTCGTCTGTCTCTGGAAATTTTGAAATTTCCCAAGTGGCATTTTGTTAGTTAAGTAAGTTAAGCGGCTTTGTATCTTTTATAGTTTCCGAGATCACAGTGGTGGGGGTCTAATATGAAACACCCTGTAGTTAGTGTCAATCGAGTATCTTTCCAAACTTAAAAAATTGGATTAAAAAAGCTTCTTTAAGCTCCTCATAGCAGCTGCAGTTCCCTGGTAGTTAGGCTTCTGCCTACGCGGCAGTTCTAGTCAAAAAAATTGCCAAAGGACTGATACCTTGAGTGATTCGGTGAAGGCAAAAAGTTTATAAAACACGTCAATTTCTTTTTTTATGGAATATCGATTTTTCGTAAAAATCAATAACAACCCTTCAGCCGGCATCACACTAATTAACTAGAAAAGTGCATCATTCAAACCCAAAACCGTGAAAACATCAACGAATTTTAGTCCGACGATCCTTTTTTTTGTGAGGGGAAACTTTTATAGGTCAATGTCAAAGGAGAAAGCTCAACGGTCTGGTTGTCCTTTCCTACCTGAAGCGTGAGATCCTCCCAAATGCGGATCACTAAAACCCCTCAGTTGTTCCCTACACATCCCACAACGGTAATGTATGCAGCACATCATCAAGATGGGCTGCGTTAGTTAGTATTCATACCAAAGGTCATTAGGCCTCTTATACTCAACGTCGTAACTAGATATCTGTACGTTAAGTCCATTTTTGTCAAAAATGAGTTTAATATATTAAGCTTGATAATATTGTGTATTTTCATTTGCTACTTGCAGCGTCCATCTATCTGTCGTAATAAAGAAGTTACGACTTTTTAATCGATGTCAAGTTGCATACAATACAATCAAGAAAAATATTTCACATTCAATTATCTCAAAACTACTAATTTGGACTTAACCTAGTCTGGATCTGAGGTACAGACATACATTTGTATGTATACCGAGAGTTCCAAATTCGGCCCTCACCGTCTGCTATACGAAACAAATGACTATCTGATAACTTCAAGGACTACATAGTAACTTCTGTTTTTTTTAATAACTTAGGTTTGGCAATGTCCATGTATGATACGTTATAGATTTTTGAAATAAAATTAAAAATATTAATCTTGTTAGGTACCTAAACACGCACCTGTGCTCCCATTTAAGCGAGTCCGTATCTCTCACCGTTTCCGAGATCCCACTGGTGAGGGTCGAATTTAAAACACCCGGTATATGTTCAAACTAGCAAGTAGAAACCTGTTCCTGGATTCTTGGTATATCGCATACCTTGCTCAGCATCCCACACCTCACTATTCAATTCAACCAATAGTGAAGTACCTAAGGCAATCTAGATGCCACAATAGAACTTTTTTAATTCTAGTTAAACCATCTGAATGATTATTACGATTTTATAGAAAAACGAGTTACCGGATCTAAGCTTATATGAACAATTCTTCCTTAAATCAGCAGAAAAAGTCCTTGACGTCTGGCCTTATTAACATCCTGTATAAATGCTTCGCGCCTAAAATTCAACATAGATTTTATAAATTTTAATTTTCTAGAGATATTAATGATGGTTTCATAAAAACGCAAAATTTACTGTTCCCGAAAATTCTTTGCATATTTTTTACATTTCTGAAGTCATACATCATATCCACACTACTCTGCATTGTAGTACGTAACATCAACTTTGAAGACTCTGTATTTGGTCAGCTACCCGTGAATTACAAAGATCTTTTAATGTGATAAATCGTCGCCTAAAATTGCTGACCCCACAGTTTGGCAGTTTTCCGGTACGTTTAATATAAATTATAGATGACATGGTGCTGTCCATTCAAACATGTTTTGGTCGTAAATTCAGTGATTTAGCAAACTTCTAATCATTTTGGAATATCGTCTATAAATACATTTGTGGAATTAATTACTGTTATCGGTTTGCCTGGTCACAGTTTCATAGAATCCTTAACTTCCGGAAACCATGCGACGTTGCCAGTACCCATAGGATGTGATAATTTTAATTTACTAGTATGCGCCGAGAGCGAAGTGTATAGGAGGGGGCGCGGAATCAGTCGCCGAGATCGCATTAGACAAAAAGAGACACGTCATCGGACTGATTGTGGAACATAGGCGCAGTGCCTATGGTGAAATATCTTTTTTGTTGGATTAACTGTGGCCTTACAGTCGCTGATATGATTTTTCAAATCGAAAAAGAATTGTCAGGTTGAAATTTGACATTGATTTGACCAAACGCCTCTTATTTTCATTAATATCCACAAACACAACGTTATCCGCTAGATGGCGCCAAAACTGTGTTTCGATAAAGTATGAATATTTTATCTTTATCCTTGGAATGTGGAGACAAGCTTCCGTCAGGTGCAAGGAAAATATCATTTGTCTCACATTAGTAATTTGACATGAAATGTATGGTTAAAAAAAGAATGCAACTTTGTAAAAAATCCCACAAAGCTGAACATTTGTACAGACCTTGAACACACCATTGTGATTAATATGTCCTCGTATATCCGATGAGCAGTACCTTGTCCTATTTGGATTGAAATTTCAAAAATATTACGTTTGTATATATGTTTCAAAAAGGGAAAGAGATACGACAAAAATACTGATTTAGTGATCTGTGGATTCTAACGTAATCTTCTCCCCTTGTGAAGCATATACGAGGGATGTTTTGCATATAGAAACAAAGCAGGCCGCGCGGATCGAACGTCAGTACTGAATCTTAACCTGACTCTTTATTAAACTTAAATTCAAAGCTTCACAACAATACGTGCAATGAATTTTTAAGTGTCACCAAGTCATTAGAAAAATGGAACTCAACCAAGAACATTTTCGCGCCATAATTTATTACAACTTTCAGAGACAATTATCGCAATAGAAATGCTTTGCTGAGTTACTGTCTGTTTTCGGCAACGAAGCGCCACATCAGTCGACAATTTCCCATAGGTATGGAGAATTCAAACGTGGACGGGTGAGTCTTGGCGACGATCCCAGGGTGGGTGCACCAAAAACGGCAGTTACCCAGGAAAACATCGATGCTGTGCGCAAACTCATTATTGAAGATAGACATGTGACATATCACGAGATTGAGGCGTCCTTGAAGGTCTCAAAGACCTCAATTCAAAAAATTTTACATGAAGAATTATTAGTAAGAAAATTAGTTTCTCGTTGAATACCCCACCTGTTGACTGAAGAGCAGAAAACAGCCAGGGTTAATTGGTGTCAAAAAACGCTTGACCGTTTCAATTCCGGTAACTCAAAAAATGTGTACAGCATTGTTAGTGGTGATGAATCGTGGATTTACTGTTATGAACCAGAAAATAAAAGACAGTCGGCTGTTTAGGTGTTCCAACGTGAAGAAAATCCAACAAAAGTCATCCGTTCTCGAAGTGTTTCGAAAAAGATGGTCGGGACATTTGTGTCAAAAGCGGGTCATATTGAAACAATTCCTCTTAATGAGCAAAGAACTGTTACTGCGGATTGGTATACCACCATTTGTTTGCCAAAAGTCATCACCGAGCTTCGAAAAATCAACCCCGAAAGAAGAATCATCCTCCATCAAGACAATGCAAGCTCGCACACAGCCCAAAAAACAAGGCAGTATTTAACGAAAGAAAACGTGGAAGTATTGCACCATCCTCCATATAGTCCTCATCTAATTCCTAACGATTTCTTTACTTTCCCGAAAATTAAAAACATACTGCGTGGTCAAAGGTTCCAGTCACCAGAAGAAGCAGTTGACGCATTCAAAAATGCCGTTTTGGATCTGCCAGCAAACGAGTAGAATAAGTGCTTCGAAAATTGGTTCGAGCGCATGCAGATGTGAATTTATCTTAGTGGAGATTACTTCGAAAAACAATAAAATCGTTTAAAATTACCTACCATGTTGTTTTGTTTCCATATGCAAAACTTAAAAGACATCCCTCGTATTATGTGTGAGCCATCGACCATTCGTCGTATGTGGAAGCACTGATGTATGCGACTTATACTAAAATTCTCTATAAAAGTTGCCTGAATAGTTTTTTGTGTATCGTCGTTTTTCGTTTATGCGTTATTTGATTAATGGGATCTAAGGTATGGCTACGGCTCATACGAGGCATTTTTTATGTTATACGTTATCGATCGTTTTATATGACCTGAGAGACCACAAAATAAGGCTTCAGTCCAAGAATATATGAGAAGATTTGATGTATATTCAAGATCTGCACCAATTTTGAGCTTTGTGGGAATTTTTCCAAACCTAGTTTTTATTTTGACTGGAGTATCAGAGGATTTATTATAAATAGCACCCTGTATCTGTTGTATCGTATTTTATCACTACGTTACAAGCAGATCTAGCTTCACAGAAATTAAAGTCACAGCAATACGTCTTCTAATAATACTACACAGCTTTGACATAGAGCTTTTCGTATATGTATAGCTTCCTGTTTCACGCTTCGGGCTGAGACGATTTGAAATTTCTGGCTCGATAGCACTTCTAGAGTGTCAGAAGAATTTTCCTCCTACATTTTGAAGAATATGCACGCGGACTCTTTTAGTCTTTCTTTCAGTACCACAGTCTGCCATTTTGTAGAAGGACGTATCATTCTTTTCAAAAAGGTAATAATCCTCCCTCACGTTATTTTTTGAACGAGTCAAGTTGGCAATTTCACATTCGCGATAACGAAACTGATAGGTTGTTACTAGATTTTACTGTAAAAGTCATAATTGAAAATTCCAAGCGCCATCTTGCAACATTTTTGTAAATGAAATACCACTTTTTGGGGCTCCTTGTGAGTGTATTATAACCTTAGAATATAAATTCACGATCTTTCAAAATGCCGGAGCGCAGACTGTCAGGTTGAGCCATCTAATCATTAAAACGTATGATATATAAATATGCTTCTCTATGAAAGATCTATCTGAATGGAGCGTTATGTTTTAAAATACTGACAGTTTAAGTTGTTTCTTTATAAATACAAAATTCCGTATTTTAATCATAAGGAGCTTGAAAATGAGACGTCATACGACCCCTCATTCTATTTAGGAGTATTCCAAGATGGTGCTTTGCTGCCATCTTGAACTGGCCCTTGTACGTTAATATATAATTTTCATGCATCCATTAAATTATATGAAAACGGGGGTCTTGTGGCACATAATTTCGAAGCTCCTGACGAGTACTTTATGACCCTAGAATATAAAGTCAATACCTTTACCTACTACAAAATGGTGGTGCATTTAAAAATTACCTGAATACATTGACATTTAACTTGATAATTCGAATAAATACGTTGAGTTCAGTTTAGAAGATGCTGGAAATGGTTGCCTGGAACTTGACACAATAACACCCGGTCCGTAATTTCGCGTCGAACATTTTCAAACATAGTAACATCCCAATTTCTACAAATATTTCTTATTCTCAGCCGTGTATCCAATATTGAAGCAGGTTCAGTTTCGTACAACTTTTGCTTCAAATAGCCCCATTCAAAAAAAGTCTAAAGGTGTCAAATCTGGCGAGCTAGCTGGCCATTCCACAGGACTTCGACGGCCAATCCCACGAAATTGTTATCTAAATAACTCCTAACTTGTCTGTAGTAGTGTGGTGGAGCACCATCTTGCTGGAATACAATATCAGTATTAAATTCATTAGGATTCGCTTCGATGATTTCGGTGATTAGAGGGTCAATAGTATTTTCCAGCATATCCAAATACAGTTCCCCGGTTGAAGTTTGTTCGATGAATAGAGGCCCTACAATACGATTCCCCAATATCCCAGTCTATGCACATTACCGTGGAGAAAAAATGTACATTCATCACTAAAACAAATATTTTGGATATAGGTAGGATGCCGTGCAATGGTTTCCATCATAGTCTCGCAGAATTCTGTTCTTCGATCAGGGTCATCTTCAGTTAGCTGATGTACCATTTGAATTTTGTATGTGTGCTATTTCTCTTTCAAAAGTCTCCATACAGTAGAAGGACAAACCTCACATACATTTGCGATGGAGGAAGTAGACTGTTGGGGATTTACTATCATCTCACCAATTATTTGAACTTGCTTTTCTTCCGGGATGGTCGAATGGCCTGGGGGTTTTTTGTTGTTTAGACTACCTGCTGTAAATTTAGATACAAGTTCCCTTAAATATTTTCTACAGATAGGACGATTCGGGAAACGATCATTAAAAATCCTTTCGGTCTCGTGAAAGTTATGCGTCGCACCATAAATAAAAATCGCTTCGATTTTTTCTTCCACTAAAACCAAAAACTAAATACGAATATTTTAACTGTACAATGATGTTTGTTCCCGTACTGATATTCTTGTCACTGTCAACAAAAAATAACAAAACAAGATTTTGTTCAAGTAGTTATTAAATGTACCACCATTTTGTAGTAGGTAAAGGTATTGACTTTATATTCTAGGGTTATAAAGTACTTGTCATGAGCTTTACAATGATGTGCCACAAGACCCGCGTTTTCATATAATTTTCTTTGCAAGATGGCGCCCAGCGGCCATCTGGACATTTTCATCTGTCAATTTTACTCTAAAATATGTTATCCACGCATCAATTTCATTACCTGAAGTTTTAATTTTTTGAAATGATCCGTTCAAAAAATCAAATGGGTGGGGGACACAAAAGCACTGTATATCTCTTTTCTCAAACTTCAGTAAGAGCGCAAACACATTTTACTACCGCAGTAATTCTTGTTTGGTCGGCAACTTCTTAGCTAATTTATTTGAGCTAGATCTTGCATTCTGAAATAGCCAAGAATCAATCAAGAAGCAACGAGTGTCTGTTGAAAAACATTACCAGAGTCAACAGACCTTAAATAAAGCTGGCCGAATATACAGGTGTCCGCAAAGTTGGGGTTTTCCTTTACACGACGTGTAGATCTTGAAAATATAAGCAATTTTTCTTAGTACCATATACACCAATGTCTTAAGGGAATCGAGATAAAGGGCTCTGCAACAGCAAAAATATCTGAATACCGTCCTGTAGCCGCGACATCCCCGGGTGGTACTAGGACACTAGCTCAACTCGACGACAGAACTGGGTCGGGGTCAGTGTGTCAGGTCAGTATACAACCTTCAACCGACATTTACGGTCACGCGTGTAGAGGTAATCCCGCAGACGAGAATCCCTCGACAAGCACTAGAGGCGTGGCTAGAGAAGTGCAAGTATCAAAAACTAAAGTGTGGCAAACGCTGCGTGAAGAGGGGCTGTATCCCTTTCACGTCCAACGTGTACAAGCCCTTCAACCTGACGATTTTCCAGCAAGAGTGCGGTTTTGTGAGTGGTTGTTGCATCAACATGACAATAATCCGGAATTTTTGAAGTGCATATTGGTGACAGACGAATCTACGTTCACGCGTAATGGGGTGAATAACTTTCGCAACACTCATGTTTGGTCAGTAGAAAATCCGCACGCTGTCCGTCGGGCACATTTTCAACAAACATTTTCGGTGAATGTTTGGGCTGGCATGGTGAACGGTATGCTCATTGGACCATTTATTCTCCCAAATCGATTGGACGGGATGCAATATCTAGACTTTTTACGCAACATTTTTCCTTCCTTGTCTGCCTGCGTCTGCTCGGTAGCGCATCAGCTGATTTCATTCATTTTCTGTTGGAGCGGTATGATTTCGGGCAGAGACGTACTTAGCCCTTCTCGTCAACTGGAGAGTGAGTACTTTTTCCTTTATTTTTTTTTACTTGGTCGCCCTCGTTTCACTACACATTACCTTTGTTATTTCAAGGGTAGTTGTTTCTGAAAAGGAAAACCCCAACTTTGCGGACACCCTGTATAAATAACAACATTATAAAATTCAAAAGATAAGTACCACTCTTGCAACTATGTTATATCACATAATACGAAAATATTGCGTAACGAACTGCAAAATGTTATTTTACTTATCCGTGTTACAGAAAGGTTCTCCCCAAAATCATGCATGAGTACTATGCACGTATTTTAGCGTAAAAGTACTGGCTGGAAATTTCAAGATGTCAGTCTTTAGTTTGAACGGAATGTCCCATATTTTATTAGATATTTAGATAGGTACTTCCAAAGGAAGGCAGGGGACATAACAACATCATAGCGTCTTGATGATTAGACTTGTCCAGCCGTCATCTTGAAATTTTCGACTGGTATCTCGAACAAGGAAGCACCTTTGTAGCATCGACGCCCAGGCAACCTTTTATGCAACCAGAATATCGGGAGCATTCGCGGCGCATCGAGAGCGTTCGACATTGACGAGAGTGCGTGCTCCTCGAATGCATCGATTGAAGATAAATATACGCGGAGATGCCAGGTTGAATTTGTGAATTAGGAAGTTTCCTATAGGCGAAAATACTGTCTGTGTTACTTGCATCTGATAATATAACTAGTATCTTTGACAAATCTGAAAGAATTATTCCAATAACTTTAAATTTAAGGAAGTTATGGCATTTTCTGTGTTGGCTGCTGTAGCCGATCGGCCTCGCGCGTCGAGGTTCGGTAGTGACGTCACATGACGGAACGTCGTGAGTCGGTAGTGAAGCGATCGGACTACATGACGGCATGTCGCGTACATCGTTGGCGCTTAAGCTGACAAGACTTAATTTATTGTTTGAATCTTGGCGTAGACTGTTGTATGGTAGTATATAGAAATTAAAATGGAAAAAGGTTTTTTACGTGTCGATTCCACAAATCTTTTGAAGGTAGACATAATAATGGTACTGAATTTCTTCACAAACAATCCACTTTATGTCAGTACGGAAATACGTAAGTAAGTAAATGTATGATTTATTCTATACAACTCTGATAACGTGAACCCATTTTTTCAACCCTTTGCCTGCGACTATACCATACTGTGGACTTATAAAAGTGTTTAGAGTCATCAACTTTACGTACGACGCGTGTTGTCAGTGGCGCCAATAGGAATTGATGGCCGTTAGGTGTTTCTTTGTTTGTTTATTTTAGATTTATTTAGCATTAATCCTACAATATCCATATTACACAATATATCCCAAAATATATTGTCTTCAAGACTACATATTTTTATACAAAATTTCACTACTATGAATTCTGGTTTTCCATGAGATATTTTTTCAATTTCCCTTTGAACATTTTCAAACTGACTCACATCTTGATATCATTACTTCACAGCATTTTAATAATTCTTTCGTAACATTTCACGATGTCCATTTGTTGACCAGGAGTATAATCAATGATTCGTCATTCATTTTTGGGTATTGATAAAAGCAAACAGTATCATTGCAGTTTTGAATACGACAAAAAGGAGAAAATAGCAATCAAGCTAGAATACAGTGGTTGTGCTGTGCAAGAGGGTGGCTGTAAGCATGGTGTAGCACTAAATGTGGCTGCACAGAAGAAGCGAAGAGCCACCATACACTTCCGTGAAGTGCTACTAGACAAATGCCAGATTATCTATTATTGGCAGTGATCTAAAATTCATAGAAGCCTCTCAGATGATTACACATTAAGCCCACACTTGACCGACGCCTATGCGTTTGAACAGTGTTCCCCCTACAGCCACAAGATGATCACGGTACATATACATTATCTCGAAATGAAAGCAATAATCAAATCTATTTCTGTTCTCCTTTAAACCATTTAGATTCTTGACCTTATCATGCGATTCATACAGACTAAGACTAATAATAATTAGCTAAATAGCTGCTTACATCAAAATGGGATTCACAGCAAAACAACGTTGATGTTTCCGACAGCGGCAATTTATCGTCCCTATTCATTACCTTGCACCACTTCTTTCTAATAGTTCCCTGTTTTGGCACACAGAAAAAAATGTTTATCTGGAGCTGATATTATAGTATTTGTACACCTAGGTACAATAAAATATTTGCAGGTTGAAGGTTTGACCCACTTTTTACTCATTGTTAATAATAGGGGGAAGCGTGTGTGACGCGGCGCGGCGGGCGCATCTCCTTGCAGTGGTGCTGCGCTGATAAGCTTCCGTCATGTGATGTCATTGCTCACTCGTACGGCCCACCACACGGTTCTCCAAATAATAAACTTCTGACTAGCGTAACTTTGTTATTTTTCAAGATATTCAAAAAAAAAATTCAGCGCTGTACTTCATTTTATTTAGACTATCATTTTGAGTGTCTTTTGAAAAATAGGAAATTTCCTGATTCCATGATTCGCGTTGCAGGACCTCAGCGGAACGTCTGCGCGGCTACTTCCGCTTCAGCAACCGGAAGTTACGTCACTCATGCGGTACCGCGGTGACAGTAGCTGAAGGTACGCCATCTAGACCTCGTGGAGGTGCCAAGAGGGCCCCAAGGGACTCTATCATGCAACACTTAGAAGAAGGCTTCTCTGACACAAACAGCTCTCATCACGACTTCAGCTCCACCTGATCGACAAGAGACACATTCAGGTCGGTATTTCGTACAGCGAAATGGACACTAAAACAATAAAGCTTAGGAAGTGTTTGTTTGTGTAGGTTTTTTTATTACACCTCCACTATTTCACAGATTTTTAAAATTATCCAACTATGATTCTACAGCACACTGCTGCCCAAATTTCATCAGAATCGATTCATCCGTTGTCGAGAATAAGATGAAACCTACAGACAGATTTTGTTGATAATTTTCCGTCATGAAGATATAAAAATGAATTTCTCCAAATTATAAGCATATTCGCGATTACATTGCTCACTAGGATCGCTGTGAGCGTCCATCTATGGAGGAATGGCTCAACTACGCGCAGTGCTGGTTGCATATGTTTTGTGAAGCCGAGTAGTTTGTAGTTTTCATCGCTGAGAAGAAAGTTGGTTGAATACCAGGGTGGGCCAAAAATTCGTTAACATTTAAATCTAATACACCATGCAAACAGTCGTAATGGATCGCTTCACGAGGCCGCAACGCGCTTACTGTGTGAAACAATTTTATTTAAACAACAGTTCGCTCATTACTGTGAGACGCTTATTTCGCGTTGAATACAGTTTACACGACTTAAGTCAGTGTCCGGGTGCTTCTTTGATAAAGAAATGGGTGGCAAAGTTCGAAGAGACGGGATCTACCCTGAATGTGAAGCAAACCGGCGGCCCACGGACTGCTCGGAGCGAAGAGAACGTGCAGCAAGTTTCCGCTTCTGTTCAACGTGATCCAGATTTATCGACGCGCAAACGTTCGGCTGAATTAGGATTAACGCGCACATCATTACGCCGTATTTTGAGATTAGATTTGAAATGACATCCCTATAAGATCCAGATAGTGCAGGAACTGAAACCTGATTATTTAAATTTGCGCAAGTCGTATACCGGAACGATGTTAGCTCGATTCAGTAATGTTGACAATCTCTTATTTTCTGACGAAGCCCATGTCCACCTCAACGGACAAGTGGATAAACAGAATTGCAGGTACTGGAGCAGCGAAAATCCCAAATCTAAACACGAGAAGCCACTTTACTCTCCTAAAGTAACTTATCGGCTTAAATTTTATCAAAAGGAATCATTGTGCCCTACTTCTTTGAAGATTCTCGCGGCCATTCAGTTACTGTTATTTCTTCTGAGTCTGTGAAAATGTTACGGGAGTTCTTGGCACCGATGCTACTGGAATTTGCTGGCTATAATCTTAACACATGGTTTCAACAAGATGGAGCCACGTGTCACACATCCAACGTCCCTGTCGGTGGTCAAAGAAATGTTTCGGGAAAAGCTCATTTCCAGACGAGGCGACATCCCATGGCCACCCAGAAGTCCAGATCTATCCCCACCAGACTTTTTTATGGGGTTATTTAAAGAGTGGTGTCTACATCAATAGACCAAGTACACTCCGTCAACTAAAAGAAAACATCAACGAAGAGATGTCGGCGATCTCGCAGTCTTTATGCCGACGAGTATTCGAAAACTTCGGTACACGTTTAGAAGCGTGCAAAAATCGTAACGGTGGTCATTTAGATGATATGATTTTCTAGAAATGAATTCCAACTAATTAGCTTTCTTGTGAATAAACAATTTTTAAAATATGTCAAAAGTTTTTTAAATAGGATTTTTTCAAATGTTAACTAATTGATGGCCCACCCTGTATTATTTTCATTGCTCACCTTCGCTCAAAACTTAATCACTTTCCAAGAAAAACATTACAATAGTAACCCTACACCTTTACCAAAAAAAAATTTTTTTTTGAATTTCAGATCCATATGTATGTAAACGATGTTGTAATCAGCTTCAGAAAACGGTATAATCGTTTGTCTTATGTTTGTATTATTATCTAAGGATAAACAGCAAATCCATAATGTAATTTGTTTTTAGCATGTTTTAGATTTTTTATAGATTTGTGGCAGAATTTTTCTTAGCAATGCACTCGTCCAGGGCGCCAAAAACTATTGAGCCTGTGATAACACTTGCCTATACGTAATTTTTATTTCTAGTTCTTGGAACTCCTATAATCAACTCAAGATCTTCATCGTACTTAAATCTGTTCCACAGTAATATTCATAGTCTTCCATACCCATTTCTTTGAATACGTATAATAAACGGTAAAATAAACGGTTAATATTTAGCTTTGATATATAAAGAGATTGAAAAGTTAGAATAGGTCCAAAATGGCAGCTACAAAACTTCCCAGCTATGACGCCATTTATTCTGTAAGCGCACATGCGCTAACAAATTCGAACTTTTCGTTTTCTTTTATAATCAGAACCAGTGCAGAACCGGTTCTCAGTGCCGAGTTAGAACAGAGAACTGTCAAACCGGTCCCACACGATGTGGCGAATGCCTTACAATGTTGGACACATCGCCATATCGTGTGGGAGAACGCTGACAGATTACATGTGTCCAACGTTCGCCACATGGCACGTTCGGGCTCTTGTCGGTAAATTTGACCCGCGTCAAAGGACGTTACAACGGTGGAAGCATGTTTCGTTACGCTCCCACACGAGATGCCATGTGTTTGATGGTTTTAGGTTAGAATCAGCAGCGGCGAAAAAATAATGTACGTTCCGTAACTAACTTTTGAGGAGAATTAATTAGATTAGTATACATACAAAGCACAGGCTGTCATAACAACACATTTTTCATATTGCCAATATTTTGTACGTTTCGCAGGTGAGTTATGGCTGGCCGGAAGGATGTGAGATTTAGTGAATTATAAATTATCAAGTGCTTACAGTTGTTTCATTAAAATGTCCTGTCGCAATGCAAGACTGGTTGAGAAATATATTGACTTGCATTTCATAACTAACGAAATTATTTTTCGGCGCTCGAAAAAATTGTTTCATCGTTCATTTTGTATAATTTTTCCTTCAGTTGTAAAGATTCAAGCGCGACACTGACACCGATAAAAGACGTTGGCGCCACCATGCGTCGAACGTTCGAGACTAAAAAGTACATCCCATCGTGTAGGAGTCACACTTGCCAATTGTGGGGTGTCGAACGTTGTAAACAACGCATTACGGTCTCGGTCCCATTTTCTGCCGGAACGGTTCGATGATTTGTTTGAACAAAGCTAATATTTTGGCGTAAAAGTGACAGTTGAAATTCTCACGATGACATGCCAGGTTCCAAAGGGAAGAATTTCCAGTGAATCGCTTATAACTCAACGACTAATCATGAAAAAGCTCTAGTATGCTGTATCAATGTTCTTATGTTGGAAGATTAAAGTCTAACATACGAGACTCCGCGAGAGCTGGAAGGGTGAGAGACGCGAGACGGAAGATAGGTGGTCCGAAGTCATAGGCGGCGTGAATTAATGTGCGGAAAGCGGAAATAAGATATAACAATAAATTAATAAGACGTAACAATAAATGAATAAGCAATTATTGTCATTAACAAATTGAATGAAAATCAATTGAGTAGGTAGTCGTCTTACCGTGATGGTGTCTTAGTGTCAAATGTTCGCCTCAAAATTGCTCATATTCAATTCACTTCCAAACTATCCCCGCACTTGACAATGTCCCTTGTCTACGATCATCTGAAGTTATATCCCTAGCACACAAACACAACACTCAAACTAAGGAGGTGGCATCACATAGTCATTGTCACTATCCTCACTAGTATCTAACAAGCTGCCATCGCTTTTTTTATACTCCAACTACCACGAAGGCCTAAGGCCTAAACACCCATTGGATACCGTGGGGCTATTGTGGGATACAGGGGAAAGGGGGAACGCGACACGGACTCTAGCGAGGGAACACGTGTGCATTCTGGCTCCGCCTACGAGATCCGCCGGGTGGTACCTCCGCGTTCGACAGTCAGAGACAGTCTACTACCTACGGACAATCACAACATTCATAGCAAGAGAAAAATTTCTCCTGGTACGGGATTCAAACCCGCACAGCGCACGGCGACTTATCAGGAGACCAAAGAGTCTACTACTGCGGCCACCGCTGCTGTCACTCGTTTCTCCCAAGTTAATAATTATCTCTTCCTGTATATCTTCTATTAGCCGATCTTTCTTCCAATATCCATCTTCAATTTTGATGACGTGTTGTATAACTTTTCGCCAGTCATCAGTGGTTACAGAATTGATCGCATTAGTGGTTACCTCATTTAACGTTTTCAGGGTAAATTCGCCGCTAATGTTGTGGCTTCTAATAAAATATTCCACCTGTGCCCAAATTAGCTCAATAAGGTTAAACTCGCACAAGTAAGGTGGTGTTCGGAGTGCAGTATGGCCAAAGCTTCTAATAAAGTTATCAATTCTATAATTCTTACAATCAGGTGGAGGCTTGACCAACCATTCAACTATTTCCCGTTTTAACGATGACTCTGTTGGTGGTTTGTCTTCTAAAACTGAGTGATAAGGGAGCATTATCTAAAACTAACACACTGTTTGGAGGAATATTAGGAAATAGCTTTTCAGTCAACCATCGTGTGAAATTTTCCTGGTTCATTTGACCATGGTAATCCCCAGTAGCTTGGCCAGCTTTAAAGGTGAGACAGGCGTTCGGAATAAAGCCATCTTGCGAACCAGCATGAACAACGATTAACCGTCCTGAAAATAAACACGGATAATTTATGTCTAGTATTACCTGTTGAACTTATGTTGCTTACAACACCCACAACTTCTTCACTCTACCAACATTCTTTTAGTGTTAAGTCGTTGTCGACCCATGTTTCATCCAAAATAAATTCCTTCTTCCCGGTACTTTTTTATGCTTTTCAAATACTTGAACCTCCAGTGTAAAATCAATATTTTCCTTTTATTGTGGCATTGGCGCCAGTAAAACCCATTTGCTTCAACAGCCGCCTCAAAGTTTCTTCGTTATATGGAAAGACCATTTCATTACGGACTTCTACCAGCAATTTGCGATATGTTGGCACCACCTTGTACTGGCAATAGAATTTTTCTACCATCTTGCGTATGACGTTAAAATCCGCCTTGTCTGTCTTCTCAATTATTGAAGGAGGAGGCCTCTTTTTTCCAGGAGAAGACAGCGCTTGTCCTGATTTGGAGCTCTTCCTTTCCCGATCTTCGTTCCTAATACTAGAAATGGTCCTTTCACTCACATCAATATAAAATGCTGCTCTAGCATTTCGAGCTACAAGTGGGTGAACGAGAGCATTATCCGAGGGTTCCTCATCACATCCATTTATTACTTTGGCTATTACTTCCCTCGCCCGGCTGTGAATAACTCTACCTTTCTTCGATTCCATTATTGACACAAATAATTCAGTAACGCAAGTAGACAAGGCAACGCTTTAAATACTGTTTACCCGTTTACCAAATGCCCTGCTTCCACGCCTATCGAGCTAGAGTAACGCCCACTTGCCACCAGGCCCAGTTTCCACCAGTCAGGTGGACTATGCGCTACTGAGTTGCCAAGATGTGACGACATCGTAGATTTTTCTTGTGCTTGGTATGACATTTTTCACAATAGTAGTCCTCAAATGATAAGTGTCTATATGTATATATATATATAAAAAAATATCATATCTCATATAATATTTGCTCTATAATATTTCATAATGATTACAGTCACAATATCAGCGCATATTTCCATGTTTTACGCGAAACGAAATACGTCTGGCAACATCCCATATTTTTTGCCCGCATTATTTTGCCTCGCAAACTCTGGTGTAGTAGACATTTTATCTGAGCGTACAATAAAATATTGGAGATTCCGCTTAAGAAGCTTTTATGTTTTGATATTGTTTCAATGGTTTGATATCTTATTACATATTTATATAGATTCTTCCTAGAAGATTCCTTCTAACATTGGATGTTGAGTTATGAGCGATTGATTGACAGCCTGACAGTCCATCGTTTTGACAGATGCTGATTTTATATTGTAGGGATCTAGGGTTACAAAGTATACATAAGGAACTCCAGAATCAGGTATCACATGATCCCCATTTCGTTTAAAATATGTTGCAATTCGGCGCACTACTACCGCCGCAGTCTTGAAATTTCCAACTGGCACTTTTCTGAAATATCGTATTTTATGGGTCAATTTCATCAACCCAAATTTCAGCTTGACCCGATTAAAAATAAGGGAGAACCATTTCGAAAAGCAGTGGATACAAAACCACGTCACATTAACACCAGCTGCGATACTTCTTATCTACTAAGGAGAACACTCATTTTCCACAGATGTTAGATGACTGCGTTTCATCAAAAAACAAATGTTTCCTTTCTTAAACAGAAAAACAACAGGGGGTTAGCGTCGTATACGTGGTTCTTAAACATGTTCCCTCCATGCTTGGTCGTTGGAACCTTTTCAGCTTTTTGCGAATTCGTATAATTAGACAAAGAGAAAATTGGCTAATATCAGAATTGACAAAATGGCTGGAAAGCGAAAATGATTGGGTGAGATTGTAGCGAAAATCCACAAGTTCGTATTCACATACATTAATTGAGAATCGAGTCAGTCTACTTGGCTTCCTTTATTTCTTTTTGAAAGGGGATACGCTCGTAGTCGCAGATAATCATTTTATGCATGAGTGCTGGAGTCTATGGACGATCTACACAGAATATAAGGCAGATAAAAGTAATATAAATGCGCTTCTATGATAAGAACTGTTCTACTGGCATATCTGTTGCGAAAGCACGATGTGCTAATGAACGCTTATAGCCTTTCTTTAGAAGACATTTTTTGAACTCCGCTTGGTTTATTAATTCAATAGCCTTCTTGAATTATTACTACTCGTATTGAGGGTAATTTTCATATGTTATACGTTATATGTTTCAATTCGACTCATACCATTGCGATCTTGATTTGAGGTAGAACTTTAAAATATACACATCGACCATCAACTTCATTTTTTCTTATAGATGATATATATATATATATATATAACAAATAGAGAAATAACGGGTAAATTCCGCAAAAAAAAGGAAAGTGAATTCTAGCAGAAAATAGGATAGCTAACCCGAGCGATACGTATTTCTGCTTGGCTTCATCTGGCCCGAAATGAATGCACATATGCAACTACAAAAGTAGAGACACATGCCCATACATCCGGATACGGGTGTAACCTGAGGAAACAAAGATGGAGAGGAAAAAAAAAGACACACGAAGTCCACAACAAGAGCCAACCTACACATTGTAGTATCAAATGGCTAAAAGACCTAGAATTTTCAAGGCGACAAATAACCACAACCACGCGGCCGGTTATAGCCACTTGCTGTGGTACTTCAAGCCCAAAGGATGTACAAAGAGTAAATTATCATGCGGAGAAAGGTGGTTGTGGTTATTTGTCGCCTTGAAAATTCTACTACAAAAAAAAGTAGATGCATATGGCCTTACATCCGGATACGGATGTAACCTGAGGAAACGAAAATGGAGAGGAAAATAAAATGATACGCGAAGCCACAAACAAGAGCACATTGTAGTATAAAATGGCTAGAAGACATCGAGTTTTCAAGACGACATGTAACCACAATCACGCGGCCGGTTATAGCTACTTGCTGTGATACTTCAAGCCCGAAGGGTCTACAAAAAGAACAGGATAATGCAGATAAAGGAATATACGAGTAACAAATAGAAAAATAATGGGCAAATTCTGCCAAAAGAAGGAAAGTGGATTCGAGCAGAAAATAGGATAGGTAACCCGAGCGATACGTATTTCTGTTTGTTGGGTTCATCAGTGGATTACCTATCCTTTGCCCGTTATTTTTTTATTTGTTATATACCTTTATCCGCATGATCCTGTTCTTAATATATATATATATATATATATATATATATATATATATATATATATATATATATATATATATATTGCCAATTGCTAATGACAATATTGACAATGACAACGCTGTCCTGTCCAACCCGACGCCCATTAATTCTTCAACTAATGAGAATGACAGTACTACGGTTCTATTTCCAGAGTTCATTATACCGTCTGTATAATTCATCTAATTGTCGCTTTGCTTGTAAATCAGTTCTCACAGTCAACAGTGTGTTTTCCAAAATGAAGGATAGGGTTCAACCAACACTGTCTATCGCATTAATTGCAACAACTGTAATTTAGTTTACGTAGGCCAAACATCGAGATCACTGAAAGGCAGGATAACCTCAGACAAAAGTGACGCCAGATTACATCCAGAGAGATGTGCTCTGGCATCACATATTAACACCACAGGTCATTCTCTGAGTTATGGCAGTATTAAGGTTCTTGACAAGGAACCAGAACTCTCAAAACGTCTATTTTTAGAAATATCCCACATTTACATGACAGATCATTGCATGAATAAAAAAGCTGATGTTAAACAGCTCAGTGTCATTTATTCTTACTTGTTGAATTACGAAAATTTAGAACGTCTACATATCCCAGTTGATGCAACGTCCCCCCAAAATTAAAACACAATTTCAATTATTTATCCTGTTAATTGAAACATTGCCCTCGCGGTAATAATAAATTTTAATATATTTTCGTACAACCCATCTTTTCACTCGTACACTCATATAAATAACACTTTTTCCAGAACAAATTTAATCCACCATTTTGGGAATTAGGATGAGGTTTCACCGAGCGTCCCTCGTATACACTATCCCTGAAGTTTGGAAATGATGTTTACATTTCCACATTCCTTCGGGACAATCACCTGTCATCTGTCGACGCATCATTCTTCCGGTTCGCTCATTTTCTTTAGGTGAAACAGATGTAGGAGGTTTGAAGAGACTTTGCCGGTTTTTTTCCCCAAAATTGCTTTTCGATAATTTCCGGTGTATTGATATATAGTGTTAACACCTAACGATGATTTCCGTCGTTATCAATAAACCCAATCTGTCCGTCCGTTTGGTTTTATATTTGTAACAAGTCCTCTCATGCACGCGTTCGTTTCCAAACACCATTTGGCTGCAACCTCAGCGACGAGTAAGTTGTCTGATAATTTAAATCCTTCCCGTATTGGTTACTAGCATCATAAATGTGTTTTCAGCTCCTGAAGATGGCTCCATAGAGAACGCCGAAAGCTCGAGATTACTGTTAAAAGAGTTTACTAAAGCCTAAAAAAAGTTTGTCAGTTCCCCAATTGGCAATTAATTGTATTTTTTGCCTAACTGGTCGTTGGCAACTACTGCTCGCATTATATATATAATCCCGGTATATATATATCATGGCGTGGATTAATATCATGAAACTTCTGAAACATGAAAAACTAATCTTTCTATAGTTGGTCTTAACTCATCGAATAAAAAGAAAGATAATTCTTACCTTTTTATATTATTTATAGGTGGTCATGAAAAAAATTGTAAAACTTTAAGAAACTGATACAAACATTTTGGGTGAAAAAGACGATGTTGTAGGCTTAGTAAGTATGCGGCGTTTGAAAAATCCCACACTCCATGCAGAAGAAACCGATAGGACAATACTGCCGAGAGCTTCTACCTGAGAGTGGCTACAAAAAGAGACGGTGATGGTAATCGTGGGAGTTCCGCAGGCTTCATTCTAGGGCCATCGATTTGGGACGTGTTCTATGATGGAGCTGGAAATTCGCTCAATAGGCAATGTTGACGACCTGGCGATGCGACGATAGTGAATAACACGGAGAGAGGTATATTAAAAAGGCTTTTGGCTTACGGAATCCATACGAATGAAAGATAATGGATTGAAATAAGCTCCTGATGAGACGGGAGTGGACATATTTTCCTGCAGACAGAAGCTGGTTTCACTGACTGTAGGGCTGGTTAATGCCGAAACTCTAAGCCAAAAGGCGAATAAATATCTCAGAGTGTGACTCGACAAAAACCTTAAAATGGCGGAACACATAAGGCGCACTGTTATGGTAAAAATAAAGTCGTTGGATCCTTGATTCAGCTAATGTCATCTGGGGGATGCCCCAGTAGAGAGAGGTGTAGGATCTTGGCTGGGATGGCAAACGCAATTATTGTCTATGGCACGGCTTGGAGGAAGAAGAAATATAGGCAGTTAACACTCAGAAGGTGGAGTCGTACTGCGCGTGATAAGCGCTGAATGGGTCCACAGATGCATTGGTGGTGGGGGCTGGTATTCCGCCTGATTTGCAGACTGAGGAAAAATGTGCGCTCTATCAGAAGAGATGAGTTGCATCTGACCATGATGTATCTAGAAGGCTGATTCCGGATAATACAACCTGGAATGATAAAGGAGCGGTGCAGATAGCTTACTATACTCGTACTGCACAGTCTCTCACAGGTCATGGTCGCTTTGACAGCTACCTGAAGGGGTAGGAAATAGAGAGTACCCGAACTACGTATACTACAATAAAGACTAGGATACTGGAACTTTAACCCGACCAAAAAAAGTTTATTTCATTCCACATGTTTTTGAAGACTTAATGTCATGGCATCAAAAGCGAAAGAGACGCTGAGCCCAGAAATTTTTTTCAGTAAACCTTTTTGTCAGCTGATCAACTGTGATAATACTCTATGGACTGTGAGTAACCCTTCACCCAGGTAACAGTTATATTGTTGCTAAAGGAAGCACCTACAAGTGCGAAGCGCCAATTTGCTGCAGATCTCGTTTGCAGCACTTGGAGTCCCCTGCTATCCATGCAGATGTTTGATGCCTATAGTTTCGTAGTCATCCGCTGTATGCAATAAAAAGTGCTGCAAACGTGGTTTGAGGTAATTCCTTGAATTTGTTTATAATTCACTTCTCCATATTTCTCTCCTCTTCTCTGAAACCCTGTCACTTTATTCCAAGATACAATATTGCCCTAATAACGAAAAGACAGAGCAAGTTGGCAGTAATCAAATTGTTATATTTCCTCTATTAAGTTTGCAGAAGCCCGTTCAAATGAACTACAAGCTTCAAGCATGCCTTATCTGAGATGACAGTATTGACTAAAATGCTTTTAAAACAAAAATTAAGTTATCAGATTTACGCTGAAGAAATTATACCAGCTTCATTGGAATTATGAGCTAAAAATATACCGCAAGGAAAATTGGATAATTAGCAATGCGACATAAAAGGTGTCGGCGTAGGTTCGTTTGTGGACAAAATCATAAAAGTGCAGTGAGAAAAAAGGTATACTTAGCTCAAAGCCACAGTTTTACTTCTAATGCCGATAGGCAAGAAAAATATAATCTGACAAAGAACTATGCTTCATTCTTATGAGGAAACTGATTCCGGTAGATTTGCTCCAAGCTTTGAGTTTGTGTTGCCCAAGGGATGCTTATCAGATGTTTCAATTGCATCAACATGATTTGAAGTGATTCCGGAAGGCTTAGAAGTTGCGAATGAATGTCTTATCCAGAGACACCTAGAAGTCGGAATTATTATTGTAAGGCGTATTAACATTTACTTTCATTTTGCTTAGTACCTCTCAAATTTGGAGAAATATACTACGGGGTATTTCTTGAAAAGTACTGGTGTTACTAGTTTCTAGATCATCATTTTAGGGGTTGTAAACAGTAATGAAACATTTATCGATCCAGTAGTGAGAATGTCTGAACTATCAAAATAATGTTTGATTTTTCGTAGTAGGAAGTCAAAGTTTCCTTCCCCTACAAAATTCATTTCTGCACCCGCCACTGGGGAAAAGAATAAAAACAGACGAAAGTGCTGTCGCCACAGGCAAAAGTGCAACATCCAACGGAATGAAGAATTGTCACTTAATACGTCATTTGTATTATATTGGGGTTTGAAATGGCAGTATCAGGAGCGACACTATAAACATCTCTAATTTACTTAGTAAGTTAAGCTAATTCAGAAATGCTAACTACTTAAGGTGTTAGTATTTAGAAACTACACCGCGGACAATATTACGCAAGTGGTGTAAATTGCATGATTTTTTGGGACATTTGGCAGCAATGAACAAGGTGAGAATGTTCTACCCTGAAAAAGTGTCTGTCTCCGTTGTGCTGTGCCGAGTGCCCAAATCAACAAAGAGTAAGTCCGAAACTGCACGCATGCGCAGATCGCGCGCTAGCTCTATCTCTCTTACTCCCCTACAGAGGATCTATAAAAGAATGTATCAATCCTGGCGGTCCTAATAAGGATAATGCAAAACTGTTACCGATTTATTGCATCATCGGTCCTTGTGCGAAGTTTCAAATTTATCAAACTTCTGGAAATTGGTGAAAATTATGCTCAAAGATTCCGTTACATGCATACATACATACAGACCAAGCTTATAATAAAAGCGTGTTAAAAACGGCAGTCACAATTATGATTGGTCAATGAGACAGCCAATCTTATCATTCGATTCTATCACATCAATCAATTCTATTTTCATTTGCAGGGCCTCAACCGTTTGGCATGCAAGAGAACAGCTGATATAGAAAAATGCTGAGCCATTGGCAATATTGATTTGGAAGTCGTAGTCTAAGATTGGTACCTTCGCGCAGGCTTACAGTTCAGTTCATTGGCTTCCAGCCATAATTGAGAATAAATGTAAAATTGTACAATAAATGTTGATGTGATCAATAAAAGAATGAAAAAAAAATTTATATAAATGTTCATCAATAGGTACTACGAGTATACTATTTAATTATTTGTTAAGTAAGAAACTTGTCCTGTGATTTTATTTGGTACCCGTCCCTTTTAATAATAGGATCAGATGACGAATAAAAAAATTAAGACATTGTGGTTGTAATGTGATACAAAAAATGTTTTGTTCTCCACAGTTTATTATTGGATATTTCAAATCAGAGGGATGGATATACCAATATACAAATAGATGCATAAGTAAACTGGATTTTGTAATGTAATATTTTAGATAAGTATTTGGTAAGTGTTCTACTTTTTGTAATTGAAAATGTGCAAACTTCAATAATTGAAGAGTATCGACAAAATATTTCAAATGAAAGGGGCATACGAATGGGTTAGAATATACAGACTATAGCATAAGTAACTGAAATATGTCTTGTAATTCATAGACCTAAGTATTCCGTACAGTTCCGCTTCGGCTGTCTAACAAGAAAGACGTACCTGTATCGGAGCGATCATATAATATAGTTAGCGAGGGTTACCGGGTTCTATATAGATTAATTAAATACATTTCCTAAATATGCCTCCACCTCCTACAGGGGTGGGAGGCCCCAGAGGTAGTGACACTAATGTGAACATTGCTGTGTATGATTTAACATTTAGTGAAGATTCTCCTTAGTGTGAAATAAATTCCAGCGTCAACTCGAGCGAATACAACGCTGCGATAACAGAGGACCGGCATACCATCTCAGAAAAAAAACAACAACAACAACCACGACTGTTTGAGATTGAAAACGCTAAGTATTACTCAAATAATAATATTTATGTGTTTATTGAGAAGACCAACAGCCAAAATATGGGCAGACTACATCCGCTTCACGTAGGACATATACTCCACAAAAACCTTAAATTGAATGATAAAATAACGACTATTAGCCGCGTCGGCTTAAATCGTATAAAAGTAGGTCTCAAAAATTTGAACGATGCTAATCACTTAGTTTATACATCCCAAATAATTTATTAATAAGAAAGGGTTTAATCAAGGGTGTTGATACTCAGTTTAGTGAGGGATATTTAAAAGAAAATATAATTTCTGATATAAGCGTACTGGAGGTCAAGCGTCTAAAGAGAAAAATTGTTAGTGATGGCACTCATCAGTTAGTTCCTAGGCAAATGGCAGTTGTTACATTTAATGGCAATATGCTTCCCAACGAACTGTATATAAACAGCGTGCTATTTCAAGTTGAGACATTTGTACAAAGGGTAATACAACGCTATAAATGCTTGCGTTTTGGACATGTTTCTGGACAGTGTCGCAGTACTCACTCCAGGTGTATTATATGTGGCCAAGTCAAAGAGGATGAACATACATGTAATGAAACCAATACTTACTGTCTTTTCTGTAAAAACTCTTCGCTCAGATCCACATCAAAAGATTGTCCTTCGTTTCAGAAGCAACAAAAAATTAAAAAGACCATGGCCACATCAAATCTACCCTTCACAGAAGCCAAAGAATTTATAGAACACTCTTACTCAAACCATGTTTCAACCTCCAATAGATTCCAAGTATTGGAAAATATCAACGAAGTAACCTTCCCACATCTCCCTAGCCACCCTCAAACAATTTCTCCTAGCAGGCAACATCAGATGACAAATACTGGACCTTCCTCTACAGCTACAGGGTTCTATATAGATTAATTAAATACATTTCCTAAATATGCCTCCACCTCCTACAGGGGTGGGAGGCCCCAGAGGTAGTGACACTAATGTGAACATTGCTGTGTATGATTTAACATTTAGTGAAGATTCTCCTTAGTGTGAAATAAATTCCAGCGTCAACTCGAGCGAATACAACGCTGCGATAACAGAGGACCGGCATACCATCTCAGAAAAAAAACAACAACAACAACCACGACTGTTTGAGATTGAAAACGCTAAGTATTACTCAAATAATAATATTTATGTGTTTATTGAGAAGACCAACAGCCAAAATATGGGCAGACTACATCCGCTTCACGTAGGACATATACTCCACAAAAACCTTAAATTGAATGATAAAATAACGACTATTAGCCGCGTCGGCTTAAATCGTATAAAAGTAGGTCTCAAAAATTTGAACGATGCTAATCACTTAGTTTATACATCCCAAATAATTTATTAATAAGAAAGGGTTTAATCAAGGGTGTTGATACTCAGTTTAGTGAGGGATATTTAAAAGAAAATATAATTTCTGATATAAGCGTACTGGAGGTCAAGCGTCTAAAGAGAAAAATTGTTAGTGATGGCACTCATCAGTTAGTTCCTAGGCAAATGGCAGTTGTTACATTTAATGGCAATATGCTTCCCAACGAACTGTATATAAACAGCGTGCTATTTCAAGTTGAGACATTTGTACAAAGGGTAATACAACGCTATAAATGCTTGCGTTTTGGACATGTTTCTGGACAGTGTCGCAGTACTCACTCCAGGTGTATTATATGTGGCCAAGTCAAAGAGGATGAACATACATGTAATGAAACCAATACTTACTGTCTTTTCTGTAAAAACTCTTCGCTCAGATCCACATCAAAAGATTGTCCTTCGTTTCAGAAGCAACAAAAAATTAAAAAGACCATGGCCACATCAAATCTACCCTTCACAGAAGCCAAAGAATTTATAGAACACTCTTACTCAAACCATGTTTCAACCTCCAATAGATTCCAAGTATTGGAAAATATCAACGAAGTAACCTTCCCACATCTCCCTAGCCACCCTCAAACAATTTCTCCTAGCAGGCAACATCAGATGACAAATACTGGACCTTCCTCTACAGCATTTAGTGCAAATAAAAAACGTAAAGCTCAATCACCCCCCATAAATTTTCCGACAGAGAAACATTTTTTTAGTGCAGGACCTCCTAATCCAGTAACTTCAAGTAGGATCTATCAGTCGAATATTTCAGAAAAAAACGAAATGGTTGACATAGTTTCAAAAAATTTTTTTTAACTTGTAAACAAATCCGAAAACTTAGGTGATCTTAAGAAAATCAGTAATAATACATTGAAAAACGAAATGCATTGCATAATAGATAAGTTAATAAATTCCACTTAGCGTCTTCAATAATACCGATAATGTGCTAAAGGTGATGCAGTAGAATGCACGTTCCGCTGTGTCCAATCGAAACAGTTTGAATATGTTCCTTTCAAAAAATGATATTGACGTAGCCCTAGTAAGCGAAACTTGGTTCAAGCCAAACTATACTATCAGATATCATGGCTACAATATTGTGAGGAGGGGCAGAATTGATGGCAAAGCTGGTGTAGCCATTTTTGTGAAAACAGGTATAACATTTTGTGAAATATCATTTTCGAATAATTTTAATGATGATATACTTGTATGCGGGATAAATCTTATTAACCAAACATTTGATTTAACTTTGTTGTCTATATACAGGCCCCCGAACATCAATTCAAAAGCTGGTGATTGGGACACAATCTTCTCTAATACCAGCATATCTTCTATTATTGGTGGAGACTTTAATGCGCACTCTCATCTCTGGGGATCCTCATTTAATAATTCCATAGGTTATCAGTTAATAAATATATGCGAATCAAAGAATTTAGTCGTTATGAATGATGGTTCGCCTACTAGGCTTGTAGCTCCAAATCAGCAGGTAACTGCTCCAGATGTTACAATCTGCTCCCGAGATATTGCACAAATAAGTCATTGGCAACTTACTTCTGATACATTAGGTTCGGACCATTTTCCTATTCTTATGTTTATTCCTCTATCTTTCCAAGTATATGACACAATCTATCCTAAGTATAAGTGGAATATGAAAAAAGCCAATTGGAGTTTGTATCATGACTTATTGGAAGATATTTTCGATTCTACTCCAGAATTTTACTCCACTCAAAGTAAATACGATTATCTCATTGAAAAGATCAATGATGTTAGCGAGACCTCCATCCCTATACTAAGGCCATTTAAAGCTAAGAAACGGCCACCCCCTCCTTGGTGGGATGAACAGTGTATAAGTGCCATAGCACAAAGGACCTCAGCTTTAGCAACGTACAAACAGGACAGTTCTTTAGCCAACTTCGTCCACTGCAAGAAGGTATTTGCTGAAACAAAGAAACTCTTCAAACAAAAATCAAAAAATAGCTGGAAAGCATGGATATCTAAGTTGAATAAAAATACGTCATCAACCGATCTCTGGAAACAGGCTAAAATCATCAGAAGGATACCCATGGGAAAGAAAGCATCAACTAATTCTGATTGGGCAGACGACTTCCATAGAAAATGCTCTCCGTCCTTCTTGGCTGCAGAAGTCGAACCTCCCCCACGTTTACATCAAGACAACTTTTTCAGCAGACCTTTCAACATGACGGAACTAAATCTTGCAGTTAAAAATACCAGAAACACATCACCTGGCTGCGATGATATCACATATCCAATGCTCGTGAACCTCCCATCTAATGCAAAACTATTCCTTCTGGATATATTTAACAACATTTGGCTGAATGCAGACACAATTAGCCAATGGAAAAACATCGATATAGGTCCAATTCTGAAGCCAAACATGGATCCCAATTGCGCTGACTCATATCGCCCGATATCTCTTTTATCCTGCGTCATGAAGACTTTTGAAAGATTGATCAAAAATCGCCTGGAATGGTGGTTTAGATCTCATCCACTTCCTAACAACCAATATGCCTTCAAGAAAGGAGTTGGAACAGCAGACGCTATTACGAATATTGTCACCGACATTCAGATGTGTTTCACGCGAAACAACTACTTAGCAGGCATCTTCATAGACATTACAGGTGCATATGACAACATCAATTTAAACATACTTCGAAACAAACTGGAAAAATTTGGCATCCCACCTCACTTTAGTTTTACTGTAACAAACCTATACCGTGATAGGAATATTTTTCTACGCAACGACAGTGGCGGAAAGATTGGACCACGACTAGTGCAGGAAGGTATCCCACAGGGCGCAGTTTTAAGCCCAATTTTATTCAATATCTTTTCGGCAGACTTTCATGATGTGCAAACCCCATGTCAGCTGGTCCAGTATGCAGACGATATTTGTGTATATATAGAGAACCGTCAACTCAATCAATGTATATCTACGCTAAATTCTTCAATGGAACACTACAAACAGTGGCTAATGGAACATGGTTTCGACATATCGATGAAAAAATCATCCTTTTGCGTTTTCTCACGACACAATGTATCATTACAGAGGAACATACTACTGGGAGGGTTATCCTTCAAAGTTGAAACTTCTGTCAAATATCTCGGCGTAATCCTTGACAAAAAGCTCACATGGAAGCCGTATGTCGAACAAGTAGTCAGTAGATGTGAGAAAGCCTTCAATTTTTTCCAGATGATCTGCAAGGTATGGTGGGGCTCCGATCAAAAGATCGCAATATTATTCTTCAGATCATATGTTAGATCTATCCTTGATTATGGCAGCATATTCTATGGCTCTGCCAGTAAAAATCTCCTTCATATGCTAGATATAACTCAGAATAAATTTCTCAGGAAATGTCTTGGAGCAATGCAATCGTCACCAGTCGGACCTGTGCGAGCAGAAGCACAGGAGCCTCCTTTACATCTTCGAAGGCAAATGGTATCTAGCAGATTTCTACTTAAGGTACAACACGCGGACAGCCACTTACTGAGCAAAATTCATCGTCTAAACACCATGGACTTGACATGCAAATATTGGACCAAAAGAAACTCCCCGCCTCTATGCAGTGCCATACAATATGCCAACAGAATACAACTAACCTCTCATAGCCAACGATTGATCCAAGATATAAGTTACTTTCATTTACTATCAGGATTTCATGTTAGAGTACCAGCTTACAAGCAACAACCACACCACATTCAGAACCTACTTCGAGAAGTGCAGAGTAAATTAGCAGGTGATGCATTCATTTACACCGATGCATCGAAGTCGGCGTCAGGAACGGGATGCGCTCATTATATTCCTTCAATAGATATTTTTTCCATGTTTAAACTACCAAATGAATTCACGATTTTTTCTGCAGAAGCTATTGCTATATTCCAAGTCCTACAGTTTGTAGAGGACCACAATCTTGGTAACACGTCTATATTCTCGGACTCCCTCTCTGTTGTCAGTAGTTTAAAAAACGGCAGTCCTTTCGATATGCAAAATATACACTTATTCAACATAAGATGGAAAATAAGTAAGCTAAAACAACGAGGCCTCAGGATTACACTAGTTTGGGTGAAGGCCCACTCTGGGATAATACACAACGGAAAAGCTGACGATCTAGCAAAGATGAGTATAACATCTGGAACTAAGCTGGACATACCCTTAAGCATGCAAGACAATCGAGTGATACTTAAAGGAAATTTGCTCAAGCGATGGCGCAGTGAATGGATAGAATACTGTTTTACTAATCCTATAAGATACAACCTCATACACCCTAGCCTGCCACGAGGATACTGGCACGAAAATTTCAAAATACCCAGAAAATATATTTCTTGCATCACCCGTGCGAAAATAGGACATGGTGTTTTTCCATCACACCTTGCAAGATTAAATTTGGTCCCATCTTCACTGTGCGATGTTTGTGAAGTTTATGGTGACTTGGATCACTGTTTCTTTGGTTGCGCTAAATTCCTGGATCACTGCAATGCACTCTACTCCGATTTGGTGAAATCTGGCATATCTGCCCCCCTAAATACATCTCATGTATGTTCGCTAGGTAGATCTGATGTGATCATTCTCGTTGTTAAATTTATCAGAAATTCTGGCATCAAAATATAACAATCGTATTTTAGTTATCCTCTGTTTTTTGTACCTTTATGTATAAATATATCCTTCATATCCGTGGCCTAATTGTTGTATGTGAAAAATGAAAAATGCCCTGACGGGTCCCTGGGCGAGAAGAACGTGTGTCCCTGTCTGACCCATCCTCTCTCCTACCCCTTAGAGTTGCATAGGTTTAATATGTAGTTATGGTGTCCTTTAGACACGAATGTCATCTGAAAATTTGTGTGTAATGCTTAACCCCCGCCCCCTCCTGATAACACTTTCTTAGTTCTTCTATATTAACTTTTTTGTTTTTCATCCAGAGTGGAGAGTGTGCATTAGAAGAAATTTAATAATCAATTTCTCCCTACTGTTTGTTAAGTACTTGCTCCTTCGCCCAAATACGACTGTGTCACCAAAATGTCTTTCCTGCAATACCCTGATAGCTGAGGGGATCTGCTCGCTACGTCATTGCCATTTTACACGTCTTAAATTATATATGTGTGTATGATATAATAGATAAATACTTGATTCTGGCTAATGGGGCAATGTCCTAGTGCCAAAAAAAAAAAAAGTATTCCGTAAATGTTCTTCTTTGTGATAAATGTTACTGATGTTTCGAAATGATACTATAGTTATAGGTAAAGTCTATCTATTGGCTTACCTCTTAAGATGTATCATTGTCTTTTTGTATAAAACATTTATCAATTATTATCAGCATGACAGGAAAATGTAGTATCAAGCAGGATCTGGTTTAGCCCACTTTATTTGTTTACTTAAGTTGGACATAATAGTGTCCAGCTTTCAAGAAATAAACTACAACGAGCCCAAACAATTAAATATTCCTTATTTTTTGTACAAGTGGATCCATAAATTAACTGGTGCTTTCTCAAAATGTATGGCTAAAATGTATAAGGTAGATAAGCATAACAAACATCAATTTTCAAAGGCGGCACCTCTGTTTTCAAGTATATTACTTTAAAACGAACAGAATCAATGAAATATCTCGAAATATGATGTTCGGACAGGTCAAGAAACATATCATTAGAGATAAGCAGTGTCTGGCAGGCATTGCAAAAACATATAAGCGCCTACCGGTGTCATAATACTGAATGCTAACATCGTTGGAAATTGTAGGCATTTAGAAATTATATTTTCTTGTCGCTAATTTACATTTATGCTCAAATGGTACGAGGTGTAGCCACTAAAATCAGAAAGTGAAGCAAATTATTATTCAGCAGTTTTGCAAAGGAAATATCAAGTGATCTTGTTATCCCTAAATCTACAGTTTCGTACATTGTAAAAATGTATAGGGAAACTACAAGTACATACTGATGCCCGCGGTAAAGGTCCAGGTCGACCGAGGATTTTACCTGAATGAAAGCTTTGGTCAAAATCTGCAAATCGGGTAGGCGAAACACTTTAAGGGAAGTTACCACTCAGTGAAACACAAAGTATCTGATGCAGCTTCAACGAGAATGCTGTCGAAAATACATTCGTAAATCTGGACTCAAATTTTATAAGGGATGCATTATAATATTATAATTCCAAAGCAATGAAAAAATGTTTTTCCTTAATTAGGCTAAAGAAAAATCTCTTCTAACTGAAGTCCAAAAACAAAGACGCTTAATTTGGGCAAAATCAAAGCGCTCTTGGACGTTCGAGCACTGGAGCAAGGTCATATTTAGTGACGAATTCAAATTCCATGTATGCGTAGGAGATCACCGAAAAAGGGTTATCAGAAGCAAAACTGATACCTTTCACAAAGACTGTATTAAATGTATAGCAAAATTTCCCAAAGGTATTATGGTGTTGGGTCTGCAACTGGAATGGGACGTCTTCATTTTATAGATGGCACAAAGAGTGTAGCTAAATACCAAGAAATCCTTGAGAATACATTATTACCTACGATATTAAGGCGCAATTCCACTGAGGCAACTTTTGGGCAAAATGTAGGATACGGCATTGACGCATGCGGCTCACTGTCTTTCCATAGAGGCAACACAAAACGCAAAAAATATGTCTCCTTGTCGCATGCCACAAGTTACTGGTTGTTGCTTCTCGAGGGCGCCGTCAGCGAGATGAATCCACGTGTTGATCAGTGTCGCCGGCTATCCAAACCCGTTCGGATCGGTGCTGGTTGGTGCAGGCGACAAAATGGAGTTGACCAATGAGAAAACATTATGTTTAATTGAAGATTTGCATAATTCTGGTGAATTATGGAACAACAAATCTGAAAGATATAAAGATGCAGGACTAAAGCAGGATAAATTACGCGAATTGGGGGTAAATATAATTATGACAGGCATTGTACAATGATGAGGCAGAAATAGTTGGCTTATTTATTTATGGTTAATTTCTTTAAATAGCAAAATACAACTGTTCGTCATTTCTTCTCCAATATTCTGGCGTTTTTCTTTTTCTTTTCCGCCAAAGCGAATTAAGCAGCCGCCGCGACTGTTTGTAATGACATGATGTACTAAACTGAAGTTGCCTGAATTAAATCGTGAAGACGCATGCTACACTCATGTACGACAAAGAGCATGCCACACAGGGTAACAAAATCCGCATGCGGCAATAATAGAATTATGGACAACACTGTCGAACGTCAACAATAGTCAACACTAGGAAACAAGTAGCATGCCACATGTCGTTCATTGTTGCCTCAGAGTTGTATCCTGACGGAGACTCTATTTATCAGCAGCACGGCGCATCATGAGACGCTGCTAAAAGCACAAACAAATGGTTTGGGGATCATAACGTACATGTCCTCTCTTGGCCTGCTGGTAGCCCCGATTTAAATGTGTTAGAGACGGTCAGGCATAAAATGAAACAACATCTGAGAAACCATCCTCAGAGAACAATTCCTGAACTCCGTGTGAAATTGCAAGAAATTTGGAATCCAATTACACAGGAAAACTGCAAAGCATTTTCACCTTTTTTTTGGGAGACACCCACCCGGTGACTCAACTTTTCCAGAGTTGAACTCCAGACAAGATCAAAGTCTCTTCAAGACCTAGCTGCATTGTTTGAGATCGTACAAGCAAATACTTTGCTTTTGGCGAATACTGAAGAACAGAAATTAACTACATCCAAAGTTACTGATTTTTATGATGAGGTCTCAGAAACAGGAGATACCAAGGCTGCGAAGACACTTTAAAGCCGCTAATGTTACAGTTTCTGATTGGATATATCTAGATTTTTTGAAGTTGATTGTAGAATGGGATTTTACATAATCTCTTCCAAATCTTATGATTGCACTAAAATTGTTCAGGACTGTTTGCGAGTCCGTAGCTTCATGTGAAAGGAGTTTCAGTAAACTAAAATTAATAAAAAACTATTTGCGGGCAACAATGACCCAATCGCGGCTTAGCAGTCTTGGTATATTAGCCATCGAACACGAGGCAATGCAAAATATAAATTTGGATGAAGTTATTTCTGAGTTTGCAGCTGTCAAACCTAGAAAGAAGAGATTTTAATTGTAAGGTAAACATATTTTTTCTGTCTTAGTTTTTATTGTTTTTTTATTTGTTCAACATTTTAAATATAAATATTAAATGATCCATGACGTCTATAAACCATATAAAATTTATTGATTTGACTTTCGATGGCGTGACACCACAAACTTCCGCACCGGGTGCTACCCAAGGTAGCTACGCCACTGTATGCCGGCAAGAATTCAGGGGGTAATTAAGGCGAAAAGCGACGAAACAAGTTATTAGTTAAGCTAAATTTTGTGGTGTACAGATATTTAATTGCCATATATTTTTGTAAAGTTTAGATTGTTTTTTTTTATTAAAATCAATTATCAAGGAAAACAGATGATTCTATTGAAAATATGCCACAATTTGTATGTACTACCAATAAAAGTTTTCGATACAAGTTTACTATCCTGTCCAGTTATTTTATATGACAATTTGGACAAAATTTAAAGGTGTCCGAATATTTAGTTGTTTGGGCTAGTATACTTCACAATAATATCTTCAGTATTTCAACTATAAATGATGAGCGTATCTACCTTAATTCTTATTCGACAAGCCTCAAAAGTAAATAATCTATATTTTCGACAAGTTCCGTACCTTTAATTACTGTCCTTTATGCTACATTGCAAGTATTCCTGCTAATCTCATATGAGCTCGGGGATTAGAAGGAGTTAAAAGACTGTGCAAATACTTATCAAGCGCGTATACAGGTATAACGTTAAGTATTACTTCATTTGTTCCTTCGTTAATAAGATTTAAAGAAAACAGAAAAATGGACGAAAATATACTTAATCTGATATGCAATCTAAATAAACCAAAGGACACATCAAAAACCCATAAAAGAGGTTCTGATGCCGCTTTGGTGCCAAGAATCTATATACGCGTGGCAGACACATTTACACATTATGTATGTTCATACAACTTTTTCCGTATGCGTAATTACTACATAGCCCGAAGCCCGGTAAGGGAACATTTGGATATAGGCTCATTGGAATAAATGTTCCGGATTTTACAGTGGTCAGAAATTGGAAATTAAATAAAAAACTTTTCAAATTTATTATTATATACAGGGTGGCCCATAAGTCCTTTGAGCTGGAAAAAAATTAATAAAACCAAACTAGTTACATTATGAAGAATTATTATATTTTGTTATCATCTTTATTGAATGGGAATTATGTTTTAAAAATCACATCGTCTAAATGCAATCCATTACGATCACGGCACTCATATAAACGACGTCTAAAATTGTCGATGACTGCGCGGCAAGTCAACACTGTAATGCTTGCCATTTCTCTCCGGATATTTTCTTTTAGGACATCAACTGATCGCGGAGTGGTGTCGTACACTTTACTCTTGAGGTAGCCCCATAAAAAGAAGTCCATTGGGGTCAAATCTGGACTACGTGGTGGCCAGGAAATCTCTCCTCTTCGAGAAATTACTTTGCTGGGAAAAAGTTGACAGACGACGGGCATAGAAGTGTTGGAGGTGTGGGCAGTTGCTCCGTCCTGTTGAAACCAGGTCTGCGTATTATAGCCTGGAAAATTCTGCAACGCTGGTGTCAAAAACTCTTCTATCATTGCTACATACCGCTCCGAAGTAACAGTTAATGCGCGACCCCTGTCGTCCTCAAAAAAATAAGGGCCTACGATGCCATGCGCTGACATAGCAGCCCAAACTGTAACTTTAGGGCTGTGTAACGGCTTCTGATGCTTACGCCTTGGATTTTCGGGGCTCCAATAACGGCAATTTTGTTTATTTACATGCCCGTTTAAATGGAAGTGAGCCTCGTCCGAGAACAACACATTATTGAGCGAAGAAAATCGATTCAACATTTCATTCGCAAAGTTTAGTCTCTGAATAGCGTCATTATCTTTTAATTCCTGCACTAACTGAATTTTGTAAGCGTGCAGACGTAAATCTTTCCTTAAAATCCGCTGTAAAGATGTTCTGGGTACGTTTAGTGCACTGGAACGCTTACGAGTAAACTGGGTAGGATTTTGACGAACAGACTGTGCCACAATGTTGATGTTTTCTTCAATACGAGTTGTCCTTGGTCGACCCCACCGCTGTTTATCTAACGTCGAACCAGTCTCTTCGAACTTAGCAACCCAGTTCTTAATCGTTTGAGCTGTTGGACACTTTGTAAAATTGTGGTATTCTCCATATTTACGCCGCGCAATGGTTGCCGAATCATTATTTTGATAAAACGCGCGCACACAAAAAGCACGATCCGCTCCAGTGAAACACTCCATGGCGACTGAATTCCCAGACACTGAAGATACTGCCCCCACCTCGCCCGCGCCGCTCACGCTCTCCCGTTAAATTTTATTCAAATTTGAAATTTCCAAGGACTTATGGACCACCCTGTATATTTCATTATGTTCTTATTCTTAAAAATTCTTCATTCATTTTTTAATGAGACTTAGTTCGTGGCTCATATTTTATCAACAAAATGGCTCAAAAATCCCGCATAGTTGCATTTACGCACAGCCCACTTGCAGCTCTAAGAAAATTAAGTGTATCTCGTAAAGAAAAGTGGATATGAAGATTTCGCAGAAACAGCATTTGTTTAATATCAGTATATGTTTAATATTATTACATGAGCAAGATTTAATAGGCAGTAAAACGTTTTTAATTTCCTCCTCCATAGTCAAATTCTTGTTAGAGCAAAAGTGTTCGTTTACTGGGCTAATAAGTAGGGATGCACCGACTACTCGGCTTGTACCCGGTACTCGGCTTATTTTACCAAGTATCCCGTTTCGTCCAGTATTAAATTACTCGACGGTGTACTTAATCGCACTGAACGCAAGGCACAGAGTCGATCTGAAGCCACGTTATAGTATTGCTTGTTGGCATTTTGATTTGCTCTTTTAAATTTCTTATAAGCAATCAAAGAACTACAAAAACAAAATGCTGCAAAAGTTGGAAAATAGCATAAATAACGAGTTTTCAACATTCCTACAAAAAAAAACTTTTACATATACATAGGAGAGTTTAGGTTCCCAAATCTGAATTGGATCACCACGACAATTATTACCAGTTTTACTTTGT
Organism: Acanthoscelides obtectus; assembly: GCA_963669975.1. Taxonomy (NCBI): domain Eukaryota; kingdom Metazoa; phylum Arthropoda; class Insecta; order Coleoptera; family Chrysomelidae; genus Acanthoscelides; species Acanthoscelides obtectus. The sequence continues at coordinate 81,068,927 of CAVLJG010000005.1, forward strand.
GTATATTTTGTAATCTTCTCGCTAAGGCAGTCCAGAAACCTACAGAATTTAAAATCAGAGCTTGTGATTATCATAACATGGCAGCAGTTCTACATATAGGTAATTTTTCAAAATTTTACCATGAGGCCAAGCGTTGCCTACCTCCAACAAAAATGTAAGTTTAAGATGTTGAACATAAATACCTTTTAAATGTCTTACAAATGAATATATATATATATCAAAATCAAATATCCAGAAATGTAATCTCAAAATTTGGTTTCAATTTCAACTCAGAGTAAAAAACCATACACGTCTGGGTACTCTATTTCACGGGTTTCCATCACGGTAGAATGACAGCTGATTATCTAGTAATATCTCAAAATTTCCTATATCGGCACAGGACACATAATTCTGACGGATCCGTCAACGCCAGGTAGTCACAGCCGTATTTTGTTTTAGTTTTTTGTACGCTACAAAATCATTTTGTACTTGCTAACAGCCCTTTTATTTCGAAATGTTCATTTGCATACAAAAAAGAAAATGCCACAAACAAGTTTTACTAGATTTATACCCGATTCATGATTGCCAACGTTGCAGACTAACACAAAAATTTTACTTGCTGATCAACTGTTCACCTCATTAGACTGCAAAGCGTGATGGATACTCGTGAAATAGGTTATCGTAACATATACAATATATACAATAACCTCCAGCATTTCACTCACAAAAAAACGTCTAAGCTACACAAACGATTTTTTATGTACGTCAATTTCTTGGAACGGTAAATTAATTTTGAGAACAAAGAGACCTTTCAAAAACGCAGAAATAATCTAAATGTCTCTACCAGAATCTAACCGAGTACCTGGTCCTCGTCCTTTTCAAAAAAGTAGTACTCGGTGCATCTCTACTTATTAGTACCTTCTACTCGTATATACCTACATATCTGTACTTTACAGCCAGACTAGGTTTTACTTGTGATAATAAGGAAGTTGCGACTTTAAAAATCATTTTCAGCCGCATAAAATACAGGAATTTGACAGACAATTATTTCAAAATCACTGATTTGAACTTAACCTAGTCTGGCTCTGAGATACAGATACACATCATGGATGAAAAAATATATATTATACATGTAGTTATTCACAAATGTATTGGAAAAATCGATTTTGTATTACCTATGGAGATATACTAGCTCCTTCCCACTTCAGTTGGCCCACTTCAAAATTTGTACCAAAATATGCCTTTATAAACTAAACATGACGAAGCTATTTACTTCTAAAACAATTTATTTTCTCAAAAACATTTTAGATACACTCTAGTCGTAAAAAATACATATTTGAAATCACTTAGACCTATAACTAATAGAACATCTGAACAAATAAACAACGTGCGAATAAATGCGCGAAGTTAACAAAGCAACAATTGAAAGATTACCATTGGGTAACATCACCTTTATTTTTTATTACGACTGAAATTCTTTGGGGCATAGTTTTAACCAAGTTTTGGCAAACATTTGGTGTAAAACAGCTTTTGTCACAGTTCGATGATGGTACGAGCAGGATGTTGTCGTAGAACCTTTTTCATCTCGTGCCACAAAGTTTCAATAGGTGACAGATCTGGACAGCAAGATACCCATTTCAAAAGTGGTACATTATTTTCTTTCATCCATTTTATAGCCTTTTTTGATGTATGGCACGTTGCACCATCTTGCTGAAATACAAAATCTTGGCCGGATGTCAAACATTCTTCCATCACTGGTAAAAGCGATTCTTCTAAAATTGCCAAATATTTGTTTGTATCGACATTTCCATCAATAAAATGAAGTTTTCCTACTCCTTTTGATGACATACTGCCCCAGACCATAATGGATTCTGGAAATTTTACTTTTCTCTTCAGACAGTCAACATGGAATGCTTTATTTTTTTGCGAATAACTCTACCGCGACTGTCAGCAACACAAACTTCGAATCGGGCCTCATCACTCCATTGTATTGCACACCATTGTTGAGGTGTCCATTGTCTATGTTCTTTAGCCCATCTAAGCCAATTTTTCTTTTGCGGTGGAGTTAATAGTGGATTTTCTTTGGCCTATAAACAAGTTGTGCAACTTTAGGGTTTTTGCTTCACTTTTTTTATAAGAAAACTTACCTTGCAAGTGCTAAATCCCAGTTTGTGGACCTCTCTATGAGTTGTGGAGCTCGAAATTCTAATTCCAACAGCGTCACTCCACAGAGCACTTAATTGTAAATAATTGGCACGCCCGTTTTTCACGATTATTCTTCTTAATGCTCTTCGGTCGGCATTTGTGATATTACTTTTTTTCACATGTCGTGGCTTAATATTAACTGAACCAGTTACGTTATATCTTCTAAGAATATTTCTCACACTGTACCGCGATAAGTCTAACAAAGTTGCAATTTCTGAGTTTGATTTCCCAGAATTAAAAAATTTAATTTATTATATAACTATTGTCATAGCTTTTATTTTTCACAGCCACCTATGCGTTATAGACTTATTTTGCATTGAAATGAAAATACGTTGATATGCTGTAATTGCAACATGTGTTATTTTGTTGCTGCAAATTTGGTTAGGGAGTGATAAAAGTTGGTGTTTTCTACTATATATTATCAAAATATTCATTGTTAATATTTTAAACCTATAACACTCTGCTACATTTTTATTATTTGTGTTTGATAAGAAAAAAACTAAGATTTCAATACTTGGGCCAACTGAAGTGGGAAGGGGCTCATATTCAAGCGATGTTTTCTATTAAATGGATTACCTTTCATTGAGCTCTATCTCTTCTTTTATCCACATTAATTACTACGAAGGCAATCATAAAAGTACAATCTATTTTAATAAAAGTAACATACATAAAGGATGTATTTCCAATAATTTCAGCATCATCATAAGGCTCAAACATTATCTGTCTATTTATCTACATAATCGTCATTCCAGCCGACGAATTTGTGTAGAAGTTGTTGTAGTTTTTGTATGTCATATCATACCAGCTCACCATCAGGTCCTTGAGGAACCGCTAAACTTCATAATCAAACTGCTGAAAATTATCCTGCGGTTTCCTTGTTCATAGGACTCTAGTAGTTAAACAACATCGGTTCTAACTCACTCTGCCAACCTGCCGCAGCCGCCACCCCAGCCACCCCAGCCCACCCCTCCTAAACAGGTCAGAAAGGTCCAAAGACCACGTGACAGACCACGTGACACACCACGTGACCCACCCCCATGACGTCACGTATGCCAAAAAGACATAACACCATGTGACCCGCAGAAATGGTGTGTAATCGTGATATACTCGTATATAATTATGCATGAGAGAGTAGTATCACGCCTATAGCCTATCTTTGGTAGGTAGTAAGAAATTTGTACGGATACATATGCATGAGAGGAGCCTCGCCTAGCCTAGCCTAGCCTAGCCTAGCCTGACCTAATTGCGACCGATGACGATGGTCGACGACGACGACGACGACGACGACCATCGTTCATGTCATGAGATATGTGCGAGGGAAGAAATGAAACGACAGCGGTAGTGTGATATTTTTTTATGCATTACAATGTTTGCAATGTTACAGCATTAGATATAACATCCCAATTACATAACAAATGAACATTTTCTAAAGCACAACGCATATTATTATACACATGTTTATAACAATGTTTGTACTGGAACATTTCTTTCAGCTTGCCAAGATTTGGGCATCCTATTTCATGTAGATCGGTAATGGGATTAGTGATGAATCTTTCCAACCACTGTTTCTTCGGGCGTCCCTTGACAAATATTGGTTGATCCTGAACATGTTCTTTGATGAACGATGCCAACTATTCATAATGAAGACATGACTCTTCAGAAGGAGATAAATTCCAAGGAATTCCATGTAAATTGTCTACAGTCCAGTTGATCTGTGACTGTGTGCTCTTGTTGAGCATTGTAAATTCTACGGGTAGATTAACTAATTTTTGTTGCCAATATCCCGTTGCTGTATTAATGATAGCAATTTCTTTGCAAATAAAGTTGGAGCCACAAGTAAACCCTTGAACGTCAATAATGATCTTTTTTTTTTTGTGGACTATCGAATGCAAACGCTGTACAAGAAGACTGAACATGAATTGAGATTGTTTATTAGACGATATTCTTTTTATGTACCCAGCTGTCATGTTGCTTATCGAATCCTAACCATCTGACCTTGATATTGTCTCCTTTTTTTTCCAATATTTTTTCTACAAGATAAACATCAGAATGTTTTACCTTTTGCAGTTGTTCTGTATAAAACCCACCTAAAATATTTTGATTATTTTCATCTTTCAACAAATATGTTATTGGGTTAGTCAGTGTTACTTTTCGTATTGTGAAAATTTCAGGCGACCAATTTGGCTGATATTTCTTATCAAAAACACCTCTTATTTTAGAAATGCGTACATAATCACCCACTTTGGATTTCGTTTTTAAGTTTACCGTTTTCAAGCGATTAAATACAGTAGATAATAGTTTTTTTTTCATTCTTTTTTGTAACATCAGCTAGCTTCATTTGTATAGTTCTATGCTTCTTATTGTTGTATCGTTCTACCAGTTGTGGTAAAATACTTATCCATTTATAATTTCCCTGCAGACTAAATTCTTTCCACATCATATTTTTTAAAGTTCGATTCACTCTTTCCATAATGGCTGCCTTCTTTTCGCTGAATGTATGATAGTGATTTATATTATGTCTCTTTATTAGGTTTTTAAAATCATGATTGAAAAAATCCAGTCCCGCGTCTGTTTGTAGATTTTTACCTGTTTTATTTTGTAAAGGTAGAGCCCAAAGAAATTTAGAAAAGCAATTTATCACAACTAGTATAATATTTGTTGTCTTTATTTTCACAAGAGTATGGTATCATTTCTACAAGATCTGCTTGGAAAAGGTCGTTTAGAGATTTCAAAACGGTTCGTCTTCTTTGGAAATTTATACGTGCAGGTTTGTGTAGTTCTTCAACGACTTGACGTTTTATGTTTGTTTTAAATGTTTTAACCATTATTCAATATATTGACTTTCCATTAATTCCTCAACTATTGAATTGATCTCATTAACATGACCCGAGTGACCAGCAGCTCTTGATGCAATCAACAAGCGTAGACGACTTACAAGTTCATTTGGATCATCTCAGTATATATAATCTTTATCATTGCTAGAATATTCCATTTTCGTGGCCATATTTTTATTGTTCATTATTCCATAACCCATTTTTAAAGGAGGTGCTATAATTTTTTTATATTTTTGTAGCTTACTCCCATCCAGTTGAGTATTAGATCTGTAGTACCTCCTGTGGGCATTAGTTTTATATACAATTTGCCTGTAGGTGTTGACATCGTCAGAGCTGCAGAAATCCATGTTCGGATATTTTCTAAATAACAATTCGTATAAACCTTGACTGCCCTTGTACCGTTTACCTTTTCACATATATATCAGCTCCCATAAAGTCTAATTTAGAATCACCAATCATAAATTTTTCGATGGTTTCATCGAGCCTGACACCATACTTATGATCAAATTCTCGATTATTTTTGTCTGCATATATTTCACTGATGTATCTTCTAGGTAACGGGTCATCATATTGTTCTAAGTAATCATTGAATGACTTTTCTGCAATATCATCAAATCTGTTTTTATCAGAAGCAGCAGCAGCAGCAGCAGTATCAACAACATTATCATTCCCCGATCCAGTAGAATCATTGTCTTCATAGTCAGAATTTATACCGTCTATGATGGATCTTTTTATACTACTTGGTGGATCCTCATCATCATCATCATCATTAACATCATAATCGGAGTGTTCCTCACTTTTAGAAATTGTCCTCTTTCTGGGTGTCGCTGATTTAAATACTAATTTCCTTTTACGTGATTCAGACAGAGCTGTAGGAGTTGTCCATAATACCTTGTCATTGGATGTGTCCAGGTATACTTCTTGTTTTGCTTGAGGCCTTATAGCAGCTTCAGCTACTTGAGAAGAAACTGAGGTACCAGGAGGAGGATGAGGAGGAGGAGGAGGTACGGTGTTGGCACTAGTATAATTTTGGAGTTTAGATTCGATACTTTTTAAATGTTTTGTGATAGGATTGTACAAGGCTTCTTGTAACATTTCCCCATGTTTCAGTTGATGTAATTTTCTTCGAACGTTTTGACGCTTCAATATAAGTCTCTCTTTGAGACGACTTCTAGTGAATAGTTTATCCATAATCATAATCCTATCATCAGGTAATCAGATTACGATCAGGTGGTAAACAGCGTGCGATCAGGTGATGATCAGGATTTGATCAGTTGTCAGTCTTTTCTGAACGTATCGGACAAAGATCTATCCGTATAAATAAAATGATCTATACCCTTCCTATATGGACCGTTGTCAGTGTTACAGTCTGTGAATATGGTCACAAAATCATATGAATTTTCCCAACATACTGTGCATATACGTTTCAAATCATCAAATGGCATATCAGAACCCACGTGATCATTATATATATATATATATATATATATGTTTTAAATTTAAATCATCCTGTTTTAAAAGTACAGGGTTCGGCAATGAAACGGGAAGATTTCGTAAATAATTTTATTATCGAAAAAATATTTTTTTTGTACTTAGTAATACCATACTGGGAAATAAAAGAGTAGCCATTTGATATACAATGTTAAAAAACATTATTTTTTGAAAATTACATCTGTCAAATGGCCTCCGTTGACACGTATGCATTCATGGAGTCGAGCCTGGAAGTTCTGCATAACTCTTCGCAGCATATCAACAGGTATTGCTGCAATCTCGTCACGAATTCGTTGTTTGAGGGCCGGGATTGTCCTGGGTGGATCAGTTTCAAACACTTTCATTTTCAGATAACCCCATAAAAAGGAGTCGCAGACAGTAAGATCGGAAGACCGAGGGGGCCAAGCAATATCCCCGTTTCGAGAAACGACACGCCCTGGGAACAAAGCATTCACCGCATTCATCGAAATTCTTGCAGTGTGGCTTGTTGCATCGTCTTGTTGAAAAAGTGTGTGTTCATTAACTGGAAAGCGTTAGAGTTCAGGTGTGAGGAAGTTCCGAATCATTGAAACGTATCTCTCAGAATTAACGGTAACGGCATTTTCAGCCTCATCCTCAAAAAAATACGGACCGATGATTCCATTTGCAGACGTTGTACACCATACTGTCACTTTCTGAGCATGAAGAGGTGATTCATGAAGCATACGAGGGTTAGCCTCCGCCCAGTATCTAAAATTTTGTCTGTTAACAAAACCGGAGAGGTGAAAATGTGCCTCATCGCTCATCCACAAGTTGTTAACCTGGTCATCAATTTCTTCCAGCCTTGCAAGCATAACCTCACAAAATCTGAGACGCTGTTGATAATCATCCGGGTGAAGAGATTGAACAACCTGTATTCTATACGGGTGATATCGAAGATCTTGATGGAGAATCCTTCTTACCGATCTGTCACTTAATCGAAGGCGTGTGGCGTGACGGATGGCCGATCGACGTGGACTTTTTAAAATGGCTTGTCGAACACGTTCAATATTTTCAGGCACGTTCTGGCACTACCACCTCTTTCTCTAGACGTCGATCCAGTTTGCTCGAGGTTGTTTAGCCACATTCGAATCGCATGGTCTGACGGAACCGGTTGGTTACGCGGTATGTTAAAATGCCGTCTAAAATCTCGACGCGTTTGCACTAAACTCTCGCCATTTTGGTAATAAGCCTTAATTGCGTAACCGCGATGCTCACCCGTCCAACGCTCCATTGTAGACTAAATGGCAAGCCACTCGGGTCCCGACAGGTCTGTGACTCTCCTCCCTACCATTTCACCACCCGCTGCAAGCCCCACCCCAAATCTTCCCGTTTCAATGCCGGACCGTGTATAAGGATATTTGCATTATCCCTTACTAGATGTTTAGGTATTTTTGCATATGTTTGACACAAGTAGAAAGAATCTATACTGTTATGACGTCCCATACTGAAATATTCTCTGATAACATCCTGATTATCGCATGCGACATCATCAAAAATAGATATGGAATTTGGTTTGGCATCTGAAGGGTGTAAAATGTTGTCACTCGCATTGAATGGAAAATATTTTATACCTTTTATAGGTGTTAACAATTCTGCCAGATATTTATATTTTGGTTGATACAAAGACTTTGAATACACATAAACATTTTCAAATTTTAACCCGTTTTCATGTTCAATCAAATTGATCATGAGATTTGTTTTTCCACAATTAGAAGGTCCAACTATAAGACATCGCAACGTTGAAGGAAACAGCACACCATGTTTGATTTGGACAAACGTATCCTTGAATACATCACTGTTATCAATATCTAAGGTTGTTTTTTGCTTAACAATTTTCATATCGTTCTAATAGTACTGCGCTGCTGCAATAATGAAACTGATTACAAAGAAGGAATGTATGCATTTTTCAAGCTATCTTTAAATGATAGAAAATTGAAGGAAGGGGGGAGAAAGAAAGAAAGAGGATATGATATTTTTTTCAAAAAAAAGGTCTTTATTCATTTTTTTGCCAATCAGTAGCCAGGTAACCAGTCTGTTCTTTTTTCTTGGATGCCGGGTCTTGCTTGGAAACACACAGGACAATATCTAACAAATACATTCTGTGGTCTCCAGTCGACTTCCAAGGTAGCCGCTGCCGCTGGTCGCTCCTTTATAATTTTTCCGCAAACACCACATTTGGTCACCTCGATGACGTGTGCCACAAAGAATGAGCAGGTTTTCTTCTTAGAGTCCTTTTTAGAGTAAATATGTTTACGAATCCACCCTGTATCTCGCTTGGACATCCTCTCTCTCTCTCTCTCTGTTACACGCTGTCGATGTCTGTTCTTTTTACGACTTGGGAATTTTCTCGTAACAATACAGATCCACTTGTTGGTGATCTGATGTTGTTGTTGTTGTTGTCGTTTGCCTTACTGGATGGATCGTTACTGATTCTCTACAAAAACAAAAGTAATGTTTACAATTGTCACAGAAATTACTCCCTTCTGTTGTGTCGTCGTCGTCGTCATCGTAGTGTCTCTTAGAAATCGTAGTTAGTCGTATTCGTTTGCTGGGTTTCGTGTTTTGAATGTTTTGGAATCGTTTATTGCTTGAGTTTAGAACATTCTAGAAAAATAAAAAAATAAAAAAAATATTACATGTATACTTACATTCAAAGCTTATTGTGGCTAAAAGAGTTAACTTGGTTGTAGATTAGTTTTATGGACAAAATTAAAGAAGAAATCAAAAGTAATCATGATATCCCCATGGTTTTGTGTCTGTATAAATATAATTGACAATTCTTTTATCGTCATATGGACTCAATGCAATTTTTTGTTGGGAAATTGTGAATACATTGTGATGTTTCGAAATTATGGATTGCTGTGTTACAGCTACTTGAGTGTTTTGGAATAAACATTTATGGTAATCATCAAACGTTATTTCCTTCAAAGCTGACTTTTGAATTCCTTTCGCTTTTTTAATAACATGAGAGTCCTTGTTGTTGTTGTTACCTGACTCAGGCAAAGTTCTCAAAGCATACATTTTTGAACGCAACCCAATAAAGTGTGTCATGATTCGACCTTGATTTTCATCTTTCATTAACCCTATAACTTTTTTGTTTTTCAATGGAATTCCAAAAACGTTGTTTGCTGGATAATCGGACGTATCGAATCTATCAATGTCTTCTTTGATGTGTTTGTAAATGTCATCAATATTCGAGAACTGATATATTAAACTATCTGTATCAGTATATAGTAGTTTTGAATCATCTTTGAATTTGTGTTTAATATAATTGCAATGAAAATCATATATGTAAGTTTTAGATATGTCCAATATCGACATACCAATGAAAATTGGTTTGTTTAATGTAGCTTTCAGTTTGTTCATTTCAATTATGACCATATCTTTATCAAATATAGTGCAGCTATGAAAGTTAGGTTGTGCAATATAGTATTTTGCACCGTATCTTCCTGACCACTTAGTAACCAATTTTATGTCTTTATATTTCCTAACATTTTCAATCGTTTTACCATAAGGGGCATTATTCATTAATTTGAAAAAAAATTTCTCGAAATCATTTGTACTTTGCTTTCTGAGCTCTGTATTAAGATCAATGTATTTTTTTAACCAAGTTGACTGTCTAAATTTTAAACAACGATGAACTTTCCTAATGACAAGTCCCAACTGCTTAGCTTGTTTCAGTAATGCATAATGTACTACATACTTTTGTTTATCGTACAAAGTTGTTAACAATTTTGGTTTATCAGAATACGAAGTAGGTGGTACTAAGTGCTCAGGACACAATGGTAGATCTTTATGTAAATCGCGTAAATGGAGAGGATAGTGTAGATCAACTTCTAGGATGTATCCGTATTCGTTTTCATCAGCACTCAAAATATTTTCAATAGAGATGTTATCATCTGGAACCCATTGAAAATCCCCATATGGTAACGAATGTGACATTGCAGCTCCATATAAATTATTTACATCATAGTACATCAAAAACGAAGTTGGTAAATCAGGATTATATTCACTATTCATGAATTTATTGTTAGCCTCACCGTACCTGTTAGAACATTGCAATATACCTCCTCTGATACCTTTTTCTATGAATAAAGCCATATCACTGTCAGTCAACAGTTCTAATTCAACATTAGTGACTTTAAGCATGGCATCAAAAGCTAGACCTGGCGTAGTAAAATAGTGTAATGCATCTAAATTGTATGTGCGCAAACACATATGACGGAAATTTTCGAAAACATCACAAAGCAGCAAAACATCAGTTTTCAAGTATAATTCAGCGTATTCCTGAAGATTTTTGATATTAAATGCTTGCCGAACATTCAGTGCATGCTGATAGTCATCATTCGAAATAGCTTCGTTTTTGACAGTACTAAAAAAATCATCTTTTTGTGGTAACCGTGTCTCTTTTAATTTCTCCCACGAATTTAGATATTCATATGGAAAAACTCCTTTCCTTATTACCAACTTAAACTTATTATCGTCAGGAAAATGTTCCTTGACTATTTTCGTTTGATGATGATCTAGATATGAGGATAACTTGTCCAGACTACTAGGTAGGAACCGGAAAGAATCAAGAAACCGAAAACTGATGTTAGTACCGGCAATGTATTTTGTAAACGAAATATAACGCTCTTTATTCAAAGGTAATAAATTGAGATTTTCTTCAATATTGGTGCTGAGAGCTCTGATTATAAAATGTGCATCGTATCCAGAAAAATTGTGGAACAACACAGGTACAGTACGTGAGTTCCAATAGTTTACGTTACAAGACATATGAGCTGCTCCCCTATATTTACCTGTTAAGTGACAAAGACCTTTAACTCTCGTTTTCATCAAAAGGTTTCTCAGAAATACTACAACTGGAAGTCAAACGAAAACCTTTCGCCTCATCACTGCTTAGATCTATAGGTTCGCATGTCTGATAAACTTTATGAAGTTCTTTAGCAATGTTGAGCAATTCATTGACAAACCAATTTTGACAATCAGCACCCGTATGCAATCTAAATTTGGAAGGATATATATTTTCGTTATTCGATTTAAGATAGTAAGCTACACTGAAAGCCACATGCTTTTGAAACTTTTGTGTTTTATTTGTTCCATTGTCATCATCCTCATAATTCATAAGTATGCTTTCAATATCTGCGTAAATGACAAAATGAACACATAATTTATTCCTAAAGTTTTTAAATTTCATAATATTATTAGTTTCATTAGGCATAACGACCTTAGTGCTGTTAAGCTGCTTACAATCTTCAGAATGTTTTCTCAAATGATGTTCACTTTAGACACCTTTCACAAATCCATTTTTTGTGATCTTTCCAACCTATTTGTCTACTTATTAGGCGTGACAAATTTTTTATATACGCAAAATTATAAATAGTGTCAGCATTCTAATTGTAACTATCATTATTGCAAAACATAAGTAAATTGATTCTAGGCGTGAAATTAGTTTTACTGAGTATCAATGGTACAACTTCATTCATTCGATTGCCTACGAGTGTGAATACATTTATTGCTAGGTTATTCATAATCTCAAACTTGGGTATATCTTTCAAACGTATAGGAAAGCTGATATTTTCGTATTTCAATACTGTACTGAAATGAGGATATGATGATTGGCGGGCTACATTTTTTCTACAGGATACAAGGCGCTTACAACTGACCACAAAAAACAATAATTATCATTATTTTTAATATTAATTACACTTTTTGACTTTTGTATAAATTTTGGTGAGGGAACATAAGTTGAAACACCAACATTTATGGGGCAATATCTATTAATATTCACTTTTAAATGCAAAATTTCTAATAAGGCCCATCCAGAATCACGCTGTTGGAACTCTTCTAATTTTCTCAAAACTTGATCAGTGACATGAACTTTAACCACTCTTTTAAATTGGTATTTCTATCAATTATATGACTTTTTGTAATAAAATGTTTGATCGATCTTTCAGCAGTCTGAGGCTTAATGAACAAACTATAAAAAATAACGTTCGATTTTAACATACAAATATCAAGCTGTTTTCTTATTTGTAACGCAAAACTTCTGAATGCTCTCTTGAAAAATAATTTTGGATCTTTTATTTTCAAATTAACTATAACACCTGACTTAATTCTATTCTTAAAGCATGAATCCACATTTGCCCAAACAAGCTCTCTATTTTGGCTTTTACGATTTTTTTTATATTTGAAGTTTTCAAGGTAAGCCTTGAGAAGTGACAAATTAGACTCTATTCTTGAAAAATTCTTAACACAATCAAACTTATGTTTGATACACTTATTAGGCGCTCTAATACATTTTTGTATTGTGTGTGTGTGCGTGTGCGCGTGCGTGCGTGCGTGTGCGCGTGTGTGCGCGTGTGTGTGTGTGGGTGCGCGTGCGTGCGCGCGCGTGTATGCGCTCGTGTGCGCGCGTGTGTGCGCGTGTGTGCGCGCGTGTGTGTGCGCGCATGTGTGTGTGTGTGTGTGTGTGAGTGTGTGTGTGTGTGTGTGTGTGTGTGTGTGTGTGTATGTGTGCGTGAGTGCGTGCGTGCGTGCGTGCGTGCGTGCGTGCGTGTGGATACTTGCGTGCGTGCGTGTGCGTGTGTGTGTGTGTGTGTGTGTGTATGACTATATTTTATGGAAGCAAACAGTCAGCTTGCAATTGATATGGATGTTTGTTTTTTTCGTAGAAGATCTGTATAAATTGCTAGTGTGTAAGTAGTTAGTATCAGAGTTACAAGTGGTGGTGATCAAGACGTATAATGACAACAACACCAACAACTCTCATCGTCTTCACGGAAGATCCTGTGAATTTACCAATTAATGATCTGTTATTGGTAATGAAGGAATTGTTTCAGTAAGTAACTTTATATATTTCTCTTTGGTCTCTCTCTCTCTCAATACTGATTTGCTTTTGCTATTGTGTCATTATTGTTGTGTGTTATCTTTCCAATTCCTTATTCTAGGGGACTTTTTTTTTATTTATTATGTATTTTTTTTTCAACGGTGCCTAGCATACATATTTAGATACGTATTAACAATCAACCTAAAACTAGTATTCCTAATGTGTTTTCACCGCTTTTTGGTAATGTCACTTACCTTGGTAGTGATTGGGTATTAATTAATAATAATAATAATTAATCTTTTTTTTTCTTCTTCAGATACGGTGTCAGGGAGATCAAAGCGAGCGGTCACAAAATCTTCGTAAAATTAACATACTCACCAAGAGCAGCAACATTAAAACGAAAATTCGGTTTGCTGCCAATCAAATATTTGAAGACCAAATTAGATAAGAAGGCGGAATTCCAGGTATTGGAAAGAATCGTAAAAAATATAGATTCAATTTGTTGGACGAACAGTTGGAAGACATCAATCGACAATCTATACAAGATCGACCTGGAACGAGTGGTCTTGGTGGCAGTGGTGGTGGTGTTGGTGGTAAGAAGAGAAAGTTGTATCTGGAACTACCAGTGCTACAAAATGTGGTAGATGATGATGGTGATGATGATGATGATGAGCAGGGGGAGAAGGAGCCTACGCAAAAGGTTAGGAAACCACCACCACCAGCAGCAGCATCTACAACAGTCACAGGCGGCAATGATAACGATGACAATGATGATGATGATGATGACACACGCGTGCGTGAGTGCGTGCGTGCGTGCATGCGTGCGTGCGTGCGTGTGTGCGTGTGTGTGTGTGTGTGTGTGTGTATGACTATATTTTATGGAAGCAAACAGTCAGCTTGCAATTGATATGGATGTTTGTTTTTTTCGTGGAAGAGCTGTATAAATTGCTAGTGTGTGTAAGTAGTTAGTATCAGAGTTACAAGTGGTGGTGATCAAGACGTATAATGACAACAACACCAACAACTCTCATCGTCTTCACGGAAGATCCTGTGAATTTACCAATTCATGATCTGTTATTGGTAATGAAGGAATTGTTTCAGTAACATTATATATTTCTCTTTGGTCTCTCTCTCTCTCTCAATACTGATTTGCTTTTGCTATTGTGTCATTATTGTTGTGTGTTATCTTTCCAATTTTCTTATTCTAGGTGACTTTTTTTTATTTGTTATGTATTTTTTTTTCAACAGTGCCTAGCATACATATTTAGATACGTATTAACAATCAACCTAAAACTAGTATTCCTAATGTGTTTTTACCGCTTTTTGGTAATGTCACTTACCTTGGTAGTGTACGGGTACAGTTCTATTAATCTTTTTTTTTTCTTCTTCAGATACAGTGTCAGGGAGATCAAAGCGAGCGGTCACAAAATCTTCGTAAAATTAACATACTCACCAAGAGCAGCAACATTAAAACGAAAATTCGGTTTGCTGCCAATCAAATATTTGAAGACCAAATTAGATAAGAACGCGGAATTCCAGGTATTGGAAAGAATCGTAAAAAATATAGATTCAATTTGTTGGACGAACAGTTGGAAGACATCAATCGACAATCTATACAAGATCGACCTGGAACGAGTGGTCTTGGTGGCAGTGGTGGTGGTGTTGGTGGTAAGAAGAGAAAGTTGTATCTGGAACCACCAGTGCTACAAAATGTGGTAGATGATGATGGTGATGATGATGATGATGAGCAGGAGGAGAAGGAGCCTACGCAAAAGGTTAGGAGACCACCACCACCAGCAGCAGCATCTACAACAGTCACAGGCGGCAATGATAACGATGACAATGATGATGATGATGATGATGACACATTGTTATTGTCACAAAACATATTTTAAAATAAAAAAGTGATTTCTCCACAAGTAATGTTTTATTTACACACTCTCTCTTTACATGCTATCAATACAAGATCAACATCTTTTATCAAAAAACTTTTACAGTACTATTTAATGGATTATATTTTACAAGACGATCATGTAATATCAAACAAAAGGCAGTAAGTATTTGGTGGTATATTTACGGTAGTTTCAAATTCCAATCTAATATCAACCGAGCCCGATTTTAATGTCTCATTTTGCCTGCTGCAGTCAATAACAAAAAGTGGGGTTGCATCAATGAAAGTTTTCAAGTTTTGACATGGCTCACTGGAATTTCTATAATAATAGGACTGCTGAAAGCGCACATACATTTCATACAAGATACTAAAATAATTTCTGCTCATATTGAAAGTTACATTGTCATATGGATAAATTTCAGAATTCAAAAATAATTTGATATTGCTCAGGTTACAGTGATCAAAGTGACTCAAGTTCTTAGTCAGCTGTCCTTTCCGATCAGTTTGAAAAGCAACAATAACGAAACGTGGCTTTTCCAATTGATTAGTCGCCTTGACGTTCCATGTATGTTTATTTGTCTGTTGTAAAATGGGGTACTCATGCAACTCCCAACTCCTGAACGCTAGTTGTAAGTCCCTTCCTTTCTCTATGTACTTCATGAGGTGTGTTTTTCAGTATCACATACTTGGATGTGTGGAATTCTCCATTGTATTCTGTACAGATCTAAATGAGGTTTCTCGCCAGGTGTAGTCGTTACAATTGCATTAACATCTGTGGAGCTTCTTATAAGGACCAATTCCTGTCTGATGTTGATTGGTACTTTTTTAAAGTCTTCAAAAAACCCCAATTAAATTTTTCAGTGGAATAGTTACACTGAAATAACCTTCACTGTTTCGTATTTCGAGTAATGATGATGATTCCAGCCTGCATGTTGGTAACTATTACCTTCATTGTTTGTGAAAGATACCAGTCCTTTAATGGTGGTTGTTATACCAGGATTGCGAACTCTATCAACAACTATACCTCCAATTTCATATCGCAATTCATCAAATAAAAATGATACAAAATTATTTACGAGGCGTAATGTTGGTGACCATTTCTTCTCCTTTGCCTCTACTAATCTTCCTTCAATGTACAGTGAGCTATTACAAGGTAGTGTATAGATATCTTGTGTTTGTATTGGTATTCTTATTTCATCTGAATTATTGAAAGTTGTATTAGCGTATGGTGGATGGCTATGCACTTCACAATTGGTAATAGAATTATCCATTAAAATATTTTCTCCTATGTTGAGAATATTGAAGCTCATCTTTTTTGTTTGTTTGTTTTATCAAACAGCTACACTTGAGAGTAACAAATAACTTTTGTAGTTCAGAGTAGAGTGCTAATTTTATGCGTAGTATCAATCCAGCAGTGTTGGTCTTGTTGCTGCTGCTGCTGCTATTACTATCACTATTGATCGTTTGTTCTTGATATGCGTCCGCCACACTTATACAATCACCTTAAAGCCAAGCAACTGTAGAAATTGTATATTTTCGGATGTTAATCCCTTGCGTCCTTGTTTACTACTAACTGTTTTACCAACATGAATTTGTTTATTAATAGTTTTTGTTGATATATTTTGACCTTTATCCTTGTTGTTGTTGTTCTCGCTGTTAGCTGAGCTCAATGGTACTACAATATTATAAAGGAATACCATGCTAAAGCTCTCTTAAATGTACTCTTATCGGTATCACTTCTCCTTTAAAATTAACCAAATTTCCGTCTTGATCCACTACTTTAAGCACTATTTCATCAATGTAATGGCTATTTATTGGTAGATAAATGATATTTGATACTTTTTCTATTATGCGAAATCCACTAGCCACGTTAGGGTAGAACATATGCAACGTGTGAACAGCATGATCATTTCTAAAAGAATTCGTTATCAGATTACATTCCACACATATAGAGTTGGAAACATTTACAGGAAAATCTGAGATGTGTAGTTTATGTGGACTCAATTTTCTCTTACTAAACCCTAATAACCCACCTATTGTACCAGTTTGCTCAAAATCGATGAGTCGGTTACTTTTAATTTCAAACCGTAACGTATTTAAATTATTTCGCATATGGAGTTGTATGTCAGGCTGTTTATCCTCTTTTAAAATTACATTTGAACTTAGAGATCGTTTTTGTTTTTGTTGTGGTTGTTGTTGTTGTTGTTGTGGGGACATTCTCCTTTTTTTATTTTGTTCACCTACTCGTGGTTTGATTCTCTCTTTAATAAATTCTATAATGTCTGTAATCTCATAACTACCTTCAGGTATTGTTAAAACCTCATCATCAATATGAAACTTATTATTTGTTATATCTATGTTGGGTATTGTGTTGAAAGTTAAAAAATCAATAAGTCCTAAAGCGTACGTTTTACTATTGTCGAGTACTATAGGTGGATATATTTTAGCTGATAACACAGACTCTCTACCAGATAAGGTAAATGTATACATGATATGAACCGATCAATGGTCATAGATGAAATAAACAAGTGTTATTATGGTAACCAGTATTTATTCACCTTTGAGAAAACGTAAACACAATTGACCGCAATTTACAGTATTAAATCTTTGAAATACATTATAATTGTACTGTATTCTACAGGGTCCACTACAATTAAAATATACAATTGCTTCCAATGGTGGTTCTAAGTTTCCATATGTATCTAGGTAAACCACCAAGTTTCCTTTTTTCTTATATGCAGTCCAGTGAGTACCTGGTCCAGTAGATGTATCCAAATTAATGATCCCTCTTTCATTGATTTTTATTTTTTTGGGAAGCTTATCTCGCATAAATACTCCTCGAAAATACGGTATTTTTAAATGCTTTGCATACTTTTCCAGTTCAAAGTTTGTTAACGGGTGACTATTTGGAATTGAAATCTTTTTAACTACTTGTTTTTTCATTTTCATTTTCCTTCATCTCACAACTGGTTTCAGTTAGTGTATGGTTTCAGAAAAAGACTCATTCCCATTTTATAGGGTCTCAAAAACATTCCCTTTCCAAGTGCTACAGCTTCCATCATTTTATTATGACGTTGAGATTCTTGTAATTGCTGCTTCGCAGAGTTTGCATCACTGACAGCCTTAGCAATACCAGCAGCACCGCCAGACAAAGCTCCAAGGGCTGATAAGCCAGCAAAAATTGGGATTAGTGGTAGTACAACTCCTTTTTTCGGTATCTTCACTATACGATTTTTCGGCTTTCTTACACCTTTCTTCAAATTTTGTGCCTCCCTCAATGCTACAAGTATTGCTTATACAAAGGTAGTAGGTTTTTGAGCTACCACATGCTTCCCTATTCGTTTAATTGCACTAGAAAAGCTAACCTTCCTTTTCGTACTTGATTTACTTTGATTTTTTTTCTGTCGCTGTGATCGTCGTCGTTGTTGTTGTTGGTCAATTGTAGCTCTTTTCTTAGGTTTAACATTCTTCTTACGTGCCATTTTCATTACTGAGTTTAAATGTCTGGATTGCTGGGTACTTATAACTTTAACTTTCTTAGGTATGTTATCATCATCATCATAATCATCATCATCATGATCATCTGGTTGAATCTTCCGTTTTCGGTTATGTTGGTTCCATGGAGACGGAATTACGTCCCTCATATCTAATTTACGTTGTTTGTTTTCCTTTACTTCATCATCAGATTCCCTTTTACGTTTTGTACTGCATTTTTTCTCGGGAATTATAACCGGATCATCCAAATCTATTTTTCTTTTTTTCACTTGTTCAGCATTCAATAAAGTAGTAGTAGTAGTAGTAGTGACTGAATCCAGTTTTCTCTTTTTTGGTTTGTTCTTTTGCTCTTCTGTTATATAAGTGTCCATGTATTCAATTGTAGCTTTTGGTTTTTTCTTCTATTGATTTTTTCTTTTATGTCCTCTAAATCAGACTTTGGTTTTCGTCCACGCTTAACTTTCGATGTTTCATGTTTTATGTCAGAGTTTTTTTTGCTTTCGCGTTTCTTGATTTCTCTTACTTTTTGTACTTTTCTCTCACTAGATATATTTTTTCCTTATCTTTCAGGAGTATATCTTTTTGACATGACTGTTCAGTTTGTAGAATTTGTACAGAGTCTTGAACAAGTTTTTGTGACCCCTGTAATTCTTTCGCTAATTTATGTAATGTCTTCAAACAATTGTTTATATTACGTTTTTTGTGCCTTTCATAGGTTTCTTTTAAGCCCATTCCAAGTTTTACTTTAGCTTTCATGGCACCTGCTACAGCTAATGCGGCAACCTTCTCTTTCCAAGACGAATCACTTGCACGAAACCTATTCATTGCCTGTTTTGCTAGCACCTTATCAGCCAAGTGACGATTACTCAGACCTTTTTCTTTTGAGTAAAATATATCGTGTTGTTTACAAGCTTCATCCAATCCGTTCACACCTGGGTCATTTCTGGCTAACCTTTCATCAAGCTTAGTGCCAGGACCACAGTAATTGTACGTTGGGATGTGTAATTCTACAGGTAAATTATTTATAGCTGTATTAAGTAAGCCTTCACCACCACCATAGTACTTCATAGCACATGAGTAGTAGCAACTGGAATGGTGAGTTTAATCGTGGACGTTACTAGTTATAATACTCCCGTTGCTTAATGCTGTTGTTGTTGATTGATACGCTGCTAGTGATTAGTGGTGTCCATCCAATAAGTAATGCCTTCATATATTTGCGTTTCATGCTGGAAAAATACTTTTTTCACCATACAAGTGACTCCTCAATACACCAACATACGACAAAGAAAAATGCAATATTGTTCGGTTTGTGACCGGTTGACAATTTGGCTGTTAAATGAAGAATAATAACATCCGTATAGTATAAAAAAGAAAAATCAGATGAAGGTATCATTCTAAGGAAGAACACCGCGATGAACTGTCTGGATTTAGTTGCTGTTTTAGTGATTCCTTTTTTTACACTAACAACGTGTTATCAAAATGAACCAGTTGTAGTTGCAGATCAGATATTCAACATTGAAGACGGAGTTTTCTATCTGTATGAATTACATAATTATGGAATCACGGAATTAAAGTCGTATCCAGCATTCTATTACTCAGGAAGAGAATTATCCATAGGCACAGAAATTAAAACTCACAACAATCAAACAATTGGATATGTAATTGGACAAAATCTGAACTATCATCCAGTCACAATGAAGCGAAAAGGCACAATTATGTACTGTGGACAATACAATATAAGGCAGTTGCTACGACAGGGATACGTTATTTTTCAAAGAAAAACATACTCTTCCAACAGTTTTAAACATACATTCAAGCATTTCGACACTTCAGATATACATTGCTTTCTATATGATTGAATACGTTAAGATTCACACTATTTTTTTTCAACTCAAATACAATATCACACTACCGCTGTCGTTTCATTTCTTCCCTCGCACATATCTCATGACATGAAGGATGGTCGTCGTCGTCGTCGTCGTCGACCATCGTCATCGGTCGCAATTAGGTCAGGCTAGGCTAGGCTAGGCTAGGCTAGGCGAGGCTCCTCTCATGCATATGTATCCGTACAAATTTCTTACTACTACCAAAGATAGGCTATAGGCGTGATACCACTCTCTCATGCATAATTATATATATCACGATTACACACCATTTCTGCGGGTCACATGGTATTATGCCTTTTTGGCATACGTGACGTCATGGGGGTGGGTCACGTGGTCTTTCACGTGGTCTTTGGACCTTTCTGAACTGTTTGGGAGCGGCTGAGGCATGTTGGCAGAGTGAGTTAGAACTACTGACTCTATTGTAGGCTAAATCAAACCACACATTATTTTTTAATTTCTATATATTATAGTGTATGACATATCGGCAGCACGGTGGCCACTTTCAAATACAAGGGCAATTAATGGCTGTATGTATTTGTATCTTCCAGGAGGCAGTTTTTTTTTCGGAAGACAAACAAAAATATATTGCCAATAATTGTCTTTGTACTTGAAAAATGCCACCGAGGTAACCGAAACGTCGTACAATATACAGTACAATAAACAGCAATTAAAACATATACAGTGTGTTTGGTACATGAGTCAATAAAGTTTTTTGAGTAGTTGGGGAAGCTGTTTGATGATTTTTGATGGAAATCGCAATGGTCTTTTTTCGTTTTTATGCTGAATTCCATGCAATTGCACATAAATATCGTTATAACTTTTTTCTTTGTCGAGATAACACAAAATAAACGTGATTTCGTTCTGTAATGCATGCTTAATCAGGTCAATTAATAGTTCTTACGGCCTTTTAAAAATTACTAATAGCCTTCCAAAGTCGTAAAATTGTATAGAGTGAATAAAACAAAATTCGATTACACAAAAACTATACCTTTTTTGAACTTATATTTGTTTATATAACTTTTGTGGCTTATTACCTTTCCAGAGATACGCTACACATCATGTTTGTTAAATGGTCAAAATAACGGAAAACTGTTGGTCAGGTTCAGGAACAACAGACTTTTGAGTTTTTCGCGTTTTTATTTGGTTTGAATCCGCTACAAACGATTCCTTCGCTCGGCCCCAGAAGTAAAAGACCAAAGGCGTTAGATCTGGAGACCGTGGAGGCTAAGGAATAGGGCCAATCCAGGAGTTTGGAGAAGGCTTGTCCTGGAACTCTCGTACCTACCGGTTGGACATATAATAATAATAATAATGCCTTTAGTGCCCAACAGTAAATACCGTTCTCAGAGCAAAAAGCGGTTATATAGCTCACATGATAGTTACACCACAAAGTGAAAGTATCTTAGAACAAAAAAACTGAAATAGAAGAATTAAATGTAAACATGAAAAACTTGACCAAAATCCATCAGAGATGGGCTCAAGATTTATTCCTTAATTAACAAAAACTGCAGTGAGATATATCATATACACTTAAAATTTTGTTGGCATTTCGGCACATCAGATTAATCGGAGCCTATAGTAAATTAATTTGTACTCTGTTGCATAGTAAAGTATTAAAATGCCTAGTTCCTAGAAATAGTTCGTTTTAGTGACCTGTTGAGCTAATTTACAGAAATGAACTAGAAGCACATTACCTACTACTGACGGGATAATGTGAACGAGAGAGAAGCGCCAGAAGCGTACAATGCGTACGTTGCCCAGCAACCCGAGTAACGAGGCCACGGACGCAGCAACAAAAACAACCAACGACATAGTCAACGCAAGCGTCCATGTAACCATTGTTATCAGTGGTAACAGTTAAAAATCTTAAAAATAAATACCTAATTTATGACTACTGTGAAATAATTTCATTCATTTGTTTACCCAGGAATATGTACTAGTAATTCAGTAAATGGCAGATTAGCCCCACGAAAATAATGCGCCCTATGATACTGTCTAGATTTTGGTCAGTTGTTACCATTTTCATTTATGGATACAATTGAGTCCGTCGGGGACCATCGGTGCCGGCTCGTGTCTGATCGTGATCGCCCGAGTGCGTGGGCCGCCGCGATCATTATGTAGTAGCGATGATCAAAGTTGCGATTTTATGATCGCAGTTAAAACTGCGATTGCGATTTACCTTTCACTGCTAGTGCAACCTGTGATTGCGATTTGAAATTGTGGGACTGTGTTATTTCATAATTTCCCTTCTATAAAAGGTTAATTACATTAAATTGGTCATATTTAACTGTTGTGTTAACAACTGATATCACAAAAAATGAAATAACATTGTATTTGTGTTATAAAGGTTAGGAGAAATGATAATACCTTTTTTTAAATCTTATAATTCCAAATTTGTAGATTTTCTTAAAAATGAAAACAAATGTCTCTTATAATTATAATTTTAATTAGAAGAATGCAAAAACTAAACCCAACAGGTAATATGTTAAACTACAAACATTTCTTTTCAAGAACTTAACAAGGTTGGTTTATTTGACTTACTACCTATGTTTATAAAACATATTTCTGAAAAACAATAACAACAAATTCTTTTAAATAAAAAAACTAAAACCAAATCATCACAGGAAATGTAGGAACCATTTGTTTTTCCAGACTTACAAAATTTGGTTTATCTCACTTATTAACTTTAATAATATTTATAAAACATATTTCTGAAAAACAAAAAAAAATATTTCTGCTGAAATAAAAACATAACTTAAATCTTTTCAGGTGCATATTAAAAGGAACCACGTAAATCTATAAATTAAAATGTTTGATATTTAAAATAGGTAACTCAAATTAAAATTGTCACTTATCATTATGGTGCACCTGTTTTACGTTGGTATTTAAAAATAAAAGCATTTTGACTTTTCCGCTATCTAGACGATTTTGTCTATCTGTCAATATTTGCCCTGCCTTAGAAAATAGTCTTTCACATGGAACGGACGTTACGCATACACTAAGTCTCTCCTGCACAACACAAGCAAGGTGCGGAAACAAATATTTATTTTCGTTCCACCATTTCAGTACATCTTCATTACGAGGCAATAGTTCACAATCTAAAAACCGTTGAACTTCTAATCTAGCCTTAGTTGTAGAAGTTCCTACAGTGGCTGGTTGATATCGTTCAGCTTCTTTATCAAAATCCTCTCAAAAATCGTCTTCGTCGGAATTTTCATTTTTCTGATTTGATGCATTTGGAACACTCTTGTCAACACTGCAAGCCGATTCGGCCGAAAACTTTTCAGCCACCAATTAAATAACATTTTTTTTGCTATTCCAGCATTTTTTTGTCCTTAAACGGTATTTCTTTGAAACGCGGGTTGAGGAAAGTTGCTAATGAGAGTGTATTGCTGTTTTCAGAATTTTCTAGTCTGTCGTTCAAAGATTTTTTTAAATTATGAAGTACTCGTTTGATACATTCAGTATATTGCATGCCTCCAAATTCTTTAAAAGCTGGATTTAGACCATTCACGAGAGATGCAGTTAAGTATTCTTCCCCAGAAATCTTTTTGGTGACACTCTCGAACGGTTTAAGCACTTGTGTTAGTTACTTAATAATTACCTACTCCTCGACTGTCAAGTGATGTTTCAAATCCATATTAATTATTGACACAGTAGCTTTAACAGCTTCCTCCAAAATAATGAATCTTTCCAACATGTAGTACGTAGAATTCCACCGAGTGGATACGTCTTGCAGTAGTTTTAGAGGGGTTTGCTTTACTTGATTCTGTTGGTATGATATTAATTTTGCCGTTGCTATGTGACTCCGTTTGAAATGTTCTACAATATGTTTCACTCGTCCGATAACTGCGCTGATCTGATCTTCTTTCAATCCATCATTTACCACCAAATTAATCGTATGCGCAAAGCAACCGTACTGTTTCCACCGTAATTCATTTATGGCAGCTTTTATATTTGCCGCATTGTCTGAAACTACTATCGAAAGCTTATTTTGGATTTCCCATTCTGTAACAACTCTTCTTGGCTCTTCTGCTAGATTAGTTGCTGTGTGTTGAACAGCCAAAGTGAAACATTCTAGTAAAAGTGAAACCATCTGGAAATCATCATTTAGGAAATGAGCGGTCACAGCCATAAAACTCTCTGTATTAATGGAAAACAATCAGTTGTAATACAAACTTTTTTTGCCTTTTTTAAAACACGGTGCGTCTCGATAAGATCCTTCTCATAGATAGCCGGTAACATGGTTCTGGAGATGGTATGTCTACTTGGAAGCTGATATGAAGGATTCAAAGCAAAAACAAAGTCTCTAAAAGCACGTTCTTCGACAATTATAAATGGTTGGTAGGTGTCGGTAAACAATCGTAGTAATTTATCATCAATTTTTTGTTTACATTTAGGAGTTACTCTCTTTGGAATATAAAGATCCATATCTGTTTGGAATTGTTTAGTTTTCCGCGCTGTTTCGATTTTTCTTAAACTCATAGAATTCAGTGGCATTTTATCAACACTAATCTCTTCTATCTCCGTGTCTCTTGGATCTCCCACTTGCTTGATTGGTTGTCCTGAACTTATTGATGCCCCTGACTGGATACTTGTCACAGGTGGGGCTTGCCTTGATAAAGTGACCTTAAATTACACTGTTTGTGTCTTCATTACTAAGATTTATATGTATAAGATGGATATATTATGTTTAAATTTTTGGTACATATAGTAGGAGAGCTGGTAGGCATTTTGGCAACGTATTTGAGGCACTATAACACTTGTCTACTGTGTCTTACGTAAAAAAGTAATAGGAACCATTTTTGTTTAGAACTACCGTACGGTCAACACTTTACGAGATAATTCCCCATTACCTGGAGTACAAGTTAAATATTCTCGATCACCTGACAGGTAAGACGTCCCACCAGAATGAACTTATTTTAAATATATTATTTTTTAATCATAAATATTAGTTTATGAAAATCTCAAAATGCCTCAAATATGTTTTTTCGTTTTTTTTTTTTAAATACCTTTTATAACCCATGGGACGCCAATGGCCCATTGACCTTCAGCCAGTTCTGTACTTTTGTATTCGAAAATAATAGAAGAAGCACAAGCAGTAGACAAGTTTTCATAGTGCCTCAAATACGTTACCAAAATGTCTACCAGCTCTTGGACTAATACGTTAAAATACTTTCCGAGGCACATTCGGGATTTAATGACACAGCTGGGTGTTTTGACTCCATGTGTCTTCTCATATTCGTGGTACTAGTCTTATATGATATTTTGGCTGCACACATATTACATTTTGCGAAATTTTCGTCGGTTTCGGAAAAAAAATCCACAAATAACTTATTTTCCTCTTTTTAAACATTGTTGAAACTGAATAAAATAATACTGGCTAGTCAAACAAAAAAAACAACCTAGAGATTGAAAATAGAAACCACCAATACCAATCCTAACAATTCGCATTCGCAGCTCGCAACAGTCACAGCTCACAACCATATAAAAGCAACGCCATCCGCTCGTTTCTAACCGCCAATCGCCACTCGCATGTGTCACTCCCAAAGCGATTGCCGCGATTGTACGGTTGGTTGCATGCCTACCGGCTCACGCGAACCCACCAGCTCGCAACTCGCAGTTTGCTACGGAACGGGCTCGCATGTTGCGATTGCGATTGTATAATCGCTGCGAGTAAATCGCAGTTCGCGAGTTTTTGCTCATCTCTATTATGTAGGCTTGTTACCATTTTTTGTTCTGGTTACTCACTTCCAGTGTTGCCATACGTAGCGGAATTCCGCTATTTGTAGCGGATTATTTTGAGAAGAGAGGCGTAGCGGCGGTAGAGCAAATTAGCCCAAAATGTAGCGGAATTTATTACATACAAAACTATCATATTTATTTCACTGTTTTAACGTTAATAACGTTCTAAATCCTAAATAGGCAGTGGCTAGAGTCTGATTTATTATCACATTAATAATAAAATTGGTGCATTTGGTGCCGCTTGAGCCATCTAGGAACAGAGAAGAAAATTATTCCACTTGCCTTTTTTTTCAATAACAGATGGCGTACGTACTGCTTTCAATACTAATCGTTTCTAACAGGTCTCAGCAGGCAGACATAATATTAGGTTTCTCGCTTTGTATTGTATTTTTCAGCTCTGGGTATATACTGTTTAGTTTCGTTTATATTAGTGTTCTTATTTTTGTGTTGATCATTTTATTGATATATCATTTGCTGCAGATTTTAATATTAAATCTACTGGTAAGTAACAAAACTGCTTAAATATCTAACATATTATAGTTTGATCCAGAAATAAATCTTAGTCGCGAAATTTGTTTTTAACGCTTTTTCTTCTGGAAAATAGGAATAATGGAAATGCGACAGCAGACCATTAACGATTTTTTTGATAAAAATCCTTCTAAAAAACAAACGGTGAAACCAAACGTGGCCGTACCATCCACTTCGACTGCATACTGCATCTGTGTCGGACTCGGAGCATCCCGAACCTGAATACAGACAAAATAGAAGAGCGGAATCTAGTGGAATCAGGTCTGAGCCTGATAATTCGACTTGCGAATCTCAGGATAACCAAGAGCCAGAGCAACCTGTTAAGAAAAAGACATGAAAACAAATGTTTAATTCATCATGGCTAGAAGATCCGTTATTTAAAGGCTGGTTGGGACCTATTGAAAATGACAAGTTGAAAGCAAAATATAAAGCTTGTAATGGGTGCTAAAAAATCAGATTTAGTGAATAATTCGAAATCAAAAAGGCATGCGACTAATGTACAAACAATTTCGAATGTAAGAACGTTAGATAGCACTTTTCAGTCTCGGGAAGCACGTGAGTTGGAAAAACGGCAAATATTTGCTTGCTTAAGATATAGTCTTTTAGTTGTAAGTCATTATAAAAGTTTTAGAACTGTTGATCATATAACAGGAGTTAGTCAATTATGTTTTAAAGGCCCAGATCTCTCTAGCTCACTTAAATTAAAAAGATCCAAATGCATAAGTATAATTAAAAATGTGCTGGCTCCTGTTATTAAAGAAGAAATAATTTCAGAATTGGAAAATAAACCATTTTCTATTTTATTGGATGAGAGTACAGACCTGAGCAATACAATGCATTCTTGTAAGGTATATTCATAAAAATTCAATTAAAACCCATTTATTAGATATAATTAAAATGAACGCAGATGAAGGTACCGCCAAAGGTTTATATTCTCTTTTTAAAAAATGCGTTATATCCAATCAAGTAAAAATTACCAATATTGTTGGAAACTGTTCCGACAACGCTGGTGTTATGATGGGCAATAACGAATCTTTCAAAACTTATCTTTTAAAAGATAATCCTAATATAATTGTCAATGGCTGCATTTGCCACTCTGCTCATTTAGTGGCGGTGGCGGCAGCTGAAAAGATTCCAAGCAACGTTGAAGCTCTTTTACAAAACTTATATTCTTACTTCTCAAGAAGCCCAAAAAGGCAGTGTGTTCTTGAAGAATTACAGGAATATTTCAAAAAGTCAAAATTAAAAATTTTAAGCCTTAGTAAAACAAGGTGGCTTGCTTTATCCAAATGTGTTGATAGAGTTTTGGATCAGTGGGACATCTTGTTTAGCCTATTTAGATTAGCTTCCATTGAAGAAAAAAATCATGTAGCAAATGTAATACAGGGTCCGGCATTGAAACGGGAAGATTTGGGGTGGGGCTTGCAGCGGGTGGTGAAATGGTAGGGAGGAGAGTCACAGACCTGTCGGGACCCGAGTGGCTTGCCATTTAGTCTACAATGGAGCGTTGGACGGGTGAGCATCGCGGTTACGCAATTAAGGCTTATTACCAAAATGGCGAGAGTTTAGTGCAAACGCGTCGAGATTTTAGACGGCATTTTAACATACCGCGTAACCAACCGGTTCCGTCAGACCATGCGATTCGAATGTGGCTAAACAACCTCGAGCAAACTGGATCGACGTCTAGAGAAAGAGGTGGTAGTGCCAGAACGATTCGAACCCCTGAAAATATTGAACGTGTTCGACAAGCCATTTTAAAAAGTCCACGTCGATCGGCCATCCGTCACGCCACACGCCTTCGATTAAGTGACAGATCGGTGAGAAGGATTCTCCATCAAGATCTTCGATATCACCCGTATAGAATACAGGTTGTTCAATCTCTTCACCCGGATGATTATCAACAGCGTCTCAGATTTTGTGAGGTTATGCTTGCAAGGCTGGAAGAAATTGATGACCAGGTTAACAACTTGTGGATGAGCGATGAGGCACATTTTCACCTCTCCGGTTTTGTTAACAGACAAAATTTTAGATACTGGGCGGAGGCTAACCCTCGTATGCTTCATGAATCACCTCTTCATGCTCAGAAAGTGACAGTATGGTGTGCAACGTCTGCAAATGGAATCATCGGTCCGTATTTTTTTGAGGATGAGGCTGAAAATGCCGTTACCGTTAATTCTGAGAGATACGTTTCAATGATTCGGAACTTCCTCACACCTGAACTCTAACGCTTTCCAGTTAATGAAACACACTTTTTCAACAAGACGATGCAACAAGCCACACTGCAAGAATTTCGATGAATGCGGTGAATGCTTTGTTCCCAGGGCGTGTCGTTTCTCGAAACGGGGATATTGCTTGGCCCCCTCGGTCTTCCGATCTTACTGTCTGCGACTCCTTTTTATGGGGTTATCTGAAAATGAAAGTGTTTGAAACTGATCCACCCAGGACAATCCCGGCCCTCAAACAACGAATTCGTGACGAGATTGCAGCAATACCAGTTGATATGCTGCGAAGAGTTATGCAGAACTTCCAGGCTCGACTCCATGAATGCATACGTGTCAACGGAGGCCATTTGACAGATGTAATTTTCAAAAAATAATGTTTTTTAACATTGTATATCAAATGGCTACTCTTTTATTTCCCAGTATGGTATTACTAAGTACAAAAAAAATATTTTTTCGATAATAAAATTATTTACGAAATCTTCCCGTTTCATTGCCGAACCCTGTACTTAATGAGTTACAGAATCCATTTGTTAATGCGTGTTTTTTAAATTCGTGTTGCCCATTTTTAACCAATTTAATGCTCTCTTTCAATCAGAGAAGGTTATGCTCAATATCATATCAATAGAGAGTGAGCGATTTGTACGTCATCTATCTACAAACTTTATGCGACCAGAATATTTTAAAAATGAGAAATTATAAATAATCTAAATCCTAATGATCCCCACTGCTTATTACCAATTGAACAACTGAATGTTGGTCCGCATACAATGGATGCAATAAAACACTGCAATAACACGGCAATTGAACAATCGGTAGAAGAGTCCCTTAAAAGATTTCCTATCAAAGACAACTTCTTTTCAGAGCTAAAGTTTCTCTCACCGGTTGATGTGATGAACAATCGTCTTATTATAAGTGATACCTTTCATGACGCCGTTTTAAAAAAATTTGTCCTTCATATTGAAACCGAAAAGGCAATTTTGGAACTAAAGAAAATATGTATTTATTTTAGTGATAGTGAGAATGAGGAAATTTTAAAAACAAAAAGTAATGTCATTGAATTTTGGTCGTTTGTAAACGACCTCAAAAATTTTAATGACGAATATTTATTTCGCAATATAGATAAACTGGCTCTAATCATTTTAACATTGCCTCATGGAAACGCTGATGTTAAGCGAACTTTTTCTTATATGCTTGATTACAAAACAAAAAAAAGAAATAAAATAATACCATCAACTTTGTCTGCACTACTTACAATTAAATTAGACTTGGAATCAAAAAAACAGTGCTGTTTATCCTATAGTTTTAATGAGAATCATTTAAACAAATATAAAAAGAATTTATATAATGTAAATAAGGAAGAACAAGCTGAAGAAGAAGTAATTTCTGATTCTGACTGTGAATAAAATAAGCAAACGTAGGCATTTCCACGTTTCCGCTTCTTCTTTGTCCTTATTTTTTGTTTTTCTTTTCTATTAAGATTAAGACATTGGTGATAGTTTCCATTTTTTTATTAGTTCCTAATTCTAAACCAAAGACAGTTTTGTTTTTTTAGAGGTATACTTTTTATGTTTTTACGAAAAATTGCAATTATATTATGTTACTGTTTGTATTTTTAGTAGGGTTTTTAGACAGTGTTTAAAAAAAAAGTAAATATGTAAAAAATATATTTGTTGTTTATTTTAAGCCTCCCCCCCCCCTCTTAAATTTTTAGACCGTAGCGGCATGTAGCGGAATTTTGCGATACGTGTAACGGATATTTTAAACTTCGCTCTGGCAACACTGCTCACTTCTCCCTCGTTAGTAATCGTTTTGGTTGCCGGCTGTAGTGTGCGTGCAATTAAATACGGATGAGTATCGCTGCGTAATCGATTAACTACTTGAAAAGTCATTCTCCTTGTATAATTTTGAACAAAAAAATGAGATCATTGAAAATGGAATACCAACTTATTTTAGATAATTTTAAAAAGGAATAAAAAAGTAGTTCGATATTTTAAATTTAGTTGGTATATTGAAAACTCTTGGATCTGTGGTTGCAAGAAAAACAGATTGTATTGTTGGCCATGTCTTCTGTTTTCTACAAAAAAAAATGGGTGGACCAGCAACGATTTAAATAGTTTTAGGGTTTTGTAGAGGAGACATGAAATTTCTCCTTTACATTTGATTCAGTTTGGCAAAACAAGAATCGAAAGTTGTCTTAACCAAGATTTTAGGCAGCACACTTATAGATGCTGTATGTTTTTTGGCCAAACAAGAATTACCATTTCGGGGTCATTTTGAAAGGGATGACTCTGACAAAAGAGGAAATTACTCGGAATTGCTAACATTAATTGCCAAAAAAGCTACAAAAATTTCCGAACATCTAGAAACATCTACTGTTTTTCGGAAGGCTTGGATTAGTCATAGCATAAGACGATGAGGTATATGAAGTGCCGCAGACGCCCAGTCCAGCAACGTTTACCTTAATTTAAAAAAAGTTTAAATACAATACCTAAAATAAAGAAAAACTTTTACATCGGAGGGTCAAAATAAACCTTTTTTAATAAGATTTTTCTCATCTGGTTTTGGTAACAGTAGGAAAAGTCACCCGTCGCCACTGACGCACACTAACAACAGCAATCTGGCACGCAATGTATTTTGAAATTTTGTATTTATCATTTCTTATGTTGTACATATACCTTATCTTATGCAACCAGTTATGCATCACCGTCCACGTGGACATGTAGCGCACCCTAGTGGTTATTAGTTGCGTTTGTTGGAAGCACGTTGGGATGTTTGTTCACCATCCCGTTTATCATAATAGATACATGTGATTAACATAATTGCTAATAGATAGCAGCATGTTCGGCACAAAATTTACCCAACACGTGTTTAGAGCCGGTTGGCGTGCGAAAACACCGTTTCCTGGGTTACGGCGACCTACTTGTCAGTTTTACTGCCCGAAGTTCCAGTTTAGTGGTTTTTCGAACATGGCTTATTCAGTGACTGAACGGGGTTCTCTCTACAGTCAAGACTACAGGGTTTACATACGTAAGCATACTTACTACCTATCGTTGCTCCAATGTCAGAAATATTGGCTGATAGTATACCCCCGTGCCCTTGAACTTCCACCTCTAGATGCGCTGTGCCAAATATAGATTGAAATAATATTCAATTTAAAAGAATGCATGCATACAATTAATTGTAGTAAATTCTCTGGTCATTGATTTTTAGTAGTTGTAGTCTTATGGTGACTATCAAATAAAAAGTAGAAGGTAGAGTATTAGGTATTTTGAGACCTGCACAAGCTGGTACTGTCCTGATCATTTCATTACGTGAATTGATGAAACAAAACTAATGTAACTCTGCTATAACCTACAAGGGAGTCACAGAGATGAGGTAGGGCTACAGCTACAAACAGACGAGTCCTGTTTTTGTAAAGATAAAATTTATTTATCACAAATAACCTCATACATTTCAAGGTACTCTTCAATGCCCCTTTAATGCTTGATCATGACTCTCTGGGGAGCTTGGAGTCATGTTCTGCATTCTTACAGGAGACATAAACTTACAGGTTACCTTAGGATCCAGTTAATAGAAATGCTCCCAACTATTGGGATTTGGCAGTCTAACATTAAATTTAAGACTGCCTTAGAAAAGCTAGCTTAAAATCCTAGCAAATTTTCTAGAGGAAACTCATCTGGAAGTTTTATGGGCACCCATTAGAGGGCAAGGGGGTCATATAGCCTTCCTGGCTAGTGCTTGAGAAGTAAAATATACCTAATAGGGTATAGGGTTTCTTCACAGTTTGTTAATCAACATTCTGTTTGTTTTTTTTTTAGTTTTCAAAACATTTGCTGGAATTGTGATGTCTGAATGATATTTGGGAGAAATAAAGGCAACTATAGCAATTTCCAACGATAATCCTTTGACTTCACGAATTATCTTAATGTTACAGTTAATAGCATTGTTGATACATTAGCAATGCATATCATGTGACTTGACTATGTACTACTTTTATTTGAGAAAACATTGGATAGAAATTCAGTTACCTTTATTATGGTTGTTTGGTTTTGTGACTGGAAAATTTCAATGAACAATAAAGTTATTGAACTTCAACAGAAAATTGTAATCATCCTTTTAGTCCATGAAATTTAAGCTGTTAGTACTTATCTAGAATGATTTCCAACTATTAAGTGGTTATTATCAAATGTGTTTTTTAACAATTTATTATTTTTTAAATATATAGAAGATCAAGATGGTCCAATTTCACCACTGCATGATATTCCTTTGGTGGTTGATGCAAACAAGAAGATTTTTAACATGGTAGTTGAGATTCCAAGATGGAGTAATGCTAAAATGGAGGTAAGTTTTTTTTTTATGTTGAAATTATTTTGACTCACAGTATAGCTTAAATAAGGGGAGGTTCGGAAAAAAACTGGGATACCTTTAGTTTTCTACATTTCTGTTTAGTTAGCTTGAACATGTTTTCTTTTTTCAACTACTAAAGACTGATAATACATGTAAGTCATGGTTAAAAGCTACAAGATGCACTTTGAAAATATATTGTACTTAGGATACTGAATATAAATTTTCGTAGATAACAATGAAGGAAATCTTGAACCCAATCAAGCAAGATGTCAAAAAGGGCAAAGTAAGGTTTGTCTCAAACTGCTTCCCACATCATGGTTACATTTGGAACTATGGTGCTCTTCCACAGACCTGGGAAAATCCAGAACATCTAGATGATGGGACAGGATGCAAGGGTGATAATGACCCAATTGATGTTCTAGAAATAGGTTATAGGGTAGCAAAACGTGGTGAAATCTTGCAGGTGAAGATTCTTGGAACTATTGCATTAATCGATGAAGGTAAATATAAATCTAACCCTTTTTATATATCAATGAAAATATTCCATGTGTGTTTTTATGCAAGAAATTTCATCTAAAATAGTGCTTCATCTGGAACTGGTACCTAAAATATTGTTATAGGAAATTGTAGGGCATAAAACTAAGTTTGCAATATCACAGAAAAATTGGTTTGCCTTTAAGGAAAACAATTATACTTGTAATCCATTATTAAAAGATACTTTATTGATTATATTGTTGATCCATTTTGTTAGTAGCACCTAACCATAGAAATGTATCTAATATGCATAGCATGACATTGAACAATTGTTTTAATTTTTCAGTGAAAGTTTACTAAAAGTTTTTTGCCATGCCTCGTAACGATAATACAAGTTTAAAACCTTGCAAATTGACCTTTATAGTTATATAACAGGTAATGATTCATACAGAAAGATATGAAATATGAATACCTATTATTTAATGTTTAAATATGTTAGCTACTATAATAGGTATGTAATCAGATAAGAATGTTACTTTCCAGATTGTGGTTTTATGATAATTAAATAGGCAAACAGCAATCTTCACTTGGAATAACATGTTTGTGAAACAAAAATATATCTAACTGCAAACATGATTTAGATATCAATATTTCTATTAAAATGGTGGGCTGATATTAAACCTGATTTGTGGTCATAGAACATACTATTGCTTTCAAATGGAAATATCATTTAATTTAACTGATGACCCATCAGTAGTCTTATTTTGCTAGATATGCTCATAAAAAGTCTCTATAATGTTATTTAAAAATTGGTCTCTCAATTTTTTTATTTTTTTGAAGATACAGATCTAAACTTTGAGGAACCTATTTTTTGTTGTATAACATCATGTTTGACACATAACCTTGATGTAATTGTCATAACACATTTCACACCAAGTCAGTTATTTCCATCAGACTGTTTGTCATTTGTTCATTCATCATTTTGGATCATATTAAAGTTTGCACTCTCTCCTTTTCCGTTTCCTAGTTCCTAAAGCATCAGACCTTGCAGGCTTAAGAAAATATGTTGTAACGTAAGAACTAAGTCCAACAAACCACTACGTTGCCAAACTTGACTCGAAGGTTTTAAAAATAAAATGGATTAAATTAGAATTTCAGCAATCTAGAAAAATTTGGTCATTTTAAATGTGATGCTAAAATATTATTCAGGAGTTTGTTCTAAACACTTATTTTTAAACTGAAAGTATTGTGGTAAGTACAGAGTGAACCGACTTGACGCCATTGGTTTCATTTGTAGGTGAGACAGATTGGAAACTGATAGCGATCGATGTCAATGATCCAATCGCAGACCAACTAAATGACATTTCCGATATAGAAAAACACTTTCCCGGTTTACTAAAAGCATCTGTTGAATGGTTCAAAATATACAAAATCCCAGATGGCAAACCAGAGAACCAATTCGCCTTCAATGGCGAGGCAAAACCAGCTGCATTTGCTCATAAAGTGGTCGATGAGGTGCACTCCTTCTGGAAGGCTTTGGTGTCAAAAGAGGTAGATGCTAAAGGCATTTCATGTGTTAATACGACCATTGAAGGAAACTCTTTCAAAATCTCGAAGAATGATGCTAAGGAAGTGATAAATAAGACTCCAGAGTTAGGACCGGCACAGCCAATGGAAGCTATAGGTACGTGTTTTCTCATGAAAGATGTTTCACTCAAAAAGGCAGTTTGACATTTAGAAGCGTCTTTGGAGTGAACTATGAATCACTTTTGGCATAAATTTCATACATAACAATGTATGCAGCTCCTGAATGTTGCGATATGGCATATTGTGAAAAATTATATGTATATATTCCATAAGTCATAAGTTATTTGCTATTGTGTATTCTTGGTTTACCTCCTACTAAAGTGAGTTTTGAATTAATCATTTCCGAATCACTAGCCGATTTATTCCATAATTAAAGTTTATCATCAAATAGCAACAACTATACGATTTCAAATTAGTCATAGATTGTTATAAGCATTTTTATTTTTGCTATATCATTTAAGACAACAGTCAATTTAATCCAAGGTTTCATTTAAAATGTACAAATATTGACAAGGCAATAAGTTTTATGTTAGCATTAGCAAAATCACACAAAATTGGTTGTTCCGTGATAGAGACATCATTTTTTCTGCTACTGCATAGTACATTTCCAAATGATGTCATTTTGTTCTGATTAGAGAACAATGATGACAACTACAGAAAAATTGGGAGTAGCAAAAAAAATCATATTGGTTATTCCAATCCAATTTATTGTTTCCTGATTTATGAAATCCGCTATGGGCGTATTTCAATGTTACTTGACTTGATATGATACGTTTTATTTATCATTTTTATACGAGGGATTTCTTTTAAGTTTTGCATATAGAAACATAGTAGGCCGCGCGGATCGAACGTCAGTACTGAATCTAAACCTCACTCTTTAGTAAACTTAAATTCAAAGTTTCACAACAATACGTGCAGTGTTCTCACTACAGTGAATTTTTAAGTGTCACCAAGTCATTAGAAAAAAGGTACTCAACCGAGAACATTTTCGCGCCATAATTTATTACAACTTTCAGAGACAATTATCGCAACAAGAATGCGAATTTTCGGCAACGAAGCGCCACATCAGTCGACAATTCAAAAAATTTTACATGAAGAATTATGAGTAAGAAAATTAGTTTCTCGTTGGATACCCCACCTGTTGACTGAAGAGCAGAAAGCAGCCAGGGTTAATTGATGTCATAAAACGCTTGACCGTTTCAATTCCGGAAACTCAAAAAATGTGTACAGCATTGTTAATGGTGATGAATCGTGGATTTACTGTTATGAACCAGAAAATAAACGACAGGCGGCTGTTTGAATGTTCCAAGGTGAAGAAAAGCCAAGAAGTGTTTCGAAAAAGATGGTCTTGACATTTGTGTCAAAAGCGGGTCATATTGCAACAATTCCTCTTAATGAGCAAAGAACTGTTACTGCGGATTGGTATACCACCATTTGTTTGCCTAAAGCCATCACCGAGCTTCGAAGAATCAACCCCGAAAGAAGAATCATCCTCCACCAAGACAATGCAAGCTCGCACACAGCCCAAAAAACAAGGCTGTATTTAACTGAAGAAAACTTGGAATTATTGGACTATCCTCCGTATAGTCCCGATCTAAGTCCTAACGATTTCTTTACTTTCCCGAAAAATAAAAACGGACTGCGTGGTCAAAGGTTCCAGTCACCAGAAGAAGCAAACGAGTGGAATAAGTGCTTCGAAAATTGGTTCGAGCGCATGCAGATGTGTATTAATCTTCGTGGAGAATACTTCGAAAAACAATAGTCATTTATAACTACCTACAGTGTTGTTTTATTTCCATATGCAAAACTTAAAAGACATCCCTCGTAGTTTTGTTTACTAACATGACTGTTAATATGTAACATTCCTTTTTCTTTTCAGTGGATAAAGTATATTTTTTAAAACCCTCACACTCACATAGCTGTGCATGCACTTCAAAACTGTAGTCGGTTAGTTTGGGCGATTTTTATATTTTCGAATGACTGAATGTTTTTCGTTGCAGTTGATAAGTGGCACTTTGTGCACTTGAAGTGAACGAGAGTACCCAGAAGGACCGGCTGCATTTAAACTTTTTTATTT
Organism: Acanthoscelides obtectus; assembly: GCA_963669975.1. Taxonomy (NCBI): domain Eukaryota; kingdom Metazoa; phylum Arthropoda; class Insecta; order Coleoptera; family Chrysomelidae; genus Acanthoscelides; species Acanthoscelides obtectus. Next base: position 81,106,538 of record CAVLJG010000005.1, read on the forward strand.
ATTGTAATATGTTACCACTCCAAATAAAACTGGTATAAGATCGTAGGTTTTTTTTTAATCATTTTCTGCTGTCTTACGTTTACAGCATGCGCCACACAGTTTGTAGTATGAACATAGAAATAACGCTAAAGTTAATAAAAACACTTTATTTCCAAATTCGATCAAATGTTCAATTATTCACCATACAAAAATATATAGATATAAAAATGGGCCAAAATTGCTATATGTACAATGAAAAATCTTAGCCAAATCATTTTTCGCATTTACAGTCTAACAGAGTGCCTATCAAGCGCCGGGAGTGAGGTACACAGTGGGGGAAACAAAATCGATTGCAGCGTACGACGGACAAAAACGAAAACAATGTCGGGCTGTGAGGGGAATACGCGCTTAGTCTCTATGGTAGAATATGTGCGCTTTGGTGTATAAAAAATAAGCCACGATATATGCGTTGTAAAGTATAAAAAAATGGTAAGAACAGTAAATGCAAAGGAGATTGCACAAAACATATGGCAGGAGTGCCTTCTGTGAAATGGACTGCATCTGTAGTATGTTATACATTAGTATGTCCTGATTAGAGATTTCCGCGGGTACGAAGTTTTCTAAGGGACAGTTTCAGAGATATCAAGGACCGTATAGATAAGGAATATGAATATCCAGTAACATATTTCCCTAACTATCCTCTGTATATATTTTAACAAAGATGTAACATCTGAAACTTAACGTCGATAATCTCCCATATACTTTGAAGTTGAGTCATTAATTTTCAGATAATGATTGTAGAAGAAAGATAAACCAAAATATGTGTGTAAAAATAAAAAAAAAAATAAAAATTTTTTACCTTGTTTTATAAAGTATCCTCCCAACAAGTATTTCAGTGCGGACCTGTATTTGATCGTGAGGTGCCCTGTGAGGTCTTAAGTCACCTGATTCACGAGCCCGTTGTACTACATTAACAAAGGCACGAGGGGTTGGTTGCACTCGATTGGGAAACCGATCCGCATAAACATGTGCCATTTTTTATTTCGTTTGAGCCACGCAACAGACACTATTCACACGCGACTGACACTGAATGTATGTATAATTGAACTGAATGAAATAAAAACGTCGTTCCAAATTCTTTCGCTTTTTTGTTTCCCATGCGATGAACCGATAAGGTGGATTATATCCGTTGTTGCCGAACACGAGTACATGATATTATTATTGAGACAGGGCGGTACTCAAACTTCCAAAGGGCTATAACTTTGTTACTTTAATTTTACCAGAAAAATGGTAAAGGAAAAAAACATTTCTTTTGATCAGATCTACTCACTGTTAAAATAAATGACTCAACTTCGAAGTCACCCTGTATATGACTACTACTATTCGTCATTTATTTGTCTGGGCGGTCCGTAGGACCTTTGCCCATTAGTCACTGTCTTATGTACGTTAGTCGAATCTGTCAGTCCTGGTTGCCCAGAAACCAGACAAAGTCAAGGAAAAAGAGAAAGGGGAAAAAAAGGAGAAGAACAAAGAAAAACAGATATGCTTAGTTTAAGAGGAAACCCCTAGGCTTTTTGACTTGGTACACGGATTAATTTTGAGGTGAACTAAACAATTTTTTTTTTGATTCGGTTTTGTTAGAGTGTAATTTTGAGTTTACTAAAGATTCACGCTAACTTTTGATTACAGTGCGAGCCATGGCCTTGAATGTTTACGAACTTGCTCCACTGTGTAGTCCACTGAGTCACGCAACAGAGGGTTGCTGTGCGATTCCGCTTGACTATAACGTCGCTGCGCCTGAAGCTTGACATAATCCCTCAAGTAAGGAATGTCAAGGTCTCTGTGTAGTGTCTCATTTGAGACATACCATGGAGCGTTGCAAATTGTCCGCAAAGTTCTGCTTTGCAGTACTTGAAGACTTTGCATGTGTGTCTTGGCAAGAAAACACCAAGCCGCACATGCATAAGTAATGGCTGGTCTAATAATCATTTTATATAGTCGAACTTTGTTTATCAAACTCAATTTGGAGGATCTACATAACAAAGGATATAGTTGCCGAAACGCAATTTGGAATTTTGGTTTTATGGATGCTGTATGTTTCTGCCAGGTCATGCCTTTATCAAGGGTGACACCGAGATACTTGGCAGAATTTGTCCATGGAACACGATTTCCGTCTACAGAAACCTCTGCTAGGGGGCCGCGACGTTTTTTGGTACAATAAATAGCCTGCGTTTTCGAATGTTAATTTTTATCAGCCACTGTTCCGCCCACTCTAGAACTTCGTCCACCGCATTCTGCAACCCATCGTGAACCAGATCACCAGTACACGACTGGGCGACAAGTGCAGTGTCGTCAGCATAGAGGTAGACTTCACAGTTGCTGGGAGAGGGGACATCATGGATGAAAAGCGAATAAAGAATTGGTCCTAGGACCGAACCCTGAGGAACACCGGCCCGTACTGGCCGTGTTGTTGACAAAACATTGTTAATTTTGATCCGAAACTTCCTTCCTTCAAGAAAGGATTTCAGCCAAAAGGAAAACCCTTTTGGATTAGTTTATAGAGGAGGCCCGCGTGCCACACCTTGTCAAAGGCTTTTGAGACATCCAAAAGCAAGATGCCAGTACTCATGCTGAGGGTCAACCCTCTGGTTACATGCTCCACCAGCCTGACTGCCTGTAGCTCGGTGCTATGCTCGGACCGAAAACCGAATTGGACGTCAGAAATCACATGGTGATTTGACGAAAAATTCTCAAGGTGACGATAAATCACCTTTTCGGCGAGCTTAGAAGGAGCTGACAGCAGACTTATGGGACGGTAATCCTGGGGAAATATCGAACCCACCTTCTTTGGAATCATGATGACCTCAGCAGTCTTCCACCCAGCAGGAAAGTACTGGATTTTGAGCGTCGCATTGATTATTGTCACCAAGTATGTCAGGGCTTTCGGCGAGAGCAGCTTCAACGCCTTGTTGGTGATTTGATCCTACCCAGGTGCTTTACGCACCTTGAGGTCTTTAATATGACTTAGTAACTCCGCTGGTGTGCAATGTGGAAACTCGGAGGGTTCCGCTAATGTGCTATGTGGAGCCTCAGACAAATCTGAAGAAGAGTCATCTGAAGAGGATTCAGTGCCTCCGCTAATGCCGTTGGCTCTAAAATATCTCCTGACGGATCGTACGATGTGCTGTTCCTAGTCGAGGTCATTATCGAGATCATAATTGGGAGAGAACTGTTTTTCCATGGCATCAGCGAAAACCTCGACCTTATCCTCCGTTCTGAAGACTATACCTTCAGGACCGTGGATGTGTGGGAGTTGTTCTCGCTTTCCGTTTCTGAGTGACTGCGACCCTCCAGAGAGGAATACTTGAATCAAGCATTTCCGCCAGAAAATCGCTCCATTGCTCGTTGCGAAGTTCGTGCAGTGCGTTTCTCACTTCATGGACAAGATTTGTAGCCCTACGAATGTCATCAGGATGACAAGACCTTTTTGCCTGCTTAATAGCGGCTCTTTTGTCAGAGATTTTCTGACGAATGTCCGCAGGCAAAAAAGGTCTGCCGTGTCGTTGTACAGGAAATACAGCTGCACGCTGTAGAGCTGCTTGAATGAAACTTGTCCACTCCGCTTGAGCGGCATCTATTCCAGACTCATCATCTATAATCGGGATATTGGGAAACTCTCTAAGGAGCAACTTGTATAGGTCCGAATCAATGCGTTTTCCTAGGAGGAGCTGCCTCCTCAGAAGTTTGCTCATTGCCCACATCCAAGACAACAGGTAGATAGTCACTAGAGATATACGAGATTCGAGAAGAGATACTGTATCTACAGTTTTTAGATATCGCGAAATCGATGACATCTGGTGCCTGAAGATGGTTGAATGGATGATGTGTCGGCTCTTCAGTGCTACGTATAAGGTACCCATTTCGCATCACATGGTTGTACAATCGAACCCCACTAGGGGAATTCAACCTAGAATTCCATGCTCGATGTTTGCAGTTGAAGTCCCCTGCCACAATAAGCGGACCCGAGTAGTCTAAAAGGACCTCCAGATCCGCCTCTTGTAGCCTGGCACCACACCTGACATACACCGATGTGATCTTCAACGAGACACCTCCCGCCATATTGACCACCACAGAAGCTGCTTCGATGCTATGCATCTCCGCATTAGTGCTTCTATAATAGCCTATACCGCGCTTAATCAACACTGCTAAACCGCCGCCTCGACCATTCAATCTGTCACCTCGGATAATATCATAATTCGGGAGAGCTAAACGATCTCCCGGATTAAGCAACGTTTCCTGCAGCAAGGCCACATCTATACCTTCATCCAAAAGAGCTTGATGAAATTCCCGTTTTTTGGGAATATCCCTCATGCCCAAACAATTCCAAAAAAGAATTTTGATGAATGCAGGCTGTCTACTATTGTACCTAGACATTTACAGGAAATATCGCCTGCAACGCTTGGGAAGCGCTAATCAGTGGGCTTATTATTTGTTGTAAGGACCTTAGCGCGGTTGCCAGGTCCACATTTTGCGTGCTCAAGGGAGGTTGGGCATAGGGGGCAGGCAAGGTTGCCTCCCGAGCTGCGTCCGCGTATATATTGCGCCTTTGCGCTATAACTTGCAAGTTCCTCCTTGGAGTGAATTTGCAAGTCCGGCTATTTGCGGGATGTCCCTCTTCACAGTTCGCGCAGTTGCGTTCTTCCTCTTCTGTGAGGGGCATAAATGCGTCATGTGGTCCTTTGCACATTTTAAGCATTTGGGCGGTGCAGTGCAATATGACTGCGCATGCCCATACTTTTGGCAGCGGTGACACTGCCCAATGAGTCTGGAGTTTTTCTGAACCTCAACTCGAATGGCAAGTCCCAGCAGTTCGTATTCGTTGAACACTTGCTGAGACTTTTCAGTCTTGGGCAGTATCACGGCCACCAAAGGCATGGGCGCGCCGCCGCTGCGCTTCGATCGAATGATGTGAAGAGGGCTATATCCCCTCTGCTCCAGTTCTCCCTTAATCTCAGTATTCGAAAAGTTGACGGGAACTCCTCGAACCACCGCATGGATGTTCCGTTCCGAAGGGAGAGGAAAAGTGTGATGGGGCACTTCTTCCTCTCGGAATAGGCGAACGATCTTACGGTAGTCGTCCTCGGATTTAGGAATAAAGGCTGCTGCACAATTGCCCGGGAACGGGAACGGAAACGAGAGAAAAGTTCAATTACATATTATCCAATACATACATGCACAACAAACGGAAAGGGCAACGGTAACGGGAACGAAAACGGAAGAGTTGGCCAAGATTCAACTTTCCCGTTCCGCCGCCTTCTCGGAGCCAATCAGAATGCTCAGAATCAGGACATGCGCATTACAGTATTAACATAAAAACTGAGTTTTGTTTATTTTGGACTTTGTTTGGGGTAGTAACGCTAACGCTACGATTTCATTATGAATGACGAATTACTGATTCAATTAGTGGAAAAGTGCCCACACATTTACAATAAAACGTTGAAGGAATACAAAGATGATAAAATGAAAGAGAATAGATGGCTATCAATAGCAGAGTTTCTCGATTCGGAACGTAAGTATGAACATGTGGTGCTTAGCGTCCTTAGCGATACGATTATACATTTTTTGTTTATAATGTGAACAAATGCGAAAAATCTTTTAGCTTTCCACTCATAATGGTATTACAAGATTCCATTTAAATAACGTAAATTGAAGCTCTTAGTCATTTTGTATTAACTCATTATACGCTGGTTTATGTTAGTCCACAGAATTTATAATTCAACAATACATGATAAAACTTCATAACAGATTTAACTCTTTTGCAGCAGCCATAGTGAAAAAGAGGTGGGACAACCTGAGAGACAGGTTTGTTCGAGCCTATAGACAATGCAATACTGTGCTTCCTTCAGGTTCAGGTGGAGGAACACAAAAACAACCGGACTTCCCATACTTTGAAATAATGATATGGTTAATACCATTCACCAGGAAGAGAAAGTAAGTCATACAGTGTAATTGAATCATTTTGAGGTCTACATAGTGCCACCCATTGTAGGCTGGCGCTGAGAGTTCAGTGTGTACTTTTTGTCACCCAATTATTAAACCTTCATTTATAAGTACTTCGATAAAAATTACACCTGAAGTTTATAATGGTCAGGTGGAATGAACTATTTGTTTTTGATTTTTATGAATATACCAGTCCTCTTTGTATGTTAAGACAACTCTATTATATTTCAGGCTGATATCCTCGACTGCCCCAGAAAGTGCTTCAAAAGTGCCATACATTGAGGAGGTTGAGTCTGAACCATTACTAGATGATTATGTTGTGGGATCAGATGGTGTATTGTCACCTGAGCCTACCCAGTCTAGACCTACCAGCTCACATTCATCCAGACCTGGTAGTGCATGTGGACACAAAAAGAGCATCCAGGAGTCAATGGCCACAGCTTTACAAAATTTTTCAAAAATATGTGAGAAAAGATTTGGTGAAAATACTGAAAACAGTGACACACATTTTATGAAGTCCATTCTCGATGACATGCAACATCTGCCACTGAAGAAAAAAATTAAATTTAAAAAAGAAGTCATGGAGATATCTGAAACATATTATGTCATTCTTTTAATGTGTAGGAATAAAATATACAAAAATGTATACTTGCTACTTTTATTTATAAAAATTGATACTAAAAAATACTACTATGTTTTTAATTTCCATACAATAGACAGTATGCTAGCATATTTCAAAATCTTCCTCTGTTAACATATGCCATTTGCCATGACACTGCTCCAGCATCTGATATCAAATATTCTGCTAGCTTGTCTCTCAAAGCCATAGTTGCACTGGCTGATATATTTGCTCCCACTCTACCAATTGGCATTTTGGATGATTTCTCTCCATTCACCATCCCTATTTGTTCCACTATCATCCTTCAAGGAGTCTATTAATGTAGGTGGTACATATGTCGTTGGTGCCTCAGTTTTCAAATAATTATGTAGGCATATTGTAGCTTTTACCACAACCTCTGTTGATTTATGGAGCATAGCAGAGGAGAGCGATAAACTCTCCATCTACTTGCAAGTATCCCAAAACTATTTTCTATGACACGTCTTGCTCGTGATAATCTGCAACGAAATTTGTCAGAAATATTCATTTTGTGCTGTTTCCACATACCTACCTGTAGTTGAAAACTGATTTCTGTTCGGTTAGTTGCCTCCCTGGATATGGCCTCATTAGATATGGTTTCAAAGGGAAAGCTTCGTCGCCAACAAAAAAATAGGGCATTTCAACATTGCTACTTGGCAATTGACCTACCTTTGGCAACTGAACTGATCCTTCATCTAACTGTTTTCCCATCTGAGATCTCCGAAATACACTAGCATCATGTTCAGAGCCATACGCACCAATATCTGCCCAAATAAATTTATAATCAGCATCACAGCATGCTAGTAAGATAATGCTAAAGTGGTTTTTATAATTATAATACAATGACCCACTATTCAATGGGCATTGAATGTGAACATGTTTTCCATCAATGGCCCCAAGTGTGTATGCGGAAAATTCCATCTATTTGAAAACTGGTGGCTGATATTAATCCACTCTTGTTCAGTAGGGGATTTCAAGTAAATAGGTTGCATTGTATCCCAAATTGCGGTGCATGTTTCAAAGATCACTTTTGAAACAGTTGAATGTCCAACGCGAAATTCCCATGACAAACTTTGAAATGATCCTCCATGAGCCAGAAACTTCAAAGTCATAGCCAACTTTAATGCAGGGCTTAAATATCTCTCCTACTATAATCAAATTCAAGCGGATAACCAAATGGAAATGGTATTTACCATTTTGGGTTGGTATTTACCAATCCGTTCAAGCGAGTGTAGTTATCAGTTTGGTTATAAGATCCGTGACGTCACGAATCAGCTGTTATATGTCATAGTTATCACCGCAAAATTGTGGTATTTACAAAACTCAAGAGTAGTTTTATATTTCTGGTTATTATTTGAAATGTGACAAGTTAGAATTTTGCCGGGTATTGGATATTGTTATTGTACTTCAGCTTCATTTTTGAGAAAAATGTTACAGGCTGACTTCAGTTTTACCATAAAGTGAAGCACCTTATTAGTTATACTCATTACGGTTGTTGGGGACACTTTAAATGTAGTTCCTATGCTTAACAAAGTATCCTGTGTAGCCATATACCACAAGAATATTAAAATATGGCCATATAAACTCACTAGATAATATCCACCTGTATACGGTTTTGCTAATTTCTTTTTTCATCATTTCTGCTGAATCAATAAATGTTTTCTTTGACATGCGGAAAAATTTAGAGAATTGAAAGTTATCATAGCTACAAAGCCATGGTTCCATCGTAAAACAAAAATCTGAAAAAACATTTCTCCCATGAATATTATGAAAGGTTTCTTATTTAAACTTTCCATATACAGTTGTAGACGAAAAAGCACCGATTATTAAGTGATGATAAAAATAATTGGGCAATTGTGCAACGGCCTTTATCCTTATTCCCGCATCAACGGCAACCGCGCGATCTATTTTAATACCTAGGGAAATAAACTTGAAATTTAAAGTACGCCATCTCGTCCCGTCGCGTAAGACGGTCGGGGTTATGCGCCCTTGTCGTGAGGGTTGTGTTGATGCCACGACGGTTGGACGAGATGACGGAGGAGAAGTAACATCGGCTGACGGAGTCACCTGACAGGTAGAAAACGTGGTCCCTGGCTTGGTAGTAGAAGCATTATTAGTGGTTCGATTTGATGAATTGAGGGAGGTGTGAAATGGAATTGATCCTGTATTCGGAAGAGGAGGAAAGTCTTGGGATGATCGATCAGCCTTGTCGCCTTTCCTCCTTCTTGATTTTGCTTTTACAAATCCTTCGGTCTGTACGTCTTCGTCTGTGGATGTGAGATGATCATCAGTAACGTTTCTCAGTGGTCTTTTTAGGGTCTTTGTCTGTTCTTTAGGGGATTCTTTTGAATTTAGTAATATGGTTACCTGGGCGGTCAGGCTGTCTGGTCCTTGATGGTCTCCATTAGGTCTCGAATCTGCCTCGCCTAGTCGTCTATAATCAGCATCAGTTTTTCGTTCGTTTTCTGCTCCGATGACATCTGCGTCAGTGAGCTCATGTTTTCTGATTTTGCTTGGTTTCCGCCACCGCTCAGCTCTTTCCTCATAGTATGTGGAACTGCGTCGTCTGTTGATCCTCCTGGGTCAACTTCCATCTTTTAAAAACTTTTTCTCGCCAACAAATCTCTGAACTTATAGCTCGCAAATGTGACAATGTTGTCAAAACCCTTCTTACAGGGCGTTTCTCCATATATATGACATGACAAAAAATGCCATGTCACTGTGACTGAAACGTTTACTGCATAAAAGAATAATTTCAAATATATGTGGTTTCATTGGCCAGACAGACATGGGAGGTTATGAAAGGTTCCGATTTTTATGTGGAATAAAACTGCAAAATTTGTTTTTTTATGCTTTAAAAAATAGACGAAATATGGATTTTATATTTGGTAAAACTGAAACATAAATCTGCGAAAACAAAAAAAATAAACGCTTATATATTAATATACTATGTTTAATATAATAAAAAATATAATATCATATCAAATAATATTAAACTAAAAGTTAACAAAACAAAATAGGTTTTTCTGTAATGAACAGTACAGTACTAATCCAAACTAACACACACAAAAAGTTAAACGATGGGGTTGCAGTATAAAACTAATAACTGGTTAATACTATCCATGCTTAAATTATGGCGTTTGTATGTTAATAAATTTTTAAAAGCCGAAAATGAACGCTCCACATCACATGATGTGATCGGCGCAAATTTCAAGGAAGCTATGTCTGAAGGCTTCATTTTAATATCCGGATCACTTTGGTTGTGTCCTCTCAAAATGTAACAAACATTTTTTATTTGTTGGTATCCAGGATTGCGAGATAAAACACTTTCCCATTTAACCCTAATTTTGTTTCCAATTTCTCCAGGAATAAGACTTCGTTCTTCAATCACCTTTTCTATGATTCTGAAAGGGTCGTTTAATGACAACTGGGTAGTTTCCAGCTCCATTATTGCTTTTGCTAACATGAAAAAATGAGCTTTAATAAAGGCTAAGTCTTCTAAAATGTTTGACTCTAGTATCGATTCCTTACAAGATCTAAGTGCTATAGAATCAGCGTCAAGAGAAAGAAAAATTTCTTTGATTTTTACGAAATTAACTGCATAAAACAAGGCAGCGTTGAGCCATGTACCCCATCTTGTAATAACAGCCTCAGTTGGTAAGGGCAAACCAGGAGCCATTTTTTTGTAAAATTCTACCCTTAAGGGAGCATTTAAAAAGACCTTTTTTCCGTTATTAATTAAATTATTAACAGGCAGCAGCGGTGGCCGCAGTAGTAGACTCTTCGGTCTCCTGATCAGTCGCCGTGCGCTGTGCGGGTTCGAGTCCCGTCCCAGGAGAAATTTTTCTCTTGGCTATGGATGTTGTGATAGTCCGTAGGTGGTAGACGGTCTCTGACTGTCGAACCCGGCGGATCTCGTAGGCGGAGCCAGAATGTGTGCATGTTGCATGCACACGTGTTCCCTCGCCAGAGTCCGTGTGGCGTTCCCCTTTCCCCTGTATCCCCCTATAGCCCCACGGTACCCAATGGGTGTTTAGGCCTTAGGCCTTCGTGGTAGTTGGAGTATAAAAAAAAGAAGGATATATTCTGCACGTACTAATTCGGCTAATCTATTCAATGCATGAGCCATACAGGTGAAATGTATTAATTCCTGGTAAAATACCAGTAAAGCTTTTTCAGCCTTGATCATATAAGCGGCCGCATCAGAAAGCATCAATTTTACGTTTTCTGATTTAACTGGATTTGGTGCATATAGTAGGGTTAAACTATCATCAATAAAACGTGCAACGGTCGAGTGATTGGTTTTTTCTAAGGCTGCAGAATTAATTAAATAAGACACTGGAGGGGTAAAATACCAACAAGTATATTGGCAATATAACGACCACATGCATCTGTTGTTTCTTCAACTTGAATATAAATATTTGTGTTGCATAACTTTTCCCTAATATTTTCTAAACGTACCTGGTAACATTTCTTCAAATAGTTTTTGCGCAATGTGGATTCATTTGGGATATGCCGGTTACAATATTCTTCTAAAATTTTACGGAACGCCGGCTGTTCTAATTTATTCCATGGTATGTTTGATTGTGCCATGGAGTTGCATAAATCAAAATAAAATTCAATTTTAGAATCCTGGTTTTGTTGGGAGCTGCCACATAATGCAGTTGAAACAAACGTTTGTTGCACTTTCCCGTTAAATCGTTTCTCATTTCCTTGTGAATGGCTGTAGCAAGGTGTTGATCGATCTGAAATTTCTGGTTTGAGGATACCTAAAATCAAACGAGCTCTTAAAAAAAACTTGAAACCTTGAAATAATGAATATTTACAATAATAGCTCCGTAGATAATGAAAGATTAATTAATTATTATATTAATACATATACTCACTTGCTTTGAACAGGCTTACAGTATACAACTGTTCCATCAGTGGATAAATGTTTAGCATTCTTTATCCATTTCTTAAGTAAATCAGCTTTAGAGCTTGATACTTTCAGCATGGCGATCTTTTTAAATATTAAACGGCAGCGAAGAATAATACGTGTTTATTTACTACTCAAGTTTTCTAAATAAAGACTGCGACAGGTGCACGGCACGGCGCCAAATTATTAATCGGGAAATCACCGATACGCTTTGGGGGAATCACCGATATGCTTTGTAGTCTTTATAATTTATGCACCGTTGTCAGATTTACATAACAATGAGTAATAATAAATGTGTTAAGTCTGAATAAAAAAAAACAAAATGCCATTTTATATTATGTTATATGTCTTTATCCGAAAAAACCCTAAAATATTATGTTATATGTAAAAACATGTAAATACATATAAATTCGGTCTTTATGTTATGACCTTTCTTGAGCTGTCAAACATCTCAAACGATATTTGATATAGGTCGTATTTGTGCACATGATTTTTCCTAGTTGGTTGAACGTGATTTTGGGTGTCTCATAGATTAGATGATAAATCACAATTTTGCATTAAATGTGTTAGGAAGTAGCGCGAATGCCAATATAGGAAAAATCATTTAATATTATGAGTATTAAGTAATGTTGCTTATGTTCGCATCGTAGCTCCACTAACAATATTTGAAACAGTTCCTGTAAAAGTCACAACATGGTAGTAGGATGTTCAAGCAGCAAAAATATGGATGACCGAGTTATGCCACAGAACCAATAAAATTGCTTCTTCTGGCAAACGTTGGGTTATTTGTTTAAGAAGAACTATTATTTCTGCTCACACGTTTGGGATGCTGCCCCTCCAACTACTAGATACTGTTCAGTGGACGCCTGCCCAACTAATCAATGCACTTCTTCTAAAGGACGGTTTCGGGCCCTTTTCACACGAACGGCGGGCTACAGCTATGACATCGAGCTTTACTCCTTAGAGCTCTCCTCCATGAAGCTACCGCGCGCTGAGCCTGCCAGATGGGCCCGCGAGGCTTCTGCGCCTCATCCTAACTCTGTCGAATTTCGCACATCCACAGCTGGCCGGTACGACCGCTTTATTGTTCCTAGAGTGTTGTAGCCGACCAAGATTATCAATTTCTAAATTCGTTGACATAATTCTCCATGACGCCTACCCTTGTAAAAATTCGTTGCATCCATAAAACCGAATAAAATTGAATTCGTTAACTGAACACGTTCTCTGGATTACCTGGAGAACAGAAGAGGCAACGTTCTGCGCAAAGTGAGTGTTTCAATGAGCTATGATTCTATCACACTATGTCAGGTTCTACGCGGGTCTACCTCCTATAGGAAGACAAGTGAAAGGTAACAGAACTGGAAATTCAAGTAGTCTCGGACCAATCCAGAAATTGAAGTATTGGACTAGAGATCCGAACTAGTCAAGGCACGATGTTGAGAGGTCCGGGAGCCTCGGACGAACTTCCTGTTACAGTGTCAAGATTGTGGAACTATTAGGTCTTTCCCAGTTCTACTATCTTTGAGGTTCCAAAATCAGATCAACAAAGTGTCTTTAAGTCCTCACAGCAGTCACATTCTCTCGGTATTTAGATTTCTGCATACGCAATTGCATCACTCTAAAAAAATATTTTCTCCGAATTGGCATTTGCGCTACTTCCTATTACAGTCAAAAATTGCATTTATTATTATTATTTTGAAAAATGAGACACCCAAGTCGCCGTAGAGGAGTTAAGAGGCGAACGTTAAGCCACATCACTAAATACATAATATTAAATGATGTCAGTACCGTACCAAAATACTTTTCCTATTTTGGCACCCGTGCTAACTTGCTAATACAGTGAATAGTTTCGATTTATCATCACGTAATTATCTATGAGATAGAAAAAATCGCGTTCTGCCGTCTGACAAAAATCGAATGCACGACTACGACCCAATTGCATGTAAAATGTAATTTACGTGGTTTGACAGCTCAAAACAGTGATCTCTGCTAAAATTTATAGAGAATTGTGCGGAAATCGTATTACTGGGTACTTAGATTCCTCATCTTTGGTCCTCGATATCTCTAAAATTGTCCAATAGAAACCTTTGTGCCCATGGGAAATTTTTCTCTTGGCTATGGATGTTGTGATTGTCTATAGGTGCTAGATGGTCTCTAACTACTGTCGAACACGGAGGTGCTATCCGGTAGATCTCTAAGACGGGGCCAGAATGTGTTCATGTTACGTTGCACATATGTTTCTACCATGTTTTCTGTGTCATCTCCACAAACTAGGTTGAAATTTGAGCAAGGAAGTAATGTCTTTTCACGAGTATTCATTGCGATAGAATAACAGCTGATAATCTAGTAATATTTCAAAATTCCCCATATCGACGAATGACATAATTCTAACGGATCCGTCAACGCCAGGTAGACACAGCCTTATTTTGTTTGGGCTTTTGGTAAGCTACAGATTCGTTTTCTACTTACTAACAACCCTTTTTTATTTAGAAAAGTTCATTTGCATACAAAAAATATGCTACAAGCACGTTTCACTATATTTACATCCGATTCATTATTGCCAACGTTACAAATATAAAGATATCACATGCTCATCAGCTGTTTACCTCAGTAGACGTCAACACATGATTGATTCTCATGAAATAGAATTTAAATGGACAGCTGCTATAAAGTGAAAAAGCACGTTTACATACCTAACCTATACTAGAAAAACATAATTTACCAGTAATTTGTTTTTCATTCCAAATAAATGATTATTAGGATCAGATACATACTAACAGGGATAATCGAAATGAACTTACATTTTAAACAGGTGTATTGTTTAATTTGTGTGGAAGATTTGATTTTAGTTTCAGATAATAGTACTCTACCCGACTAAAACAAAAAACCCACTAGGTTAATATTACATATTTCCAGTTTTGTTTAAAAAACAGGGCAATATTTTAAGCACAAAATATACAAATAAATACTATTATTAATTTACATTATTCATACAAAATGTATAAACACTTATTTAAGTTCATATTTATATAGGAATGGACTAATTTCTTGTTATTTTCACTGATACTTTGTATTGCACGTAAAAGCACACATATTTCAGACTGACATTAAAAGACTTGGAAGCATCAATTCCTTGGGAAGCAGCATGACTGCATGACGGTGTTTCTATGTTGATTTGTGTCTGTCCAGGTAAAACAAATTCTACGTAAAACATGTTTTTACTGTAACGCCCTCGTATAACTGAAACTCTGGGTACCAATGAGACGTAGTGTTGCCGTTCGTAGCGACTTGTCGCGAAAATAGCGACTTTTTGATTAGTTTAAGACGTAGAGGCAATTTTCAAAAACAAACCTGCTTGTAGCGACTTTTTCGACTTAGATTGGGACAATTCATTTTTAATTATTTAACGATTTAGATATTAAATACATACATTTATTTATGTTCAAATTATGTTTAAGGACAAGGCGCTACTGATTGCTGGTATGCCGGTTGTCATGTCTGCTTTATCGGCTCGGCTAGGATTACCTCGTAATCGTATTAGCTGTGCTCCGGTACTTCCCAGAAATCTTTTTGTCTCATCAAACCCTTTTGTTTTTATTCCATAATACTATAGATTGTATATTTGTATATCCCTATTTACATTAAATTTTTTCCATCCGTATTGTTTACTACCAACAGAAGAAATTCAAATTGGGATTAGCCTGGAGACGTATTGTATATTAAAAAAATTAGATAAAGGTGACGTTCAACAATTTAAGTAAAAATGCTTGCATTTTTACCAAAAAGCTGCTACCGATTCAATTAAAAGATTTCCTGTAAAAGATACGTGGATGGAACATCTTGATTTTATAGAATCCAATAATGTTTTGAATTTCAAATTCACGGAAAATTTAATACATATTAATGTTATTTTAAAAAAAATTAAACATGTTGCTGATAGTAATTTGGCGTTTTCATAACTGAAAAAAAAAATTTTTCTTTTTAAGAAAAAGAACAGCTTAAACGAAAATCAGCGGTAGCTTTTTGGGGTGAACTAAAACTATAGATTTCAATAGTTTTATTTGGTTTTATTGGCCGTTTTAGTGCACCTCAATTAAATAAGTAAAGGCATTCCTTTGTATAGCGGCAAAGTAGCGAACTTTCCGGATGGCTGGTAGAGGTTTTTAGGTCTGATCTGCCTGGCAACACTGAATGGAGGCAACCAGAGCGTTATAAGGCATGCGGCGATAATTAGAATCTTCGGCCGAGATTCGAGTTATCTACCGTCATCTAGATGGCTTCTGCAAACGCGAAATATGATGAAATAATAGTCCAGTCGACATAGTTATAAATTAGTTGCAAGTGATTTAAGTTAGTGTTGGAGTAATAAATTGGACTTAAAACGGTAAGAACGATGTTTTTGTTACATTATTATACAATACCAAACCCCATTACTATAAACATGGTTTAAAAATATTTTCCATTCCACACCCACAATGCAAAATAATTTCACTTTGGAAATTCACCTTTGGCACTTAGAAGGTTATCAGCCACCTCAGTCATCTCCTGGGTAAACTCACAATGCCTGATCAACTCTGAGTTGACAGCCTCTTCACCAAGGTATGCCCCAGCAATTGCACCTGCCATGCTTGCTATGGTATCTGTGTCACCCCCTAAACTGATTGCATATTGTATGGTTCTCCTGAACTGATTCCCAGTCTGAAATGAAAAATTATACAATATGGCTCAATTATTTGTAGACAATAATCTACCGTAGTATCATGACTATATAGCAAATTTGTAAGAGTGTTCTATATCATTTTTGTGAAATCTAAGTTTATTAAATTTACTGATTTTTGTCAAGAATATTTACCTCAATACGTGCAATATCATTCTGTGCCCTCAAAAAACAGTGGATGGCTGTAGGTACTGATTCATATGCACTAATTCCATTTCCTAACTGGAAGATAACTTCTTCATCTAGGTCTTCATAACTTTTCCCAATTAAATCTTCAACTATTTTGAGTTTATCTTGGTATGCTCTATCCTCTGGGCTAGAAAATTTCTATGGCTTTACCTCAACCATCTCAGAATTCAGTTAGTGGGTTAGTTAACCAGCGTTAAAAAAACTTTCATCATGATAGAATCATGCAATTCTAATGCACTGACACAAAAAAGTCAATATTAAACCAGAAGCCATCTATAAAAGATTTATCAGTTACTTTGTAGTTCATATTAGGTTACAAAGGATGTTTTGGTTATTTATTATTAACTATGCCTTCAAATTTCACGGGACTATACTAAAAATTTTATTCACATTCAGCAATCAACATTTGAGAGGTTTCTGTCATGTGGTGGTATAATCCACATTCTATTCCAAATTTGTACTTGATGGTCTGTCTTTTCTTTTGGATTATTTGCCCTACTGTCTTGTTAAGATAGTACTGATTAAGAACATATACGAGGGATGTCTTTTAAGTTTTGCATATGGAAATAAAACAACACGGTAGGTAGTTTTAAATGACTTTATTGTTTTTCGAAGTATTCTCCACGAAGATGAATACACATCTGCATGCGCCAATTTTCCACTCGTTTGCTGGCTTATCCAAAACGGCATTTTTAAATGCGTCAACTGCTTCTTCTGGTGACTGGAACCTTTTGACCACGCAGTCTGTTTAATTTTCGGGAAGTAAAGAAATCGTTAGGACTTAGATCGGGACTATATGGAGGATGCTCCAATAATTCCGCGTTTTCTTCCGTTAAATACATACTACCTTGTTTTTTGGGCTGTGTGCGAGCTTGCATTGTCTTGATGGAGGATGATCTTCTTTCGGGGTTGATTTTTCGAAACTCGGTGATGACTTTTGGCAAACAAATGATGGTATACCAATCCGCAGTAACAGTTCTTTGTTCATTAAGAGGAATTGTTGCAATATGACCCGCTTTTGACACAAATGTCGCGCCCATCTTTTTGGAACACCCAAACAGCCGTCTGTCGTTTATTTTCTGGTTCATAACAGTAAATCCACGATTGATCACCACTAACAATGCTGTACACATTTTTTGAGTTTCCGGAATTGAAACGGTCAAGCGTTTTCTGGCACCAATTAACCCTGGCTGCTTTCTGCTCTTCAGTCAACAGGTGGGGTATCCAACGAGAAACTAATTTTCTTATTCCTAATTCTCTATGTAAAATTTTTTGAATTGAGGTCTTTGAGATCTTCAAGGACGCCTCAATCTCGCGATATGTCACATGTCTATCTTCAATGATGAGTTTGCGCACAGCATCGACGTTTTCCTGGGTGACTGCCGTTTTTGGTGCACCCACCCTGGAATAGACGCTAAGACTCACCCGTCCACGTTTGAATTCTCCATACCAACGGGAAATTGTCACTGATGTGGCGCTTCGTTCACGAACACAGACAATAACTCAGCAAGGCATTCTTGTTACGATAATTGTCTCTGAAAGTTGTATTAAATTATGGCGCGAAAATGTTCTCGGTTGAGTTCCATTTTTCTAATGACTTGGTGACACTTAAAAATTCACTGTAGTGAGAACCCCGCACGTATTGTTGTGAAACTTTGAATTTAGGTTTACTAAAGAGTGACGTTAAGATTCAGTTCTGACATTCGATCCGCACGGCCTACTATGTTTCTATATGCAAAACTTAAAAGACATCCCTCGTACACACAATAATGTTGCTTATTATACAGGGTTATCCAAATTAAGTGTCCACCATTGGTAACTTTGTTATTAGTAAAAATACAAAGTTGTTTAAATTAGCAAACTAGTAGCATTTTTAACGCTGGTAAAAATGAGAAATAAAAAAAAACAATTGAGAGTCGTTATTTTGATTTTTTTCAGTAAAATAACATTTTTTTAAATGGAAACCCCTGTATATTATATTTTTTTCTGTTAAAGCATCAAATTTTAAACAAAAAAGTTCATAATGACTTTTCCGCTAAAGTCAAAAATAAAGTCAAAATAACGATAAATATTTTTAATTATTTGCAGTATTATAATATTAAGACGGCTATGAAAACAACATGGCGTTCGCGATTTGACAGCATTAAGATAAGCGACAAATTGTTAAACTGGACATACTCGCAACTAGAAGGCTTTGGAAAACAATGATAAAATCAAATAATGTCAAACATTAGTGTAAATACTTGTTTATAAGCTTTATTGTGTCATTAATTTAAAGAAAAATGTTCTCCCATGAAGAAAAGTGTGATATGTTAGAATGCTATTTAGTGTGCAGAAAACCCTCCTTGAGAGCAAGAGAATACTACAGTGAATTATATCCCGCTCGCATTCAACCGTATGAACGATATTTTCTGAGACTTTATCGAAAATTTAGGGGCAACGAAAATGTTTTTGCTAAAACAAGGGCAAAAAAAGAATTCATAATAAGCGAGGCCACGGAAATTGCAGTTATTGGATATTTTGAAGCTTATCGTGAGAATTCAATAGCAGATATTCTCAAGGACTCTAATTTCAGTTATGGTACTGTTCAAAGGATTTTAAAAAAATACAAATTTATTCCGTATAAGTACCGACCAGTTCAAACGCTTTTGGCAGGGGATCCAGAGAGAAGACTTGTTTTTTGCCATTGGTATCTTAGCTTCTATCGCCAAAATGTAAATAACTTTCGTTACCTTTTATGGACAGATGAATCAAATTTTTCAAATTCTGGAATGTTTAATAGAAAAAACCACCATTATTGGTCAAGAGAAAATCTTTTGTTAGTACATCCAAGAGGCCCACAAGTCCGTTTCAGTTTCAACGTTTGGTGCGGTATAATTGGTTCAAAAATTGTTGGCCCGTTCTTTTATGAGGGAACCCTAACTGGTGAAAGATATGTGGAATTTATGTCAGAAATTCTGACTAATTTCTTAGACGAATTGGATCTTATAAGTAGACATCATCTGCATTTTCAGCAAGATGGCGCACCTGCCCACAACTCCAGAGGTACTTATCATTTTCTAAGTACTACTTTTAATGATCAGTGGATAGGAACAAATGGCCCAATACAGTGGCCTCCCAGATCACCAGATCTAAACCCACTTGATTACTTCTTGTGGGGTTACTTAAAGAACCAAATTTACAAGCGAAGGTACGATAACCTTGACGCGTTAAAGACTGCAGTTAGGGAAAAGATAACCCAGATAGATGGTAGGACCATACTTAAGACAGTTCGAGCAGTTGAAAAACGTGCCCAAAAATGTATTGAAGAACAAGGTGGTGTTTTCGAGCATCTTCTTTAAAAAAAATTGTTATTGTATTTTGTAAGATTATAAGTTGATGTTGAAAATAAAGTTTGTCGATACAATTTAATTGTTTCAGATTGGAGGCCATAACTTCAACAATTTGTAACCTAGGAGAAAAGTTATTGTAAGCTTTTTTGTTTAAAATTTGATGCTTTAACAGAAAAAAATATAATATACAGGGGTTTCCATTTAAAAAAATGTTATTTTACTTAAAAAATCAAAATAACGACTCTCAATTGTTTTTTTTTTATTTCTCATTTTTACCAGCGTTAAAAATGCTACTAGTTTGCTAATTCAAACAACTTTGTATTTTCACTAATAACAAAGTTACTAATGGTGGACACTTAATTTGGATAACCCTGTATTTGTAATTAACTTTTGTAGCCCTGAAGACGGCTGAATCGTTCAGTTGAAAGATTGGAAGTAAAGAAGTTAAAGAGTGTACGTTATGGATTGTCATTCTCAACTACTATCTAGCTTATTTACTATGCAAACTTGTCTACAATTTGTGATTTAAAAAGGAATTTTGATTGGAGGAGTTTAAATTCACAATGTCATACCTACTACTTTCCAAGTCCCTATCAACATTGGCATTCTCAATTTTCTTCATCTTTTCTTGCAATGATGCAACAAATTCCTCTGGATCAAGTTTCTTCTTTGGATCAGCTAACAGTGCCTCTCGGACAGCTATACATTGTAAGAGAGCACCATGTATTGCAAAGGTATTAGTATGGGTAAGTTTAGTAGCTTTTGTGGCTACTCCTAACATGGCATCATAATTATCATGGTAGTACAAAGCAATAGGAGCTACTCTCATTGCTCCACCATTTCCATATGAGCCCTTGCCTTGAAATTGTTCTGTTGCTGGTTTGAATACATCGTCAAATTTTGATAATCTCATTTTGTTGAAAACCTCTCCTAGAAATATTTCAAACAATATTTTGTAATGTATTATCTTCACTATCACTTCAAATACCCATAAATGAATACAAAACAGATACAATCAAAAACGAAATTTTTACTTTTGTTTCCCATATATTAAAATAATCCAAATAAAAGTAATTTTACTGAAAAACGCTCAAAAACGGTGACAAAATTGCTATATACAGTAATGAACAAAAGTATATAGATAAATATGAATACTTTATTTATTTATTTATTCAACTTACGGGCGAACCCATTATACATGTGTATTATAAATAGAAAAATGAACCGTAAACGTCGCGTAAGTGGCGCTACATATTATGTGGTAACAGTAACATATAATAGTATATAAGGCAATCAACTGAGATTAACATAATCATCTGCGAAATTTAATACAGATGTTCAAATGAGGAAATGCAGTAATCTAGTAATCATAAATTCAAATATTACAAAATCAAAACACTACTCAAATGTAAACATAGACTTTTATAAATTTCTAACAATATAATTACTCGAATTATACAAATCAAGCCAACTACTGTGTTCATTACATAGTTTAGATAATCTAAAAACAGGAGAATGATTTATCAGATCTGATTTAGGAGGCATAACATGAAAATAAACATTATTACGTCTTAACATTCTTGGTGGCACATAAAATCTGAATTTTGACAATAAACTGAAACTAGCAATAATGTTATTAAATAAATTATAAGCAAATAAAACATCATTCCTGTTCCTAGCACTTTCAAGCGTTGGAATCATAATTTTGTTTGAAATATTTGTGTGGTTGTGATCGGTAAAATTCATTGGCATACCAGTTCTGTAATAGCATCAGTCGCTAATTCATTGCTCATTGCATCAACTAAATTTTCTGTATATAAACTTAAATTAGTAATAGTTGATTTATTCTTCATGAAGCCATGTTGATTTGTAATAATAAACCTTGATTAATAACAGGAAAGCTTTTCATGTACCAACTGATCAAAAATGTTTGCTAAAACATTCGGCTTACAAATTGGTTTCTAATTGTTGACATCAGATGTATCACCTTTTTTGTATAATGGTTTGATGAAGGAGGTTTTCCAACAGCAAGGGAAAACACCAGATTGCAATGACAAATTGTAAATTTCAGTTAATTTCGGTAATAGGAATTGCGAGCAATTAGAAATCATTAACGAATGAATATTGTCAGGACCAGGTCCTGATTTAACATTTAATTTTTCAACAGATTTATCAACATCATCAATCGAGAATCAAACTGAACTCAAGCGATCATAAATATTACAATCAATTTCAGTTGTTGTCAAGTTACTATTGGAATAAACTCCACCAAATTTCTGAGCAAATAAGTTAGTAATATCTTTACCATTATCAGCAGTTTAACTACCATAATGCATAACTGATGGATAACCTTTAGATTTACATAAAAAATTAACATAATTAAAAAAAATTGACTACCATCAGCTAATGAGTTCTCAACTTTATTAATATAATTAGTTTTATCTTTAGTATGTAAGATATCACAATTGGTACGCTCTTTAGAAAACAACATGTAATAGTAATCAGAATGATACAATTTATATAATTTATGATACTTCTTCTTAGCTTTAACAGCATTAACTAAATCTCTTGAGAACCATGAAGGAAAATTACACGACTTAATTAAGATCTTTGGTACAAACTTATCAAAGTATTAATATTAAATTCTAAAGCTTTAACTAGTAGATTAACATCATCACAGTTGTTATTAAATAAAGTCCAATCCAGGCGGTGTAATTCACTTAGAATTGCTGCATAGTCTGCATTTTTGAAATCATAAATATAATTGCAAGTTTTCAGTGTATCAATTTTAGGCACTGAGATATTTATTTTAAAAGGTAAGTGATAACTATCACAATCAAAAATAGTTTCATCAGCGATTTCATAAGAAACATCACTGCTGTGGGAAAAAATCAGGTCAAGAATATTCCCCGATGAGTTAATGTAAGTGTTATACTGAGTTAAATAATCATTTTTAAACCATCTGTACCCCGGTAAATCAAAATCACCCAATAATAAGAGATCATATGAATTGAAGTCCTGAATGTAATTTAGCAATGAATTTTGAAGATTATCAACAAATTCTCTATAGTAATCAGAGGTTGAAAGGGGTGGTATATAGACCACACTAATGAACAATGACTTTGCATGAGTTTTTATACGCACAATAACTTGTTCATAAGAGTTATTAACTAAAATAACATTTAAACACTTAATAAATTTTTTGACTGCAATCAAAACACCACCACCAGATTTCTTCACACTTGTAAATAAAGACCTGTCACATCTGTACACAGTAAAATCTTGGATTTGTAATTCAGCAGTAGTAATGTCTTCATCAAGCCAAGTTTCAGTCAAAACTATAATGTCATATTCATTAATAAGACATAATCTGGAATAAAACTCATCAGTCCTTCCTCTGACACTAGGAATATTTTGGTAAAAAATCCTCAAATTATGGTAACTATCATATAGTCATTCAGTATCTTCATCATTTTCATTTAATTGATTATCAGCAACAATAGATTTAACAATCGTTGGTTTACCTATATGTTTAATTTTTAAATCCTTTTCTCCCTTGTCAGATCTATGCTTCACTTCATTTTTAAGTTTTTGCATGTGAGCTTGTTGTTTTTTTGTAAGATCACTACTGATAAAAACATTATTTTTAAAAATTTCACTACTATGATGATAAATCCAGTGTACGTTATCAGAGGATTTCATAACAACTTTGACTAATCTATTCTTTCCTTCAACAAAATCACGTCCAAGTCGAAAAACTTTAAGATCATCAAAGTTAAATGGAATAACAAGCTTTGTATCCTCGAGCAATTTCTTTATTTTCACAGAATCAGTAGCAGCTGCCTTCACTGAGTCATCAAAGTTATATATAATAAATTTCTTCTCTCTATTCATCCTATCTTTCATTTCATCATATAAAGACTCACCAGTAACAATCTCTTCAAGTGTATCAACCTTTTTTTCAAGTTATGTTAGCTTGTTGCTGGAGGATTGAATATCTGATTTAATGGCACTCAATGACACATCTACTTTGTCAGCAAAATCTTCATCATGAACTTGACCACCAGTACCACAACAGTAATTATACCGGGTGCGCCAGAGAAACTTACTTATTTGAAAAAATTCCCGCGCGGTGAGCTGGGCGGGTAGAGGGGCGAGAGGCGGCGCATCTGGAGTGGGAAGTTCCCAAGTTTATTTCTCGCTCCAGTCAGTTGCCATCATGCTCTGGTCTAGAGAACAGCGGGCCTTCGCAGTCGAGAGCTTCTTTTCTAACGGTCGCTCAGTTGTTGCTACGCAACGTGCCTTCCGCGCTCGCTTTGAAATTCCTCCTCACAGACTCGTTCCTGGCCGTAATTCGATTCTGTCGTGGGTTGACTCATTTCGGGAGTGTGGAAGTGTCGCTAAACCCAGAAATGGACTTCAACGGACCATCAGAACTCCGGAAAATGTCGAAAGAGTGAGGCAGTCAGTTGTGCGTTCTCCCCGGCGTTCGGCTCGCAAACACGCAGCTGCTATGGGAATTTCTGACACTACTGTTCGACGAATTCTCCATGAAGACCTCCATTTTCATCCCTATAAATTGGCTGTTGTTCAAGAATTAACTGAAAGCGATTTTGTTGCCCGTCAAAATGCATGTGAAATGCTGGTTGACAACCTGCCTGAAGACGCGGTCGTTTTTTTCAGTGACGAGGCTCACTTCCACATTTCCGGCTGCGTCAACAAGCAAAACATGCGTTATTGGTCTGGTGTGAATCCACGTGAGCTTCACCAGAAGCCACTTAACTGTGAGCGAGTTACAGTCTGGTGTGCGATGTCGGTAATGGGAATAATTGGTCCTTATTTTTTTGAAGAAAACGGACGCGCAGTTACCGTGAATGGAGCTCGTTACAGGAACATGATCGAGGAATTTTTTCTTCCGAGACTCGAAGAAATGAACGTTAGGAACGTGTGGTTTCAGCAAGATGGAGCCACAGCACACACCGCACGAGACTCGATGAATTTGTTGCGACAACATTTCCCCGACCGCCTCATCTCTCTCAGAGGCGATCTCCAATGGCCGGCACGATCTCCAGATTTGACTCCCTGCGATTTCTTTTTATGGGGTTATTTGAAATCTCTGGTTTATGTCGATCGACCACGGACCATAGCACACCTCAAGAACAACATTCGCGACGCCATTGCCAACATACCGATTGATATGCTGCAAAGAGTGGATACGAATTTCAAAAATCGACTTCATCAGTGTATGCGCAATGGAGGTCGCCATTTATCCGATGTCATTTTCAAGACTACATGAAAAAAAAATTGGGATATTGTATTCTCGAATAAAAAAAAAATAAAACAATAATTGAAGTAATTTTGTTTTTATTGACCTTTCAAATAAGTAAGTTTCTCTGGCGCACCCTGTAACTTCCATCAGGCAACAACTTTGCCCTGTTACCACATGACTTATAATATATAGAGCAAGATTTACATTGAACAGCAGTCTTCAACAGAATAGGTCCCTTGTCAGGACACATCAGACATTTACTCATGATCATGAAGCCAAAGTTAAGAACAGTAGTAGTACCTAAATACCTTTAGAAAACGAATTCATACTTCATTTCTCCATAAACAAATGTGTTATTGGTAGATAAACTAAATTCCTTGTTTTTACATTATCTGCAATGAACACAATACAAGTCTGAATATAAGCGCTTTTTTATGAGGGACAAAAATATGTAGACAAATTCTTTTCAACATTAGTTTAGTACAGTTTCGTGTCAGAAGAGGATTAGTTTGTGTTCATCAAGTATTGTGGAATAAGTTGAGTGATTTGAAGACCATGCCGCGTGGTCCAGAAAGTTCTTTTGATGTGAAAACTAAGATCATTGAGTTATACAAAGATGGTCAACGTCAAGTCGAGATTGCCAAAAATTTGAAGCTGAAGCGTAAAGCAGTTTGGGCAATATTGAACAAATATAAACAAAAAGGTATCTTGGAAGCCTCTAAGAGAAGTGGTCGGCCTAGAAAGCTAAAAGCTAGATCAGTTAGATTAATAAAAGTAATTTCGTCCAAAGATCCGTTTAAAACCCCCAAGACAAATAAAAGCCGAAATCGAGACAAAAGGAATTGCCAGTGTTTCTACGAAAACTATAAGTAGAAGATTAAATGATTTCAAGTTATTTGCACGTCGCCCGAGTAAGAAGCCGCTAATCTCGAGGAAAAACCGTAAGGACCGATTACAATTTGCACGGTTGCATCTTGATCTGTGACTGGAAGAGGGTATGTTTCAGTGACGAATCCGAGTTCAATATGTTTGGATCAGATGGTGTTCATTACGTTAGACGTCCTAGTGGACAAAGATTGAACTCCAAGTATACTTTGCCCACTGTCAAACATGGAGGCGGGTCTGTTATGATTTGGGGGTGCTTTTCAGGGTTTGGGATGGGACCTTTAAATAGAATAGATGGCATTATGGATAAGTTGGTATACACCAGACATACTAAAGCATGTCATGTTACCCTATATGGAAGACATAAGCAAATACGAGATAAGAATTATTTAAACAAGGATGCCGCTTTAGAGCAAAAGTGGAGACAGATTGATGAATCTTATATCAAGAAACTTCTACAATCTATGCCGAGACGATGCCATGTTGTGATTGATAATAATGGTTATGCTACAAAATATTAACACAAACATGGTTGGTTTTCTATAATTCAATGAACTTTGCTTCTTTTTTCTATAATTGTTTTGCTTTGTCTATATATTTTTGTCCTTCATAGTTCCAGTTTTTTCAATTAATTTTTTATTGAAGGGAGTCTAATGAATTTATTTATGTATAAGTGAGTATTATGCTATAGCGAATTATGTATACAGGTCGGTGTATTAATAAAACAAGTTAAAAAAGAAATACAGCACAATATTAATTTGTCTATATACTTTCATCCATTACTGTATGTACTTAAGGTTTTGAGGAACACTTTTTTTATTATATATTTAGGTTTTTTTAATTGCATCTAAAGTAATAAATCAGGTGAATGGAAAAAATTAATACTACTCCTTTCAATTTTATTATATGATGTTTACCTACCAATTGCAGCACCATAACCCCTTCTTGGTTCTTTCATGTACTCATTAACAAATAGCCTAGCCAAAAATTTGTAATCTGGTTCTGGCTTGTCAGTCAAAAATTTTACTACAGATTTTGTCATTGCTGTATCATCTGTGTATGGTTTGAAAGGTGCTAGAATGAGACCAATAAAAAAAGTTCAGCCATGATATTGTACATGACAAATCAGCTTTCTAGTATATCTATTAATTATTCATAATAAACACTTTACAAGTATTAACTTTGTCAATAAAAGCACACACAAAACTCCAACGTCCAATTTCATTTGTCCAAAAATTCACTTAGAGAGTAATAACATATATAATTTTTAATCTTTAAATTTACAGACTCCTTAACAGAGATGGGTGAATTATTAGAAATATTTAACCCCAAAACATGTGGTTACCTCTTTTTTACATTTAAATTGCTATGTGGCAAGACAAAATCATTCCTACATCAAGAGACAACTATTTATGTAAATTGGTAGTTCTTAAAAATCGTACTCTATTACCAAATATACAAATACACATTCAATAAATAAATAACAATGGCACAGTTAAAATTTTAAATCTAAAAAACAGATCTCTACACAACTGTGGTGGCAAAAAACATCAATATTTCTCACTACTTTTTTATTCTAGGCAAACATGTCCCTAAATGCAGTTGAACTGCCCCAAAAGCATAGGTAAGTCTAGAATTCAATCGCAAAAAGAGATGTTCTAAAATTACACTTTGTGGAATACACAAAACTGTAGCACTCACAAGATATATTTCCACTGAAGATGCAATATATATATATATATATATATATATATATATAGAAATGACTACTGTTCACGTTTTATATATATATATATATATATATATATAATATCTAAAAGACTCTTACAAATATCATACCAATAGTACATGTTGCTTGTAAGATCATCAAGCAAGACATAGTACTGTGGTACTAAATCATCAGTTTTCATTGTTGTGTTCTGTCAATTGCTTGCTTGGTTGATTTTTATGCATGTACCCAGAACTGTTTCAAATTCTGTCTGGGCACATAGTAAAGTCAGGGTCGGCGCTGAAGAAGGCTCAGAGCAAAGCAAAATCCAGTGCCCTATTTGGCTGTTGGTGACCCCTTTGCATCAAGACAGAATAGTGCTCACCAACTTGCTCGAGTACAAACCATGTATCTGTATGCCTGATGACAAAACACACAAAATGGGGCCCCTATGACAGCCCTTAATGTAAGCCTCTTGTGAAGGAATGTTAACTAAAGTTTCATAGAAAATTCTGCTTAATAGTTTTAATACATGTCATTACAAGATTATATATGGAAACTTATTTTTAACAGCAAAACATACCTTTAAATTCAGGGTCCTCAAGTTTGTCAAAGTAGCGCTGAATAACGA
This sequence comes from Acanthoscelides obtectus, assembly GCA_963669975.1. Taxonomy (NCBI): domain Eukaryota; kingdom Metazoa; phylum Arthropoda; class Insecta; order Coleoptera; family Chrysomelidae; genus Acanthoscelides; species Acanthoscelides obtectus. The sequence continues at coordinate 81,134,803 of CAVLJG010000005.1, forward strand.
TCTTATCACCGCTGGTGATGGTGTCACCTTCAAACGGTGCCCCCGTGCAGTCACCAATAACAGCACCCAGTAAGCTGCCTCGGAACTTGCTTTTCAAAAGAACGCTTTCCATAGCGGCTAGCGATATGAATTTTTTTAGGATTGTCATGAATTGTGGATTTTTCAAAAAAACAAACTAAACTGATTGTAATAGATGCTAAAATGAAACATTCCACTATTTAAAATATTTTGAAGTGGGCATTTTTTGTTGACTTCATTCCAGCAAATTTGAGGTTACAGTTACATTACATGGGTCATGTGTTATACATGAATCAAGCGAATAACCAAATGGAAACGGTATTTACCATTCTGGATTGGTATTTACCGATCCGTTCAAGCGAGTATAGTTATCAGTTTGGTTATAAGATCCGTGACGTCATGAATCAGCTGTTATATGTCATAGTTATCACCGCAAAATTGTGGTATTTACCCAACTCCCGAGCAGTTTTATATTTCTAGTTATTATTTGAAATGTGACAAGTTAGAATTTTGGCGGGTATTGGATATATTCGTCGTACTTGTGAGGTTATATGCACGTTTAAAATAGCAGTTTTGCAGTTCCTTATTAAATTGAAAATAATATGGAGCAATTTTATCTAACTTTAAACTATGAAGGCGTAGACTACGATGTCTGCGTTAAAGACCTTGAAACAGCCAATTTACTTTTGAATGGTAACTATATAGTATGATAAGCAAGGAATAGTATATTGTATACCTTGTAGAAAAAGCCTGATATTTATGGGCTATTTAAATATTAAAGAGGTGGGGTGCAAGGTAAAACTGACCCTATTGATTCTAGATTCCTACATATTATGTGACTTTTTCTACATGGTATGCACATATTCAATAATAAACTCTGTATCAGAACTGGATACCTCTCATACTTTGCTTTAAGATTTATCAATTATGAGAGTGGCATATTTTTTATATTCAAATAGGTTTGGCATGAAACTTTAGATGCTGCTGCTGCAGAGCAATATATTTTATCTATGTGTCCATTGGGGTCTCAGCATGAGCACAATGACTCCGAAAATCAACCTCAGAATGATTTTCAATCTATGTGGTCTATGCCCCACAATGAAAATGACTCGACCATTCATCCATCTATTAATGATATGATTTGGACAAAGAAGAAGCCTTCTGAAATGGATAATGAAGCAACTCATTTAATGTTGTCCTTAAGAGAGGAAAAAAGTACTTACTTTGACGACAAAAGAAACAGAAAACTTAAATTGTGGAATGACATAGCAAAAAAGTTAGAGGAAAATAATTTCCATCTTGGGAACAAAGGAGGAGAGCGGCGTCGTCAAAAGTTTGTGAATTTGCAAAAAACTTATTGATCTTACATGAAGCATCAAACTACAACAGGAAGTGAGAGAATTGATGACATTCCTCCATTTTTTGATGAGCTCCACTCCATTCTAGGTTAGTTTAATATCTTCTTTTACTTTCACATTACTATCTTAAGCAAGTATGTAGTATTGTTATTTTAATTTTTCTTCTGTCATGTTTGTAATTATAAAAATTCTGATATGAACCATCAAAAAACAAAAATGTGTACCTTTAGATTCCTTAGTCGAAACAGGTGGAAGTACTTACCAATATAATTTTTAGGATGCAAACATAAGGTAACCCCACTGAATCTAGAGGATTCAATGGATGAAACATCAGAAAGTGTGAAAAATGAAATAGAACAGCAACAACCAGATCATACAGATTCAGAGGAAACTCAATTGGGTCCCTCAACAACAACACCAGTAAGCCGATTTAAAAAAACTCGAAAGGTAACACCTTCTCGGCATGATGACCTGATAAGAGAAATGAAAAAGGGTAGAAAAATAAGAAGTGAAGAATTTAGTTTTTTGAAAGAACATTTGAAGAAAACAGAACAACAAAAGGACAGGTTCTTAGAAATTGTTGAGGCAGCTTTTGGAACAAAAAAAAGAAGAAAGAGTGATACAAACGATTCTGACACTGACTAGGATTATCATCGATTAATATTTATTTCTTTTTGTTTTTATTTGAGATTTTTAAATTGTGTAATAAGTAGTTTCTTGTTCTAATATTTTAGTTTTATTCAAGGAAGAAGTTTATTTCAAGGTAGAAGTCAATCCATCCATAAAAAAGGTAATATACCTTTTGTGATAACTAACAAACCCTGTGTATAGAATAATAATTAAGTTAAAATGAAAGTAGAGATAAGTAAATTAAAATGCAAACCAATAATTGTGTTTTTTATTCAATTTGAATTGAAAGATGTTACAATAATATTATTCTATGTTATATCTGCATAAGAATAAAGTGTCTGCAATTCTATTTCTTTTCCGCTTTGCTTCTATGTTACCCCTATCTTCTAGTTCAGCCTGATTTATATTTCTGTCCAGGTCAATTCCAAAAAAATCGTTACTCCAGGTGTCTTTATGCAAAATGCAAAAATTGTGTAGAACACATGCAGCTGTTGCAATCTCCACTGCTTTGCAAATGTTACAGGTATTCATATATTGCACCCTTCTCCACCTACCCTTATATGCCCCAAAACAATGTTCAATTTTTACTCTGTCGGAACTAAGGCAGTAATTGTGAAATTTTTGCTTTCTGGTCACATTGTCGCCTCGGTAAGGAGTAATAAGCCAAGTTCTTAATGCAAATGCACTATCACCAATTAGGTGATATTTCTGAGTATCCAAAAAGTAGAAGTTTGGCCCATGTCTCTCAATGTTTTTGCACATAATTGAATTTTCAAAAACCTGAAATTAAAGTATAAAAATATAAAAAAATATTAATGTTTTCCTACAATGTGTTGTATACCAAAATTTAACTGGTACAAAGCTTTTTTCACTTCCTCTTAAATACTAGTTTGAAGTTTTATTGCAATGTAATAAATATTCACTTCAAAATGAGGCGTTTTCTTATTTTTGTTAACACATACCCGTGAGTCATGAGCAGATCCACGGTATCCTAAAAACACACAGGTGAATAAAGTGTTAGAATCACATATTGTCATGAGATTTATAGATGTTCTTCTATAGCGGTCTATGTAGCTATCTTGTTGACTTTTTTCAACCTTTACAAATATGTTGGTACCATCTACTGCTCCAATAACTCCTGAAAATAATAATAAACTGAAAAGTGGAAACAGATGTAACTTATTAACTAAATATATATGTATATTCCAATAAATACTATTACAGGACAGGTTGTGATGGCATCAATTAGGACCAACCAAAAAAGTTTGAATATAATATCTATACAGTAATTGTCTCTAAAACATTAATGACTAGGCCTTACATGAGGGGGAAACCACCAAGGAAATATTGACCGGTTTCTAGGGAAATATAGAGTAACAATAGGGAAGTAATTGTGTCAAATGCAGGGGGCGGTATCACCCTAGGTTTGCAGTATTCAGAAACGTTTACTTACCTGGATACTTCTTGAAACCTTCACTAATGTCTCTCATTTCAGCTTCATTTTTGGGAAACTTAATGTAGGCTGATTTTAGTTTTAGCATGAAGTAGAGCACCTTATTTGTTATACTCATCACTGTTGTTGGGGACAGTTTAAATCTAGTTTCTATGCTTAACAAAGTATCCTGTGTAGCCATATACCACAAGAATATTAAAATATGACCATATAAACTCACTGGACAGTGACCACCTGTATATGGCTTTGCTAATATCTTTTTTTCGTCGCTTTTTCCTATCTTTTCTGCTAAATCAATAAATGTTTTCTTTGACATACGGAAAAGTTTTAAGAACTGGAAGTTCTCATAGCTACAAATCCATGGTTCCACCATTAAAATTTTGGGCGTCATATCCTTTATATTCACGACAAACTTGTGTGAACATAAGAGCGATTTTCTCAAGCGATTCAACACGTGAACAATATCTTCTGAGGAAAAAAATATTTCTCCCATTAATATCATGAAAGTTTTCTTTTTTAAACTTTCCATATCACTGTTGTAGACGCACTGATTATTAAGTGATAATAAAAATAATCAGAAATTAGGTATAATATACCCGCTTTTCTAAAATAAACAACCTGCAACAAAACCGCGGTTACAACCAACGCGTTCAAGCGATTCGAGTAACTGACGTCACCAACCCGTGTGTCATCTTGAACCATACTATAACCGCGGTACATAACACAGAAATTTTGGTTGTTCGCTTGGATTTGATTATACACAAAACATAAAAACCAAAATTTCTGTGTTATGTGCCGCGGTTATAATATGGTTCAAGATGACACACGGGTTGATGACGTCAGTTACACGAATCGCTTGAACGCGTTGGTTTTAACCGCGGTTTTGTTGCAAGTTGTTTATTTTAGAAAAGCGCATATATAATCTCTGATTATTTTTATTATCACTTAGTAATCGGTGCTTTTTCGTCTACAACTCTATATGGAAAGTTTAAATAAGAAACCTTTCATAATATTCATGGGAGAAATGTTTTTTCAGATTTTTTTTTATTGATGGAACCATGGCTTTATAGCTATGATAACTTTCAATTCTTTAAATTTTTCCGCATGTCAAAGAAAACATTTATTGATTCATCAGAAATGATGAAAAAAGAAATTAGCAAAACCGTATACAGGTGGATATCATCTAGTGAGTTTATATGGCCATATTTTAATATTCTTGTGGTATATGGCTACACAGGATACTTTGTTAAGCATAGGAACTACATTTAAAGTGTCCCCAACAACCGTAATGAGTATAACTAATACGGTGCTTCACTTTATGGTAAAACTGAAGTCAGCCTGTATCATTTTTCTCAAAAATGAAGCTGAAGTACAATAACAATATCCAATACCCGGCAAAATTCTAACTTGTCATATTTCAAATAATAACCAGAAATATAAAACTACTCTTGAGTTGGGTAAATACCACAATTTTGCGGTGATAACTACAATCAAATCCAAGCGAATAACCAAAATTTCTGTGTTATGTGCCGCGGTTATAATATGGTTCAAGATGACATACGGGTTGATGACGTCAGTTACACGAATCGCTTGAACGCGTTGGTTTTAACCGCGGTTTTGTTGCAAGTTGTTTATTTTAGAAAAGCGCGTATATAATCTCTGATTATTTTTATTATCACTTAATAATCGGTGCTTTTTCGTCTACAACTGTATATGGAAAGTTTAAATAAGAAACCTTTCATAATATTCATGGGAGAAATGTTTTTTCAGATTTTTTTTTGAATGATGGAACCATGGCTTTGTAGCTATGATAACTTTCAATTCTCTAAATTTTTCCGCATGTCAAAGAAAACACTTATTGATTCAGCAGAAATGATGAAAAAAGATATTGGCAAAACCGTATTCAGTTGGATATCATCTAGTGAGTTTATATAGCCATATTTTAATATTCTTGTGGTATATGGCTACACAGGATAGTTTGTTAAGCATAGGAACTACATTTAAAGTGTCCCCAACAACCGTAATGAGTATAACTAATAAGGTGCTCCACTTTATGGTAAAACTGAAGTCAGCCTGTATCAATTTTCTCAAAAATGAAGCTGAAGTACAATAACAATATTCAATACCCGGCAAAATTCTAACTTGTCACATTTCAAATAATAACCAGAAATATAAAACTACTCTTGAGTTGGGTAAATACCACAATTTTTCGGTGATAACTATAATCAAATTCAAGCGGATAACCAAATGGAAATGGTATTTACCATTTTGGGTTGGTATTTACCAATCCGTTCAAGCGAGTGTAGTTATCAGTTTGGTTATAAGATCCGTGACGTCACGAATCAGCTGTTATATGTCATAGTTATCACCGCAAAATTGTGGTATTTACCCAACTCAAGAGTAGTTTTATATTTCTGGTTATTATTTGAAATGTGACAAGTTAGAATTTTGCCGGGTATTGGATATTGTTATTGTACTTCAGCTTCATTTTTGAGAAAAACGATACAGGCTGACTTCAGTTTTACCATAAAGTGGAGCACCTTATTAGTTATACTCATTACGGTTGTTGGGGATACTTTAAATGTAGTTCCTATGCTTAACAAAGTATCCTGTGTAGCCATATACCACAAGAATATTAAAATATGGCCATATAAACTCACTAGATGATATCCACCTGTATACGGTTTTGCTAATTTCTTTTTTCATCATTTCTGCTGAATCAATAAATGTTTTCTTTGACATGCGGAAAAATTTAGAGAATTGAAAGTTATCATAGCTACAAAGCCATGGTTAGATCATTAAAAAAAAAATCTGAAAAAAACATTTCTCCATGAATATTATGAAAGGTTTCTTATTTAAACTTTCCATATACAGTTGTAGACGAAAAAGCACCGATTATTAAGTGATAATAAAAATAATCAGAGATTATATACGCGCTTTTCTAAAATAAACAACTTGCAACAAAACCGCGGTTAAAACCAACGCGTTCAAGCGATTCGTGTAACTGACGTCATCAATCCGTGTGTCATCTTGAACCATATTATAACCGCGGCACATAACACAGAAATTTTGGTTATTCGCTTGGATTTGATTTATGACATCTAACAGCTGATTCGTGACGTCACGGATCTTATAACCAAACTGATAACTACACTCGCTTGAATGGATCGGTAAATACCAACCCAAAATGGTAAATACCATTTCCATTTGGTTATCCGCTTGAATTTGATTTAAGACATATAACAGCTGATTCGTGACGTCACGGATCTTATAACCAAACTGATAACTACACTCGCTTGAACGGATTGGTAAATACCGACCCAAAATGGTAAATACCAATTCCATTATTTGGTTATCCGCTTGAATTTGATTATGGATCTGGTGAACTCTTGGTTGACAGCTGATGTGATGACGTCAGCAACCGGTTCCGTTGAATGGACGTTAATCAAAAGACGCATTTTTAGCCTTCAGGTTGCTGTCATATGAGAAAACCTAACCTTTGTTTTATCGTAAATGGAAATGGATACTTGTTAATTTGAACACCGTATCATTTAAAATCATTATGGAAATGTACGCAGCAGTTGGTATTGTCGTGGAACGTTTGTTAAGCGATTCGAGTGATGATTCTGATGAAGAAGTTATCCAGCGGAGAGAATTTGCGCTCCGAGAATCAATATAAGAACTATAAATCAGAAAACCAAGAAATTTTCAGATATCGACGATCTCAAATCAATACGAGGCATTGATTTGAGATCGTCGATGCTTCCCGTATAAGAACCATCGATATGGATTTTCTGAGAGCATTCCTGTATTCATACAGGAATAAAAACAGAACAAAATGAGAAAATCGACATTTTCGGACTTACGAGGTATTGATTTGAGATCGTCGATATGCATAATTCAAAACAAATTGACTTGCTTTCAGATGCTCTGTTTATTTCAAATTGTGTTGAAAAAAAAACATTAAATTTCACGCGACTCCTATGCTGCTAACTTAAATCTTTTCTTCTTCCATTTTTTCACACAAACTTGGCTAACCGGTTGCACCGGCAGCTCAATCAGTGAATTAAAGAATATACATATCATATACACATGAAAGATCTAGTTACATGGAACATCATTGTGAGAGAACAAGGAGTAAGATGATGAACTAGACACTGGCTCATGTGACAATAGGGAGTGTGAATCTGTCATCTTGGATCCAATACCCCAATTGAAAATGAAATAGGTTGCTCCAGTTTTTGTAGTACAACTGCTTTCCATACTCTAAACTGTGCATTCAGTCATTCTAGAAGAGAAGAAACAGAAAAAATATGGCTATTCCGAAATATAGATTTCATATCATTTTATACCTAGATTTTTAAATAGGTACGCTCTTCACCTAACCAAAACTATATTTGGAAGGAAGTTCATGTTTTTCTTGTAAATTCACCGCCAAAATGCACCGATTTTCATAAATGTGGATGAAGACGCATGATATGTGGACATCTCTAGTATGAACATAAAAACCGTTGGTACGAACCCATTCAATGACTCTCCAATTTTACCGAAATTTGAAAATGGCAGCACCGTTGAAAAAAATTCCCATTAGATTTCCCTTCGAAATGACCTCAAAACATGCTGATGACCAATATTGGACAGAATTTAAAGACCAATTGCTTAATTTAATATTTTTTGGTTCAGCCATTTTTCTAGATTTTCCTGATTCGTACATTCAAAAAAGATACTCGTTTGGTCTTCTTTTTATTTTGATCGCATATTGTTTTCTACTTCAAGCAATCACAAATTTCACCAAAAAAATGTTAAAACATCAATTTTCAGAGCCTTAAAACAGAAAACATAGTATAATTGACAATGGACAAGTTTACCATTTTTTTTTTTGTTAAGAGCTCAAATGAAAGTTTAGGAAAAATGAATCAAGATGGTGAAAACATTATTAATTTATTTAAATGTACAAGCACAAGAATTACCACCCCTAATAAACATTTTTTCTACGTACCTTCACATGCGGCGTCGATAATGGTATGAACTTACCCAGTACTCAATAGTTATCAACTGGAAACCACGTGTCCGAGCGCACAGGTGTGCTTTATCAATTGTCTATATAGGGTGACTTCGAAGTTGAGTCATTTATTTTAACAGTGAGTAGATCTGATCAAAAGAAATGTTTTTTTCCTTTAACATTTTTCTGGTAAAATTAAAGTAACAAAGTTATAGCCCTTTAGAAGTTTGAGTACCGCCCTGTCTCAATAATATTATGTGCTCGTGTTTGGCAACAACGGATATAATCCTATATACATCGTCGCATCGGAAACAAAAAAGCAAAAGAATTTGAAACGTTTATCACGATGTTTTTCGTCAGTCGATAACGTGTGAGTGAATAGTAGTGTTTGTTGCGTGGCTCAAACGAAATAAAAAATGGCACATGTTTACGAAAATGCTGAACTTGTGGACATGATTCTTATTTTCGGGGGGGGGGGGAGTCTTTACATAATGCTGCCGCGGCATCACAGATTTGTGCGAATCGGTTTCCCAATCGAGTGCAACCAACCCCTCGTGCCTTTGTTAATGTAGTACAAAGGGCTCGTGAATCAGGTGACTTAAGACCTCACAGGCATGCCGGTGCTCCAAGACCGCACGATCAAATACAGGTCCGCACTGAAATACTTGTCGGGAGGATACTTTATAAAACAAGGTAACATTTTTTTTTTATTTTTACACACATATTTTGGTTTATCTCCCTTCTACAATCATTATCTGAAAATTAATGACCCAACTTCAAAGTCACCCTGTAGACTAATGACTAAACGCACAGATGCTGTCCAACACCTACGCGACAAGACGCTGGGCACTAGAGAAGTGTGACGTCAGACGCGAACGAACGGCACCTATGATTTCGCGCATTCTAATGCGTCAAATTCATGTATCAATTCCTCTGTCATTTAGGCCCGTATCGTCAGCCGTCCCTACAATTATAGGGCGCGTTTATGGCCTCCTTGATTGTCATACTTCTTTCTCTCCTTCAAAAATTTCTAGATTACACTTGTCTCGTGTCAGCGTCAGCGCTCTCCAATTGTGAAGATATGTTTTCTTTTTAAATTGTAGGAAATTTCAGGCTGATAAAACATGATATAACTCAAAAGCAAGCACAATTTAAAGCAAAAAGATGTTTGTGACATAACCTCAAAATAATGTTCTGACACGGAGAAGTAGAAAACTATGACAATCAAGGAGGCCATAAAGGCGCCCTACAATTGTAGGGACGACTGACGATACGGGCCTTAGTGGACGATTTCAATAATTTTTTCACTTCCTGATTATATTGAGTCTATATTTTGCTGATATGTCATTACTTATGCGATTCTGAATATCACGAAACCTCTCCATTGCTATGTGGCAAGACAAAATCATTCTTACATCGAGAGATAACTATTTATGTAAATCAAAAATTCTTACCAAATATACAAATACATGTTTGATAAATGAATAACAAAGGCAGGAGTTAAAGATTTTAAATCTAGAAAACAGATCTCTACGCAAGTGTGGGACAAAGCACCAACAATATTTCTCACTACTGTGAAAATCGGTTATATTGTCCTTCAAGGACCTAACAAAGAAAGTCGTTATATCCGATTTTCGTTGTAAGCGATAGTGTCTTCTTTTTTAGTTTTTTAGGTATATAAAGGTCAATTCTATGAATTTAATACAAACGAAAACAGGTAAATTGAATAAGATGATTAATTCAGAACATATCAAGGCTTTAACACCAAAATAAGTAGGTATGTATGTTAATACCTATATACAACAGTAACTAAATTAAAAAGCATTATGTAAATACCTATTACAATACATATGTAAGAAAGATAAAAACATGGAATATATTGACTTACAAAGAACATGACTTGTTTTTTTTTTAAAGTCAGTAATTTTCGATGGTTTTTTACATTTATCAGTTTGGTATGGACATTGAAATTCCTTAACCATAGATTTCAAACGTTCCTGTTTTAAAGAGCTGCTAAATTTCTCATTAAACATTAGAAATTTTTGTTGAGTACTCTGATGCTCGAACGAAGACAAAAAAATATTGTGTAATATTAACGAGATTTAACCGGCAAAAGTGACGGTTTGTCGCTGTAATCGATATTTTCGTTAAGTGAATTATGATAAAAACGTCGCTTTAAGGGATGTGGTGTTATAGCCGACGTTGTTTTATACGGTTTTCTTATATACAGGAATAAATACAGTTTCGCCGATAAATGCAAACTTCGTCGTATAATACGATTAGGTCTTACCTACGATGACGTACTAAATGATTTCTACTGTATTTTTTTCTGGCAAACTCGTCCCTAGATGTATCTGAACTGCTCCAAAAGCTAATGGTATAAGTAGTCTAGTATTCAATCACACAAAGAGATGTTCTAAAATTACACTGTGTAGAATACAAAGAAGTACTAAAAACTGAGAAATACAACAGTTTTTTCAGTTCCTATAAAATTATAAAAAGTGTGGAATACAAGTTTTGAATTGATTATCCATTTCAATCTTCTTGAGTACCTACACAAAATGCAACCATTAAATATTTTTCTACGAGGTTCTGACTTTTTATATTCGTCGATTTTAAGGATAGTACTTACAAAGTGTAAAGTGTTAGTACTTTCTTCGGTCAACGACAGCGGTGTTACACCCGTGCCATATTGCCCATTAAAAGGCAGCTAGCTGTAAATGCAACGCCAGCAACCCTTTGACGAGCCCTATTGCAACAGGTTCGAGACGTCGCCAGACTGAGTGCCAGGAACCCGAACCACTTGGTGACCACAAAATATAAATATGACCAAATGAGGCTGAAATTAAATGACATCTCGTTTATATGCGTGGATAAAGAACCGACAGCGGAAGTGTGGTCACTGTGATAAGGGCTGAAACTCGGCTGAAATAACTGTTAATCATTTTTGTTGGGAATTATCTGCGTTTGATATATTGTATGTTGAAGTAGAAAAATATAATTCAGTCAAAACAAAAGCAGACGATGATTTTGGATTAGTATAATAAAATATAGTTTTGATACAGGGTTTTTCCGAAACATGAGGCAAAAATTCAAGAGATGATTCTTTGGACTATCCTAGGAATATTATATTTTCTCTCGATACGAACATGTATAACAAAAGAACTAAATGGATCAAGTCAGTTAAACAGGCTCATTCAATTAGTCCATAACCTTTCTAACCTACCCTACCCACGTTGTTATGACTAACCTGGCCGACGACGGGACCACGATAGCTACCATCGACTATCAAACACCGTGTGTTGAAAATGTGTCCATCTCTATGATGTATGAAACATGTCTAACAGGTGCGTAGAATTACTGGCGTCGCAAGCGTATAAACATTCTACCGCCAAAAAATGTACACCCCGCCCAATTTCTCACCTTCAACGAAATTTCAAAAATGATTAGTTCTCTAAAATGTAAAAAGCGAGGTAATGAGCGGTTTTTGTTTTTTGTTCCTAAATAGTATTCTGATTTTACAATGGCACTATGTCGTACACCTATGTAAACTCATAAGGAATAATCAAAGGAGCTTAAATTCGAAGATCGAGGAGGTCATAAATTAAGTCTTGCTTGACTTAACCAACGATCTTCGTCTTATGTTTCTGGTGAAAGCTCACAAGCTCACAATACTAAAGCCGTAAAGTTGTCCAACCTACCTTAATAATAAATAAATATTTGAACGCGTTCGGCAGTCCCTTGTTGAAAACCTTATATAATATGATACATTTAACAAGAACTAAAAGCTGGAATTACACTAGAAAACTTACGACACAAATTTCTTTATTGAATGTGGATTGTGCGCTCTATGTATTTTCGAAATCGTATAAGTCCGTGTTAAAAACTCTTATACTTTTAATAATTTATTCAGATACTTATTATGGTTTGCATTTTAGACTTACAACCGCTTCAATAGATCTGGAGCGAAGCGTCGAAGTTCTTAGAGCTGTTGCCAAATATATTCTAGATACTTTGGGATACGACTTTCCTCTTCAATAAATACCTGTATCTCGATAATAATTGCATACTTTGTCAAGTAACGTGGGTATATCATGGAAGGTCATGCTCCTTCCTTATAAACTCGTAGTGCGATAACAACTTGCTTCTACCCACACTGACACGCATCTATCTTAAGAACACAGACGTGGCAGCGAGTCGCGGCGTTATTTTGTCAATGCGGCCCCTTGATTTGTTGACATCGGCAATCTACGTAAAAATTATAATCGGAGCTCACAGCCAAACGATAGTCTTCGAGTAAATAAACCAACGTTTTCTTTGTATTTGTCCTGCTACTAAAGGAAAGAACTCTTTTTGTTGCAATTTTAGCTAAAATACCGGTAGTGTTCCTAGGAAAGCCAATGTCCGATCAAAAAATTAACAGTTGTCCATGCTAGGGCACAAGGGCCTCATTGGCATTATCTAGGAATCACGAAAATATTATTACTTTGTTTTACTTCCTACGCCACTAGCCGAGGAAGTATTGTAAACGCGAAACATTTTTGAATTGTATTTTTTGGATGTTCTGTGACATTTATATCACAAAAAACCATATCACTCATTTCCATCGGACTGTTTGTCAAAGTGTCCGCCAATTCTTTAGAAGTGCCACTCGGATTTTGATGAAATATTCACTCAAGGACGAAACAGCTTTGTAATTTTTAAAAACCGAGTGGCGACGGAGAAAAAGGCCAAAATGAAAAAAACAAAAATTCGGTTTTTTTTGTTGTTTCAGAGGATTCTGAGCATTGTTGAAAAGGGGTAAAAAATGTAAGGGTGGAAAGTTGTAGGGGGTATATATTAATTTTCTGATAGTATATTTATGCGCCTCCCCCTAGTAAACGACGCGATGTAGTCCGGCTGATGGTCGTGCGTCGCAGTTGGCAGTCAATATCATAGCAACGATCATTTCGCCCGCAGGAATTTCTCTCAGGGGGAGCAGGAAGGTCGTTTAATTTTTTGTTATACAGGTTCGTAGCTAACGTTTTTCGAAGAATGCCTGACTTGTGCCAAACGTAATCCTTTACGAACTGATGCGTGGGAGGTGCAAAGTCAACTTACTTGACGCCTTTTTCCATTTATCTAGTGAATAAAGAAATAGTAACTGTTTAAGTGTTATAGTGGTCTTCCACGGTACAACCAGCGTATATATACTTCGAATGTTTTGACTTGCTTAGTAGTTTTGAAGTGAATGGTCGAATTTATTAGAAGAGATCCGAAATATGTTCTACCTACTTCAAGAAATATCTTTTCAATCCGTATCTCGAATTCGTTTGAGTATTTCCCTCTTTGACAGGTAGTTCGAGTATTTCTAATTGATATGAGGTTACTAGTTATGTGCACACGACAACCTAAAATAATTCTAGATGCACTGGACCGACAAGGTATTTCGAGTACCTCGACAGGTGCTCAGATAGGAGTGTACTTCAAGAAACAGCGCACCCCTTTGTTTGAAGCTACCAAATTTTTACAAAGAGCTGGATTTTTTTTATAATCGAGAGTCCGCAAAAATACCCTATGTTTACCCTTCTTAACAAGCATTATAAGAAACGTACCTTGCTCTTTCTCGTTAAGGCTCTGATTTCCCGTACATGCAGATAAGGATAAAAAATAACAATGTACATAATCGAAAAAGACGCATCTAATTTATGTACGGATTAGTAATCGCAGCAAGCAGAAAGCAAATTCCTGATACGCCATTTCCGCTTTGTCGCTTATCTACCACACAACCACCACCATGCTTGGAACTGGGTCTATCATTGAGTCATTTAATTTTAAATGAATAGGAAAACGAAATATTCGTTTGGACATTTACGTTTTATGTAATTTAAAAGCATTTTTTGAGTTCTTGCCGTAAAAGGTTTGCCCGGAATTACCCTCCCCCTGCTAGACAAATAAGGATGTTCATACAGGAACAAAGACTAGGGGTCTCATACCGGACACCGGCCAATTCTCGCTGTGTAGATTGCGGATGAGGTAAAGTCCTGTAGAGCCTAGGATAAGCTCAATAGGTATCGTAGAGGAGAGTCCGGAGGTTCAAAAAATAAAGCTAGAATATCACCAAATTATCATCGATTTGTCGGATCAACTGTGCAAAGATTTAAGATTCGCGCCAAAAATATTTAGTTAGATAATTTTAACATACAGAAATCTGAACGAATTACTTCTTGATGGCAATGAACCGTCCATCAAGCTTACATGCATTTAAGTGTCAGTCCGATCAAAAGTTAAGCAAAAAAAACATAGTAATCGTTTAAAACAAATCACTGAATCACAGCACTGCCCGAAACACTATAAGCTGGATTTTTCAAAAATATTCCTCCAGTGTTCATGACAGTAACCAAATGAAAACTAGTCCCTAAGCCTCTAATGCCTCTCACACACACATTGCCTCCCAACAAAAAATTATAAGCACTCGCGGTAGTAGTGGATAAAGATGAAAATCATATTTGGTAATTCTAGCCGGGCAGCATTTAAATATTTGTATTAATTTTGATCCGCATCAGGCGTTAATTCTTATTAGTCCAGGAATATCGGGTACAAACTGAGTTGTAATCATTTTCCTGGATGGTTTATATAGCGAATCAGAACTATCGTAATACACTCAAAGTAACATATTATTTTGCAGTTATTAGTAGCTAGTTTTGAATCCGGGAAGCTTGAAATAGTCATATAATTTCTGAACGGGTGCATTGTTATTATGTCACTTTCCAAGCAACGCCATCATCAGTTCAGTACAAGTTAGACCGTCTGAGAAAAAAGCAGAGAAAGTAAACGGATTAAGTCAGTCAAACATGCCCATACAATTAGTTCAGACATTCTTTCTCTGCCCTAGCAGTAGTACCGTCCATCTGGTCATCAAAATCTTGATAGTACTTTTAGATTTATCATTTATTTAATCGTTTTCGTTAGTTATGAGATGCAAGTCAATATATTTATCAACTAGTCTTGCCTTACAACAGGACATTATATAATATATAATTTACTAAAATGCGTATTCTTAGGCAAGCCATAACGCACCTGTGAAATGTACAAAATATTAGCAATATGAAAAAAGTGTTGTTATGACAGCCTATGCTTTGTATGTATATAATTTAATTCATTCTAATCAAAAGTTAGTTACGGAACATACATTATTATGAATAGGTAGGAATTCGAATCAAAATACTTCTCATATACCACTACTTCACCACAATAATGTTTTTCGCCGCTACTGATTCTAACCTAAGACCGTTAAACACATGACATCTCGTGTGGGAACGTAAAGATGCGATTACACCAGTGTGTGAACTGTGCGGCACTCTAATGCACAGTGTACAGCACAAATGTTTCTTCTGGTCGACTCACTCACGCAAACAATAGCAAATGGTGCGCAAACATTTCGGAAACGTTCGCGAACATCAGTTACTTTTGTGCGCGCGCACATGCAAGCAGTGGACTCGCGTCGGCGGGTACATACTTGTTGTTCGCGAACTCAGTATTGCTTTCGCTCCTGGACTGGACGAATGATAAAATTTATTCAAGCAATTGAAACTTATCCTCTTCTATGGGATTCCAGTCACCATGATTATAAAAACAAAAACAAAAAACACGACGCCACTCAAGAGTTGACTCAAAGTTTCAATTGTGACTCGACTGAGGTAATGAGAAAATGGAAGATTATTTCTCAGTACCGAAGAGAAAAGAAGAAAATAGCGGATTCAAAATCTTCAAGTTCTGGGTTTTCAGATATATTATTTGTTATTTTATATTGTTTCAAGATGTAATGTTACTTTCTTTTGCAGTCGTGCTAACACAAATTTGATTTTGAACCTGAATGGGTTATGTGTTTGAATTATAATAGTATTTGTAAGTTTTATGACATATTTTTATGTTCTATTTCGGAGCTAAAATGTGTTCTGCGGGAGCGCCTTAGATAGTTTTATAAGTTAGGCTAATGTAATATTTCTAATTTAAGAATTTGGCCTATAAATGGAATATTATCTGTTGGGCAATAAAAGCTATAAATAAGCCTTATTGAAACAGGGACACATTTTCTGTAGTTGGTGTCTTGCTTTGCAATATGAGGACTAAGTGCATTGACCAGCAACTCAAAATCTTCACACGATATACGAGTAAAATTTTTAAATCCACTTAAGGGATCTACTTTTATTTCTTCTACAAATCTATTCGTTTCTTCATTCCATCGCTGCAGAAAAGGCCTCACCCAACATCGTGGTTTTCTTCTTCGTTTCTTTTTAAGCAGACTACCTATTAAAACACAAGCTGCAGCACAAAACACTACGTATTCCCGCCCATCCATATTAAGAACTGAAGTCAGTGAGAACTTTGCTTGGTAAACATGTTCGTGCACAAGTGTGCTACACTGTACGCTTACAAAAGTTATGCACTGCTTTGCCGGTGGACACAGAAGATAAATTCGATACCAGTGAGCACATTCAATGCTGGAGTTTCACACAAAATTTTTGTAAACAAATGTGCTGAACACTATTTTGGTAGAATCGTACCATAACGAACCATGCTTCCAACGTTGTAACGTCCTTTGGCGCGGGACAAATTTACCGACAAGAGCCCGAACGTGCCATGTGGCGCACGTTGGACACATGTAATCCGTCAGCGCTCTCGATGTGGTCAATGGACATGTGTCCAACGTTGAAAAGCATTAGCCACATCGTGTGGGACCGGTTTAAATCTGGTAGGTAGTTTCCAGGTTGTAGATGGATCAAATATTTAGCGGGCAAACAGAAAGACAGACCGACGGAGATGAGTGACATGGTTTATTCGTAATGTGCTTGTCATATAACATCCGAAAACATAATGTCTCATTTTCGGAATTTTTCGCGATCACAATACTTCCTCGCCAGTGGCGCAGGATGTAAAGGGACG
Organism: Acanthoscelides obtectus; assembly: GCA_963669975.1. Classification (NCBI taxonomy): domain Eukaryota; kingdom Metazoa; phylum Arthropoda; class Insecta; order Coleoptera; family Chrysomelidae; genus Acanthoscelides; species Acanthoscelides obtectus. Next base: position 81,152,189 of record CAVLJG010000005.1, read on the forward strand.
TGTCCATTTGAGAGAAACTGTCGAGAGTTCTCGCGGTATTTACTTTTATTGGCGTATCCACTTGAGAGCAATTTCAGTTATTTAAACTCTCAGAAAATCGACACTGGCCAGAAACGTACGATCCGATATAACTCTCATAACTGTATCCATTTGAGATAGTGGTTTATTCCTTTCCGTTCTCTAGTACCAAACTGTCATTGTAGTGAATTGCCATGATAGTAAATTAATTCGATTTAAAATGACCTCAATCATGAATAAACAAAAGATTGCGTCCCGTATTATTGCGTATACTTTATTGAAAAGAAGAAAGAAGCAGCAAAGGTAAAGGAGTTGTTGGGTTAAGCCGTGGATTCAACGAAGGTCTGAATTAGGAGCATGCATAACTGAAGAACTGAAGATTGAAGAAACTTTGTTCGAATGAATGCGGTTAAAGTTCAGTTTATCATAGAGTTAATAGGACCACGAATTGCCAAGATGGAACTTCCCCCATTGCCTAGGTGCTTTAGGTGGCAAACATATTGTAATGCAGGCTACAAGAAAAAGCGGAAGTCATTATAACAACTATAAGGGAACATACAGTACTGTTTTATTAGCCGTCGCCGATGCAGAGTACAAATTTACGTACGTTGACGTTGGATGCAATGGTAGAATATCCGATGGAGGCGTGTTTCAAAACTGTTTATTAGGTGATGGGCTAGACAGGGGTATTATACATTTACCCAATGCTCAACCTTTGCCTTACAGAAAAATTCCTGTTCCATATTGTTTTGTCGCCGACGACGCTTTTGCGATGAAACCGAATATTTTAAAATCCGTTGGGGATAATTTCAAGCAAGTTTCGAGTTCTTCGAAAATCTATGAACCTAGATCCGGAAACTGTGACAGATGTTCTGGCGATCTGTACTCTACATAATTTTTTAATACAGTCCGATTCAAACTATTTATTCCCGGGATCAGTTGATGCTGAAGAAACTCATAAAATTATACCAGGTAACTGGCGGAAAGAAAATGTTTTTGAAAATGTTTTTCAGTCACTACATAGGGGAAATTTCAATAATTATGAACCATTCCAAAAAGAAGTAAGCGTTGATTTCAAGGAGTATTTTATGACGCCAGTTGGGGAAACCAAACCAAACCGAAATTTCGTGCAATTCCCGATAATATTTTATTTTTCTTCTCTCTGTTTCTATACTCATTATGTTTAGTATCCCACATGACAGAATTTCGTTCATATAGACAAATCAAATTGCTTGTAACATATTTTGACTATTCTTTTTTAGCGGCCAGTATGTTTCAATCCCAGTAAAAAAATGTAAACAATTGCTGCGAGAACTATCACAATACGAAACGTATTCGTATGTTGTGAGTTACTCTCCATTGGTGGTATTAAGTATACACTTGAGAGGAGATTTATGTGCAGCTACTATCCGATAGAAAACCGGTTGATCTCCGAGAGTTACTCTCAGACGTGTATCCATTTACGAGAAATCCTCTCGAGAGGTGCTCGCGAAAGTTTTTCTCGCAAATGGACACCTACCATAATAAAACTAATTGGTTGGTGCATGTTTTCAGTCAGCGGCATGACAGGTTCGTTATACTTTTTTGGCAATAACCTTGACGAAACCATTTTACTATTGTGAGAACTTAGAATATGTAGAGTTATACGTATGTTATTCAAAGTTGAGGCGAATTGGCTATCAAGACAGAATGCGATATTGCTAATTCACTCCATTAAACTTTGACTCGCAAGTCTATGCCACCAAATCGCAATTTATCGATTACCCCAAACCATCACGCTTAACCCACACAATCGCTTAATTTAATGAAAATGAATTTCGCCAATAAGCTTCACAGCTTTTTAAAATGTCGAATGCATTTAACAAAATAGACGGAAACATACGAGAACAAAAACTACACACAGGCTGTCGAACTAAGAGGTTTATTTTTTAAATTAGATGATTTTCTACATTGAGGACAATTTAACAGAATGTGCTACAGACATCTGTATTGAGTCCATATGTTAAGCGGTTTGCCCAATCGCTTAGAGAGAGTTTACCCTGTTCTCAGCTGACACTACCAAAACTATATCTGCTAAGACTATTAATCAACTCTACCTCAAAATTCGTATTCGTATTATTATATCTAACATCTTGCAATATTATGGTCTGGGGGAGATCATCTGACATTGAAATAGTATGTTTAGCCTATGAATAAGATTATCGGTTTATTATTTGAAATGAAGCCTCTCGCTTTATGAATATAAGAATCATCTACGTTTTAAAATATCTCAGTTATTTTAAAAGATATAACAACTTTCTCAGAACATTAATACTTATACCATGACTAGATACCAAATTTTGAAAATAATTCCTTAACATTACCAGTTACACAACTAATTACCAGTAACAATACAGGGAAACTAATTACATTTTAATAAAAAAAATCAAGTGAATAACATTTATTTAGGGCATAATTTTACAGCTGAAATTAACTCATAAAATACAGAAGTCCATGATTAAGTACTGTCAGCTCTATTTGTTGTCAAATTCATTAGTTTTAAAGACATTTTTATGTATAATATATTTAAATAAGTTTTATACATTTTATACTTTATACTCTGTTTTTCCACGTACGATCGATAAAGTGGCAAAGTGATCTACTTCACATGTACCCAGTTTGTTTTTAAGATCAGCCTTACCGCTGGAACACTCTTTAGCTATAGGGTGGAAAATTTAATTTACAGTATAATTCACGTCCTATTTGACAATTATTTGGTACAGGACACGATAATTCAAATATTGTTTATTAATTTCCGATGGAATGATTCTAGGTACACTGGACTATGATATGACAACGTGCATGGGGTAATATGAGCATCTCTGCTACCAAGTGTAACAGATACACACATCCACATCACACAGAGAAACACATGGTATGGTTCTTGTGTGAGCTAAAAAAACATATGAATGCCGTGCTACAGAGCTAAAAAATGATCACTTTCTCATAGTCCCTCACAGGCTCTAGGTCTATAGAAAGGTGTTTATTTCATACCGTATATTTAATAAGCATAGTCAAAGATTCAAACGGTGGTGCTTTGAATTGTTCTTAGATTATTTTTCACTTTGACAATTATCGAAAAACCGCTTTGTTCTAAATATACGGGGCAAAGAAAACAATCGCGCAAAGTAACACTTTTTATCCAAACTCTTACAAATATATATCAACCTCATTATGGTTGGTCCAAACCGGATACAGATTTTTAGACACTGAAGCAGCCGCGTAGGTATGATGTAAAAAACCTCTAAAACGTCAAGAAAAACCTATAAGATGTCATCTTGCAGACTAGGGCCCGTATCGTCAGTCGTCCCTACAATTGTAGGGCGCGTTTATGGCCTCCTTGATTGTCATACTCGTTTCTCTCCTTCAAAAATTTCTAGATTACACTTGTCCCGTGTCAGCGTCAGCGCTCTCCTATTGTGAAGATATGTTTTATTTTTAAATTGTAGGAAATTTCAGGCCGATAAAACCCGATATAACTCAAAAGCAAGCACAATTTGATGCAAATAGATGTTTGTGACATAACCTCAAAATAGAGGGCTGACACGGAGAAGTAGAAAACTATGACAATCAATGAGGCCATAAAGGCGCCCTACAATTGTAGGGACGACTGACGATAGGGACCTAGGTAGTTTTTAGAGCGCAAGCAGTCATCCCACGTTTGCTCACTAGCATCTTTGTGAACGTCCATCTAAGGAAGAATCACTCAGCTGAACTACACGCTTTATTGGTTGCATATGTTTTGTGAGGCCGAGTGGTTCGTCCGTAGTTTTTAAGTTTTTATCGGAGAAGAAAGTTGGTTGAATAGCAAGATCGCAACTGGATGATTATGTGTACTGGTCTGCACGTGTATAAAATCAGTGATATTTGCTGTGTGAGAAAATCTTTACTGAACATGCTGCCAATGAAGTATATCTATTAGCTGTACCCGACGGGTTATTTATATGTTGTGCTTTCTGAAGAGAGGTTATGTTCAAAGTTATGAATTACGGGAAATCATCACCGCACCGGCGTTGAATTTAATTACTGTTAGCATGTATATGGCTTGTAATTCGACAGTGTACAGTGAATATATTATCTCTTATCTCTGAAGCAGATTTTACATCACATCAGAGCCAAACATTGACAAGTGAAGCCTCTTGTCATGACGTTTAGGCAACACGTACAACTAAGTGCTAAGTTAACATCTTGTAGAAAAACCTTCATAATGTCAAAAAAAACAGTATAATGTCAAAAAAAATCGATATAACGTCACTTTTCAAGATACATGATATCCGTGCGGATGGTCGCTACGGACTGTCTTGTTAAGGTACAGTACTATGTTTTGGAAGCATAAAACTGTACAAGATTGTTGCGTCCCCTAGCAGACATAACCTCCATCAGGTATCTCGTCAGAGAGGAAGTCCCTGCTCGTCTTCTTATTTCCAGCTCACCGGCAGAGACCGGCTTGTCACTCTGAAGTAGCGCTCGTAGAGTGCTGTCATCAGCAAAGCTGTGTATGTCGGAGCTAAGGCCAAACCCTGGAGAACTACCGTATTCTCTCAACAAAAAAATTAATTTTGCTAGATTGGTGTCGTGCTTGTGCTTTTATACATCTATACGAACAGCTTTTAAACAAATTTAGCGTATATATATTTAGAAGACTTTCTCAGTTGTACAAATGAGGAGGATTGAATGAATCATTTTAGTAGATAGCAAGGAAACTGATAAGGCAAAGGCAAAGTGTATTCGCAATGAACCTTATTTTTGTAGTTGGTGAATTTAAAATTAGTATTTTTGATCATATAGTAAATGAAATATGAAAAGAAACCAAATCCTAGTATTTTATAAGTGACCAATTCAAGTATATCTACAGTCAGCAACATGTCAGTTGACTTAAGTTGTTTTGGCATGCACTACCCGACTTTTGACTTACATTGTTGTTGAAATAAACGTATATTGCGTTGTATTTATTGGAAGGGCTAGGAATGTATTCTAAGTGACATAATAAATGCAACACCCAGATTGTTTATTAAATTTTTATAAAACCTTGTAAATATATTTGCTACCATGGAAGTATACGCTGATAAAATGTTGAAGGCGTTCCGAGTCGTATTTCTTTTTGTAAAGGCTTTTTTTGTCATTTCCGGACCCGAACAATATGAATATGTTTACTTAATATTCACTGATTTTTCTTGTTTGTCCCATTTGTTTCCTTGCTTTATCGTGTCTGGAGTTTACAGAACGCGCTGATTTCAAAGACAGACTACAGAGCGACAGTATCGTTATTTGAGGCAACTAGCACTTAGAGCAGATCGATTTTCCACAAGGGCAGTTGCGAACAAGTAGTTTGATGCTGTCGGAAGTGCAGTAACAATGAGGATAGTTTATCGCCGAATAAGTTCCTTTGGACTGTTTTCATATCATCGGATCATCCCCATCTTGTACTACCTCTGACCCCACAGCATCGTCGGCAACGATTGGTGCGGAGTAGGGAGAGACTTGGATGGAATGGAACTCAGGCGCGTTCAGCGATCAGTCCAGATTCTGTTTGGCATACATGCACACATGATGGCCGTGCAAGAGTAAGGAAAAAACGTGGTGAACGTCCAATATTCCATCGAACGGCATATTATGTACATCGCACGCTGGGTGTTATGGTATGGGGTGCCATTGCTTACGGCAGCAGGTCACGATTAGTGTTCATTCGAGGTAGAATAACTGCCCAGCGCTATATCCAAGTTATACAACCAAATCTGCTTTCCTTTTTGGAAACATTAATCCACTTTTTCAGCGGGACAATACACGACCTCATGTCGTACGTGTTAGCTTAGATTTTTTAGAAGGTATCCGGAGTAAATCTGCGTCAGGGGCCTCCTCGATCTCCATACCTTTCCCCCATCGTACATGTATGGGACTTGATGGGAATAAGAAGGTTGCAAAATTCACCGCACCCTCCACAAACATTGGAGGCTCTACGAAACCAAATTCAGATGGCCTGGGATACAATACACCATTGACATCAATCACCTAATCCAATCAATGCCGCGGCGACTTAACGTATCTGTAGCGAACAGTGGAGCTTCAAGACATTATTAACATTAAGGTGGGATATACAGGTAACTCAACTATTTTGCTAAATTTCGATTTAAAATTTTAATCACCTTTTATTTACCTAAAACTTGTAAAAATTACAGCATTCCTAGTCGGTGTTGCATTTTCTATGTCATTTAGTGTATTTAACTTATGTGGATTGTGCCTAAAATGCGCATATACATTTAAAACCGTTTCCAAAGAGGCATTTTTGAAAAATGTTACCTATTATATGGGTTTTAAAATTACAGATTTAATTAGATGGTCGATGTCGGATAGTGACCATACCCACCATTTTATAAAAGTCAGTCTGTCGACGTCAGAAAATCTGCAACGTCTTCTAAAAACATATTAATTCTTGTCACCTTCAATGTGTAACCACTAATACTATTCGACTCGAGTATCATATTTTGTGTAAATCAATACGAAATGGCAATAGTGGCTCGGTGCTGCTCTTCTGCCATTGTGTGGGGGTTGTGAAGTGGGGGTCGAGTGCTGGAGCAGCGTTGCCAGACGTACGATAATTTCAAGTGCTGTACGATGTACGATACTATGTGTAGGATAATAGATGAATGTACGATAATTTTGCGAATGAGCTTTTTCACTCACAGATGTTGAATCAATCTAACAGCTACGCTCAATTAATGCCAGCAAGCTGTCAGTGTTGGTAGACAAGTGCGCGTACCCCACTCTGTATAATGGGTTGCCTAGCATTACGCGGACTATCTCGGCAAACATCAACGGGAAAAATTGCCATCAATCAGTTCTCACGTTCTATGTATCGAAATGACGCGCATATTTTTATTTACCCATGTGCATCAGATGAAATGAATGCGACGTATCATGTTTTTATGACTTTTGAAACTTAACAATCAAAAGATCGTTTTCAGTTATTTTCGATATTTAACCGGTTACAATTCAATAACGATAATATGTCGGATTCCGAATCAAGTTGCTCTGGAAGAGAGAAGCACAACAAAAGATGCGATACTCTCGAATACAGAAAACAAAAACGAAGGAGCGGAATCTTTGAAGAAAGCCAACGCGACGAATCTGGCAACGCTGTGCTGGAGTCACACAATGTCGCCGTTATGTGGACAGCCTCAAAAGTAGCGATTTTCTACAAATTGTTCAAAATGACGATAAGTCAAACACCGTGCAAAGGACGTTTATGATTTTTCTAATTGGAAATGACCCTCCTACCACTGCCTTTCGTTTGATTCATAACCTTAGAGCTTAGTGGCACCCTATATCGGAACAACGAGCAACTACACGACTTGTATGCCACATGTATCTAATGCCGGCAGTACACGCTCGCCGAGACGCCGAGGCTATCCGAGATGAGACGAGCGCGAGAGTGTACTTACTATTCCCGCCTCGCCTTAGACCCTCTCGCCTCGCCCTCGGAGCGCTCGGTGTAGAAGCGGTCTCCCAGTGCGAGTCAAAGGAACCGAGAGCGTAAGTGGGAGGTCTCGCGAGCGTGGACATGGTATATTCGGGCGACCTCGGCACACGCTGGTCTCTTGTTGAACAGTGGAATTTGTGGCGTGATTAGTTTTCATTTGCGGCTATATTGGTTGACATTGTTTATTTTTAAAATGGAGTGGACAAATGATTTTACTATCAAGTTTTTGGAATTTTATCAGAGCGAACCTTGTTTGTGGGATCCCTCTGACGAAAATCATAAAAGAAAGGAGAAATTAGCTGACGCCTGGAATCGAATCTCTGAATCTACAGGCAAATCTGTGGCAGAATTAAAGAAGAAAAAAGATTCTTTAATGGCCACTTTCCGGGGTCACTTAAGAAGGAAAAAGGCGTCCATTAGGAGCGGTGCTGGGGGCGATGATATTTACAAGCCTATATGGTTTGCATACAGCTTTATGGAAACTTTTCTTGGTCAAATATATGACTGCCACCCTACCATAAACAGTCAAGACACGGTAAGTACATTCAATAAAATAACTATTACTTATTACTTGTCATACAATATTTTATTTGTTTCTTAAATTCACAAAATATTCAGTGAAATTATCTCTAATCTTAGTGTAATGACATATTAAGCGGAAAACCGCAAAAACGCTAAAATTAGCGGCCCGCTCGAAAACCGCCTGCAATGCAATGTCAATGCTCAATGACATATTTCGTTCCCTCCGGCCGCTGCTATCGGCGGCAAAATTCAGCCCGCGTCTTGTCGGCGGGAAAGCGGTTTGCGTTTTGCGGTTTGAGTGGGGGAAACATACACAAACTAACGCCTGGTGACAAATAGTTGTCTACTGAACCGCTGCGGGTTGCGATTTGTAGTGTGTTTCGTGATTTCGTCGAGGAGTCTGCAGAATCATGTCCACAGAGAACCTCATTGAGCTCGTTGAGATGCATCCTTCCATTTGGAACAAAAGTTGTGAGCAGTACAAAGACAGATACGAAAAAGAAAAGGCTTGGATCGAGATTGCCCGAAGGATCTTCCAAGATTAGGATACACTTGGGAAGAAAGAGAGGAATAAAAAATGTAAGTTGAAGGTACCAAATAATTATAATGGTTAATAATTGAAAGTTAAAAAGTTTAAAAGCGAATTTAATATAAAAAAGTCGATTGTTTGTTCGTATATTGACTGACTAGCATTTATTTTCACCACATGAAAATTACGATTAAATTTGGAGACAAATCTTTCAATTCTTTTTGGCATAATTTTAAAATTACTATTGATGTGCATAAGTGATGTTTTCACTTAAAAAAAGACTTGGCAATCAAAATTTAATAAAAATAAATAAAACGAAAAAATAACGCCTTCGAACACGGTTTTTATATGGACATGGGACACGGTATTTACCTAAAATTTTATTCTTATCATTCATCGTTTTTTATACGTAATTTTTTTCCGGGCAATGCCGAGTTTCTCAGATAATAGGTTGGTCATTTAGTTGATGTTATATCATCTACAGTATATATCGTCATTTGCATTTCTTTTCAGCACAACGGGCAATTTCGACTCGGACACTTCAGAGGAAGAGGGCCACAACAAATCTGACATAGCCACAACTTCAGCGTTATCACTATCAGAATCCCATTCACCCATTTCATCCCCACACCCAGAAAACTCATCAACTCCAAAACCTAGTCGACCTGCCAAGATGACTCCTTTTCAAGAATCCCTTATAAAAAATCTCAGTCAGGCATCATCATCGATTACCCAAGCCAGAGTTGACGAAGATGCAGATCGTTTGTACCTACTTTCTTTACTTCCGGATTACAAAGCGTTATCTCCGGGGCAAAAGTGGGCATTCCGTGAACACGTAGGATACTTTTTCCGTCAAACTTTCGTACCTCCAGATCTACGCCTCCTCTGTCATTCCAAAACTACCGAACCACTTCAACACATTGTCCTCAATACTCCTATCAAGAACATAGTTCACTACCTTTCTCTCATAACATAACCCAACTTCAGAAACCCCCACAGCCACCGCAAACCTATCAAACATCATCTTGTAACATAGCACAAGAATCCACTCAAGTCACATTCTCTCCCAGTTCGTCTTCCCAATCACAGTAACGATATTACTATATTAAGTTGTATTATCAAGTATTTTGTTCACTTTTGATTTTTTTACATATAAACTCGAGTTATGATTATTTGATTGTAATTTAAAACATTATTTATATAATATTTAAAATAAATAAGAAGTTATACGTATATATGTTTGGTTACCTGAGTGTGACAGTCAACCTTTCTTCTGCGCTAATTGGCTTTTTGAAAGAAGTCTCCTGTTTCGTAATAAGTGGACGTAGAGCTCCAAGTAGTTCATCGAATGACGCAATTGACATGCGATAGTACTCAAAAAATTTATCGGGATGCTTTCTGATGTCTTCCAAAAATTTGGGGCACTTCCTTGAACGTTCATTGTTATACGGGTGCACTGCATATCTGCGACTTCGTGGTTTCTCCAACAGGCCTTCAGCTTCAGCAGCACAAACAGTTGCTACGTTAACAAAATGTGCGAGCTCCATACTTCAAAGCTAAGCTACAACTGATGACAAAAGTAGAATGTGGCCATTCAGGCCTCTCCCCCTTGTCGCGCCGCCATCCACCGCCGCGCGGGCGACAGTATGTCATCAGACCAGAAAGCGGTTTTGATTCCCGCTACTTTTGGCGTTTTGCGGTTTCCCGCCTAGTATGTCATTACACTTAGTGTAATGACATATTAAGCGGAAAACCGCAAAAACCCTAAAATTAGCGGCCCGCTCGAAAACCGCCTGCAATGCAATGTCAATGCTCAATGACATATTTCGTTCCCTCCGGCCGCTGCTATCGGCGGCAAAATTCAGCCCGCGTCTTGTCGGCGGGAAAGCGGTTTGCGTTTTGCGGTTTGAGTGGGGGAAACATACACAAACTAACGCCTGGTGACAAATAGTTGTCTACTGAACCGCTGCGGGTTGCGATTTGTAGTGTGTTTCGTGATTTCGTCGAGGAGTCTGCAGAATCATGTCCACAGAGAACCTCATTGAGCTCGTTGAGATGCATCCTTCCATTTGGAACAAAAGTTGTGAGCAGTACAAAGACAGATACGAAAAAGAAAAGGCTTGGATCGAGATTGCCCGAAGGATCTTCCAAGATTAGGATACACTTGGGAAGAAAGAGAGGAATAAAAAATGTAAGTTGAAGGTACCAAATAATTATAATGGTTAATAATTGAAAGTTAAAAAGTTTAAAAGCGAATTTAATATAAAAAAGTCGATTGTTTGTTCGTATATTGACTGACTAGCATTTATTTTCACCACATGAAACTTACGATTAAATTTGGAGACAAATCTTTCAATTCTTTTTGCCATAATTTTAAAATTACTATTGATGTGCATAAGTGATGTTTTCACTTAAAAAAAAGACTTGGCAATCAAAATTTAATAAAAATAAATAAAACGAAAAAATAACGCCTTCGAACACGGTTTTTATATGGACATGGGACACGGTATTTACCTAAAATTTTATTCTTATCATTCATCGTTTTTTATACGTAATTTTTTTCCGGGCAATGCCGAGTTTCTCAGATAATAGGTTGGTCATTTAGTTGATGTTATATCATCTACAGTATATATCGTCATTTGCATCTCTTTTCAGCACAACGGGCAATTTCGACTCAGACACTTCAGAGGAAGAGGGCCACAACGAATCTGACATAGCCACAACTTCAGCGTTATCACTATCAGAATCCCATTCACCCATTTCATCCCCACACCCAGAAAACTCATCAACTCCAAAACCTAGTCGACCTGCCAAGATGACTCCTTTTCAAGAATCCCTTATAAAAAATCTCAGTCAGGCATCATCATCGATTACCCAAGCCAGAGTTGACGAAGATGCAGATCGTTTGTACCTACTTTCTTTACTTCCGGATTACAAAGCGTTATCTCCGGGGCAAAAGTGGGCATTCCGTGAACACGTAGGATACTTTTTCCGTCAAACTTTCGTACCTCCAGATCTACGCCTCCTCTGTCATTCCAAAACTACCGAACCACTTCAACACATTGTCCTCAATACTCCTATCAAGAACATAGTTCACTACCTTTCTCTCATAACATAACCCAACTTCAGAAACCCCCACAGCCACCGCAAACCTATCAAACATCATCTTCTAACATAGCACAAGAATCCACTCAAGTCACATTCTCTCCCAGTTCGTCTTCCCAATCACAGTAACGATATTACTATATTAAGTTGTATTATCAAGTATTTTGTTCACTTTTGATTTTTTTACATATAAACTCGAGTTATGATTATTATTGATTATTTGATTGTAATTTAAAACATTATTTATATAATATTTAAAATAAATAAGAAGTTATACGTATATATGTTTGGTTACCTGAGTGTGACAGTCAACCTTTCTTCTGCGCTAATTGGCTTTTTGAAAGAAGTGTCCTGTTTCGTAATAAGTGGACGTAGAGCTCCAAGTAGTTCATCGAATGACGCAATTGACATGCGATAGTACTCAAAAAATTTATCGGGATGCTTTCTGATGTCTTCCAAAAATTTGGGGCACTTCCTTGAACGTTCATTGTTATACGGGTGCACTGCATATCTGCGACTTCGTGGTTTCTCCAACAGGCCTTCAGCTTCAGCAGCACAAACAGTTGCTACGTTAACAAAATGTGCGAGCTCCATACTTCAAAGCTAAGCTACAACTGATGACAAAAGTAGAATGTGGCCATTCAGGCCTCTCCCCCTTGTCGCGCCGCCATCCACCGCCGCGCGGGCGACAGTATGTCATCAGACCAGAAAGCGGTTTTGATTCCCGCTACTTTTGGCGTTTTGCGGTTTCCCGCCTAGTATGTCATTACACTTAGTGTAATGACATGTTAACCGGAAAACCGCAAAAACGCTAAAATTAGCGGCCCGCTCGACAACCGCCTGCAATGCAATGTCAATGCTCAATGACATATTTCGTTCCCGCCGGCCGCTGCGATCGGCGGCAAAATTCAGCCCGCGTCTTGTCGGCGGGAAAGCGGTTTGCGTTTTGCGGTTTGAGTGGGGGAAACATACACAAACTAACGCCTGGTGACAAATAGTTGTCTACTGAACCGCTGCGGGTTGCGATTTGTAGTGTGTTTCGTGATTTCGTCGAGGAGTCTGCAGAATCATGTCCACAGAAAACCTCATTGAGCTCGTTGAGATGCATCCTTCCATTTGGAACAAAAGTTGTGAGCAGTACAAAGACAGATACGAAAAAGAAAAGGCTTGGATCGAGATCGCCCGAAGGATCTTCCAAGATTGGGATACACTTGGGAAGAAAGAGAGGAATAAAAAATGTAAGTTGAAGGTACCAAATAATTATAAAGGTTAATAATTGAAAGTTAAAAAGTTTAAATGCGAATTTAATATAAAAAAAAGTCGATTGTTTGATCGTATATTGACTGACTAGCATTTATTTTCACCACATGAAAATTACGGTTAAATTTAGAAACAAATCTTTCAATTCTTTTTGGCATAATTTTAAAATTACTATTGAAGTGCATAAGTGATGTTTTCACTTAAAAAAAAAGATTTGGCAATCAAAATTTAATAAAAATAAATAAAACGAAAAAATAACGCCTTGGAACACGGTTTTTACATGGACATGGGACATGGTATTTACCTAAAATTTTATTCTTATCATTCATTGTTTTTTATACGTAATTTTTTTCCGGGCAATGCCGAGTTTCTCAGATAATAGGTATTTTTTTAGAATTAAGTACATTGTAATACTTTAATACATTTATTCACAACTACGTGAACATCCTTGCAATTCAATAATTATACTCCTCTTAAAACGGGACGGCACCAATCCCAACAAAATAATCTGCGAAAAAATCGAGAACTTGTGTTCCTTGGTCGCGGGGCGCTGCACCAGTATTTATTACGTCAGGAAATGGAGAGATTTCACCTTCTTCATAATTGGCACCATCTCTTTGCCGAACGAAATTATGTAGGATGCAACAGGCTTTTACGATATCATCAATGAGCTCTGGTCATACCAAAATTGGTGTGTGAAAAATTCGCCATTTATTGGCTAATAAACCAAATGCACACTCGACTGAACGTCTGGCTCTAGAAAGTCGGTAATTGAAAATTCTTCGACGACCATCAATGTCACGTGCAGGAAAGGGTCTCATGAGATTTGTATGTATTTTAAACGCTTCGTCTCCAAGAAATACAAAAGGCTGAGGAGTGGAATCTGTTCCGGCAAGTTTCAGACACTATATCGGCAATCGTACTTCTTCCAATGTGGAATTCATATTGTAGAGCTGTGAAGGTATTTCCCGTGGCCAAGTATCTGCAAAAAGAATCGAAATATACCACTAATTCTAGTGCACGTGTTTTTGTGTCTTTGTTTTTGAAATTAATTATTCTTTTTTAGTGGATGCGTTGAAGAAGAAATGGAAGAACATCAAGGATTCATTAAGAAAATATTTAGATACAAGAAGCGGCGATGCTGCAAAAAAAAGAAATATGTACACCTTGAGGCCCTGAGTTTCCTGCAAAACTCTGCTGAGAAAAGAAGGTTGGTCATTTAGTTGATGTTATATCATCTACAGTATGTATCGTCATTTGCATCTCTTTTCAGCACAACGGGCAATTTCGACTTAGACATTTCAGAGGAAGAGGGCCACAACGAATCTGACATAGCCACAACTTCAACGTTATCACTATCAGAATCCCATTCACCGATTTCATCCCCACACCCAGAAAACTCATCAACTCCAAAACAACATTCTTTTAGAAAGCCTAGTCGACCTGCCAAGATGACTCCTTTTCAAGAATCCCTTATAAAAAATCTCAGTCAGGCATCATCATCGATTACCCAAGCCAGAGTTGACGAAGATGCAGATCGTTTGTACCTACTTTCTTTACTTCCGGATTACAAAGCGTTATCTCCGAGTCAAAAGTGGGCATTCCGTGAACACGTAGGATACTTTTTCCGTCAAACGTTCGTTCCTCCTACATCTACGCCTCCTCTGTCATTCCAAAACTACCGAACCACTTCCACACATTGTCCTCAATACTCCTATCAAGAACATAGTTCACTGCCTTTCTCTCGTAACATAACCCAACTTCAGAAACCCCCACAGCCACCGCAAACCTATCAAACATCATCTTGTAACATAGCACAAGAATCCACTCAAGTCACATTCTCTCCCAGTTCGTCTTCCCAATCACAGTAACGATATTACTATATTAAGTTGTATTATCAAGTATTTTGTTCACTTTTGATTTTTTTACAAATAAACTCGAGTTATGATTATTATTGATTATTTGAGTGTAATTTAAAACATTATTTATATAATATTTAAAATAAATAAGAAGTTAGGGGTGACTTCGAAGTTGAGTCATTTATTTTAACAGTGAGTAGATCTGATCAAAAGAAATGTTTTTTTCCTTTACCATTTTCCTGGTAAAATTAAAGTAACAAAGTTATAGCCCTTTGGAAGTTTGAGTACCGCCCTGTCTAATAATAATATTATGTGGTCGTGTTTGGCGACAACGGATATAATCCGCCGTATCGGTTCATCGCATCGGAAACAAAAAAGCGAAAGAATTTGGAACGACAATTATTTCATTCATTTGTATACAGTCAGTGTCAGTGAATAGTGGTATCTGTTGCGTGGCTCAAACGAAATAAAAAATGGCACATGTTTATGCGGATCGGTTTCCCAATCGAGTGCAACCAACCCCTCGTGCCTTTGCTAATGTAGTACAACGGGCTCGTGAATCAGGTGACTTAAGACCTCACAGGGGACCTCAAGATCAAATACAGGTCCGCACTGAAATACTTGTCGGGAGGATAGTTTATAAAACAAGGTAAAAATTTTTTTTAATTTTTTTTTTATTTTTACACACATATTTTGGTTTATCTTAATTCTACAATCATTATCTGAAAATTAATGACTCAACTTCAAAGTCACCCTGTATATGTTTGGTTACCTGAGTGTGACAGTCACCTTTCTTCTGCGCTAATTGGCTTTTTGAAAGAAGTCTCCTGTTTCGTAATAAGTGGACGTAGAGCTCCAAGTAGTTCATCGAATGGCGCAATTGACATGCGATAGTACTCAAAAAATTTATCGGGATGCTTTCTGATGTCTTCCAAAAATTTGGGGCACTTCCTTGAACGTTCATTGTTATCCGGGTGCACTGCATATCTGCGACTTTCTCCAACAGGCCTTCAGCTTCAGCAGCACAAACAATTGCTACGTTAACAAAATGTGCGAGCTCCATACTTCAAAGCTAAGCTACAACTGATGACAAAAGTAGAATGTGGCCATTCAGGCCTCTACCCCTTGTCGCGCCGCCATCCACCGCCGCGCCGCCGCGCGGGCGACAGTATGTCATCAGACCAGAAAGCGGTTTTCATTCCCGCTACTTTTGGCGTTTTGCGGTTTCCCGCCTAGTATGTCATTACACTTAGTCGCACTAATCGGTGATCGACGAGCAATATGTGGTACACATCGAATAGCACAGTTTTGAGGTACTTCTTGCCTCCAAGCCCCTTCAATAAAAACGCCGTTATCATATTTATCAAGAGTGCCCGACGGGTTATAAATGTTTTTTGCACTAGAACTTTTCATAAGAAAATTGTGTAGAAGTACATATGTCATTGTTAACTGCGTCACTTTTTCGGGCATCAATTCGATTGGCTTTTTGAAAAATCGGAATCTGGAAGTTAATATTCCAAAAGTATTTTCAGACAATACACGAGACCTTGACAATGTTTCATTGAAAATACGTTTGGGAGTATTCAATTTATGATCGCCAGGATATGGCTTCATTAAGTTCTCGCAAGAAAACATATGGTAAATCGACGTTTAATCCGGGTAAGGGGCAAGGTGGAGGAAAATTCATCTTATTTTCACAAATATTTTTCCATAACACACTATTTCTAAGTATGCCGCCATCACTTATTCTTCCTTGGCTTCCAATGTCACAAAATATAAATCGATATTTACTGTCTACTACAGCTAGAAGAACAATACTAAAGGTTCTTTTGTAATTGTAATATTCTGATCCAGTGTGATCAGGACATTTGATTACAACATGTTTTCCGTCGATTGCTCCAATGGCGTGGGGAAAATTATCTCTAAATCCTTTTTCAATTTCTATCCACTCATCTGTAGTTGACGGCATCTGCAAAAAGATAAGAAATTACATTTATTGTTAATATTGTTAATATGTAATAAAATGTATTTATTTTTCAGATTTCTCTTGATAACGAAACCCTCGAGCCCACATCTCAAGAATCAGAATCAGAAATCAATGAAGTAGTGAATGTTGTACCCTCAGCTAAGTCTCAGCAAGCAGCACTTGTAGCCAAACCTCACCGACCAACACCCTTACCAATCTCTCAGCAAAGATATCGTCGTCGCCAAGTTCCTACGGAATTGCTTCAAGCAGAAAGTGAAATGAAGGAAGCCTTCTCATGGGTGAAGAATGTTGTGTCCAGAAATGATGAAAAAGAAGACGAGTGCGATTTATACGGTAGAAAGTTGGCGAAAAAACTATGAAAAATTCCGGAATTTCAAAGAGAATACTTGATGCATGATATTAACGAAATGGTCCTCAGGGCAATGCATCCATCTCATGGTTCTGTCGCCACGCCATCCTGTTCCAATGGACCACCTTCGAACTCATCGCTAATTTCCTTATCGTATTCTCGACCTACATCTGCAAACAGCAATAACTGTTCCTATGCTTCATCACAGGGTATCAACGAGCATGCCCAGGACCGAATGGAAGAACACATACAGGAATCTGACCCTATCAGCCAAGCACTGTATATGACCTTTGGAGGAAAAACAGACACCAACTCGAAAACTACTCATTTCAACATGTAGATGTAAACATTTTATAATAAAACTGTAGCTCTATAAATGCAAATGAATCTATTTACCTTAATTTCATCTTTCAAAGCCTCATTCAGTGCTGCACAGACCTCCGGAACAATCCGCGATATTATTTCACTTGAAACTTTAAATAAATAATGTAGGCTCTTGAAACTGTCGCCTGTGGCTAAATATCTCAAAGTAATTGCTAGCCGTATTTTTGGAGTTATTGCCTGTCTCATTGAAGTATCTTTTTTGGAAATCATTGGTGAGACTATATTTAAAAGATACTCAAAATCAGCTAGAGACATTCAAGTAAAATTTTCAAATTCACCACCAGGTTCCATTAACAATTCGCTCAACTGTCTGTCCATGTGTTCCCTATACGAAAATAAAAAATCAAATCAAACACAAAACACTTTATAAAATCTAATCAAATTACGTAATAATGTCAGTATATACCTACCTCGTTCTATTTCGATTGATTGATTTCACCCACCATCTTTTTTTCTTCCAAGGCTTCTTGATTTTTGAAGTTGCAAATATTTATAGTAACAATAAGCAGCATAGGCTACAGCTACACAAATTTCCACGTTCTTGGCCATCACTCGCACGAATCTACACAAGGAGCCGGTTCGATGTTTACTGCGAGAGTATACACGGTGTCCTCGGGCCGCCTCGCATCGGGGAGTCTCGCATTCGGATGGCTTCGACGAGCGTGTACTGCCAGCATAAGAGTAAAGTAGTAAAGTCTCTCCAATTCAAAAACAAAGCAACGTCGCCTGTAATATTCACAAGATCGCCCAGCAGCAGGTGGACTGGCAAGCTCCAATTGGCGAATTCGATGTCGGCGCCTGGTCCGACGCTGTGCCGCCGTACCGATGCAGCTTCGGTGCGCGTTTAAGCAGTAGTACAGAGTTGCAATCAGGAATCAGGCATTCGAGTGCCATCGTGCATCGACTGCATCGTACTAAAGTGTATCTAACGAAGCTACAAAGTAATCGTAAACACTGGTTGATTCGTGATCAACGCGTGATCGGTAGCCATGGCGCTCTGTCGGCCTCTTCCTGATTGGCTTGTAGCGACGAGCCTCCAGACAAAGTCGCACGGTTGCCACGCTCGGCGAGTTTACGCCAGAGTGGTTGATCACATTCGCATGGATCACAAATCAATCTGTTGGTGCAATACGTGCAATAACTGTTGTAAAGGACATTGTATAACAATAAATGGCATCACAAAGGTATATTCCAATTTGATCTGCAGCAAATTATGAACGGCATATACGGAGATGCGAAAACAAGCTCAAAAAGGTGAAGAAAATTTTTGTGCAATCTTTATAGTTAAATTTTTCCTAAGAGATAGCATCAGTGAGGGAATTTTTTTCTATTGTCTTATTTTTCACATTAATGCGATGTCGAGGTATGTGGCCCTATCGCAATTGAAAATAAGGTTTCGATAATCCTTCCATAAAGTTTCGATGAGTACATCTGAAATAACCTTCAGATATTCTTCAGGGAAATACAAAAATCTCCTTTTGTGTTTTTTTGTGCAGATTTATCTATTAAAATACTATCCGCAATCCATTTTCCGTGCACACACCTTCAACCGAATGTATGCCATATATGATATTACCGTTTCCAACTTTCACCAAGGTTAATAGGAACCATAACAGCCCCCTACCCTTCCCCCCTATAAGAATATCGATTTGTAGCCTCACATTTCAAGGTTAGACTTCTTGTAATGTTTCTGTTCAACATTCGGCGATTTCTGACAATTTTCCCAATAAAACATGATCATTGTGACATTAAACCTGGCAACGCTGCATAGTAGAGGGAACTCTCAGCGTCACGTTGATGGTTCGTCACCACGCACAGGATTGTAATCAGTTACGGATACCCGTTTATGAGCGCGAACGTTTTATGCACGTCTTGACTTGATTTTTCTTGCGGAAATTTAATATTAGTCTAAAATGTCTGACACAGATACAGCTGATGAAGTGGTTGAAATCAGCTTAACGTCACCCAGAAAAAGGGCTAAAAAGCTTCATCTTAGCGCAGGTGAAAAACAAATTATTCTAAATATCTACAAGAACCAGATGCAAGAGAATAGTGGATTGGCTATAGAAAATATCGTATGTAAGGTTGCTGAAATTTCTGGAGTAGGTCGATCAAGTGTTTACAAAATCTTGAAGGAATATAGACAAAATCACTCACTATCTGAGCCAAAAACATATCCAGCGAGAAAAAAAATCATCGAAAAAATAGATGACTTTGACAAAAGTGCCATTAGAAGAAAAGTACATCACTTTTTCTTCAGGAATGAAATACCTACAATAGATAAAATATTGAAGCAAGTGAATGATGATGAGGACCTGCCAAATTTTAAAAGATCTACGTTCCATAAGCTGTTGAAAGAACTAGACTTTCGATTTTTGAAAAGAGGAAGGAATAGTTTATTGATAGAAAAGGAGGAAATTGTTATCTGGAGGAGAGAATACCTTAGAAAAATTAGGCAATTCCGCGCTGAAGGAAGAAAAATTTATTATTTAGATGAAACATGGGTGAACGCGGGGCATACGCAGGGAAAGGTTTGGGTAGACAGATCTGTGAGGTCCTCAAGGCAGGCTTTTTTAGATGGCCTTTCGACGGGATTGAAAAATCCTGCAGGTAAGTTTCGAAGTATATGAACTTTTTTGGATGCAGATAATTCATTTTCTGATCGAATCAATGATTTGGAAGCTCCGAACTCAGTTTTGCTATCTCATCCAAGTTTCTGAGTATTTCCTTCACCCAAAAACTAATCTAAGACCCTATCCTACACTAACCTAAAAAGAGTAAGTTGCTTAATTTCGTCATTTAGTGCGCTCGCTGAGAAGTAAAATAACTAATTACTTTCAGGCAAGGGAAAACGCCTGATCATTTGCCACATAGGTAGCGTAGATGGATTTGTTCCTGAAGCATTGTGGGCATTTGAATCCAAAAAAACTGGAGACTATCACGAAGAAATGGATGGTAACTCATTTGAAAATTGGTTCAAAAAAATTTTGCCGACACTTGATGATAACGCAATTATTGTGATGGATAATGCCCCGTACCACTCCAGAAAATTGGAAAAAATTCCAACAATGGCCACCGAAAAGGCAGACATTCAACAGTGGCTTGTCTCAAAGAAGATCGACTTCGACCAAACAATGGTCAAAGCTGAGCTGATAAATATAGTCAAGCGACATAAGTATAAATATGATTTAAAAATTGTTGACGAAATGGCCAAAAACCAAAATAAAACGATTCTCAGGCTGCCTCCCTATCACTGCGAACTGAATCCTATCGAGTTGATTTGGGCCGACATCAAGCAATACGTGGCGTCAAATAACAGCACTTTTAAGTTTTCTGACCTTAAAAAACTGTTTGATGTTGCTGTCGATAGAATTACGCCAGCAAAATGGAGAACATGTATTGACCATGTCCAAGAGAAGGTTGAAACCAAAATGTGGGATATGGACAATATCATTGACACCCAAGTTGAACCCCTTATAATTGACATCAACAATTCTGATGATTCAAGCTCCTCGGAATACAGCATATAAATCGATTGATACCATTAAGACTGGCAGTTTAACGGGCTTTTTGGCAAGACAGGTAAGTTCATTATAGACTGCAATCAAAGTGTAAGTTTCTAGTTATTAATGTGGAAATTCCAAATTTATAATTACACAAAATTAGGGTTAATTTAGGAGTTCCAAAGCATAATAGTGCCATTTTGACCTTCTTCCTATTTCTCATGTAAATTTTAATAGCAATCAAACTAACAAACTTTATGGAGTCTGTAATAAACTTTTGTACTACTACTACTACGTCTGTAGTTTCTATTTGCTCAAAAAAATTTGCTCTGCATTGTGAATAGAAGGTTGATTTGTAAATATTATTGGGTATATATGTAAGTTAATAATAAAATATGAACAATTTCAATTGAGATGGTCCACAAGTTTTTTTCGTGTGCGTTTTAGTAACATTTTGCTGAAATGGTGAATACAGAATTTTTTGCACTGATTCCTAATGTCGAAATATGATTAGAAAGGCGTGGTATATTCCTGATAATTTACTATGCTTTTGATAGAATTTACAGCAACACATATCTTGTACGACATTTTTTGATAGATCAGTCACAATAGCTTGATACGGCCCTGTAGCGTCTCCTACGGTTAAGTTCTTGATCACGTGCAATACGGGTGTATATGTTTGATTTTACTTTGTTTCTTCGATGGATACAGTTTATATTTCCTCTTGGTGTGTCCTTGATTTCGCGATTTCCATTTGTTGTTTGATTTTGTTTATTTTTGTTGAATTTGATGTTGTTGTTATTATTGTTTTTTGTTATAGTTTATGGTTAGCCAAGATATCTAGTACAGACACTGCAGATGAGACTGCAAGCTATTGTCTGAGTCCACCTAGAAAACTGTCAAAAAAAGTATTTGAGTGTTGAGGTAAAAGAAGTGATTCTAAATGAGTTTAAGATAGAGAGACAGGAAAATGAGACATCCACTGTCGTTGAAATTGCTTGGACGGTTTCTGAAATAGTTGGAGTATCGCGAGCCTCCGTTTATAATGTTTTACGGGAATACAGGGAAAATCATTTTCCGAAATAAACACGAACCAGAATCGTCAAAGCATTGTAAAATTGATTGATGAGAAGAATGAGATACCTATGGTAGACAAAATACTCAGAGTAGTGAATGAAGATGCTTTATTGCCAAGTTTCAAGCGATCGGCGTTTCACAAATTACTGAAACATTTACATTTTAAATGGAAAAAAACGGGGGCGCAATAGTTTACTTTTAGATAGGGAAGAAGTTGTCCTATGGAGGAGAGAATATTTAGTCAAAATAAAGCTATATCGGCAACAAAGCAGGCCAATATACTACGTAGATGAAACCTGGGTTAATACTGACCACACTACTCCTAACGTATGGGTCGATGAATCTGTAACTTCCGCTCGGAGAGCTTTTTATACGAAATGCCCACAGGGTTGAAAAATCCATCAGGTAAACTGCTTGAAGTGCGCAATTATAGCTAATAACAACACTAAGATTTCAGGAAGTAATAAAAAAAAGATTAGTGATTCATAAGCAACGCATGTATTTGTAATCTCAATTAATTTCGAATATATGATAAAATTCGGTGAATTATCGAAAAAAGTCTCGATATTTGGGCGTCACATCTTCAAATAGTATTATTTCCTTATAGTAAAGTATTGCCCAATAAAATGTTACGTGGTTAAAGTAACTAATAAAGTCGATAATGACATTCAACAAATAAATTTTCGTATCAAAAGTTTTGAAGAACTCATTTTATATGTCGGTTTATACTTCCAGGTAAAGGTAAAAGGCTTATTGTCGGTCGTATTGGCAATAAGGATTATCACAAAGAAATGAACGGTGAATCTTTTGGAAAGTGGTTTTCTGATGTGCTACCGCACCTCGAGGACGATGCAGTTGTTGTATTGGACAATGCTCCGTATCATTCCCGTCGAATAGAAAAGATCCCACCAACGTCTTCAAGGAAGCATGAAATACAACATTGGCTTCGATCAAAGAACATCCCATTTAAAGACTCAATGTTAAGAGTTCATCTCCTAAAAATTGTTAAAGAACATAGGGCTGAATTCCAAAAATATATCATTGATGAGCTAGCAGCAGCCTAAACAAAACTATCCTTCGCCTACCCCCGTATCACTGCGAGCTCAATCCCTCGGTGCTAATATGGGCGGACGTCAAAAACTTTATTATAACACCACATCCAAATTTACGGATCTCAAAGTGCTCTTTGATGAGGCTTTGAAAAGAATTACTGTCGATAAATGGGAGAAGTGTGTTCAGCATATCACATCAAAAGTCGAGACAAACATGTGGGAGCTGGACATCTTGGAGGCACAAGTCGAGCCACTCATAATTAATATTGGCAAAAGTGATACCAGTGATGAAGATGAAAATTTCTCAAGTTCATAAGTTTAATTCACAGGTATTTTATTATCCTTATAATTGTACGTACTATACCTATTATCACCTCCGTTGTCGAATTATACTTGTGTTGGAACCGCCTGGCTTTCCTTTTGTTGTGGTATAAATGCATATTTTTAATTATTAAATTATTTGGAGGGGCTAATTGTTTATTGTTTTCGATCATTCAATAATTACCGCGTTATACCAACCTCAACACTCCGCTAGTCTGCCAAATCCGGCAGTTTTCCTGCTAGAGATGCTAGAAGAAGAGTTGCAATCTAACATCTATCGGTTACATCAGCAAGTAGTTATCACTATCAAGTATTTTTTAGCGGCATTTTGCTTGTAAAACATGTTTAACTAAGTAATAGCATTTGTAATCAACAAGATGTTGGAATCGTTAATTCATCGCAAAGCGCCCCTGAATACGTCCCTGGCTAATTCAGGCGTCGCCAATGAACTGTCAACACTGATGGAATCGCCCCGTCCCATTTGTACAATGAAACGATAATGCGGCCAACATGCGACAAAGAGGTCCGAGAGCGAGATGGAGCTAGTCAGGGCAAAAAGCGGGCGGACTTGAATGAATTGCATAGGAAACCGAGGATTCTTAGAGAAGATTTAAAAGTTATTCAGGCAACTGGAACGAGATAAAATCCTGGAAACGTAATTATAATTAAAAAACCAAGTTTATTTATTTATATATACATATGTATGAAACTTGACAATAAATTCTCCTTTACACATTTGAAGATATAAAAATTAGTATTTAACATAAGTAATTAATAATTCAGGTAGCAAAGAGATTACATGTCTGCTCTAATATGCTATTTCTTACATATAAAAAATAAGTGATCTAAGAAATATCACAATAAATACATGTTATTTTCTATATATCTTTATAATGTTCCAAATAGTATTTATGCACATTTAAATTTATTTTTATAGTACTGTAGCTGTCAACACTAAATGTAGTGGGAACACGTCCAGTTTTGTAGAGATTAAAGTGTACAAAGAAAAAACCCTTAAATATATATATATATATATATATATATATATATATATATATATATGTATACAAAATATTTGTGCACAATGGCATTAACAATACTGTAGATACACAGTTTTTCATTATAATACAATATAGGATATACCATAGTTCATTCTAGAAATTATGTATTCATGTTTTCTTTTCAAAACCCTTCGATGGCTAGGTTCTTTCATGAGATGGGCTGGAAAATCAAACACAGATGGAACTGCCACCTTTTTTAGTACCTTATTTCCATGAACACTAACTTCATAATCCTCTGGAGTGAAATGCTTTTCACAAATTACCGTTGTTGTACTGGGAGTAAAGTTTTCTCTTCTTATAGCATGTACCCACAAATTCCTCATGTTAGGATCTGTAGGTATCCTAAAAATCCAGATATTTTCTCGAATTACCAATTAACAGGTAATTCTCACACAAAAATGAGTTTCTCATTCTAGCCGCAATGAATTCGCGTTACGCCTGTTCCATCAGTGTTAACAGTTCATTGGGCGTCACACGACTGTGTTTACATCACTTTATCTTGGGGTTAGATTGGGTTAGATATACATAGTACGTTTCAGATATATCTTGGTCTATCTGGCAACATCGTGTCGCGAAATGCGCATACAAGTTGCGCGTCCATCGACCTTTTTTGACATTGAACCGTTCAAAATACTGGAGAAAATTCAGTCATATTTTGTCAACAGAAGATTTCCATCTCAGTTTCCCTGCCTTCTCTACAAGTAATCCATCGGAGCACTTCAATATTGAACAAGGTAAACAAAAAATAATCTCATGAACTTTTTTCATTGAGTTATAACCTTTCATTATCTCTTTATCAAACATTTTCTGAATGGCTCTGTGATGTTTTCCAAAAATCATAGTCGGCTCTGGAAATTTTGATTTTCCCACGATAGCATTTGTCAATTCGTGTTAATGTTCTAGGTAAAGAAGGCATCATGGATCTGACGTCAGTTGTAGTCCCTACTACTCCCTTTGAAGGGCAAAAACCAGGCACCAGTGGTCTCAGGAAGAAGGTTAAAGTGTTTATGGAGAAAAACTACACTGAAAACTTTATTCAATGCATTCTGAACGCACTTGGGAGTAAAGTAAAGGGTTGTACACTTGTAGTCGGTGGAGATGGAAGGTACTTCACAAAACAGGCTATCAACATCATCATTCGGATTGCTGCTGCCAATGGAGTAAGTGATAATTTTATTCGAATCTTAGTAATGCTGGACCTCAAAATAATCATACTGAAAAGTTACTCAACATGTAGTTACCATGGAGGGTTTTTACAAAAATTGTTTTTGTGCCTTTTGCTCTTTTTCATATAAAATATTTGATTTTCTTTATAAATGCTTTAAAATAGTTGATAATAATATAAAGTGGAGATGTGATAATCTATTCCATGTGAGTGGTAATTATTAATTACATAATTTCCTAATTGACAATTAAATGTCTGCTAATGTCTTTTATGTTTTGCTCTTTTAGTAAAGAGAGTGGGTCAATAGTATTATTGCCAATAAAGGAGGTGGATGGAGCAACCAATTTTAAAATACTGCTTTGATATGTGGTTGCATAATGACTTTTTAATATTATATACTTTCTGATATAATATGCAAAAAATCTTGATAAGATTTTGTTTAAGACAAGGTCTCCATCTCATGGAGAAGGGCTCAAGTAGCACTGAAGGATAATTTCAGTACAATATTAAAAATAAAAATATTTTTTAATTTGATACTGTCTAGACAGTAGGTATAACCCCAGATTTGAGTAGAACCCCATTAAATGTGTGCTAAGAAAGTTGCAACCTTGTAGCTTTTGCTATTCATCCATATCAGAATAAGTTTGATCCTGTTTAATGAACATTAAGAGATACAAAAGTGTGATATTTGATGTATGCAATTGCTTCATTTGTTAGAAGAACAAAAGACACTTCTAGAAGCTACCATTGTCTACTTCAAAACAAAATATGAACTCTCAAGTTAATTATAAGATTATGGAACATTGATAACTATGTTTATTATTATTGCACTAATTTGTGCATTAGTATTCAATACTCATAGTTGTCATTGAAAATTTACATTTTCATTGAATACTATTACATCTTTATGCGTTTTTGACTGAGTCAGTGTTCAATTTCAGCTATCAGTATAAACAGAATACATAATGTAGTTCAAAATTTGTAGAACACGTTTTTTAACGTTTGCTCCTATACTGCTTCAATTCAGTTATTCTAGACTGTTATCAACTGAAATTCTTCAATCATGATTATAGTTCTAGAGTGTGTTTATTAAGCGTACATGTTGTGGCTTTATGATGAATTAATGCTGTTAATTCTTGATAACACTGCGTCATATTTGTAAACAAATTAAGAGGTCTGTAAAAATTATTATGGAATATTTATTATACTGCACAGATTTGTATGGATTAGCAAAAACATGTAAAATGAAAATTTTATGGAGTTATATATGTACTGAGTACTGGTTAGATCCCATTACTGGGTGCCATTCCCAAATAATCACCAGCCCCTGACATTTTTTAAACATTTTCTGGTACACTTGTCAATAATGTCTGTCAGAAGAGCATCACATTTGTATGACAGTATAGAAATTTATATGCTCAACCTCTTAAACTTCAATTTTTGTTGAAGGCAATGCCAGGTCGTATGCTGTTAAAAGTTACCTCTTGCCGATAATCGGCCGTCCTGAGAAAAATGTCTGCGGGCGCCAAAGGCCTAATTTCAGTATTTCATATTTTGCATAACAGATGTCCAAATCTCCATTAAAAAAATACACGTCTGTAATGAAATGTTTTTTTTTTTAAATGTTACAGTTTCTTAATTTTATATGGACAAACCTATAAACATAAATGAGACCACATCATTCATAAAATACTTGTCATCTATACAGCTTTTGTGGTAAAATCCAAGTGATGTGGTTTATGATTAGCAATAAAGTTATAAAACAATTCACATGTAATTAATACGTTTTTCTTTCTAGGTTGCTAAACTAATAATTGGACATCTAGGGATCTTCTCTACACCAGCTGTATCAAGTCTTATAAGAACCCATAAAGTGTTAGGTTTGTAAATTCAAATTCATTGCCGAGATTATAGACAAATGCTGTGACCTCTGATAAGAATATCTTGATTGAGATTCTTTTGGCCTCAAACTGGAAAAGAATTCTGATAGTGGATTTTTACTTTTTTGTTTATACACATAATTTTGCAAGGCATTAGCTAGAAATGCGAAGATTATTAGTAGGTGGAAAAATTCAGATTTATTTAAAACCGATAGTAACATGTTCCTTATATTGAACAGATATTTTTGATGTAATTCACTAAACAAAATCAGTTTTGGAATTGTTCTTTGTCCTTATTCTTATCTCTGCTAAAATAATATTTGCGGAAATATTTGATTATATAAGGATCCAATATTAGCTTTTTACTATCTCATACACTTCCTAAGATTTAGAAATTGGGAACTTTTGAAATTTATATATTGTTAATGACTAAAGTATAACTAAAAAGCTTGCTGAGTAAATATGTTAATTCGCAACTATTTTTGATTTTATTAAAATATAACTATCTGCGATTTTATACTATATATATACCGAGTGTTTCAAATTCGACCCTCACCACTGGGATCTCGGAAACGGTAAGAAATACGAAGTCGCCTAAATGGGGCAAATTTGCGTATTTAGGGTACTAACAAAATGCCGTGCAGAAAGTTTCGAGATTCAAAGTACTTCCGAAGAGAGACGGAAAAGAACGGATGTTCCCAAAATCATTTTCATTTTTTCCTGACTTTATTTGTAGTGGAATTTCATCTAAATTGCACATTAACATTGCCACTTTTTCTCCTCTACAAGATGGCATAATTAGAATTTCAATATGACGTTTTGCAGAGGTGAATAGAGCTTTTAATTCTGATTCCAAAAATATTATACATTGACATTATCAAACCTTAATTGAAAAATAAAGCTGATGCTGGAGACCAACAGACGAAACGTCATATTGAAATTTTAACTATCTCATCTCGTAGAGGTGTTTTCCGTCTCTTTTTAGAAGTACTTTGAATTTTGAAACTTTCTAAGCGGTATCTCTTACCTTTTCCGACATCCTAATGGTGAGGGTTGAATTTGAAACACCCAGTATCTAGGGCGAGTTTTTGATGTGGGTTCAGTCGATAACTCCGTTATTATGTATCTTATCTAAAAAAGTTATTTACAAAAATTATAGCCATTACCATGCTCCGTACCTGGAAAATATTTATATTCCTAAATGATGATTCATAACTACTTGGGACAGCCCTACATCTTATTGCTCATTTGGATATACCCTTTCGAACAAAACAATTTGATATTACACACTACACTGTTTTGTTTTAAAATTGTCGAGATATTGGACAATCTATCGAAAAAACACCCAACTTTGACAACTTGCACTTCCTTTCATGATTCCATATTTTCTACCTATTCTTACTTTTCTAGTTTTTTGGTAGTCTATAGAGGATGGCCAAGAAGGCACCCTGTATATTTTCACTCTCTTTGATTTATCTTTTCATAAGTTTTTTTTATATAAGGCTAATGATGTTTCTATGCCTGGCTTATGATTTACAGCTAACCCTTTTCTAAATCAGATGTCAAGTTAAATGAAAAGTATTAAAATACATTTCAAAATAAAAAAATAGTATATAGTTTGTGACAACGTTAAAATTGGTGAATTTTAATATATAAATCAAATCTACCCACCTTATGCAATAAATCCGAAAAATCAAAATAACTAAAAAATCAGTCGTACAAATCCCCATAAACCTTATATAGTCTAATCATATTAGATGAAAATACCCCCGGTCTGCGAAATAATTTTGTAAAGTCTGGTTTTATTGCTGCAAGTTCAAGGGGTTATTCAAAACATGGACGCATAAAATAGGTACACCAATTTTTGTGGGAAAACTTTTTATTCATCAACAAAGAATGAGAAAACGTGTTTTTTGGGATTCAATGGAAAATGTTGAACGAAAAAACTCTTTATTAAAGATTTTTAGGTATTTATGAGACCTACAAAATGAGACCACACGTAAAAAGATGCGACAAATAGCAAAAAAGTGATGGCCGAAAACCGAGGCATACTGCAGGTTTTGGCATTTGGTAAAGCGACGATGGTTTCTCGCAGATATTTTAAATTCTTCAAATTCGTGGGATTCGTACTTCTAAATAACCACACCAAAATTGGAGTAGCTTGGTCAACTAGTTTTTGAGAATTTCTAATTGTTTATCCCAAAACACCTGTTTTCCTGCCATCACTACTAGTTCATTAAGGGTGAGATAGAATGGCATTTTATAGCAAAATACACTAGTTTACCTTGCCGATATGAATCTCAAACCATTCCGGAAGATGAATGCTATTTATATGCAAGGTAAATGCGTGTATTTTGCTATTAAATGCTCTTTGAACGAACCCCGTATAATGCTCAATAAATTAATAGTGATGGCCGGAAAACAGGTGTTGTGGGTTAAACAATTAATTTCAACTAGTTGCGTGAAATTATCGTCGCATTACCAACAAGTGTCAAAACCTGCATTTTGCCTCGTTTTCCGGCCATAACATTTTCGCTATTAGTCGGATCTTTTGACGTTTGGTCTCATGAATACCTAAAAATCTTATTAGAAAAGTTTTTTCGTTCCTGTCAACACTTTCGATTGAATCCCAAAAAACACGTTTTCTCATTATTTGTTTTCGAATAAGTTTTCCCGCAAAAATTGGGGTACCCATTTTATGTGTCCATGTTTTAAATACCCCATGAACAACTTGCACCAATAAAACCAGACTTTACAATTATTTCGGAGAAATTTGCTAATCTGATTAGACTAATATCAGAAAACAGCTTGTGAAAACAGGAATTGAATTAAAAATACACAGGGTGTTCTATTTGAAAATGTTGATGTAAACAGTCTATTTTGAGTTCTTGACCACCCTGCATGAACGATTCAAGAATCTGAATAAGTAGGTATATAGGGAGAAAATATGGGATCATAAAATTTTTCTGGCGAAGAATTAACTACCATAACTATAACAGTTGCAAATTGCGAATTGTCAAATTTGAGTGTTATTTCGATGCACAATATCTCAACAAATTTGAAAACAAAGCCCCATAGTATGTCAAATCAAATTGAAAAAATGAAACCAGTGGCGTTCAGAGAAAATGTTAAATGAATATATAAGCTTCTACGCTACTGATTGAGGATAAGACACGCGTATTATACAACTACTCATAAGAATATTTTAGGATTTTAACTCAAATATTCAAACGTAAATATCTCCAATACGAGTGATCTGACGAAAATTCCTTAAGTGACAAAATTTATGGACAATTGAATAGTATCTTATAAAATGCACTTCTTTTCTCCGAAAAGGCCAGTGGCGTAGAAAATACTTCCTACTAGGTATCCAGGTACCCCAGTTTCTGAGTCCCTGGTTTAGTTTGGGCCGAAACTATGTGTGCTTATTGCTTATGATGTGCTCACTGAACCTCTGAGATCTTTACTCAGTATCTTTACCCGCTCCGTAGATGTATTTTTTTTTAATTTCATAAATAAAACTTCATCACCCTGTATCTCTGTAGGACCCATATTTCTAGAATTTTTTTTCTTATTTTTATGGTGTACTTTCTACCGTATAAATATTGGCATATCTCTCTCAAACACGCTGTATATAAATTCCTGAGTAATCTTGATTTCCTCAATATGTTTTATAACCAGGACAAAATGAAAGTGTACCTTGCATACATTAAATATAGATCAAACCTAACTCCGGGGGGGTATTTTAACAAATCGCAAGTGGTATCCACACGATGACCAAAAAATGAATATCTGATGTCATTATCTAAAGCTACTACAGCTACTTTTTCGTTTTGTTGAATATTCAGGCGGTATCGTACTTACGGCATCGCACAACCCGGGTGGTATTAGGAATGACTTTGGCATCAAATACAACATTGAAAACGGAGGTCCAGCACCTGATAGTGTCACAGACGCCATCTATGAGGAGACCAAGAAGATCAAAGAATATTATTTCACACCTAAGCTGGAAACTGACAGACTCATCGATAATACGGGCACTCATACATACAAGGTATTCAAATGACCTTGATCCTGCAAACACTACACCGTTTTACCACTCGCCTGTTTGATTTTTTAATACCCGACACCAGTTTGGCTAATCATGTTAGCACATTCAGAATAGGTTAGAAACGGTCGGTGACTTAGAGAGTCGTAAAACTGTCTGGTGTTTGGAGTGACTGCACCAAAAGATATACATGGTACCAAGATAAGGATCATATGCATGGGGTATTGAGATATATGTGGGAGATGCAGCTTAGGTTAAATTAAGAAAAAGTGACGTTCTTCGGGGCGAATTTACATGCCGTTGAGAAACTTTCATGGCTTACTGAGATATTTGGGAAAAACTAAATTTTGACTAAATCATTTTGATTTTTTTTACTTTATTTTAAGAAATATCAAAGAACTAATAAAACTTTTCCATTGGCACCTTTTAGGCACTACATGATGGTGTTTTTGAATTTTGTGCCCGACGGTCCGTTTTTGAGAAACCATCAACTTTGTATCTGTTACATTTTTTCTCGGTTATAAGGAGAAATGGTTTTTTTTTTGTCATGTAGGCGTTTCAAATAATTGCTTGAGGTGACTTAAATACCTGTCACAGTATTGTTATTATTAGTCTAATAATATTAGACGCAAAAGACAATATGATCAGCTTTTTTGTTATAGAAGCAGTCTCCAGGAACTTATAGCTCATATGTGTCATAAAATCATATTAGACGAAAATACCCCTGGTTTGCGAAATAATTGTAAAGTCTGGTTTTATTGCTACAAGTTGTTCAAGGGGGTATTCAAAACATGCATGCATAAAATGGGTACATAAAGTTTTGTTGGAAAACTTTTTATTATTCAACAAAGAATGAGAAAACGTGGAATTCAATCGAAAGTGTTGGCAGCAACTAAAAAACTCTTCATATAAGATTTTTAAGTATTCATGAGACCTGCAAAATGAGACTACATGTAGAAAGTTGCGACTAATAGCAAACCGAGGCAAACTGCAGGTTTTGGAACTCGTTGGTAATGCGACGATGGTTACTCGCAGATATTTGAAATTCTTGAAATTCGTAGGATTCGTACTTCTAAATAACCGCAACAAAATTGGAGTAGATTAGTCAAGTAGTTATTGAGAATTTCTTATTGTTTATCCCAAAACACCTGTCTTTGGGCCATCTCTACTAGTTTATTGAGCATATACAGGGTTAGTTCAAAGGGCATTTTATAGCAAAATACAATAGTTTACCTTGCCGATATGAATCGCAAACCATTCCGGAAGATAAATATTATTTATATGCAAAAAAGGATGGGTTACGTTTTTACTTCTAAACAAATTCAAACATTTCGTATTTGTGAGTAATTCGCAACAATATCCGTTTTGTTTTAAAATGTTTATAGTATCGTATGTTTTTGAATATCGTGGCGCATTTTTTCAATTACTCACAGATACGAAATGTTTGAATTTGTTTAGAAGAAAAAAACGTAACCTTTGTTTTTCGCATAAAAATAACATTTATCTTTCGGAGTGGTTTGTTGAAAAGGTTCCATTAGTTTTTTGATATGTCTTAAAATAAGGTCATAAAAAAAACTGTTTGGTCAAATTTGCCAAATACGAAGCTATGCATTTTTTACAAGTCTCTCAACCGCATGTAAATACGCCCCAATATATATGTTTCCTAATTTAACCTAAGCTGTATCTCCCAAAAGTATTGAGATCACCATGCAAAGGATCCTTATCTTGGACACGCTATAACATTTTTTTGTTTTGTAGGTTGATGGTCGAGACTTTGTCGTAGAGATCATTGATCCCACAATAGATTATGTAAACCTAATGAAAGAGATATTCGATTTCCAAAAACTGAGGGACCTCATCCGCGGTACTGACGAAAGACCGCCATTCAACGTACTCATAGATTCTATGAATGGGGGTAAGTTAATACTTTTTTGCGTATTTTTATGTTGTCGCAAGATCCTAAACGCTTCTTTGCGCAAGCGGGTTTCCACTTGTATCACCAGAAACCAAAAGTCACCCAACCCAATTGGAATCCATGCCCGCGCCAAAATAATCATATCTCCGCTCCCCTTGCGTAATTCACATTTTCGTTAAATTGAGGTGGCTCACCCATCTGACAAAAGGGCGTATCTCTGATCCCACTACAAATCGGCTATTCCAAGAAAAAGTATCTTATTTTCAGCCAGCGAACTTCCTCCTAAAAAGAAATAGAGTATATTTTTACTCCCTTGCCACTAGCGAGGAAGTATTGTAAACATAAAACATATCGAAAATGTGATACGTTTTTTTGGATATTATCTAACATCTACAGTAGCAATCTACAAATATGAATCTTTACCTAAATACCTTTAGAAAACGAATTCATACTTCATTGCTCCATAAACAAATGCGTTATTAGTAGAAAAACTAAATTCCTTGTTTTTACATTATCTGCAATGAACACAATACACGTCTGAATAAAGTATTGTGCCGCATGGTCCAGAAATTTCTTTCGATGTGAAAACTATGATCATTGAGTTATACAAAGATGCTCAACGTCAAGTCGAGATTGCCAAAAATTTGAAGCTGAAGCGTAAAGCAGTTTGGGCAATATTGAACAAATATAAACAAAAAGGTATCTTGGAAGCCTCTAAGGGCCGGTATTATAAAAGCTGCTCTTGACCGAAGGTTGTTCAACCACCGGTTGAAATTCAACCGCCGGCTGAGAGCTGGTCGGTATTATAAAGCAACTTACAACCATAAGTTGGCTAACCGAGACTTGACGCTCGTTAAGGTCTGTTGGCTACACTGACATTTTGATTTGACCCAATGAAATGCGAGTTATTTGGCGGAAGAAACAAACGTCATTTGCCAGGAATGTCAATTCTCTATTTTCCTCCGCTATTTATCGTTTTATTTGTGAATTAAAGTTATTTAATATGTCTACGAGAAGCAAAAGAATAATATATTCAGAAGCTGATTGTCATACGCTTGTGGATATAATTATTTCTCATAAGAATATTATCGAATGTAAGAAAACAGATGCCACAACTTGGAAAGAGAAGGTAAGTGATTATTTCTATAAATTCTTAGTAAAAAATCTACATGTGGGGTATATTTTAGATAACTGCATGGGCAAAAATAGCAGATATTTATAATGCCACTACTATGGAGCCAAGAACAGCTGAACAGTTACGTTGCAAATACGATAACCTAAAAAAGAAGTGCGCAAGCTCGAAGCTCACAAAAGACAAGCGTTATATCAGACTGGTGGTGGTGTGAGCGAACCTGATATAAAAGGTTCACTTAAATTATTGTATGCTAAAATTAATAGTATAATTAGCTTCTCAGTCCAGGGTTTAGAGCCTAGTAATGGTGATAGCGATTTGGTGATGGATGTAGTAGAGAAGGGACAGCCTAGTATGTACATATATAATAATTTAATATTCTATAATGATTTCAGCATATGCAAAATTATATTTCAGATACATTGCAGCAAGCTTTAGAAGAAGATATTCTATTTGAGAACCTGCCAAAAGAGACAGTTGCTGAACAAAAAAATGGTATACATTGTTTAATAATATACTCCCTATTTATTTATATTTTAGATATTTTTAAGAATAGTGAATCTGAAGTAAAAGAAAACGAAATGCTGACAGAAACAAAGAAAGATCCTGAAATTAAGAAAGGTAGTACAAATCAATAGTCTGTACATTTTCCATTATTATATGAGTATATATATTTCAGACTGGTCAGATTACACTCCTAAAATGTTACGAAGCAAAAGACATAGATATTACAAGGTATTACAAGTGAAGAGAAAGGCAACTGATCACCAAAGTGAAGATGATAAACAAAATTTAAAGAGGAAATTAATGGAGGAGGAAGCCCAAAGAAATAAGGAATATCATATTGCACGTATGGAACGAGAAGCAGAAATCCATAAGTACAAAATAGAAAATATAAGATTGCAAAATGCAAAATTGCAATTGGAGATAGAGTTGCTAAAAAAACAATTATAAAGGAAATAAAAGTTTAGTTATACTGTTAAAAACTTGTATTATTTATTCATATATTTCATTTCTAATTGTCAACATAAATATCTCTATAGAGAACTATGATTTGTGCGCCATAACATATATACTTCAATGAAAAGGACATATACATATAGAACAAAAAGTATAAATAATAAAACAATAATATAATTTTTATTGTGCCTGCTCTAACAAATTTGAAAAATATAAAATAAATTCTTCTCGAAAGTTATGATTTCCATCTCCAACTGGAACATTTTCATGTATGGGTTCATTGCCAATTAGAGTATTAGGATCTACTATTGGATCTGGCTCTTTCATATCGATGGCCAGGTTATGTAATATGGCACAAGCGACAATAATGTTCTTTGCAGTGCCAAGTGAGACCCTTATTCCAAGTGATAAAATAGGAAACCTTCTTTTTAATACTCCAAATAATCGCTCAATTGGGTTCCGACTTCTAATTTGTGCCTCATTAAAAAGTTGTTCACTGTTTGTTCTGGGATTTGCAATTGGAGTAATTAAGTATTTTTTTAAACCATAACCTGAATCTCCAAGCAGAATGGCATTTCCAAATTCATTTTGTTCAAGTCGACCTTGTAATCTGCTGTTAGCAAATATTGTTTGATCGTGGCTTGAGCCTGGCCATCGTGCAACAATATCCCTAATTTTTAGCTCTGAGTCACCTACTACTTGCACATTAAGAGAAAAATAGCCTTTTCTATTTCTAAAATATTCAGCATTTTCCCCTCCTACAAAAATACGAGAGTTACTTATTATTACAAACCTAGTGCAAAAATAATCACCTGGTGAAATTATTTTTATATGAGTGCAATCAATAGCTCCTACAACTCGAGGAAATCGAGCAATTGAATAGAACTTATGTTTAGTTTCTTCTATTTCTTGTTGGGTCCTTGGCATATATATAAATTCTGGAGCCAATGTTGCAATCATTTTAACTATTTTCTTTACAATCTGACCTGCTGTGGACTTATGTATACGTATACCTGCAAAGTCACCAATTGTTTGCAACATGCATCCAGTAGCACAAAATCTCAAGGCAAGAAGTATTTGTTGCATTGATGTTATCGCACAGTTCCTAAAAACAACAAATTTAAAACATACTCGTCATTTCATGCAATTTACATTTTGTATAATTACCGGTTAGTTTTCGGTGCTATCTCATTCCGAAATCTTTGCTCTAGCATTACGACCGTATCCTTGCTTAATCTAAATCTGATTCGAAATTCCTCGTCGCTCCAACGGGTGAAATGATCCATTCTTGCTCTAAAATTGCGAGGTGCCCTGGTTCTAGGTTCTTCACTCTCATCAGAATCCGACGATTCGTTACTACTATCTGCCCAAACTAGTCTGCTATGCAAATTTAATTCAGTTTCTGGTGATGATGACAGATGGAGATGCCATTTTTTGACAAATAATTTTGTAACTTCATAAACATAAACACACTAATCACAATTTCGTTATTTGAGGTTAGAATGCCGCTTTAAACCTTCGGTTGACAGTTCAACCTGAGGATAGGTTCGAGTTGACTGAACGAGCGCTCAACCCGCGGTTCAACCTTCGGTTATCGTTTATAATACGTAAAGTGCGGTTTGAGTCGAGTTTGACATTCAACCTCCGGTCAACTAGACATTATAATACTGGCCCTAAGAGAAGTGGTCGGCCTAGAAAGCTAAAAGCTAGATCAGTTAGATTAATAAAAGTAATTTCGTCCAAAGATCCATTTAAAACCCCAAGACAAATAAAAGCCGAAATCGAGACAAAAGGAATTGTCAGTATTTATACGAAAATTATAAGTAGAAGATTAAATCATTTGGAGTTATTTGCACGTTGCCCGAGTAAGAAGCCGCTAATCTCGAGGAAAAACCCTAAGGACCGATTACAATTTGCACGGTTGCATCTTGATTGGAGCACCTGTGACTGGAAGAGGGTATGTTTCAGTGACGAATCCAAGTTCAATATGTTTGGATCAGATGGTGTTCATTACGTTAGACGTCCTAGTGGACAAAGATTGAACCCCACGTACACTTTGACCACTGTCAAACATGGAGGCGGGTCTGTTATGGTTTGGGGGTGCTTTTCCGGGTTTGGGATGGGACCTTTATATAG
Source organism: Acanthoscelides obtectus (assembly GCA_963669975.1). Lineage (NCBI taxonomy): Eukaryota > Metazoa > Arthropoda > Insecta > Coleoptera > Chrysomelidae > Acanthoscelides > Acanthoscelides obtectus. The sequence goes on from CAVLJG010000005.1 coordinate 81,189,968, forward strand.
AATAGATGGCATTATGGATAATTTTGTATACACAGACATACTAAAGCATGTCATGTTACTCTATATGGAAGACAATATGCCCTTAAGATCAATCTTCCAGCAAGATAATGACCCGAAGCACACTTCAAATCTCGCAAAGATATTCGTTCTAGATGAAAAAATACCAGTTCTCAAATGGCGTTCACAGTCTCCCGACATAAACCCAATTGAAAATCTGTGGGAATACTTAGATAAGCAAATACGAGAAAACATTAGACGATGTCAGGCAGTGATTGACAATAATGGTTATGCCACAAAATATTAACATAAACATGGTTGGTTTTCTATAATTCAATGAACTTTGCTTCTTTTTTCTATAATTGTTTTGCTTTGTCTATATATTTTTGTTCTTCATAGTTACAGTTTTTTTCAATCAGTTTTTTATTGAAGGGAGTCTAATAATTTGTTTATGTATAAGTGAGTATTATGCTATAACGAATTATGTATATACAGGTTGGTGTATTAATAAAACAAGTTCTAAAATATTAATTTCTCTATATACTTTTGTCCATTACTGTACATCACAAAAACTATGTCTCTTATTTACGTCAAAAAAAGGAAAATAAATCGACCAAACTTCGGTTCTTTGACGTTTCAGAGGCTCCTGATCATTGTCAGAAAAAGTTTTGTAAGGGCTAAAAATTAGAGGTTGAGTGTTGTAGGGGGTGCGGTAGGGTACATCTCAATGTCTTGGCGTGATTAGTATAATCCGCTTCCAGCCCCGGTAATTCCATGGACTAATTGTATGGGCATGTTTGGCTGACTTCATCCGTTTAATTTCTCTGTTATATATTTACGTAACTAATTTTTTTCTCTTGTACCGAATTTAATCATTTATTGATTGATGACAGCGTTGCACTAGAACCTATTTGACTCCATTTTTAAGGAAACATAAAAAAGGGGCTATGAATGAGCACACTACAGTTTTATGGCAAAACCTAAACAATTCTTATTACTTATAAGATAATTACTGCAATTCTACTCGGCAACGTGGCTGTAACGGTAAACATTCAAATGCGGTATAGGGTTGGGCATCTCTTGGAGAATACGTTAATCAATGGTCATTTTTCTTATTTTTTTCGAGGACTCCTCCAGCCTGTATGCAACCTGATGATTGTGTATTGATCGTGACTCTACTTCCTTAAAAACGTGAAAAATTAAAACAACCTTTTTTTAATGCAATTTAGGTTTTTCGGTCTGTTGAGCCGTGGTCGTGTTGGATTTGGTCCAGACCTTTAGGCTACATCTGCGGTAGCCATCTTCAGTGGCGCTGTTGGCGAGAGCGAAGTGCTCTGCTTGGCGGGTCGACTGAAGATGGGTACCGCAGATGTAGCCGAAAGCTCTGGACCAAATCCAACACGACCACGGCTCAACAGCCCGAAAAACCTAAATTACATTAGAATTAGCCGTGAAGTGAAAGCCTTCATTCTTCAATATTTTTTTAGTTACTGGAGTGTATGTCAGGAAAATATTCGTAGAAGAGCTTGGAGCCCATCCAGACAATCACGTCACCAGAATCGTTCCTTTAGATAACTTTGGAGAGATCCATCCTGACCCCAACCTAACATATGCCAAGGACTTGGTTGATACAGTCAAATCAAATCCTACATATGATTTTGGTGCTGCTTTTGATGGTGATGGAGTAAGTACTTGATATATAGGACATCAGAAAAACAAAAGATATTTTTAAACCTTAGAATCTGGCCAAGTGTTGAATTTTAGTCAAGGCTATCTAAGAGTAGTATTCTTTGCTGACGACTGTAAAATTTGTATATATTTTAGGACAGAAACATGATAATAGGTAAAAACGCATTTTTTGTAACGCCAAGTGACAGTTTGGCTGCCCTAGCCAACAACCTTGATTGTATTCCATATTTCAAAAAGCACGGAGTCCATGGATTCGCTAGGTCCATGCCCACGGCAGCTGCAGTTGACAGGTAAATACCAGATGGTTTTTCAGATTCAAATTTCAACGTCAAATCATAGTTGTCCACGGAAGTGATTAAATTAAAATTGAGATCTAAGGCCAAAAGATGACAAATCTTCGAGAAATTACATATTCAAAATTAATGTTAAAATCGTACAAGTACAGGGTGGACGATATGTAACTGTTTGTATCTTGAATATTTGTGAAATGAAATAAAATACGTGCATATTTTTTACCTTAACCTTTTATTGAAACTTAGAAATTATGTATGAAAAATAATATCAGACAAATGTCCGCCTCTAGAAGCTGTGCAAATCTGAGCCCTCTTGATTACATTTCCCATCACTTTTTGGTAGGTTTCGGGAGGAATATTTTGAATCGCTTCCGTAATATTGTTCTTCAGCTGCTCTACAGTATTTGGTTTGTTGACATAAACCCTATTTTTCAAAAATCCCCATAAAAAAACTCAGGAGCCGTTAAATCTGGTGATCTTGGTGGCCAGTTGACATCACCAAATCGACGAGGATGTAGTGGTCGTTGATGGATGACACGAGGGTTCTCTAATGCCCAGATACGACAATTCTGCTCTGTTCGTATCGAAGTGGGCTTCATCGCTCATTATCAGTTGTCGGTAAAATCGTTATTTTATGTACTAAGCTGCAATATTGCATGACTGTATTGTCGGCGGCTTTCATGGTCACTAAGCTGTAGTTCTTGGATTAACTGAATTTTGTATGGCCGCAAATGCAATTCTTTTTTTAAAATAGTGCATAATGACGTGTGACGAATACCCAGTCCTGAGAACGATGTCTGGTAGACGTCTCTCTACGCTCCACTGCACTTTCACGAACTCTCGATATTTCCGGAGTACGAACAGTTCGACCACGGCCCGACCTTGGCAAGTCTTGAACTTCACGTGTTTGTTCAAATTTCCGCAGCAACTGACGAATGGTGCTGGGCACATAATTTCAACCAAAATATTGTCGTAGCTTCCGAATCATCGCAACAATTGACTTTTTATTTAAGTAAAACATTTTAACAATAAGGACACGTTGTTGGATCATGTAGCGCTCCATGGTGAATTGGACACATGTGCTTTAAACAATTATTACAGGGCCACCTACTGAAATGAGTGCAACAAAAATGGCGCGCAATTTAAATCAGTCAGTTACATATTGGCTTCAACAGATACTTGATAGTTGCTTTCTTGACAGCTAACACATTGGGTGCTCTTTTAATCTTGTCGGGTTCCATGTTACATGCTTTTATTGGCACGTACAGTGGCAACTTCTTGGAATATGGGAAGCATTGAGAGGATAACGATTTGCTCTATTTCAGGGTAGCTACAAAGCTAGAAAAGGAAATGTTTGAAGTTCCTACCGGCTGGAAGTATTTTGGTAATTTGATGGATGCTGGCAGATTGTCACTTTGTGGTGAGGAGAGTTTTGGGTAAGCTGTTCAATGTTGATGTTTCACATAAGCTGTTTTGGTTATATTTATTTTCAGTACTGGATCTGATCACATACGTGAAAAGGACGGTATCTGGGCTGTTCTAGCATGGTTGTCTGTCATAGAGCACAAAAATATGAGTGTGGAACAGATTCTGAAAGAACACTGGAGTATATATGGAAGAAATTATTTCACACGGTGGGTAACACTAAAATGTAATTTATCTTGAATTCATTTAAACCATCGTTTTTTGACTGAAAGAAGAAACATCATGTAACATCTGAAATTCAAACGTATCCTGTGGTTTTCATGTCGATAATCTCTCATATGTCTCTGGCCAATCAAAACTGCATGTGTTGAAAAAATCTTTATTTCAAACATTGCGGTCACAACGTTTACAATAAAGGTTTTTTCAACACGTGTTTCGATTGGGCAGAGAAATATGGGGGATTAAGAAACATCATGATATATTTTCTTTACAGATACGATTATGAAGAATGTGATAGTGACGCTGCAAATCAGATGATGGCCCATTTAGAAAAATTGATCGCCAGCAACGACTTTGTCAGCAAAACATATACTGCATCCAAAAAATCATATACTATCCAGAAAGCGGATAACTTCTCTTATGTAGATCCTATTGATATGAGCGTGGCGAAAAACCAGGTAAGCACACATTATCATGGTATGCCAAACATTTGGAAGTTGTTTCTAGTATGGATCTTAAACTATAATATACTTGAAGTGTTATTTCTCGGACTTCCATTGTCTGTTGTTTGATTCACGACCTTTCGATTGATGTGATCTCCAATCGTCATCAGTTGAACATGCTCCTTGACTATTTATACCGTTTGATGACGTGGTCGGTAGTTGGTTGTGACGTGTCCCTCGTTCCGGTTGGTTGGGTTGCAGTTGTTTGATGTTTCTTACCATTTGTTTCCAGATTGGTTTAATTTTCACACTTGGATTACTGTAAACGTTTTCATTTGAACACTTCGTCGAGATTGAGGTAGCTCTACAAGTATTGCAGACGAAGCTTAGAGAAGACTAGGAATGGAAAGAGAAGATAAGCCTACCGGTGGAAGGGATAATAGAACTACTCACGTTCTGCCTAAGAAACAATTATTTTCAAATAAACGAAGAGTTGTAAAGGGTTTTCCATTAAGGACTTGGACTACTTTCTTTTTAAATAAAATATCTCGAAAATTTTATTATTGGATTGAAGTATACTCGATGGAATTCGACCTCGTTCATATATCCACCACGGGCACGTTCGTAGCGATTGATTCGTTGAACCCAATGTTCAATAACTCGGCCACACGCCGGCTTGTTGGCATAGACCAATGATTTAATGTAACCCCACAAAAAAGGTCTAGAGGTGTTGAATCTCACGATCTAGGTGGCAATTCGACAGGACCGTGGCCATTCAGATTCTGTTTGTTGACGAAGCCATTTAGACAAAAATCCGCCTCATCACTGAAGATGATTTTGCGATTAAATTGGTCATTTTCTTGCAACATTTCTAGAGCCCAATTCGACAACGTACGTCGGTTCATATGATCTAACAGCTTTAGTTCTCGAGTTAACATGATCTTATAAGGGTGCAAGCCACGAAATCTTCGCAAAATTCACCATAGTATCGTCTGAGCGATGCCCAATTCTTGAGAACGCAGAGGAATCGACGTGTTCTGTTCGTTTGCAACGGAAGCTTGAACGGCAGCAATATTCTTGGCACTTCGACCAACCCTTTGTCTCACTGACACGGGAACATCCAGCAGCGAATATGTGGACTCAAATTTGTTTACTATACCTTGAAATGCTTGTCTACTGGGACGAGAATTACTACCAAAAATTAGCGTTAACTCAAATTTACAGTCACCGACTCGGAATTTAGGTAGTAAATTTTAAATATTTGTAAGCGGTGTTCGTGTGATGAAAATGTTTCTTTACTGAATGTTTTGACATTAACAGTTCGTTAATTGATTTAAAGATGCGTTCACTGTGAAAGTTTAAAGTTGTCAAGTCTCTATTGGAAAACCGGATACATCCAAGAGGAAGGTCTAGCAATAGCAGTAGTGATCAAGTTATATATGGAGTGTCTTGAGTCAATTGCCATTAAAAACTTCGACATTAAGCAGAAGAATTGGCTGCGCTATATAGATGACACTTTCGTAATCTGTAACAATGGTGAACAGAAACTAAAAGCCTACTTCCAACAACTAAACAATCTAATACATTCGAAAAAGTTTACAAGGGAAGAAGATAACAAGAACAGCCGCGCCCATTCTTGGACGTAATGGTACAAAGAACAATTCCATGATAGAAACTAATGTATACAGGGAACCAACACATATAGGACAATACTTAAATTTCTGTTCCAGTCATCGAGCAACCACGAAGAAAGACGTAAGGAAGGAATAAGTGATGTAATCAGAACAATTGAAAGACGATTCCGAACCAAAACTAGACTTTCAAGGAACCACACTTCGCAGTATGCTCACAAAGACAAATCCTATGGACAAAAAGCGAAACTCCGAGAATTGTGTTTACGAGGTGCCATGTGAATGCGGAGAGATATGCATAGGAGAAACAAAAAGACCACGCTTAGTAAGAATGAAGAGCATAAATTCAATACGGAACGGGGAGAAACGAATAAATCTCGGATAGCAGATCACGCTTGGACAAAGCACCACATAATACTTTAGGGTCACGCTAAAATCTTACACAAAGAAACACATAATAATGAATGAAAAAAATGTTTACAGTCCAAGTGAGGAAATTAAACCAATATGGTAACCGATGGTAAGAATCAACAAACAACTTAAACTCAATCAACCGGAATGAGCGACACGTCACAACCAACTACGGGAAGCCTGATCAAATGGTATAAACAGTCCAAAAAGGAACATGTTCGCCAGTTCACCTGATCAACACATCAATCGAAACATTGTGAATCAAAAAACTTTGAAGACAGAGAAAACACATCTGGATCATCCACATTGTCAAAAAATTTCAAACAGCTATGATATACTCTCAAAACTTTTGTGCATTTGAGAGCTGATCATTTGAGCTATGTCATACAGGTATATATCTTCTTTTTCTTTCAGGGTATAAGGATACTATTCTCAGATGGTTCCAGGTTGATTTACAGACTTTCAGGAACAGGTAGCAGTGGTGCCACTATTAGGGTATACATTGACAGCTACGAAAAGGAGAATGTTCTGTCTGATGCGCAGGTATAAAATTCAACAACACCCGTAATTTGATAACTTCAATAAAACTTCTAATAATTGTCGTCAACCGGTCTCACTCCACTCTGAACCTACCTTATAAAATGTGTGTTACATTGTGTCCTGAAACTTGTTGAGTGTCAAGTCTGTAGTTTCTAGAATACCAAAAAACTTGCGGCGTTCCATACCCAACACTTTTAATACACTCTGTTTCAGGTTATGTTGAAGCCACTGGTGGATATTGGATTGGAGATATCCCAACTGAAGAAATTTACTGGCAGAGACGCCCCAACGGTCATCACATAAAAACTTTTTATAAAATTGTGGGAATGTAATCACCATAAACATATAGCAGCACAGCAAGAATTTTATATTGATTTTTACAATGTTCATGCGTTGCCACATTTATTTTTAATATATTTTGTTATTCCTCTATCAGTAATATATTTTGATGTTTTAGATGCGTTTCTCGTTTATTTAATCAATGCCTATTATGCAAAATATGAAGTTAAAAAAGTAATATGGGGCTGTATGTGCCTAATACTTGAGTCCATAATGGGCCGGTTCTGGAACTTCATCTGGTGATATATGCCAGAAAATAGTTTTTTTTTCTACAATTTTAGCGACAGGAAATTTTTGGTGGTACAGTTAGTTTTATATTGATAAATTCAAATTGGTATGATGATAGGGCTGGAATATTTATCGCTATTTTAAAAATTGGTAACAATTTTGTAGGGAATCAATTCTTTATCATTTTGCATAAAAATGTGTCATATAGACAAGTTACGAGTGGCATGCATGCTTGAAGCGTACGCGCTTGGCACGTTGTACAAGAAATGTGACAACGTTTTTGGAGCGCACATGCCAAAACCGTACGTCTAAACACAAACCCCAGTTTTGGAGTGGCGCGTTGGATTTCAAACTGGTTGATGACTCCAGCGCGACGCGCCATTTTCAACATATTTAAGAAGAAAGTCAAGAGACCAGACGCTAGCCTGTGCTACAATATACGTATATTTTATCACGGAAACCCAATCAAAAGAAGGTTTTGGATGCAAAAGTAGCGCGAAGATAAAACGTTTTCTTTGGAAAATTGCACTAATTCTTGATAAGCAGTGTTTTTTGGGTTTTTGTTTTTATAGTCTCCACTTTGTACCTTCCATAACCAAGGATGGTCCCTATACAGGGTGTTCATTTGAAAACTTCCCACCAGGGATTTATCGAAAATAACCGATTAAAAGAAAAAACGCCGTGATACGTCAAAAGATTTTTCAAGGGGGATAACTTTTTAACCAAAAACTACTTCATACTCTGCCCCCCTGGGCCATCCTCTTGAAAATTTTAAATGACAAGGGGTATCGAGAAATAGCTTGTTTGAAAGGTTTTTCGAAGTTCTTTATTTTGACGTTCGATTTTCTGAAATCGGTCGATTCGTTTTCAAGAAAATTACTTAAATCTCTATGTATCTTAATTTGTTGATAGAAAACAAAAACACACGAAAATATGACTTTGTATTTCAATGAGTGTTCAAAATGTTCCCCTGTATTGACCAAACCATGATATAGGCGATGTTCAAACTCCTGTCGGACATTTTCTAAAACATGTTGGGGGATATCATGGCAGCTTTCGATGATGCGTTGACGAAGTTCATCCAAACTTTCAGGTTGGGGAGTAGATACGATATCAAATGGCCCCCATAGAAAAAAGTCTAATGGCGTCAAATCAGGCCATTCTCTTCGCTCTATCCATTTATCTGTAAACTCGTCGTCTAGCCATTGCTGAATCGGAAGAACATAGTAAGAAGTGCTGAAAATATATATTAAAGCCTCATCAAGTATACTCTTTTCGATTTAGTTTTCAATGGTTTCAGTGATAAGCGAATTGGTAGTATTTTCCAACATATCCAGATAAATGTCTCCATTCAAATTTCCATTAATAAACAATGGCCCAATCACTTTATTTCCTAAAATGCCTGCCCATACATTAATTTTTTGGGGGTACTGGGTATGGCCCTCTACAAAAGCATGAGGATTTTCATTGTTCCAATACCTGCAGTTATGTTTATTAAATCCATTTAGATAAAATATGCATTCATCACTGAAGCAGATATTCTTTACATGAATGGTATTTTCATTAATCGCTGTAATTTGTCCACAAAATTCAACTTACCTATCGAAATCGTCTTCGGTTAACTCTGGCAATATTTTCATTTTGAATGGATGAAATTTATGGAGGTTAGTCACAGAGCCTAATGAAATACCAGTCGCACCAACAATTTTGCGTAATGAAGTATTTGGATTTATTCCAAAATGACCCAAAACTTCGACTTGAGCGGCTTCATCCAAAACTATCCGATGATCAAGTTTTTTATTTGCAACAGATCCAGTTTGAGTAAATTTAGTAACAAGGTCCAAAACATACTTGTCTGGCGTTAAACGTGACGGCAGTTTGCCGAGCACATTGATTTTGGGCACCATAAATTAGAATACTTTCCACTCTTTCGGTTAATGTGTAACTGTAATTTTGGAAGTAAAATCTGAATCAAATTAATTTTCACAAGATTGTCACAAACGTAACTGACAGCAAATTAAATTCTTTTTTTACGTTAGCAACGCAAACTAAACAGGTATAAAAATAAATTCAATTCGCCAAGGTTATCTGTGTTAATGAAAAGAATGCGGAAAAAAACGGGTTATTTGGTTGTGGCCAGCGGTCACATATAATTTTCCAAATTGCTGCTTATGTTGGTACTTTCCGTTTCAAATTACAAACGAATTGTAGATTTGACAAACCCTAACGGGCACCATTTTGAACACTTATTGAAATAAAACGTGATATTTTCGTATGTTTTTGTTTTCTATCTGAACAATTAAGACAAATAAAGATTTTTCTAATTTTCTCGAAAACGAATCGACTGATTTAAAAACATCACACGTCAAAATAAAGGGCTTTGAAAGACCTTTCAAACAAGCTGTTACTCGATACCCCTTGTCATTTAAAATTTTTAAGGGAATGACCTTGGGGGGCCGAGGGTAAAAAGGGAGTGAAGTAGTTTTTGGTTAAAAAGTCCCCATTGGCAAATCTTTTGACGTGTCTCGGCGTGTTTAACCAGTGGTTTTCGATAAATCCGTGGTAGGAAGTTTTCAAATGAACACCCTGTATATCGTATGTGTTGGTGTAATTTTTATTATGTCATTAAACCTACAATAGAGACGAGTAAGTTTTCGTTATTCGGTGTAGTCAACCTTATAGCAGGGGCTAAGGCACCAAACTTCAACACTGTGTATCTCCAACAGAAAGCATTTCTGGGCCTTGGGCCCATTGGAACATCTGATCACCACAACATGAACTATTAGTATTACAATTTTTATCAAAATTCACTGGCGGTCAAATTCCACATGTTTTGTGCCTAGTACTTTCTTGAACCTCCATCAACATCAATAAAATTCCTCATAGCAGAAAATGACTTGCTCTAACTTGTTTGTTCCCAGGAAATGTAACATGGCGAAACTTAATTAAAAAAGAAAAGTTTAATAAAACAAAAGGTTAATTACATATCCTTAGATTACAAGCAGTTATAACAAAATTTACATTCAACTATTGTTTCATATAATTCAAATCTTGTTATATTTGTACTTACAAAAATTTATCAAAGTTCAATGTATGACTTCAAACAAACAAAAAACAACCAAATCGCTATCCTTCCACTGAGCAAATTGTGTTATTTGAATTAAATTACAAAAAAGCTTCACATGCTGAGACTACAGATAGAGTAAAGTGTATCAATGCTTCAAGGTTCCAAGTGGAGGATCTACACAAGAATAATACATAAAAAATATGTAGTTTGTAGTACGAAATAAATGCAGAGAAAATCTTGTGAAAGCTTCAATTTACAGAAGGAATTATATTATCACCCCATGTGACTTCTATATTTGGCCATTTCGTCTGCAAAATAGTCAGCATCGAATTTGATTCACACACAGATTTTATGTCCGATTCCAGAAGTATCGCTGATCCTATGTGAAATTGGACCTAAAATAAAATAGTACTCTTAGGACCCTATAAAGGTTTGTTAAAAAAAAGATTGTAGAACATATGTCCTCAAAAAACTTATCGTCAGGTTTTCGACGATTCGTATTCATATTGTAATTTAAACTCCAAGAGAATGCTAACCATAGACTGTATTTGGAGGATCACTTATAATTTCGATCGCCACAGCCATGTTGCCAAATATAATAATTCAATTAGGAATAATAAAAACAGACATCGTTTTCCATCTCAATAAATAATCCTCCCGTGTAATTATTCCTAAGACCTGAATCTTCAGAATTTTACAACGACGAAAAAAAAAACTATAACCTGCGAAAATAGCCCGAGAAGTGGCAACGCTGACACCTAAAGACGACGGTAGCCGATAAGTACACCGGTGTTTCAAATTCGACTCTCAACATTTTTATCTCGGAAACCGTAAGAAGACATACAAAGTTTCACAATTCCGAGTATTTCCGGAGATCAACAAAAGAAACTGAATTTTCCGAAAATCGTTTCCATTTTGTTACTGGAATTATTTCCTTTGACAGGTGTGATGTGAAATTTAAACCAGTAAAATGTCTAGGAATACTACTCGATACAAGACTACACTGTAAATCCCACATTGATTTACATTTTAGAGTGTCTACATAATTATTTGTTCTTAGGCAGCTTAGCAGATGCCTCAATAACTAAACTTTGCGGGTACTGTACTTCAGTATGTTCTATAGTCATATTATATATGGCACAATGCTCTACGGAGGCTCGGTAGCGTCTAGCAAAATTTTCATATTACAAAAAAACGGCTGCAAGGATAATTACGAAATCACCTCAAAAATCTACAAATATTTTCACTTCCATTAATTTATGTTCTAATATCAACCTCTGCAGAAATACACACCCATGAACTACTTAATGTTAATTACCTAAGGAAGCCAAACTCTCGACTAAAAATAATAGATCTAACGTTGAATTTAATTATATAACGCATTCGTCAAAGCAAAATAAAGAACATGATTTTGAAAATATGTATAATCGCTGTTTCTCAGTTTCTTAAAAAGCATTACTTAACCACTGTTTCTATTCAGTTGATGAGCATGTTGATGCTGTGACGTCACTCAGATAGATAGTAAAATAATTTGTAAGAACGCACAGGACATGGTTTATACATAATGTGGTCGATAAATATTTGAGATTGATTTCAAAATAAAAAGTACATTATGATTAGCACTTTTCTTCCTGTACTATAGCATGATTAAAATTTCAATATATGGCTTTCGATGTCTCATCTCCGTACGCACGCTCATACTCAGGCACGGCTGAATATCTTTTGGTGGAATATGTGAATCAATGCTATTAGCTATTTATTTATGAAACTCACTTGTCCATTCATGTTGCTCTGCGGCAAACCATTGTAGTGTATCAGAGTAAACATGTCAGGTGTAGATGATTCCTCTCTTGGGAAAAATTCGTCAAGAAATGCGTTCATAAGTATAATACCGAGATTCTCGTTGTCCAACTTTTTCTTCATGATGTTAACACTGCAATAACATTGATTATTGATGAAATTTATAAACGTGTTGACAAGCAACTCACTACTCGGGTTCGCTGACGAGATCCAAAGCGTTTAGAACATCCTGTAGCTTGTCAGCACTGATAAAATTGTTTCCATACGGGTCGAATCTTTTGAACACTCGTTTCGCCTGTTCACATTTTGTTTCTGGACTAACCAGCCGCCTCTCTTCGCTAAACAGAACTGAAAAACAAATAGGACATGACTTTGCAAGTGTGCAATATCGAATTTTGCAAATGTATCAATCATTGTAAAAGCCTCTTAAAAAGTCCCAGAATTTGAATTGTTCAGGAGGCAGTAAAAACAGTGTCTCTGACAAATAAACCAGCTTTAAAGCACTTTTTAGTGTTGATGTTGTCTTTGACTTCTAGAAGATTGATATTTCGAAAAAGTCAATAAAGCTGATACTGTTTTAACAGGAAATAGGGTAATGGTATATAACTTAAGCAACAGAATTATACTTAATTATTGAATTATTAGCATGCCACAAGTTTTAATTTTGCATGTTATAATATTTTTAAGGAAGATACAGGAAACCAGGGCAAAGCAAATACCCTGGCAAAGAAGATAATGCCTGTAATCTTATTTTCCTTGATAGTGGAGTGATAATTTAAATTTTGGTGCATACAGCACACAAATATGCCAAACAACCAAATCTTTCACTGAAAAAACGTTTGTATTTAGTACTGGGATGTTTCATCGTGTCTACACCAAAATAATTGCAACTCATTTCTGTTCAGTTGAGTTGTTATATCCTCGTAATCGTAATCTTAAGAACAGCTGCACTGACTTTTGAGGATGCTTTCTACATAACAGAAACCAAACATTTAATATGGAATTGGAAATTGGAATTAACCATACAGCATTCCATTTCAACATCAAAACTGAATTTACCCCGAAAATTCCGGGTCTCCCAAGTTCTTTGACAGCGTCTCTTGAAATTCGCGGTTCTCTGTGAGAGTGCCGGTTCTTTGTTCCCGAATAAAGAGATGATGGATAGATAATGCTGGTTTATTTTCGAAAACTGGTACCTCGACCGCGGACTGACGAGCAAACAAGAAAAGAGTTCCATGTTACACTTCTGTCCTACTATGGATTTCTTTAATCTACATACCTGTCAAATGTGTGTCTGATGCAAGCACCCATACAGGATGGATAGGATTTTTGTAAAAAGATCCAACTGTACAATACCTGTGATATTCCATAATTGTTATGAAGCCAATCTCACTTTGTTTCTCAATACCTTTTAACTCTGTAAAACACATAAGTTTAAATAAGTAAGGAAATATAGATTCGATTAAGAGTAGAAAACTGAAGAAAAATTCCTAACAATGATAATAATTCATTATTAATTCTGTAATCGTTGAATTTGTGAAAATAACTGTTCACAAAATATACAAACACTCTGTACCAAAAAGCAATAAGAAATAAAGTAATATAAAAAGCATGATCCAAAAAACCAAAATAAAAAAATTTGACCGCCAAAAAAATTGTAATTTATAAAAATTGTTCAAGCCAATTTGATCTATGTTACTGTGCAGGTAATTCAATCCTTGAAAATTCGCGTAAAAATAAAATGTTGAAGTCGCCAAGTATCTAAATTAAAGTTAAAACATTACAAGACCTTGAAGAGTATTTTGAGATCAGTTTATTTTATAGCAACTTCACCCTTGTTTTTCAGGCCAAAATTGACAAGCTTTTGGTGCTTTTAAAAAATGTAACCATACTATTGAAGTAAAGATGCATATTTGGCATTTAGATTAAAGATTATTTTTGCACTGTTATTACATAATATTTGCTGTCTGGAAAAAGTCCATGATCTTGACAGTATATGATTTAAACAAGACAGCACTGCACAACTTGTAACCCAGCTTTGTGAAACTTTGTACTGATGAATTAAGACTGGGGAGTTAGAATCCAGCATTAATCGGGTAATTCAGCAAATACTGCTTATATCTTAAGAAATAAAGTGCAAAGCTGAAGAGAGGGTAGGATAATACTTTTATTCACAATTGCATTTATAAGATCAATAAGGCATATTTGTCTATCTACAATATAAGTCTAATGGTAAATTCTGTAGAATTGATAATTTTAGAATATGACATTATTTGCAGTATAAATATAATAAGGTTTATTAAAAATTATCAAAAATCAATTTCTTACTCAATCCCCCAACATCTTGGTCATGATCCCAAACATAAGTAGTTGCCCTTCCTGTAATCATCAGATTTATCATATTTTGACTGCCATATCCATATGTTTCATCTATAAATGGATCTTGAGTATCAGACTCTAAATTAATTTGATCTAAGCCCTGAAAAAACAATAGAATTTCTAAAGATATATTTTGTTTAAAGTTCCAGAGTATTTTTATATTTTTATGTAAAACATCCATAGACCCACCACAAGGCATTTGATTCTCAGTTTTTAAATAAATATAGAATAATATAGGAAAAAAAGTAGTCTGAACAAATAAAATAAAACAAAAATTGAAAACAGTATACTGCATTAACCCCATCTTTTGGCATTTCCAAATATGCAACACTATATTGCAAAAATTTAGGAGCTGGATGAAAAAGGTTTTTTTGGAAAAATGGATTGTTTCTCTGCATTAAGCACTTTTCTTATATATGCCATATATAAGGTATTGTGGTTTGCATGTAATGGATTATCTCAGAATACCTCAAAAACAAATGCGATTGTTTTTAAGTTAAGAAAAAAAATCGAAACTACAAACATCACCGTAGCAGAAAGAATAGAAGTCCTTCTGACAAACTGTGGAAAATTCTTGGGAATTGATATTGAACAAGCACTTTACTGGGCTAAACATATAGAACATCTAGAAAAACGGTTAAACATGTTATAGTATTAAAGTACTAAGCAATTACCTAGACCTCAAGACTCTATAAATGGTATATTACGCGAATTTTGAGTCGATTGTATGTTTCGGAATAATTTTTTTCAGACATAGTAGCCATACCAATAGGATCTTTCTAGTGCAGAAGTGAAAATTTCCTCTAGAGAGACTTACAGAGGAAAATTTAACAGTAATAAAATTTTAACTGTTGCCGCAATATATATTCAAGAGATTCTAAATATTGACCAAATTAATCAGTAACCCACGAAGTGACTATAACACAAGAAATAGAAATATAAATCTTCTGTATCCAGTCCATCATCTCACGGCTCACAGTTACCAAAAAAAATGTCCATTACAGCTGCACTAAAATATATAATAAGTTATAAGTTACCACAAGAAATTAAAAGGTTGGCAGATATAAAAGAATATAAAAAGAGTATTTATCAATTGTTAATGCACTAAGAACCATATGTACTTCAAGAATATTTTGAAATGTAAAATCTCTATTATGTTATATGTTTTGCCTCTATGTTTTTCCTGTCTCGATAACACTATGACGTATAATTTCACCTAACAGTGTGTAATAGATTGTAATCATCCACTGTAATTTTGAAAAAAAGATTTATTATTATTATTATTCACGAGTATCCATAATGGTAGAATGACAGCTCATTATCTAGTAACATTTCAAAGTTCCCCATATTGGCAAACAATACATAATTCTGACAGATCCGTCCATGCCAGGTCTAGACAGAGCCATATTTTGTTTTGGTTTATGTATTTTACAGATTCATTTTGTACTTGCTAAAAGCTCATTTATTTAGAAAAGTTCATTTGCATAAAAAAAATGCTACAAACCAGTTTTACTAGATCTACAAGCGATTCATTATTGCTAATGTTGCAGATTAACACAAAAATGTCACTTGCTGATTGGCTGTTCACCTCAGTAGACATCAAAGTGTGATGTTTGTATACTCATTAAATAGAGTATAAAGTCACCAAACTTAGTCTAACTTAACCTAACAACTTGACCCAATCAAACCTATTTCCATATGGGAAAAGCTGATATCATTAGGTTAAGCTGGATTAAGTGATCTTTTTTATTGTTTGTCAAATCTTTTAGTTCATATGTAAAAAAATAAATGAATTATGTTGGAGCTATTGTAATATGTTTTACATAAGACTTGATAGGCAAATTTGCAAATATGATGGAACGCAAAATTATTTGTTTAATGAAAAATTCTGGTAAATATAAACACTCCAAGTCATAGAACTGTAGTACTATTTCAGTTTGCATATCATGATGACTAAAAATAAATTTGCACTTACCTTACATGCTATCACAGAATATAAGAATAACAAGACACCATATGGTGCCTTGAGCTTGGCGATGTTCTCAGTATAATACTTATTAACAGCTTCTAAACACTGGAAGTTGTGTACTTTGATCTCATTGTGAAACCGACATGGATCTATCACAAGAGGGGTTGCGGTAGATGTGTTATCACCATTCAAATCAGTCTTGCTAACAGGTTCACTAAGGTCACTATCTAAATAAACTATGTAATACTTTTTTGTGTTGCACTGTCCTAGTATCTCACAGAGGGCATTCACTAGAGATCGGTTTTGAATATCTTCATTTATCTGAAAATATAAGTTTGATCACATTGTTTAATAGGAATAGATTTCTTTACCTTGTCTCTAAAAGACAAATCTTTGAACTCTAGGAGCAGGTTTTTGATGATAAATGCCTCAACTGGGGCCAGTATAGCACAGGGACCACCTTCTGCTTGTTCCAGAGCACTCTTCTCATTTGAACTAAAGTAGAACCCTGCAAGCCAAAAAAGTTTACATCATATATACAAGGGAGGTAAACCGTAAAAGAACAAAATAAGCGATATACCTTGGGACCATCTTTTAAAAATATCAGGTTTGATTTCATTACCCCACAGTAAATTTTTTATTCCTAGTAACTCTTGCTCTATGGCAGAAGGTAAAGTTTCCGCCATCCTTAACGTATAAAACTAAACAATACGTTTAAAATTTATAAAATATAAATAATATTTCAATATATATATAATACAGGTTATAACAAAATTGACATCTCCGAAACTCGATTTACGATTTGTCAAGAACTGAAGTACCACCAACATTACATAAAAAAATGATTTTATCTGCCTGTCTTTGTCTCAGGTCAAAATTTCAGGGCAAATAAACGTTTTAGGAAAAAGAAGAAAATCATTTCCATTCTACCATACTAAGTGAACAAACATCACTAGGTCACTCGTCACTAGCAAGTCGAAAAAAATAGATCATAGTCAAGGATAGAGAAGTTAACGTGAACAAGTGTTCCACTATCGTTCATTTAGTAGTCCGCCATATTCCAGGTTATTCCATCATCTATCGCATGGGTCATCAATAAAAAAATACCTACACATATTTGAAAATAGTTTTAATATAATTTGTTTTCGTCTAGACAACTTTACCCTCGTGACGTAGCTTTTAGAATATTACAATATATCACTTACCAATTTTTGCATACCACGAGGTAAAATAGATCGAGTGATCAAATAAATCAGAAATATATACATAGTAAGGTACCATTCCCATTCTAGCATTGTTTTATCAGAAAAAGAAAGAAATGGAATATATCCCTCATTTAACTACTATTAAACTGGCATGCATGGCCGCCCACAAGGGAGTGCCAAGATCACCATGACCCCCCTGATTTTGCATACAATTTTAGGCTCTTTCGGGGTTTTGCAGGTACACCTCCACAAAAGGTTATCTTTTGCCGATGATCGCACCGCCCCTCCTGAGAAAAATTCCTGTGGGCAACCATGCCAGCATGTGAAGTACCTGTATGGATTGAGGATTTGTAGAAAAGAGAAATTTCAAACAAATTGGTTCTAAAAACCAGCTTTATTGCTCCTTCCAGTTTTGCCTGATCACATCACAAAACAAAGAAGGTGAAGACGGTGAAGAGTTACCGTTGAGCATAGAAAAAGTTTTGGAACCACTAGTATGTCTCGGTTGCATAAAGAAGAAGGAGCAGAGTTTGTTCCCATTTTCAACTTTTCTGGTTGTTAGCGCTGTGACGAAGACAATTGTTTATAAACAAAAACAATCAGTTAATTCAGCAGATTAAATCAAATGGTCGTTGAATTATAATATATTTGTTAAATCACGAAAGTGAGCCAACAAAAATAAAAATTGTGCGGTAAGGTTATGTCCAACGTATCCCGGAAAATTGATGTAATTTGTTTGTGGGTTTATTCGATATTGTAAACATATTTGCGGTTAACTGTTTCCCCTGCAGGAGTGCTCTTTTAACTCACAAAATGTGTAATTCAATCTAACGGTGTGCCATATGAAATGGATGTTAACGCTTTATTTACATGTTTAGAACCGCAGTCGCAGACGAATTGTGTTGTGTCTATTGTGTTACTAGGCTAAACTGGGTGGTTTACTCAACGTTGCAAGTATTTTAATAGTTTATAGTGCATTTTTTGCAATTGACAACTCAAGTTATGTGCCTGATAAGCGGTGTCGTTGCACGAAATTCATTTGTTTCCCGGCCCTCTTGAATTTTGCTGCGTCGGTCATTCGTAAACTAGTTCCACAAAGATGGCCGAGGGGTTAAAAAAATCTCGCAAAAGCAACTTTTCCCAAGACGAAATCGACATTTTAGTGTCTGCAATCATCCGAAACTATGATTTATTGTATGGAGAATATTCGAAACGAGCTTTTTACAAGCACGAAAGGCACAAAGCGTGGTTAGACATCGTCAAGGCAATAAACGCAATCAGCCCTGAGAAGAGAACTTTGGATGAAGTAAAAAACAAATGGAAAAAATGTCAACACTTGTACAGGCTGTCAGATCTCGAAATGGGTAGGTTTATTAGCAAAATCATTTTATTAGGTGATAAATATCCCATGTTGACTAGTCAATACCTAACCGTTTAGTAGCCACTGGTTACAAATAATAGAAAAGGGTGGGAGGTGGGAGGCATAGTGGTGGGATGAAAGTATTGACGTTTTTTAAAGCGGGAAATTTGAAATGTAAAGATGGAAGAGTATAACAATTCAAGATTGTACTCAGCATTAAGATGTTGGAAGGCAACTGGGCAATGTATTCTATAAAATTCTTCCCCAATTTTTTTCATCATTGCTGAACAAAGAATATTATGGAATAATGTTCCATTTGATATATACAGTGAGTCAATAACGTGTAATGGTTGAATGTTTTTTCAATTTGTGTGAAATTCAATCACTAGTACAGTACCATTATGCAATAAATTATAGAACAATCTATTGATAGTTACTTTTACTATAAGACTTGCTCTACATCTGCATCAATTTTTTTATTTAGTTGTAAGAGTAATAAAAACCAATCTATACACAGTATTATATTGTGATGTGATCATTTCTGGCATTATGCATGTGTTCCATTTTCAGACCAACACCAAGTAAACTCTTTTGATTCATTGTGGTCCTGGCAAAATGTTAACTTTGCATGCTAGACACTGCAAGCAAAACATGTGATTTTTCTTTTGTATTTAAACAATTATCATCATAGCATTTTATTCAATTTTTTTTTTAGTAATAATTTTGTCAATTCTTTAAACCCACAAAACAAAATACTCTCTTCTACTGATAGTGATGCATCTTGGACATAACCATCAATAAAATCATTTGAAGAAATAAGTCTACTCCATCAAAAAAATGAAGTCAAAAACAAAACAAAGGCCCCAAGTCAAGAAGACTGTGATTAGTAGTGCATTGAGACATCGTGGGCCTGGTAGACCTACCCAAGGATTCCCCACTTATGAGGAGAACTTCAAAAGAGCTGTGGTTCAATATGCAGAGCAAAAAAGTGTTACTGAAGCTAGGAAGCGCTATGGCATCAGTATAACCAACATCAAACAGTGGCTCAGACTCAAAAGGGATGCTGAACAACAGCAGATCAGTGCTCCTCCACCAGCAGGCCCACCAAAAAAGCCTGAGCAACCTAAAAAATCAGAGCAGAAAATATCAGCAGTGTTAGAAGTTAAGCTTACGCGGTCTAAGAAGCTAACAAAATGTGGAAGTGAGAAAGGTGTTCCTAGTAGCTTAGGTATTATTTTATAGATTGTCTTGTTCTATGCAACTGAATTTTTTCATCTATTATTTTTGATAATTTTCCAATCACCACCAGACATGATTAGAAAAATCTTTACTGATATCATTAAAATCAGTATCTGTGCAGTGGCATATGCCATTCCTTTCTGTGGCAACATTAAGCAATGCACACTTCAATAAAAAACTATTCATGCCGTGGCATGTTGCAACCCTGAGTACCATCATTTACCAATCTTTTCCCACATATGTTTGAATCTGCAAAGTTACAAGTGATAAGTTGACAGATGCAATAGTATACTGTCAGTTGCTTGTGATAGCTCAGCAACCTACCTTATCTACTTTACAAATGGAAATCCTTTCAAAGTGCTCTAGATTTTAATTTTGATTAACGTATTCCACCTGAAGAAACCCAAACTAATACTAGTAATATTTCCATGTAGAAAAACCTGTCCGGGATGAAATGAGATACCTTAGCGTCACCAATGAGGATTTTTCATAGCTACGTTTCTCCTGACTAATTAGAAATCTACTTTTAAAAGGATAGTCTCATAGATAATATGGCTTTGAAGGCAACGTTTTAAGATGGTTCTCTGGAGCAAAGAACTCAGCGAACAGAGTAGAAAAACTTCTTATCTTCTGTAAGAGAAAATAGACATGGTGTGCCTCATGGAACAGTGTTGGGTACTGATCTATTCGTGCTGTATATAAATGGTATTGTAAAGGCTGTAAAAAAATTGCAAAATTCAGTTGTTTGCAGATGGTACAATTTTGTTCATGGAATGTGATAACATAGACAATTTTGGTTAAAATGATTAATGAAGGCTTAAAGACATTATATGTCTGGTTAGGGAACAATAGTCTTAGTATTAATGTTGACAAGACTAAGTGTGTGATACATAAATCTAAATTTAATGTTCAGGATACTTATCTGCCCAATGGATTTATAATTGAAAATAATAAGATTAAACAGATTAACAAGTATAAATATTTAGGAGTTATGATAGACTCAAATTTAACATTTAATAGCATCCAGATTATATTATAAAAAAGTTTCTAAAAAAGTTAATCCAATATGTAGGATAACCAAGGACCTTAGTTCATGGATGTCACTACTTATATATAAAACAAGAGTTATGCCTCATTTTAATTACTGTTCCTCCATATTATGTATGTTTCAGAAAGGTGATATAGATTCACTACAGAAAAAACAAAATCAGGCTCTTAGATGTATATTAAGATGTAATAGATATACAAGAATAAAGACATGTTGGAAGTAACTAATTTATTAAGTATCAAACAAAATATATCTTGCAATACAATGATAGTCATCTACAAAATAAAGAATGAAATGTATCCCGAATACAGAAGATTTGCAATTTGTCTGTGTTATTCATAGTTATAATACAAGAAATAGGTTTGATTTTTATGTTCCTGCTGTGGAGTCTGCTTTTGTCCAACACAGTTTATTTCATAAACGCCTTATAGATTTTAATAATTTACCAGCTGACATCAAATCTACAAATTTCGTCAAATTCAAAAGGCAATTGAGAATTTATGTAGAAAATATTGTTAGTTTTAGATAATAACATTATGTATACTAAGTGACACATAAATCCGAACACCCAGTTTAAATGGTTTTATTTTAATAAAAGTTGGTGAATGTATTTACCTTACTGTAAATAACAAGTGAAAAAATTTTCAGCCTTATCAGTTGGACATTCCGGTTTTTATACTGCTTTTTTTTAATTCACTAAAGCTCTAAAAATGAATATTTCAGCCGCAGTAAAGAATCAACGTTGGCGGATTTTGGTTCTTGACATCCTTTACGATCGGTTACGATGCCTAGAGTACGGAGACCTGTACGATTTTGTCAACTTAGTGAGTTTGATAGAGGCCGTATAGTGGGACTTCGGGAAGCTGGACTTTCTTTTCGGGCAATTGCAGTTAGAGTGTAAAGAAGTATAGACACTGTGGTTAGGTGTTGTCAGGCATGGCTTCGAGAAGGCCGTACGCAAAGAGCAAGCGGCACTGGACGCCGCCGTAGAACAACAGACCGTGAAGATCGCCGCCTAAAATTATTGGCCTTAAGGGACCGTTTCTCCACTACCAGGTCCATTGCAAATGAATGGTTTGCAGAACACGGAAGACCTATTGGCATGCGAAGTGTTTACCGACGAATGAGAAGTTTTGGCTTGTTTTCATCTTACCGGCCACACTGGGTCCTCCCTTTAACTCGAGAACACCGACGTAATCGCATTGAGTGGTGCAGACAACGGTCACTCTAGGATCAGAAATGGAACAGTATTGTCTTTAGTGACGAGTCTCGATTTTGTTTAGGCATGCACGATGGTCGTGCCAGGGTTAGAAGGCGACGTGGGGAAAGGAGGAATCCACAGTTTTTTGTTGAAAGACATGTTCATCACACTGTTGGAGTTATGGTTTGGGGTGCTATAGCTTATGGTTCCAGGTCACCTTTAATCTTCATCAGAGGTAACATGAACGCGCAGCGTTATATCCACGAAGTTCTAGAACCCCATCTTTTACCCTATCTTGACACCCTGGCAGATCCAACTTTCCAACAAGATAATGCCCGACCACATGCTGCAAGAGTCACAATAGACTTCATTCAACATAATGATGTCACATTGTTACCATGGCCACCAAGATCTCCCGACTTATCCCCAATTGAGCACGTGTGGGATATGATGGGTAGGAGATTGCTCAATTTGCAACGTCCTCCTCAGACTCTAGAAGCACTTCGAGAGGAGTTGGTGGTTGCCTGGAATGAGATACCACAGGAGGACATTGACCACCTGATCAGAAGCATGCCTAGGCGCGTTGGAGAATGCGTAGCACATCAGGGTGCATCCACCCATTATTAAAGGTCAAAGGGCTTTAAAGCAGTGCAATCATTTTGAAATTTTTATCATTTACTTATTATGCTTCATTAAGTACTTATACAAAATTTTATTAAAATAAAACCATTTAAACTGGGTGTTCGGATTTATATGTCACTTAGTATATATTGTATTGTTTAGCTTGAAGCTATTAAATAAATAAAGAAAAAAGAAAGATAGATGGCACAGTAGCCAAATATGCTATATTTCATTTATTTATTCATGCTAATAACAAAAATTGTTTACAATCGTCGTAAGAGGAAAAAAAATCGTTTCCATATACATGGTACACCACACTTGAAAGGTTTGAACAATCACAACATGCCAAAATCAGTATTTAGAAAATCATCAATTTTGTAAAAAGCATTTTGGATCAAAAGATTTCTAATTCGAATCTTAAAATCATTTAAGGGCAGTGATCTTATATTGTGTCGCCAATACGAGTATATAGTGATCAAATTTCTTTTATTTCTGGTACTATATTCGTCAACATTTTCGAGGGTTTGGTATAGATCTCCTTGTTTTGGCAAACATCAAGCACTCATACACGTATAGACTTGCCACAGTCATCACTGCCATCAACCTAACAGCCCTCCCCTGCAGCCAAAACACTCTATAGGTGCCTCAGCAGAGTGGCCCCATACAATAATTGCATTTGCTATGTGCGACTGGAATAGTAAGAAGTAACATATACGGAATATAATTGGCTACACTAATTTGCGGAGGACATGAATATTCTGATAAAGATTTATGGATAGCACATCAAGGTGGCTATATGCTAGGTTAACCAATGATGTTTGTCAAAAGTCACTTCAGGAAGATTAAATTCCCAGGGGGTGGGATGTTGGTAATTAGGCTGACATCTAAAATCTATTCAAGTCTCTGCCTCGTCAAAACGAACACTAGCTTGCGCTCTTATCTTGCTAGCGGGCCATAAATGCCTGGGTACATTGCAATGGGTGTTGATTTTGTCGCGACATAAATGAGATTTGAATAGGTTTTACGTGAAAACGTTAGAATAAAATTATCTTGTTGATGCTTATTTGTTACTGACATACTGTGCATGCAATAGTTCTCATGTCTAAAGCCAAGACACAGATGAAATACCAGAACTCATGATTCATTCACACCACAAATTACTTCTGGCGGTGGTTTCAGTAGATATATTGTTTGTATAAGCACCCGGAAAAAGCATGATTTATACCTTTTTGAAAACGGGTTACTTGTGAAGACATGTAAGCTATTTTCTAGCTGACCAGCATTTAGTGCTCTACATGGGCGATTACACGATTTACAATAGTTTAGTAGTATTAATTTGAAATTTTAACCTCAATACCCAATTTGCATGGTCACAGAGCAAGTTCGCAAGCACACAAGGCCGCGATTCGCATTGTGAACAAAATTAAATCATGCGACTTTAGGTCCAACCAAAATTATAATTTTTCTTCAACAACCAATCTCTAAATTAATTTTAGAATCCATTTAAAATTCCCGAATACTAGTTAACAATGGCAAGGGACCCCTCAAATTGACGAACTTCTTTCTTGTTTGCTCTCTCTCTCCTTCCTTTCTTTCTTATTCCCTTCTTTCTCCCTGACTTTGCCTGGTATCTGGGCAACCAGACCTGACAGACCTACTAACTTGAATACTTCAACCAAGAGCAAAGGTCCTACACTGACCGCTCTGACAGACAAAGGCGAATATAATGACAATTTACGTGGTTACAAAGAATTTTGGGCTACTTTATTTCGAGCTTTAACTTACTACTACAACATATACAATGCAAATGGAGCAACGCGAAAATTACCCCAAAATTCTGGGCGAATTTGTATGACCTTGAAAGGGTGAGAAGTTGCCTCATCCAAAAATGCCTTATGTGCCTGGTGGTGCGTAGTCTTCCACGGGACATACTGTTAGAATAGTTCATTCTCCTCTGCACGTTATCGTCGTCGTATTGTGGTTCTGTTTGGACCACAAAAAGACGGCTGTTACCATTTTCCTAATGGGCTAATTTGTTCTCAATTTTCTTTCCGTTAGTCTACACATATGCACTATTCCAGATGCGATGCCACTTGAGAAACGCCTGCGGGCGCCCACGCCCACAGCATCCACATCTACCGCCCCTTCGCAGCCAGAACCAGTATTGCACAGCCAACCCCTGTCCCCTACCAAGCTGAAAGTAACCAGACAGGCTGCTAGACCAGGTTAGATAAGCCTAACTAAACAATATCCAAATCCTATATATAGGTCAATTATATAGCTTAAAGCTGCTCGACTTTTACAACAGTCAGTCGTGCCAAATGGACGATTCACACATTTTCGGCATTCCACTGACGATTCCTATTTGACTTGTGCATTAAGAATCCAATATTATGAAATGTTTCAATATGTAAAATATTAAAAAAGAGCATGTATGCTTAATTAAGAAGAAACACCATTGAACATAAGTTTCTCAAAACTAAATCTAAGATAGATCATTGATACATTTAATGCGATTATTTTTTACATGTTTTAGGTTGAAAACTTTCACAAACATACATGTTGATCCGAAACTACTTAAGAAATATATCACTAGCTCAGTTATTGCCAGAAACTCATGTTTTGGTAACGATTTCCAGCAATCTGCATAATCTTTGAAATATTTTGTAGTTTCGAAGATACATTTTACTTTACTTAACTACCGAACGTACTATTTGGCCCGCCGACGCGGGGCATTGTACAATCCCTTTTTTGATCCTCTAAAACGTTCGAGGTTTTTACGAATATGTTAAATGAAATGTCTTTTTTCGAGCACCTAAAACTTTTGTGGAAACACTTCTCCAAAAAATGCATGTTGGTCCAAGTTTCCGGAGTATTTGGATGTACGAGTATAATAGACACCCTGCATCTTCTGGTGTAGGTAGCGCCGCCCAGCAATCGCCACGCCCAACACCCCCACCGCCTACCCCTCCACCTGCGGCTCCGCCCCCGCAAGACGTCTGTCTCAGATGGAACACGCACCACACCAACATGCAGACCACATTTCCGAGTCTGCTGTTGAAGGAGCAGTACGTGGATGCTACGCTTGTGGCTGACGGACAGACTATCAAGTGTCACAGGGTAAGTCATTTGCAAATTTCATCTGGCTTTTGTCTTTTACGATGTGAGCATTCTGATCGGAGTTCAAGTCAACCATGCACTCTAAAGATGCACAGTTTCCTGTTCGTATCCAGTGACCGCAATCCACAGAAGTTTGGATTTTCAATAGAAAGTTTCCTATTGGATGTTCAGATTTTCTGATATCACTGGTTCATAAAATAAAAAGTGGTACCTGCAGGTCTCCCACTATGTAGTTTTTATCGCTCAACATGAATCCGAAGTCAGAATTCGGGGTCGATGGACAACGATAAAAATCATATCAGATGTCCACAAAAAAATAAAAGCGGTGTGTACTGGGGTCTCACTATATGTTTCTCATTTATAATTTCTCGCTGAACAAGAATCTGAAGTAAAAATTGGTGATCGATAGCTAAATATGAAAGTAATTTATTCATCAATATTACACATTTTGGTGTATGAAAGTGCTCAACCAATAATAAATTACTTCTCAATCTGAGATGTCTTGTACTATTATTCTTGTTCTAACTCAAAAATAGTCGCCTACCTACAGGACCTGTTTGATCCATAATAATTATACAACTGAATGCTGGATAGTGCACAAATCATCTTAGCACTCAGCTCTAAAAACATAGTCCGACCCTGGACAGCAGCCTTTGTCTGAATCACGCGCGATATCAGCTCCTATTAATCTGTTATAATGTTAGGAATAGTGATTTTACTGCTCCGTAGGTATATATGTAGTGATAAAAATTTCAGCATCGCCTGTTCAAAATTTTATGAAGAAAAATACCTCGTCATTCTTATGGAAAATAGGTCTTAGTTAGCTGGCTGATATTGTACCATATCATTCAGATTTAAGGACTAAACACTATTTTTTTTTAATACACTTGAGTCATTGTAGGTGGTGCGCTCTTCGCGATGTTGTCATACAGAGAGTGAAAGACGCACCTCATCAAAGGAAAGTCGCTTAATTATTTGTCATATTGAATTAGAACTATTTACAATCAATCAAAATATGCTTGTATTTAAGGTCAGTGTTTGAAATTAGATCAGGTAATGAGATACTCTCTTCTTCGACATTATTATAATTCTAATTTCTGAAACAGACTATTTAAATCCATTTTTAAGAATGATGCGGATTATCCTTTTTCGCCCATACGTTGGAAAAAATGTGTAAGTATATAAACTTCATGCATTGACATATAACTCGCATGAATCATCTGAGCTGCTTTCCAGTGGCCTTTTGAGTTACTCTGAGTAACTTGGTAGTATTTAGCACCAATACCGTTCCACTGCACTCTGTATACTAATGCTCTGTACTGCCTGCCCCAAGAATCATCCAATGACCATATACAAAGGATACTGTACCGTTTTTCTGGGTTATTTTAGGTGTGGATTCCACAAAAAGAAATGCACTAATTTATTTATCTTGACTAGATAGAACATTTATGTACACCACTGTTTATGTCTGACTAGGTTCCGGTGAGCCACATAGCGGCAGTCCAGAATCTTCGAGATCACTTTGTGTCGATCTCGAAGGAAAGTCCCTGCATGGTCCTCAACAGATGTCGCCAGCACCGGAGGAGAGTCTGGCGCGGTCCCCAACAGATGGCGCCAACAGTACTCTTCATTCTTGTTACAATACTATAAAAGTTTTGCAATATGACTTAACAAGCGCACACAGGAGGCTGCATATTGAGACAAGTCCATGAGTGCAAAGTAGCCGCCAGCAACACGTCTGTTGATTTAGTTGTTCATTCGTATTGACAGTGTAAAGTGCGGACCATGGCATCGTGGTCACGTAATGAGATAAGGTCAGTTTTACGGAATAACTTTACGCGTGGTTTAAGCATAGACCAGTGCTTAGAAGAAATGACGCTTGCATTAAAGAATTATTGTCCTCATCGTACGACTATATTCAGGTGATAGAGAGAATTCCAAAGGGGCAATTTCACTCTAGAGGACGCTGAGAGGGAAGGAAGGCGGCGAACGTCAGTAACAGAGGAAAACATTACTGCTGTGAGGAAAATGCTTGACGAAGACCGGAGAGTGACGTATCAACAGATAGAGGAGACCTTACACCTTCATGCACCAGTGATTCATTCAATTCTGCATGACCATTTACACGTAAGGAAACTTTGTTCTCTCTTGGTACCGCATAGTCTGACGGAAGAGCCGAAGACTCGTCGTACGACTTGGTGCCGAAAGTTGCTGAACATGTTTTGTAAGGGGCAATCTCAGTATGTAAACAGCATTGTGACAGGTGGCGAGACTTGGCTCTATTATTACGTTGTACCGTCCAAGGCTCGAAACAAAGTTTGGATCTTTGATGATGAAGCTACACCCGTTGCAGACCAAATCCCGATCTGATAAGAAAAAAATGATAGCTGTATTTTTCAAATCGAGCGGGATTGTGGAGAGTATCGTTTGGACACACAGAAGACAGTCACAGCTAAATGGTACACGGAACAGTTCCTGCCATAGAGTTTATCAAAAACTTCGGCCAAAGTCAAGAATGGACACTTTGCCTTCACCATGACAACGCTCCAGCTCGCCGCACCAAAGCCTGCACCGAGTATTTGACCACTTCTGGGCTGAAACTTACTTAGCACCTCATTACAGTCCAGATCTTGCTCAATGCGACTTTGCACTGTTTCCGCATGTGAAATGAAGGAAAACGGTTTTCTAGCGATGAGGACCTTCCGAGGGATTAGGACAACGAGTGTGCCGCACTCCCGGGTGAAACTTGGCAGAGCTGGTTTAAGGACAGGTTTTGGCGGATGGTGAAGTGTATTGAATGTGGTGGAAATTGCTTTGAACGAAGTCAATAAATAAAGCTGTATTGCAAAACTTTTATAGTACCGTTTGTATTTCATGTTAAACTATCAAGGTCACTAAGTAAATGTACCCCCATTGCAGGAGCAAGGTCAGATTCTAAGAACACAGGATGGAATGATTTATTACTCACAGCTTTGGTTTGAAAAATTATGTTTGAATTGAGGAGGAAGTTTTCCCACTTATCGTTCGTAAACAAATTAAGTGAAAAAATGTTTGGAAAAAAAGTATTTAAATTCCGCCGAAATAGAAGTTTTGGAAAGTACCATTTCAATTTTCAGGTGATCCTTTCCTCATGCAGCCCCTATTTCGAGGACGTACTAAGTAGCATCAGCCCGTACCAGCATCCTGTTCTATTTATGAAAGACGTACCGTTTTGGACGCTCAGAGCTGTATGTGATTTCATGTATGCTGGGGAAGTTAATGTTGCTCAGAATAAGTTAGAAGAGTTCCTTGCCGTAGCAGACAACTTAAAAGTAAGTGATTCTGTTATACCTATATATACATGAAATAGTCATATTTACAGATTTATCAATGTTACAAAATATGTCTTGTCTTGTTATGTTTTGGAAATATTTTTTATGTTTTGGAAATATTTTCTAGATAAAAGGCCTAGCCAGAACTATAGACTTTCCGCCAATTCATGAAGTAAAAAAAGAACCTGATATGAAACCAATAAAGGAAGAACAAAATGATGAAAATCGTGAGAATGACATGAAAGATATAAAAGACTCCAAGGAGACAGTAAAAGAAATGAAAGACAAAGAAAAAAAGGAAAAAGAAGCAAAGGAAAAGAAAGAAAAGGAACTGAAAGAACAAGAGATATTGCAAACCAAACAGAGAGTAAAGAAACGACATAATTTACCCGTGGCTGTCGCAGAGATGCCCGTTTTGAAAAGTGCAAAGCTATTGAGGTCGACACCTCTGTCACGGCAAAATGTAGAAATGCCTGTTTTGAAGACTGTCCTCAAACCTCCGAAGACGAAACCCGCTATCGTTGCTAAAAAATCAGAGAAAGTAGAGAAGAAGACAGAAAAATTGGAGAAAAAAGTGGATAAGCCAGAAAAGAAATTGGATAAGCCTGAAAAGAAGTTGGATAAGCCTGAAAAAAGTAAGAATTAATATTTTTGTATGTGCTTTGACAAAGCAACCGGTTAGGTGGAAAATACCTATGTAGTGTGCCATTTGCACCATGTATGATGATTTTGCTCCCCACTCCTACCGGAGAGGAAGTATTGTAATTGCGAAGATTTTCGAAAATGAGATGCTTTTTGGATCTTATATGACATGTACGAAACACCATGCCACTCATTTCTGTCGGTCTGTCCCCTAATCTTTGGACTGCCTATTACATGGAAAGTACTGCTCGGATTTGGAAGAAATTTTCACACAACGTCACTACCGTGTCAAGGTCGAAAAAGCTTACAGTTTTTGAAAATGATCCAGTGGCAGCGGACAAAAATGCCAAAAAAATTCTCAAAAATTACTGAAAATCGGTCCAGTGGCGGCGAAGTTAGAGGCAATTTTTTGTAGCACTCGAAAATAGGGGTAGTAGGGGGTAGGGGAAGGTATACAAAAATATTAGACTCTATAACGGTCATATAAAACATTTTTTCCAAACGGTCATACAAAAAGAGGATGGTCAATTTATTTTACCTACCTTATTTAAAGCGTCTGGCAAAGGTTATGACTGTGGGGAAGTGTCTGACAGTGCTGGATACTTCTTTGCAACAATGTTGTACAAAATATATAAGAAATCATCCATCAGAAATTAAGATAGTCCGTCTAACCAACTTAGCTGGTATGCAGGCATTCAAAGTATATATAAACTCTATTCAGAGCCCCTAATTTTGTCTTTCAGAAAATAAGTTATGTCTAGCAGCCCTGGGATCGGGCTATCATAAAAAAAAATAATCTATTTCTTTTAGCTGTGACCTTTGCACCGCAAAAATCTCCAAAAGAATCGCCAAGTACAAGCAAGATTTATGACCCTATGAATTTGTTGAAACCAGTTTATGAGGAAGTAACCAAGGAAAAGAAGACCCAAATCAGTTCAGTTAAGGTAAAGGAGTCCAAACAGAAGAAACTTAAGAAAAGGAAGATGCCCGAAGAAAGAGAAGAGGTAAGATTTTTTAAAGGTGCATAGGTTTCGTAACGGGCATAACATTTGTTAAGCCAGTATTGCCGAGATTTAGGATATTAGCCCATATTCCTATATTTGTACTTAATTTCCGAGGGCAGGGTTCGAACCGGCGACCCGTCTAGCTGATGTATTAGTAACTCGACACTCTGAAGCATCAGGCTATCCATGTCTCCGTAATTTCATCCTCGGTGATAATATATAGTAAAATTTGTGTAGATGAAATACACAGACAAATGCTATCATCACTGGTTTCTTCTTTATCAGACATGTTTTTGTAGATACCACTAAAAAACTGAGCAAACTGATGCACATTGTCTACTGGATAAGATGGTCGACATTTACTAAAAATTCATCCAAATCAAGCAACTGCTTTCGGCAATATAAACTTGGCTATTTTTTGTTGGTCAACACATATGAGTTAAGACTTTGATTTACTTAAGCTGTGTGACTTGCGTTCAGTTTGAATAGTCACCCTGCCGAGTAATTCAATACTTGTCTAAACCGGGTAATCGATAAAATGTGCCGGGTACCGGACTCGGTGCATCCCTAATGCTTGAAACTTGCGTCTTTTCAGGCTTTGACTAGGAATATAGAATATACTAAAAATAACGTCCACGCGTAATGATATATTATTAAGATTTCTTTTTTATGTCATTATGGATCTTATTTTTTTTCAGTCTCCACCACCAGTGCTGTCAAGAAAAGGCACCCGATCTCGCCCAAACCGCAAGATGGCTAAGTTCTACCATACTCTTGCTGAGTCGGGTACTATCGTTAGGGAACCACACACAAATCAACAACCCGAACCGCATCCACAAGAGGAAACCACATCTGATCAGCAAGACCAACCCATGGAGTCGCAAATGGACCAGGCAGATCCTCTGATGCAAATGGAAATCATCAAAGATGAACCTGTGGACATGGAAGAAAATGCTATAGATATAGTCGAAAATGTGGTTAGCTTTGGTATGCAGGTACATGAAGAAGAAATGATAGAGAACTATGACATGTCGAAGTCTATGAAGATTGTGAATGTAGCTGATATAAAAGGTATCAAAGTTGTGGACCCTTTGACGTTCAACCAAGACACGGCAAACATCACCATCACCAATATTCAGTCTTTAATGGAAAAGGAAGATAGTACTGCGAACCAGTTAGGTTTCAAGATCAGCTCTGTAGTCAGCACCGCAGATACAAGTACTGAAAAGTCCACTGAACAGAACTGTAAAGAAATGGGATTCAAAATAGGCAGCATAGTTAGTGAACCATCAGCTGATATCGTACCCAAAGTGGAAGTGGAGAGTACTGGAACGTTGACTGAAGAATCTCAAGACAGCATAAGCGACGCAGTAGCTGACAAGACTTCTGAAGTTGTATCAAGCGTCTCGGAAGCTCTTCAGGATATCAAGCAAGATATACAACGGCAGTCACTTAGGAAAGTAAGGCATGTTAGGGATAGCTTAAATGAAGAAGAAAGATTGTTAGAGGAAGACCAAATAGACGAATCAAGACTTCTTAGTGACAGTGTGAATGAGGCACTTTTAGAAGATGATCAGTTGGAAATGGGAAGAGTAGTGCCTAAGGAAGAATGCGACAGTACACAAGGCGATGATGCACCTAGATTTGAAGATACAGATGATGCAGCTGAAGAACATAACATTCCAGAAGGTGAAACAAATGTGACATCTTCCCATTTAGATATTTCACGGTTCATAAAGGAAGAAAAGGAAGATAGCCAAGAACTGACAGAACATATGGAAGCTGCGTCATATGCACAAGATTCCGAAGAAAGAGGAGATAGCCAAGATTTGGCTAATGATGAAATACCTAAGCCTGGACAGCCTGACGATGGAAGTGGTAATGAAGTTAAAGAGAATGATAAAGAAATATGTTCAGAACCTACAGAACTTGATTTTAACGAATCACATAAACCGGCTGATACATCAGTAAGAGAAGAATTTAGGAATTCGAATCTAGAATTAGATACTGCAACAGTTAGTACTGATAAAGATGTGCTGATAGATTTTGCCCCAACCGAATATGGAGAATCTGGAGAAAATCTAACAGCTATTCCAAACAAGCCAATAGAAATGACTGACGAGAAAGATGGAAACTTAAATGACACAGTCGATACGTCACGAAAACAAGGCGTCGACCAGCTTGCAGAAGAAATAGCATCAAAACCTATCGATACTGATAATTTGGATCCGATTTTTGAAAGTCCTTATTTAAATATTGAAATAGAAACACAAGAATCTGTGACACTCAGAGCTGAAACTGACCTATCCCACTCGGAAAGTATTCCTGGACAAGACTCCAAAAGTATGGATACAGAAAAGGATGATAAGCTATTAGATGATGCTGATATGCAATTACCACAAGAAAGTCATAGAGAAGAACTAGATTTAGATAATCTTGCCAACTCGAAGTCAGAAATTCCTGAAAATGAAAGTGAAGTTTTAGATATACTACAATTAAAAAATGACATCGAAAACGTTACAAGTATCTCTGAACAATCACATGAAGAGAATAAACCAGAAGTTGCCGATCAAGATAAAGAAGATACTTCAGATTATCATGCACTTGAAACAGATATTACAGATAATCAAACTGACAAAGAAACTATCCCCGGATCTGTTGCTAACTCACAAACAACAACAGGCATTCTTGCAACTGATCCAATAACACTTCACCAAAACACTAAGTCTGCAACTGTACTTGATCATGAAACTGGGACAATAATGGCTGAACAGACTGAAGAGAAATTAGAAACAGTTGATGAGTTGCCAAAATCTAATCAGAACGAAGACGAATTTAGTAACGAATTGTTAGATAACCAAAAAATTGCTGAAGCTGGTTTGAACGGTCACTCAGGTGAAGATATTGCCCCCCTAACAACTGAAGCAGGCGGAAAAATTCTGGACCAAACTCTGAATCAACAACCCTATCAAGAAACAGGTCCTATCATTAGTAGTAGTGGAGAACCCACGGATAAACAAACTGGAGATTTATTATCAATGAACATAGAAAGGATGACTGTCGAGGACGCGGTTATGGCACCAATTCCGAATACCCCATGTCCAATGGACATGCCAGATACTCCATGTCCAATGGACATTCCAGATACCCCATGTCCAATGGCCATTACATCTGACGGTATTAATGATTCGACTGAACCGCCTATTGATGTCCCTCCAGGAATCTTGGATAACTTTGATGATGATGAAGAGATTCTACCAACAGACGATATACCAAACACTGTAGAAGCTCCACCAGTGGACGTTCCTAGTGAAATTCAAAGTACAAGTGATATAATTGCAGATCAGCTTCCTATCTTTGAAGATATTGCTGTTACAAGGAAGGCGGAGGATATACCATCGCCTGGCCCAGTACAAGAACTGACTAAAAGTTTAGAAGTACAACCTTCGATTGAGACATCAGATGTCCTAGCAGAGGCTTCAAAAGAAAATGTATGTGATACGTCCGAAGATGTTAGTGTTCCAGAAAGTGTGCAATCTTCGGAACACAATTCAGACCCAGCATTGCAAGAAATACCAACGCTAGATACAAAGCGCTCGTCTGAAGATTCCAATTACTCTGAAGATATCAGGAGCGTAGATGAACATTCCATTCATGATTCAGAGTGTACTAAAGATGAAAATCTTTCTCAAAACTCGAATAGTTATACTGGTTTTGAAGTTGCTGAAAAAGAAGGCTGTGATGCGGAAAAACAACCTAGTGAAGAATGCACTATGAGCCCAGGAGAGCCACGAAGACTGTCGCCTATATTACCAGAATCTCAAAAAACAGAACCAACAATGAGAGAGCAAAATTTACCACCTACACAGAGTATCGATACCAATACTCCAGGTTTTCATATAGCTCAAGTGGTAAACCAACAAATAGCTTTAAACGAGGAGCATAGGTCCTGTCCCACAGAACAGAGTACTGAAAATGTACCACAGGGTTCTAGTGACTTAGAGTCTATAGTTCATGATCTAACAATGATTGTAGGTGAAGATCTAAATCAGCCTGCCCCTGAAATATCAGAGGTAAGAGAGGATGACACAAATGTGATCGCGGAGTCTTTAGAGAACCTTTTGGAGAACTAGAGTGTATTCTAATGCTCGGATGTGGATTAGCAATTGTGTTTGTACATACATTTATATTGTATTTAATCTTATATGTACGGTCTCAATGTTTCACAGTGGATAATATTCCCGGATCATCCATCTACCTTTGCAGCTATGTTGGAAAAGATTAATATCATATTCCTCGCAAGTAATATTTAGTGATGAAATTTTGTGATGATTTAAATTAAGCTGTAGATATTCGGAAAAGCGAGCAATTAAATTATTTTTACCCAAATTAGGGTGGCACGTCCTTTTTTTTAGATTTTTTTTCAACTACCTGTTTGCAGCAGTATTCTAAATCCTTTTCATTTGATAATGTCATGGTGTGTATAGAGAGGACTAAAAAACAATGTTTTACATTTTTTTCTTGGCAAAAAATGCATTTTTCGTGCATTTTATTGATCATTTTTTCTCCAATAGGAACTTGTTGAAATATCAGTGTAACTCTGCAAATTGTGTGTGAATATTCCTCTTTTATGGAAGAATGAAACAAGTGATTGCTTTTGTTCTTATCACTTTTTCTTTTCGAATAATCTTTGATTTTCTTGAAGGTTCGTCCCACAAGAAATGCAAAGATTTTTCGAAGAGAAAAAGTGATAAGAATAAAAGTAATCACTTGTTTCATTCATCCATAAAAGCGGAATATTCACATACAATTTTAGAGCTGTACTAATATTTGTTAACAAGTTACGATCGAAGATAAAATCCACAATAAAATGCATTTTATGATAAAACAAAATTAAGAACGATATTTTGTAGTCATCTCAATATACATCATGAAGTAATCAGATAAAAAGGATTTAGAATACTGTTGCAAACAGGTAGTTGAAAAAAAGCGAAAAAAGGGACGTACGGCCTTAGTGTACAATTTTTTTCTCAAATTACGGCTAGAAACTCCATCTTTAATTTGAACATTTCAATTGCATGGCGCTGTCATCTTTGTCCGACTACTAAGAACCGATAAACGGTCTTAATAAGTTTCTCATATAACTAACTTTTCTTACAAACTTGCCTTTTATAAAGACATTATTCGAGTTTTTTCTTACTTCTGTTTATCATAAATAGTTCCCATCTCATGCTCATTATTTTGTTTTGGAATTTTTATCGTTTTACCATCACAGTCATGCTTTATCCATAAGAGTATATGAATGTCTCGCAACAACACTACATTTTCCTAATTCTGTGACATTTTTAAACGTGTCATTTAGTTTTTTCGGACTGTGGAGCCCGGGTCGGGTTGGATTTTCTCCAGAGATTTCAGCTTCATCTGCGGTAGCCATCTTCAGTTGCGCTGTCATCGAGAGCGAAGTGCTCGGCTTGTCGGCTCAACAAAAACTGATTGGTCAACTGGATGGGTGTGCGGTTTTATAAGGGATCGGCGGACTGAAGACTCAACTGTCTGGTGGGGGTACTCTGGTTCCCTTGAGTGGCGTGGTTTTGGTGATGTGTTTTTTAGAATTGGCAACCACGTTTTGTTTAAAGCAAGGATTTTTCCTTTCTATTGAAATTATCCTTGTGTTTGTAGATTTCAATTGCTTCTCTGTACATTTGGGCTGTTTAGTGGGTGGATGTTGATAAGACTTCAGTTTGGTTGAACAGAACATTGTGGTCATCTTGGAGTGCGTGTTCGGCCACCGCTGATTTATCAGTTTGTCCCAGTCGACAGTTTCTTTCGTGCTCCTTAATCCGTGTTTGAAAGCTACGTTTAGTGGTGCCTACGTATACTTTACCACAGGATCACGGTATTCTGTATACGCCGGCACCGTTCAGGGGGTCCCTCGGGTTCTTTACTGATGTTAAGAGTTGCTGGATTTTATTTGTCGGCTTGTAGATGGTCTTGATGTGTTTCTGCAACAACCTTCCTATTCTATCCGTAATGCCTTTAATGTATGGTAGAAACTCCCGAAGGTGGCTCCGTCTCTCCTGCTGCAATTTGCTTATAATTCATGTTAACATGATCCAGTTCCCCCTAAACAAAACGTGGTTCCCAATTCTAAAAAAGACAGCACCAAAACAAAGGACCCAGAGTACCCCCACCAGACAGCTCAGTCCGCCGATCGCCTATAAAACCGCACGCCCATCCAGTTGACCACTTCGCTCTCGACGAAAGCGCCTCTGAAGATGGCTACCGCAGATGTAGCTGAAAGCTCTGGAGAAAATCCAACCCGACCCCGACTCAACAGCCCGAAAAACCTAAATGACAGAATTAGCCGTGAAAGCCTTCATTATCCAATTTTTAAACGTATTTCCAAAATTATGCGTAGAACGTGTGAAGACAAGATTAAATTATTGTTCATCATTATCATTGTTCCTGTAGGCAGGAAAAAATATTACTGAATAAAAATGTTTGAATTCATGTTCATGTACTTGACTACTTGTATCTTAGAGCAAAGCTGCTGAACTTAGATTTGTTCACTAGACTGATATTTCTGTAACTATAGAAAAATACATAACATTAGTTTTAGACATAAACTGCTGTTAAGATGGTTCATAGTTGTTACTCAATATATACCTAACATACAACTTTATGTACACATAAATGTAAAATGAGTTGCAACATTAATGGGCAGCTTTATAGAATTGCTTTTTAATTTATTTAGAAATATCTAAGTTTGGATAAACCCATAGCAATTCAATAAAATTTTACTACGTCTCAGTATTTTTGTTTCGTGTATACATCACTGTTTTATATTTGTGCCAATCTGGTTATACAAGTTTTATAGGTTTTTGGATTCATAATAAACCTTTTTTTATTGAGTTACCACTTTGCTTTATTTAATATTTGCCAATATTATCCGCAATTAATTTGCACAGAGAAGTCCTCTTCATCGTATCTACACACTTGCCGTAAATCCTAATTCACGAGTATTAATCACGGTTTGACGTCTACTAGACGTGAACAGCTCATCAGCATGTGACATTTTTGCGTTAGTCTTCAACGGTGCCAATAATGAGTCATCTAGTAAAACCTGTTTATAGCTTTTTGTATGCAAATGAACTTTTATAAATAAAAGAGCTGTTAGCAAGTACCAACCTTTTCCGCATGTCAAATAAAACATTTATTGATTTAGCAGAAATGATAGGAAAAAGCGATAAAAAAGATATTAGCAAAAGCATATACAGGTGGATATTATCCAGTGAGCTTATAGGGCCACATTTTAAAATTCTAGTGGTATATGGCCACTCAGGATACTTTGTTAAGCATAGGAACTAGATTAAAAGTGTCCTCAACAACAGTAATGAGTATAACTAATAAGGTGCTTCTACTTTATGCTACAACTGAAGTCAGCCTGTATCAAGTTTCTTAAAAATTAAGCTGAAGTACAACAAAAATATCAAATACCCGTCAAAATTCTAACTTGTCACATTTCAAATAATAACCAGAAATATAAAACTACTCTGCAGTTAGGTAAATACCACAATTTTACGGCGATAACTATGACATATAACAGCTGATTGATGACGTCACGGATCTTATAACCAAACTGATAACCACTCTCGCTTGAACGGATCGGTAAATACCAATCCAAAATGGTAAATACCATTTTCATTTGGTTATTCGCTTGAATTTGATTATATTCATTTTGTTCTTGCTATCAAGTCTTTTATTTATAAAAGTTTTACTAAATTTACAGCCGATTCATTATTGCCAACGTCGCAGACTAAGAATGTCACTTGCTGATCAGCTGTTCACCTCGGTAGACGACAATGGATACTCGTGAAATAGGGTTATTCGTGGAATAGGGTGTACATTCTTTTTCGAAATATTGAAAGGTTAGCTTCGAGAGGTAAAAATAAATCAACAACACATAAGTTTATTCCAGATCAATAACAACACTTTTGCACAAACATTTTCCTATACTTAATATTTGTTCGATTTGTTCTAAAGTTCACCGAAAATTTTACATACACTTCAAGATTCTCATCAAAATTTAAACAGATTCACTGGGCCTCAGCAAAAACCGTTTCAATAGACGAATCCATTCAAAAAATATGTCTCAGTAGCTTATTGATAAGAACGTTTGTACTTTAATGACCTCTGAAAAACCACTTGTGTTACGCTATGGTCTCACGGGCAATCTCTCTTTCTTGACTTTCACCTTGAGTGGAGAGTGGAGGCACCATCGTGGGTCGTGGGTAGATATAACGATCAAGTGTTTAGTTTATTTCATGAAGCCGACCCAGCAATGGAGCTTCTGATTGGTAGTTGAACTGTTGAGTTCAGATTTTTAGTGATATGTTAGCGAAAAAAAAATAAAAGAAAAAGCTTTGTGGGGTCAGAAACTCGATACTTGCATGAAGAAATTTGGGAGGAACGCAATTTTGCAGTCGCAGACAGATGCAATTCCACAAACACGAGGATCACGCTAGCGTGCGACGCTCTGCGAGAACACAGTTTTAGGATGACACAGAACACGAAACTACAATAACATTCAATTGGCAAAATATATGTAAATGGATTCCACATATTCTCAATCTCGTTTCTGCTAAAGTCCTTTCCATCTTGTATCCTCGAGACAAATCGGCTTTCAGAGGACCATGAAAGAACTAAATAGCAGCATACTATAGGACATACCATATTCTGAATGTCAATCTTGTTCAGAAAAGTATACAGTGATGACTGCCAGCTATATACTTTGTTTCCTAAATACGATATTTTTTGTTTTTGTTAATACTGCTAGTAGTAATTCATGATGTAAGATGTGTACTACTATAATGCTTAATATATTCGTCTGAAACATAAAATGATCTCAAACAACTGCTGTATTTTATTTTCTGCAAAACGGCTGGTGAAGATTCAAAAATGTTAGGATCATTATGTAGACAGATATGCTTAATATATCACAAAGCAATACATATACCTCCGTTGTGCTACAACCATTGAAATTATAAAATATTACAAGTTACAGCAATTGCATAATACTGACCTAGAAATTATTAAAAGTTAAAGATTGAATATACGAAGAGTGTTCAAAAAGTATCGAACCATACTTATTATTCGCATTTAATTCAGACTTTCAGCCAAACACAACATTCCTGTGGTTCGTCATGATCCATACTCACCCCATATAGCTCCGTGTTACTTTTGGCTGAAAGTGCCGCTGAAAGGGATCCGATTTGAGTCAAGCGAAGACATCACGCGGAATGCGACGGACCGGCGAAGACATCATGCGGAATGCGACGGACCGGCTAAACACCATTCCAAAAACTGCGTTCCAGGAGTGTTTCCAAAAATGGCAGAACCGCTGGGAGAAGTGTGTGCATCACCAAGAAGACTACTTTAAAGGGGATTAAAGTTTATGACCTCCAAATCAATAAATATATGTATGCCGACCAAAGGTTCGATACTTTTTCGTTCAAAAAGAGTTTATTTTGAATTTAGATCACATAGAAAATTGCAAATGCTGACACTTCTTGATAATTTATATTTTGAGTTGAGGTATAATTCTACAGCTACACTCTAATATTATTCTTATATTTCAAAGATAATCTTACAATGTTCAAGTGTATCATTCATGTTTAAGCTATTGTTTGAAGTTTGCAAGATTATCTAAAGGTTCTTGCTTAACAGCTAATACTTATTACTACTTCTCAAACTTTAACACTTATAAAAATATATCAAATTGTCGTTGTATGTTATTACAGCATTTCTGGAAATCTCACATTGTACACCAGATTCTGTACAACTAAAGGTTGCTAATTTGTTTTTATCAATCAACCTCAGCAAGATTTTAAAAACCAGTCTTGACACAATTTACTTTGTGCTAGCAGTAATAAATATTTTGAAATAAATATATGAACTACATGCATTTTTGGTAACCACATATCACATATTTTCATATAAAAATAATATGTAAAATAATACAATATATAGAACGGTAAAAAGTAAACCAGAAAAATATTATGTAAAAATATAAAATAATCACCAGGTTATGATAAAAGTTGGTCAAAGTACATATAGATTCGCAGAAGTAGAATTTAGAGCATCTTCACCTGAATCTATAGGATATATTTGAATACTCTAGGGACATGTGAATCCATGTCATTGATTACTGGATTCGTTAATCAATGTCAATATTCAACATATTTAGTACAACCTCTCACTAAAAATTATAAATGTTAAAATGCGATTTAGATGCCCGTGTCCTTTTGTAACCGTTACTGTAAAATGCCAGCCAAAAAATCAGTGAATTGACTTTTAAATATTAAAAAAAGGTTTATATAATTGGCATGTAATAAGTAGAAAAAGTAACGAAGACAAAGAATAACATTTGGTAATTAATTTATATTTATCTTGACCATACTTAAACTGAGAATATGAAAATTTTATACGAACGTATAAAGCAAATTTCTGTCGTAGAAATGATACACACTATTGATGTGCTTCAGCACTTTGCCTTCTATCAAATGTCTAGCGTAATTCACAGCTTCAATTCTATCTCTAGCCAAACCTACCTCTATTAACCAATCTACGAACTGTTCGCCTGTGAAGACGTTCTTGTAAATCTTCAACCTCCACCTGAAAATGTTATACATACAGTATGTTATCTCGAATACTCTACAAATCGGTCTCCATAGAGAATGTTAATGGCAACATTGGTCCGTTGTGGCGACACTTAATGTGTAACTCGGGTTGTGTTGTCACATATACACAGGGTCCTCAAAGTTGTGACTTTCACTTACAAAAATCGTATAGGCAACAATAAGCAAGTTTTCCTTGTACGACATACACCAAAGCCTTGAAATAACCGAGATGTTGAGTTCCGAAAAACTCGGAGTGGGCCCGGCATGACCTTGCATTCTACGGCACAAGGTACGAAATTTGTGGTACGACTGCGTCAGTGTCCAAATGAGACACCGCGCGGTGTGTTGGTTAACCTAGCTTATTTCCAACCGCATTAGTAAAACCGAAATTGGCACCTTCCTATAGCAATAACAAAGTTATGGATTTAATGTTAGTTTCCGGCGATTATCTTCAAAATTCTACTGATACTTCGCGAGTGTATACAGATCGTTCCGATGTTTCCATCCCGAGCCGGGTAGGTTTGTTTAATTCGTGCAAAGGCAGCCGAGGTGATACGGTATGAGACCGAGGTCTGTAAATTAAGTGATGAGATTTTAATTTTTTTATTCAACTAAAATTACAATTTTATATTGTCATCCTCAAAATAACTTCCTTCTAAAGCCACACAGCGCTGGTGATGGTTCTTCCACTCCTCTTAGAAGTGCTGAAACTCCGATACTGGAATAGCCTTCAGATGATCACAAGGACTCAAGTCAGGCGAATAAGTAGGCTAAAAGCTGCAGAAATGTTTTTACTAGCCAAAAACTGGTTTACTGACATTGCTGTGTGAAAGGAGCATTATCGTGATGCCAACGCCCAATTGTTCTTAATCTGATGAACGGGGGTGTGAGACAAATTTAACTTATCTTCGATCATCCTGACTATCAACCGATGATCTGATCGCACAAGATCCCGGATTCTGTCGATATTTTCAACGGTTCTTGAAGATGAAGGCCTTCCGCTTCGTGGTTCAGAAGTTTAGCAAGAATTTCCGTTGCACTGTTCCCAAGTCTGAAGCAAAACCTGATAGCACACCCTTGCTCAAAATTGATATCACTCATTTTTATAACACAAAAAAAATCGCTACGGACAACCAAATAACTCTAGCGAGTCCAAACTTGTAATAAAGACGGATCGCATGTTCCCCTGTTTCCCCTCCAATCCCGGAGCATCCACTGTTGCCAGATCGAACGCTGCGTTACTTAATTTACAGACCAAAAATGTTTCAAATTTAGGGAGAAGTTAGCAAACCTAAGTTTTTGAATCGAACTGCACATCAAGTGACAAGGCAGTACTTGAAATTTCTGATGAAGTGGAATACTTTTTCTCCAATTCCCTATTTACGTTTTTGCTGCTGTTGTACCGCACTTTAGCTTTGTTATTTCAAACATAGATGTTTCTGAAAAGGAAACTCCCAACTTTCAGGACACACTGTATATATTGAGCAGTAAAGAATTAGTGGTAATATGCACGAAAACTAAAATTTAGAATTAAGAAGCATCACATGAGAAACCAACCTCCTGTCTGTAGCGATCGACGCCCTACAATGCTGTAAATGATGAGTGACAAATTGGTCGCAAATGTGCTTTGTCTCAGTGCTCAACTCATGCCAAGCTGGCAGATTGAGGGTGTTTGCCCCATACCATAGTTTACGCCAGTACTTCAAGATAGGCAGCACGATCTCTTTGCTGTTCAGACCGAATATGGCGAATACTATGATGCTCTGACCGAAATTCAAAGTGGCGTCTAAGAAGGACAGTTCTACATAAATTCCAGACATTTGTTCCATTACTAGTGTCCAAATCGCCAATGCTAGACCCTAAAATAGAGCTTTATTTTAGACACATAGTCAACGTTGATCAAAGATGAAGACAGGTAGTTGAATGTCAGCAGAGGAATTACGTAAAAAACCTATATACAGTAAAAATACGACAAAATGACCACTTTGTGGCTAGAAGGCTTCTAGTGTGCAAATAGTTCATTCTGCTATTGCTCGCTATGAGCGCTGTGAGCATCACCCATAACGTCACCTATGGAGGAATGACTCAACGACCATCCTGCAAGTCAGTTCGCCAGCATGCGTTATTGGTTGCAGAATGCCGAGGTAATCTTTAGATACTCTGAGAAGATGTCCGGTTCAGTAGCAAAGTAGCAAGATCACATCTGGATGATTGTGTGTATCGGTCTGCATGTGTACAAAATCAGTGTTATGTGCTGTGTGAGAAAATTATTACTAAATATGCTGCCCATCAAGTATACCTATTATCTGTACCAGACGGGTTATGTGTGTTGTTATTTCTAAAGCGAGGTTAGGTTCAAAGTCACAAATTACAATGTTCCCGGATTTTTTTTGCGTTTTCTAAAACTTTGAGAAGCATTACGGGTAATCACCACCATGCCGGCGTTGTTATTAATTAAGTCACATTACAGAAAATTAGGATTGACGCATCACACATAAAACATTTTCAGAGTGCCTCACATCTACGCGCTGGTTTGTATTTTCTCGTTGACATCGCAAAATAAATTTGTATAAAATTTAAATGATTGGAAATAAAAAATAATGTATAATACAGGGGCGGCTGGCCCTTAAGTTCTGCAGAGCTGCAGAACTGCCAAAACTTTTGTCTTAACAGATAAAAGCAGTAGTAATTTGATGATTATTAATTTTCCATGTTATCACACAAATAGAAACAATACCAGAAACGCTGCCCCAGCAAGACACGGCGTCGAGTCTGTTTACTGAGAAAGCATTATAATCGACCAATTGTGTACTTGTCATTTTAGTTGCGACCGCAGCGTAACATTACTCATGGGCCACTTGAAAAGG
Source organism: Acanthoscelides obtectus (assembly GCA_963669975.1). NCBI lineage: Eukaryota > Metazoa > Arthropoda > Insecta > Coleoptera > Chrysomelidae > Acanthoscelides > Acanthoscelides obtectus. The sequence continues at coordinate 81,234,695 of CAVLJG010000005.1, forward strand.
GTCTGTGCACTACTTCGACACAAGCCGCACGCGCTTGCTTTTGTCTCTCTCTACAAAATCAAATGCGCGATTTAAGCATAAGCATGTGCTGCAAGTTATGCAGATCCGTACACATCTAATGCGAAATACGATATCTGATTGGTCGGTCGGTGCTCGGTCAGCGGCGGTATTGCCATATTGGTCTTGTCCCGTGACGTGGCTTAAAATTTGAATGCGAAAAAATTTTTATTTAGGTATTTTGGGTCTTACGTTGAGTGACTAGTGACTCACTGACTGAATGTGGCTGTGTAGAAGGATAGTACAAGGCAATGGATGTGATCTACAGACTTATCAGCGTGAAACGATTCTGGAAATACACATTTGAAGAAAAAATTGAGCTGAAGGTGTTAGGCCGACCGCTGCCGGACATATTTATAGAAACACAGGGCGTTAGTCGGGGCAAGGGCTTATATGCGGCATTTCAGCAGGGAGATTTACACCATAAATGACTGGATTTGTGGGTGCAACAGAAAGAATGCCCTTTTCTGCTTTCCTTGCATACCTCTCGGCGGATACAAAGCTTGCACGGAGGTAGGTGTTACAGATTGAGTGAAAAAATTAAGAAGCATGAAAACTCTAAAACACATCTTCATAATTCAATGGAATTGGCTTTATTGGGGACTGTTAACTCAGTTAGATTGAGCATATTGGAGAAATATATAACAGCATAATGATACCGTTACAAAAAACAGGTAAGTTCTATCAAAAATTGAATTGGCGCTACGGGGCCACGACGAAACCGAGAGCTCCCAAAACCCGGGAATATTTCGTGGACTGATTAATTTTTCTGCTGAGCTTGATACAACCTTAAGCGAACACATAAAAAATGCTTCAATATTTAAATACAAATGACAGATTTCAATTTAAAGTTCATTTGGTAGCCGCATCCCTTTTTTCCCCGAACACTTTCTAGAATACTGTGGTAAGTTTCCTGATGACAAGTTGGAAACTACCTGCTTGGCTTATCCCGAATTAGAAAAAAGTCGTTTAGAGACTGAGATGTCTGTTATGTATGCACGGAATGATTGCCGAGATTTACATCGCACTCTGTCTCTTTTGAAATTTTTGATACAAAATAGTTTGGAGAAAGAAACAAAAAAGCTATTAGAAATTATTGTTACAACTCCTATGTCAACATCAGAGGCTGAGCGAAATTTCTCAACATTGAAAAGAATCAAGACTTTTCTTCGTAATACTATGACCCAGGATCGCCTTACAGCGTTGTCGATGCTGTCCATTGAAAAGGAATTTATTTCGACCATGGAGAATTTCAACGGGAAGGTGATCGACAAATTTCCACCACTGGTATAATATAAGAACCTTATCACGTTTCATAGATATTCCAGTCTGTAGTCTACTTTCTCAACTATCAATTGTAATATACTTTCACCAACCAATGATGTTCTTTTTTATTTCTCTCATTTTTGTAATTTCCAGGAAAAATCATACATCTCAAGTAAGTGTATTTTATATAAGAAAGCAAGCGAATTATCAACACAGATTATTAGCACACAAATCCTCAATAAACACATATGCCCGTTTCGTCTGTTTCCTTCCAGCTAAAGTATACAACAGCTTAGACCTCCAGTAATGCCATCTCTAAAGCAGAACCAAACCATGATAGCTCGAGCATCATGATGTTTGGGCAACTACATCAATAAAACAACAGCTAGTTCCAAATTGACAACTTATAGGAAAACCTACATAATGTCGAAAACCTATGTAATGTCAAAAAAAAACAAAATGTGACTTTTCAAGATACGTAATACCCCTGCCGATCTAGCATTGAACTGTGGTGAAACTCGGTTCAAAGCTTCATCAAAGTTCAACTATACAATAATAACACATTCACATTTTCTTCGAGTTATTCTTTAAATTACTTACAACGAACATGGAACACAGTAGCAGAATTAGTAGCACTGTATGTCTCAATATTTGAGGTTCGTGAGATTCAGGTTCTTCTTCAATATATTCGAGATCATCATCAATTTGTTCTTGGTACTGTTTGACAATACCATGGCATACGTCTCTTTTATGGCCTGCACAGCCAAATCTTGATGGACATAAACCATCTTTTGCGTGACTCATCCTGAAAAGTTCATTGGCATCAACCGGGTATTTCAAATTCGTCTCGACCTCGAACAACAGTTAAAGACAGGAAGTCGGTAGGCGCCAAGTTTCGCATATAGGTATCTAAGATAATGGCACTTAGAAAGTTTAGCGTTTCACAGTATTTCCGGAGAGACGGCAAAAACGAATTTTCATAGTCGTTTTTAATTTTTTTCCTGGCTTTATTTGAAGTAGTACTTCAAAATAAATTACATACTAACACTGCCACTTTTCCTCCTATACATAATAAGAATGCCAACTTGACGTTTTGTATCTTATCCTACCATCCGCATTCAAAGCATCGGAAGTCCTTAAAAATGCTCAAATGCTTCTTAAAAACTGTGATTTAATCGATAAACAGCTGATAACCTGTCATTTTCAACACCAATAGTTTTTTGAAATAACGTATGTTTAACAATGTCAATATATGACTTGCTATACATTTTTCTATTAATATTCTCCTGTGTAAAAATCTAATATGGCGTATATAAGGAAAAATAATGTTGATGATTGAGGACAATAGATAAAACTCCACATTGAAATTTTAATTATGCCATCCTGTAGAGGAAAAAACTGAAAATGTCGTATTTTCAAATCTTACCTTGAATAAAGTCACGAAAAAATAAAATCGTCTTTGGGAAAATTCGGTATCTTATGCAACCTTGCTCCGGTTTAACCACTTCGTATCTTTTGTTGTTTCCGAGATCCCAATGATGAGAATCGAATTAGAAACACTATATATATGCACGAAAATTATAGCTATGTTCCAGTAATAAAAGCTAATTTACCCCTCCTCTGTAAGAACTGCCAATACGCCTCTAATTTCACCATTTCTACTACTATCACTGATCAAGTCCTCAATGTCCGGCACAGGACTAGATGGTTCATCACCTGCATGACCAGAGACATTTTCTTCACCTTGCCCTTCTTCAATTGTCGGCAACACGTTGCAGCATGTTTTGTCCTTCACCTATGTGAAAGATTGCATATACTCGTACATACAATATATTACATATATGAATTTGTAAACTTTGTTCTCTGTGCATAGGACCTTTGCTCTTGGTTAAATCTTGTAGATCAGTAGGTCTGTCAGGTCTAGTTCCCCGGACACCAGACAGTCAGAGAGAGGGAGAAGCAAAGAAGAAAAGAACCAAAGGGGATAGCAAATAAGATAAAGTGTCTCGATTACCTAGGCAATGTTAACCAAATTTTCCTTACTACTTCCAAGTACCTAAGAACCTCACCTTAGCAACATCGCAGCTTGTGCTTGGTCCTGAACATGAAGCTGCTTCAGTTTCTGCCTCTTCGGGGGTAGTAGCGGCCGAAGGATGAGGAGATTCACCACTAGCCACTGCCTGTGCTAGATCATTGTACCGCGCGAAACGTCGCCGGTACCTTTGATGAAGCACCAAACAACCAACTGTCACTGAAACATTACCACAAATGAGCCAACAAGTTCATTTTTATATATATAATTATACAGAAAATCCGTCTGCAGTAACTAAAAATGTTGAAATTTTAATTGTGTTATCAGGACGCAGTTGAAAGTACTTAGACGAATTTAACAACACCTTATATATCAAAATCTATCAAACCGTTTGAACTGTAGCCCGTGAAAGAGAATTATTCTTCTTCACATACAGACGCGCGAAAAACATAACCCTCATGAGGCAGTCAGGTAAAATAAGTTCTTCTATAGACTTACCAATAAAGCATAGTACCAATATTGAAACAGCAAGAATAGCTTGAGAATCTCCATATACAAAATTGGGGTTTCCTTTTTCAAAAGGTCTGGTACCTTTTTCATCAAACACCAACAATAGTACAGATAGCAGTATAGGTGAACTAAAAACATTATTGAATGTAAATAGATCACCTAAATGATCTGAAAGTACAACTAAATATGTTTAGCTGAAACAATTTATTTCTCAACCAACCAATCGAGAAACCTTTAATAAAGAAATGTGCTTTAAGGGAAAAACTAAAGAAATTCTGTTACCGTTCAGGCTGTTCATACAGTTTTTTCTATTAATAATTTTGATTTCCACATATTTATATCATCTTCAATAACATACCCCCAACCAACTAGGATGAAAATAGGCTGCAAATTGAGGACATAGCACAAACTGCGACACTGTAGAAATAGCAACGTAACTGCCAATATAGTTGTCCACAATCTACTGCTATAAACACCAATGCAAAACAAGGAGAACTGTACATATCCTACCCAGCCTTCTCTTTCACCTAAAGTATTCCATAGGATAGCACCTAAACAACCAATCATCTGAAAAGGAACCAACATAAACTTTATACTTTTATCTTTAAATAACAATTTTTTAAACCTACTGATGTTTTGGGAAGATAGGCGAAAGGCAGATCTACACCATACCAAAATGACCCTAGTAAAAGTTTCACTGTTTTTGAGATATTATTTTTTTTTTGTCTTTCTCAAAAAATTTCCTCGTTTGATCTAACCACTGTTGCTGATTAAGCAGATAACTTATCGCAGTACTTTGCAATAGCAGTCTAGCACATTTGTATTTCATTGCTGAATACCAAAGTGGAGTAAGTAAAATAGTTTTCTAAAATAAAAATTTCGAGTAGAAATTAGTTTGTCAAGTTTACCTACTTGTATTTATCGAAAATGATATTTCAAATGGCAGACCAACTATCTGTGAATATCTTGCAAAAAAAACGCATATCTGTTATTTCTAGACACAGCAACCAAATGTAGATTAAAAAAAGAGAGAAAAAAAATAATATCTCAAAAACAGTGAAACATTTACTAGGGTCATTTTTTGGTATGTTGTTGACCCTTCACCCATCGTCCCTATTTGTTTGTCGTACTATTTACCGGACACACTGTATAGAATCATAAAAGAAACTTATTGACAATGTTAAAGTGAGAGAGATGCCTTGGAGGTCAAGCATTACGGTAGGTAGATCCGTCCTTTGCCCTCAAAATGTTTTCATGTTGTGGCTACCTTATCTGCAACAGGTATTGTTTTTATGATGCAAAAAAGCCTATATTTGAAGTGGAACAAAACCTATTTGAGACAAGCTGATATTTTGGACAAAAGATTCTATAATACATAAGCAAAGTTAAGAATCACGGATTACCTGTGAGACGACAAGACTAGTGGTGATTTTATGCGGTATCCTGCAAATTTTCTTGGTGAGAATAAACACGACGATGACCCAAATACAACAGATCATTCCAATGATACTGATGTCAAAAGTGAAAGCATCCAGTTGCTTCATGTATTCTGAAGGATCACAGCTCGTGATTGTGATCATTTTGGCTGACACAAACATCAATGGGGCACTTACAAAAGTGCACACCACCATCGCACTAGCGATCTAAAAAAATAGTAACAATAAATGCCCTTGCCCACTATAATGGATCAAATTAGGATCGCATCCAGCACGCCACGAAACAGTAGGTCAACCATGTTCTATAATAGTATGCAACGAGTATGCTAAGCCCATGTACGACTTTTGCAAAGAGGTGAGCCGCCGTCGTCCAAACGCGTTTGAATGGCGGTATGCCGATGTGAACTGTCACGCACTGAACCTCTCAAGGCTAGCAAACATACGTAACGTTCATACACGATATCTATATAATTATGCGAGCAATACCTCTTTACAAGTTTGCGATTACGAATGTGTCAATGTGGATACGATCCTATAGGTCCTTTCACAGTTTTTGCCGAAACAACAGGAATTACTTTCATACATCCATCCCACTCACATACGCATACGCAATCGGCTCTATGCCTGGACGTTTGTTTGCCTAAACTCAGAGACATACGTTTTTTAATTTTGTCAGTATGACAACTTATAAATCAAATCCAAGCGAATAACCAAAATTTCTGTGTTATGTGCCGCGGTTATAATATGGTTCAAGATGAAACACGGGTTGAGGACGTCAGTTACACGAATCGCTTGAACGCGTTGGTTTTAACCGCGGTTTTGTTGCAAGTTGTTTATTTTAGAAAAGCGCGTATATAATCTCTGATTATTTTTATTATCACTTAATAATCGGTGCTTTTTCGTCTACAACTGTATATGGAAAGTTTAAATAAGAAACCTTTCATAATATTCATGGGAGAAATGTTTTTTTCAGATTTTTTTTAACGATGGAACCATGGCTTTGTAGCTATGATAACTTTCAATTCTCTAAATTTTTCCGCATGTCAAAAAAAAAATTTATTGATTCAGCAGAAATTATGAAAAAAGAAATTAGCAAAATCGTATACAGGTGGATATCATCTAGTGAGTTTATATGGCCATATTTTAATATTCTTGTGGTATATGGCTACACAGGATACTTTGTTAAGCATAGGAACTAGATTTAAAGTGTCCCCAACAACTGTAATGAGTATAACTAACAAGGTGCTCCACTTTATGGTAAAACTGAAGTCAGCCTGTATCAATTTTCTCAAAAATGAAGCTGAAGTACAATAACAATAATAAAATTCAAGCGGATAACCAAATGGAAATGGTATTTACCATTTTGGGTTGGTATTTACCAATCCGTTCAAGCGAGTGTAGTTATCAGTTTGGTTATAAGATCCGTGACGTCACGAATCAGCTGTTATATGTCATAGTTATCACCGCAAAATTGTGGTATTTACCCAACTCAAGAGTAGTTTTATATTTCTGGTTATTATTTGAAATGTGACAAGTTAGAATTTTGCTGGGTATTGGATATTGTTATTGTACTTCCCAAAATGGTAAATACCATTTCCATTTGGTTATCCGCTTGAATTTTATTATTGTTATTGTACTTCAGCTTCATTTTTGAGAAAATTGATACAGGCTGACTTCAGTTTTACCATAAAGTGGAGCACCTTGTTAGTTATACTCATTACGGTTGTTGGGGACACTCTAAATGTAGTTCCTATGCTTAACAAAGTATCCTGTGTAGCCATATACCACAAGAATATTAAAATATGGTCATATAAACTCACTAGATGATATCCACCTGTATACGGTTTTGCTAATTTCTTTTTTCATCATTTCTGCTGAATCAATAAGCGTTCTCTTTGACATGCGGAAAAATTTACAGAATTGAAAGTTATCATAGCTACAAAGCCATAGTTCCATCATTAAAAAAATCTGAAAAAAACATTTTTCCCATGAATATTATGAAAGGTTTCTTATTTAAACTTTCCATATACAATTGTAGACGAAAAAGCACCGATTATTAAGTGATAATAAAAATAATCAGAGATTATATACGCGCTTTTCTAAAATAAACAACTTGCAACAAAACCGCGGTTAAAAATAACGCGTTCAAGCGATTCGTGTAACTGACGTCATCAACCCGTGTGTCATCTTGAACCATATTATAACCGCGGCACATAACACAGAAATTTTGGTTATTCGCTTGGATTTGATTAATATCCAATACCCGGCAAAATTCTAACTTGTCACTTTTCAAATAATAACCAGAAATATAAAACTACTCTTGAGTTGGGTAAATACCACAATTTTGCGGTGATAACTATGACATATAACAGCTGATTCGTGACGTCACGGATCTTATAACCAAACTGATAACTACACTCGCTTGAACGGATCGGTAAATACCAACCCAAAATGGTAAATACCATTTCCATTTGGTTATCCGTTTGAATTTGATTATTGTCAAGTTATCGTTTGTTGTCAGAGCGGTCCGTCAGAGCTTAGCTCTTGACTCATAGCGTCAGTTTGTAAGTCTGTCAGGTCTGGTGACCCAGAAACCAGACAATTTTAAGGAAAAAAGGGGAGAGAAGGAAGAACGAGAGCAAAGAGGGAGAAGATAATCTTTTAGGACAGCGTCAAGCATTGTTAAAATCTCTCGACAGGTTGACAACTTATAGTAGTACTTTCGGCTGATCGCAATACTTGTTGAGCAGTCGGCCGACAGAATAGTTTGAAGGGAATCGGGAAGCCCATCAAACTTTTTTAACCGATACTGAATTGCTGTAATGTACATATGTCCATACTGATTAAGAAGCCGACCAAACTATCGGCCAATAGAAAGTCTGCAATCTGTGGGGGTCCGCAGGAAAATTCAGCTATGCACAAGGTTTCATTAATCAATCTGTTTTCTTATTTCGTATGACATCGTGACGAAACTGGCAAAAACCGTGAAAACAACTATACATATGAACTATATACTTACCAAATCTATGTCAATACTGTACTGTGTGGCAAAAACAAACACTGTAGGAGCAGATGGAAAGGTGCCATACAAAAACCCATATGTGCTGAGATCTACTGTTTCTGATTCATTATACCCTGAGTGTAATATACTTATTACTTCCCTAGTGACTAATGGCAAGGCAATTCTGAAATATAGACAGATAAACGTAAGACCTGAGTGGCTAATCGCAAGATTTTTTGATTCATTTACGTCATATTCCACAGAACCAAAAACTTACAGTTTAACCATAATTAATATGCCTGGCACCACTAAAGTAGCACCACGTAGTTTGTGCACTTTTCCAACCATTCTTAGTCCTAACAAAAATAAAGCACTAGCCGAAAATGCTGAACCCAACACCTGAAACAATATGAACCATGACTGAAAATCACATTACTATTTGATCAATTTTTTTTTTGTTATTTGGCACTAGGACATACTCGTTGTATGTTTTAAATACAAGTTCTTTTGTAAACCTAGTTGAATGAATGAATGAATCTTGAATTTTAGAGGCATCCCGGCCACCATAAGGAGCCAGTGCATAGGCCGCTTAAGCGGGCCCTTATGCACCTCTACAATACTTAAATCACAAGCCTCGCCCTTTTAGCGAAGTTGAGAATCGCCTTGAGTCCAAGCTCCTTTACGTCCTGAGGGTCCAAAGTAATGGACCCCAGTATAGTCTGCCTATAGTAGCTCAGAGCTTCACAGCGACACAAAACGTGCGCCGAGGTCTCTTCCTCTACTCCGCAGCGTTCGGACAAGGGATCCTCAGCCACCCCCATCACGTGCAGGTGCCGCCTTAACGTGTTATGGCCAGACAACAGTCCCACCAGCAACCTTAGGTTGGCTCTACCCAGAGATAGGCAGAAGCGTCCATCCTTAGCACTGGGCCCTTCAATGAGCTCTCGTGCCTGGCGGAGATGTCTAGAGATACTTCTCCATTTCTGAGAGTGTTGTCTTGCAACCCACGTCTCCATTTTCCTCCTAGTAAAGCTAGTTAGTATTGATTTACCTATAGCTGTAGTCAGTCTTGTCTGTAGTACGAGGGATGCCTTTTAAGTTTTGCATATGGAAATACAACACGGTAGGTAGTTTTAAATGAATTTATTGTTTTTCGAAGTATTCTCCACGAAGATTAATACACATCTGCATGCGCTCGGACCAATTTGTGAAGCACTTATTCCACTCGTTTGCTGACAGATCCAAAACGGCATTTTTGAATGCGTCAACTGCTTCTTCTGGTGACTGGAACCTTTAACCACGCAGTCTGTTTTTAATTTTCGGGTAAGTAAAGAAATCGGTAGGACTTAGATCGGGACTATATGGAGGATGGTCCAATAATTACACGTTTTCTTCCTTTAAATACTGCCTTGATTTTTGGGTTGTGTGCGAGCTTGCATTGTCTTGGTGGAGGATGATTCTTCTTTCGGGGTTGATTTTTCGAAGCTCGGTGACGACTTTTGGCAAACAAATGGTGGTATACCAATCCGCAGTAACAGTTCTTTGCTCATTAAGAGGAATTGTTGCAATATGACCCGCTTTTGACACAAATGTTGCGACCATCTTTTTCGAAACACTTCGAAAACGGATGACTTTTGTTGGCTTTTCTTCATCTTGGAACACCCAAACAGCCGACTGTCGTTTATTTTCTGGTTCATAACAGTAAATACACGATTCATCGCCACTAACAATGCTGTACACATTTTTTGAGTTTCCGGAATTGAAACGGTCACGCTTTTTTTGACACCAATTAACCCTGGCTGCTTTCTGCTCTTCAGTCAACAGGAGGGGTATCCAACGAGAAACTAATTTTCTTACTCATAATTCTTCATGTAAATTTTTCGAAGTATTCTCCACGAAGATTAATACACATCTGCATGCGCTCGGACCAATTTGTGAAGCACTTATTCCACTCGTTTGCTGACAGATCCAAAACGTCATTTTTGAATGCGTCAACTGCTTCTTCTGGTGACTGGAACCTTTAACCACGCAGTCTGTTTTTAATTTTCGGGGAAGTAAAGAAATCGGTAGGACTTAGATTGGGACTATATGGAGGATGGTCCAATAATTACAGGTGTTCTTCCTTTAAATACTGCCTTGATTTTGGGGCTGTGTGCGAGCTTGCATTGTCTTGGTGGAGGATGATTCTTCTTTCGGGGTTGATTTTTCGAAGCTCGGTGACGACTTTTGGCAAACAAATGGTGGTATACCAATCCGCAGTAACAGTTCTTTGCTCATTAAGAGGAATTGTTGCAATATGACCCGCTTTTGACACAAATGTTGCGACCATCTTTTTCGAAACACTTCGAGAACGGATGACTTTTGTTGGCTTTTCTTCATCTTGGAACACCCAAACAGCCGACTGTCGTTTATTTTGTGGTTCATAACAGTAAATACACGATTCATCACCACTAACAATGCTGTACACATTTTTTGAGTTTCCGGAATTGATACGGTCACGCTTTTTTTTGACACCAATTAACCCTGGCTGCTTTCTGCTCTTCAGTCAACAGGAGGGGTATCCAACGAGAAACTAATTTTCTTACTCATAATTCTTCATGTAAATTTTTTTGGATCGAGGTCTTTGAGATCTTCAAGGACGCCTCAATCTCGCGATATGTCACATGTCTATGTTCAATGATGAGTTTGCGCACAGCATCGATGTTTTCCTGGGTGACTGCCGTTTTTGGTGCACCCACCCTTGGATCGTCGCTAAGACTCACCCGTCTGCGTTTCAATTCTCCATACCAACGGGAAATTGTCGACTGATGTGGCGCTTCGTTGCCGAAAACAGACAGTAACTCAGCAAGGCATTCTTGTTGTCTCTGAAAGTTCTAATAAATTATGGCGCGAAAATGTTCTCGGTTGAGTTCCATTTTTCTAATGACTTGGTGACATTTAAAAATTCACTGTAGTGAGAACCCTGCACGTATTGTTATGAAACTTTGAATTTAAGTTTACTAAAGAGTGAGGTTAAGATTCAGTACTGACGTTCGATCCGCGTGGCCTACTATGTTTCTATATGCAAAACTTAAAAGACATCCCTTGTATCTATGCAGTTTTCTATTCAAATTCAAAAATAGATTCTTTTTTAATGATTACAGATCATGATGATTGTTGTTATTTTACATCACTGTCATGACGGTTTGAAAAAGAATGTTATTTGCTACTTTATTCAAAACATTTCACTATTTACTGGTACCATAAATGTTTTTTTATATACCTGTAATGTCCCTCCTAGATACACAGGCACATGATGCTTGAAAATAAGATTCCCAAGAACACCTAAAATGGTCATACAAATAATAGGGTTCATAAAAATACTTTTTGTCACAGAGATAGCCAATCTGCAACGTTGCTTGTGGAGGTTAGAAGCATTGGACAGTTCCCCATCATTCAAGAGAAGCTCTGCAGAGTTCCTTCTACCTCTCAATTTGCCCGCTTCCATCAGTACAAAGGATACAGGGTTGAGAATGGCCAAACTTATAGGGGCCATGAGGTATAGGTATGTTGCATATTCAGGATGGGTATTTTTGTATAATGCAGCAACTGGAAATAGGTATAGTGAATATAATGAAGGATTATTCAATCTATATAATCCCAGATTTAACACTCAATATAGAAAGAAAAGCTATGTAACTTTGCTAAAACAAATTCTCTTGTACTTGTACATCTATTTTTAGAAGCTGTTATTATTGTTTGTATGTTGGAATGCATATTAGTACATATTTGTGAGACCAATCTTGGAACTCAATTTTAAAGCAGTTAAGTTTCACCAATCATGCTGGAATTTTGTACACACCTTTGGTTTTACCTGACAATACAAAAAATTAACTGCCGCCATTTTGAATCCAATATGGCGGATGCTACAAAATGGCCATTCGTCATTTCCATATACAGGGTGGGGCATAACTGTCTCCCTATTTTCAAAGCTTAATAAAACAAATGTTATTTGGAATACTATGGATTTATTTTGAAATCTTAAAAGTGCAACTCAAACAGTTTTATTTTATGTGGTTTTGAAAATAATATCGGCAAGGTGCTTTCCACCATTATCACAGCATTGCCGCAAGCGCTTTCTGAAGTTCGGGGGAGCGCGCAGGCCAAGGAATATCGCCTCTAAGGGAGATCAAGCGTCCGGGGAACAGTTCTCTCAAAATGCCTAATGATGCTCGGGATGTGTGGGCTGTCGCCCCATCCTGCTGAAACCAGGCATTCTGCACATTGAATTCTGCAAGAGATGGGACAAAAAAATTCTGAATCATCGCTACGTAGCGTTCCGAGTGGACGGTGACAGCCCGATTACCTTCTTCAAAAAAGTAAGGCCCAACCGGGCGGCACCGAATGGAAGTGGGGATAGCGTCAGTACAAGCGGCAAGTTGAACAGTTTCAGGTTAGAACAGGTTTCAGTTTGAAACAGCATGTGGACCGACGCACAGCGCGCATTCGCCGTGGAAGCGTACATCCACGAAAATGGATCCGTTATCGCAACGAGCGTTCCGTATGCAATTTGAAATTCCTCGTAACCGACCAGTGCCAGACCGAAAATCAATTGTTTTGTGGGTGAAAAATTTCAGAGCAACTGGAACTGTTATCAGGAGAGGAGCTGGACGTCCACGAACAGCTCGGACGCCCGAAAACATAGAGAGAGTCAGACGCTCAGTGGAACACTCCCCAACCGCTCTGCACGCAGACATACAGACGCCCTTCGCCTCTCTAATCGCTCTTTACGAACAATTCTTCATCAAGACCTACATTTTCATCCATACAAGATGGTTATTGTACAGGAATTATCACCACGTGATTGGAACAATCGACTAGCTGCATGTCAAGACATGATTGCAAAGTTACCTCAGGAGGCGGTTTTTTTTAGTGACGAGGCACATTTTTATTTGTCTGGCTGCGTGAACAAACAAAATTTTCGGTTCTGGTGTGCCGAAAACCCAAGAGAGATACACCAAAAGCCTCTGCATAGTGAGAAAGTCACAGTTTGGTGCGCCGTGTCAGAAACTGGGATATTTGGGCCTTACTTTTTTGAAGAAGGTAATCGGGCTGTCACCGTCAACTCGGAACACTACGTAGCGATGATTCAGAATTTTTTTGTCCCAGCTCTTGCAGAATTCAATGTGCAGAATGCCTGGTTTCAGCAGGATGGGGCGACAGCTCCACACATCCCGAGCATCATTAGGCATTTTGAGAGAACTGTTCCCCGGACGCTTGATCTCCCTTAGAGGCGATATTCCTTGGCCTGCGCGCTCCCCGGATTTGTCGCCTTGCGATTTCTTTCTGTGGGGCTATCTTAAGGCTCAAGTCTTTCAACATCGTCCAAGGACCTTACCACAGCTGAAGGAGGCAATCCGTCTGGAAATTGGCCGAATACCGCAAGCAATGTTAGTTAGAGTTATGCAAAACTTCAGAAAGCGCTTGCGGCAATGCTATGATAATGGTGGAAAGCACCTTGCCGATATTATTTTCAAAACCACATAAAATAAAACTGTTTGAGTTGCACTTTTAAGATTTCAAAATAAATCCATAGTATTCCAAATAACATTTGTTTTATTAAGCTTTGAAAATAGGGAGACAGTTATGCCCCACCCTAGCAACCCCTATTATATGAGTATCAAGTGAAGGGCATTTCTGAGAGACAATATAAGCAAAGTGACATCATTTTAAATCCATAACCAACATTTTTAAATTTTTTGTACATTTTATTAACCACTAAGTAGAAGCTTGGTGTTGAACAAAACATATATCAATCTGTCAAATACAGCTAAATGCAACTTATGTCAACAATAGATGAAAACTACTTGCAACATACTAAACAGACGACAAAAATAAATAAATAAAAAAATATGATTATACTCACCTATGGGGTATCCAATAGCAAAATCATTACTCTGTGTGCAGAAAATCGCAAAAATTCCTGCTTTGCCATAGTTTAGTGGACGAGAGACTAGCAAAGTGAGAATTATCACAGAAAAGAAAACTATACTTTTTGCTATTAAAATAGATAATAAAAACAGCCAATTCACTTCACTTAATTCTAGATCTGCTAAGGACATGAAAATCAGAGAAGGTAGAGAAAAAGTTCCAATGAATGTATTTATTCCTTTGGCTTCTGTTTCTGATATCAGGTTTACTCTTCCGGCAAAGTACCTTAAAGTGTTTGATTCATTAATCAACAGATAACACAGAACTGCCAAATCACTACTTACCCACAGATTATGATGAAGAAGCATTGTGTTAATGCTGGATACAGGTTGTCTATTGAAGCACTAACAGAGTTTTCCAAAGTATAATTATCCATTGTTAAAAGTATAGTATTTTACCATTATTCACCAATTTTATTTCAGATAATAATCATCTTCAAGCTGAAAATCAATAAAATCATAAATATGCTATTAATGCAAACCAGTGTTTTGATAACAAGTATCAGCACTTGATAAAAAAGGTACTTACTCCGACTGTCGCAACATCTTCGGCAATTAAATTATTAGCGTTCACATGATTTTTTTCAATTAGGTTCATATTATTTTGATTTCCCTTGTATATGTCACGAAGTGTCTCGAGTGATAAAATTGATAACCCTGACCTTCGATCACATGCTTTACGTCACTTGAATGACTGTCAGAAGACATGACAGTAGTGAACAAAGGATCACATAACAGAAGAAGAGGAAGAAAAGATAATAACTCGCTCCTCTTTCTCTCTGTCAATAACAACAGAGATTCCGTCCTCCATTTTCGTCCCAGCATATAACCACTCTACTAGTTGACGTCGGCTGTGATATAACGCTCATCAAGCTGATACATTAGCATATGATCATTTTGTTTATAACGTTGGTGGCCGTGGAACCGTGGAAGGGTCTAACGAAATACTTACGTCACTTGATGATTGAAGTTTGACAAGTGAAAAAATATTGAATACATTTTTTATTTTTTACAATTTTATGGAGCTATTTTAATAGATTCCCAGCATTAATGCCACTATTAATCAACAGAAAACAGTTAGGAAAGTGATCTTTGAGTAATAATGGCAAGAGATTATGATCATCTATTCAAATTGCTCATAATAGGCGATAGTGGTAAGCAAAATATCAGGGGTGGGGTTTATTAAAGCCCAAACCTCCATAATTCCCTCTATTTATTAATAATTACTTCTAGGAGTCGGTAAGAGCTCTCTGCTGCTTAGGTTCTCAGACAATACATTCACAGGAAGCTACATCACAACAATTGGTGTAGACTTCAAAATCAAAACGGTGAACATCAATGGGCAGAAAGTTAAACTGCAAATATGGGATACTGCGGGCCAGGAACGATTCCGGACAATAACTAGTACCTATTACAGAGGTACACACGGAGTTATAGTAGTTTATGATGTAACAAATGGAGAGAGCTTTGCAAATGTAAAAAGGTGGTTGCATGAAATTGAACAGAACTGTGATCTTGTTAATAAAGTATTAGGTAAGATCATCAATAGAAATATAAGCTTTTATGATTATTTGTAGAATGTTGATAGTAATGATACCTGAAAACCTTATCTATTTGAGTTGAGGCTTTGTATTTTGATTCCTTTTACCATTTTTATAATCTGATCATTTTTAATCATATACAAGGCTTGGGCATGTGTCTGAAGGCTTGAACAGTCATCAAAGAAAATAAAATATGCTTTGTTTTAAATTGTCAGATGCAGTTATAATAGTAAGCAACCAGTTACAGTTAACTATAATTATTAGTTATAATTCCCTATTAGGTGTAATTCTCAGTAATAAGTTGCAGTCAGCTATAATTGTCAGTTGCAATTTGCTATTAGCTATATTTTCTAGTTAGAAGTTGCAATTAGCTATGTTGCTGTCATAAGATGGTCATTCCTCCATTATTTCAATTTTGAGTTAAGTATGCATCATTAGTAGTATTTAGGCCTGTATCGTCAGTCGTCCCTACAATTGTAGGGCGCGTTTATGGCCTCCTTGATGGTCATAGTTTTCTACTTCTCCGTGTCAGCGCTCCATTTTCAGGTTATGTCACAAATATCTGTTTGCATCAAATTGTGCTTGCTTTTGAGTTGTATCATGTTTTATCAGCCTGAAATTTCCTACAATTTAAAAAGAAAACATATCTTCACAATAGGAGAGCGCTGACGCTGACACGGGACAAGTGTAATCTAGAAATTTTTGAAGGAGAGAAAGGAGTATGACAATCAAGGAGGCCATAAACGCGCCCTACAATTGTAGGGACGACTGACGATACAGGCCTTAGACTATGTAAAAATGCACATTGAATTTGACAATATTATGTAATAAGTGATATATTTATCTTGATAAGGCCTAAGAGTCATACTGTTAGGCTTTATGTGCAATTAAACAAACACATCTTATGATTAAATATGTGAGGCAAATGTTACATAAAATCTCATATCCAACAATGCAAATTTGGAAAACTGTACCCAACTTGCCACCAAGTATTTACTGTCTTCTAAGTTAAATACCCAGTTGGATTTATGTGTCCATTATCTGTTGTCATTGTTTTCCAACAAATGCACAAAATGTAGCACTTCTAATTTTAATTATCATAATATACAGGTCATAACATTCTAAGGGCAGATTTAGGATTTCGTCTAGGGGGGGCACAAAATATTTGGGGCTGGTCATTTTTTAACCTCAGTGGAACTTCTAGAATTTATCCAAATTGCGCAACAGGGTCTACTAGTATGTACTAAGCTTAAGGATTAAGACTCTGAACTGCCCACTAAACAAATCAAGAAAATGGTGCAAATACTTCTATTATATCAGCAGGTGATAAAAATATCAATTGAAGAACTGGGAAAAGCTTCCTCTTGTAGATTGTTCCACAATCTCGACACCCTCGGGAGAAACGAGCGGTCGTAACGGCCAGTTCTGGATGTACGAAGTTCGACACGGTTAGGATGGAAGGTCAAAGTCAGGCGGGTCTGTCTGGCAGGCACATCGCGCGGCGGAATCATGGAAGAGAGCTCTGAGGAGCAAAGCCTGTTGATGTAGTAGAAGAGAGCTAGATCGCCGACGGCCCGCCGGTACGAAAGGGTCCCGAGACTGTCTATCTTATATCTTGCGGCCAGAGATACCAGAGACCCATTTGCAAAGCTTTTCTGGGAGGCCATAGGATGGAGGTTTGCTTAAAAGGGCAGCGAGCCACAGCTGATTGAATGCTTTCATGATGTCATAGCAACGACAATAGCCTCACTATAAGACTGGATGAGTTTACTCCACAATTGCGTGACTTAAGCTATGTGGATTGCTGGTGCCGGAAACCATACTGCCTGTCGCTAATCAAGCTGTGACGTTCGAGGTAGTCCAGAAGCTCGCGATTTATACACCTCTCCATCACCTAACAGAAAGTAGAGCTATAGGCCTGTAGTTGCTAGGGTCAGTCTTAGATCCCTTTTTTGGGATGGGTTGGACATGAGTGAATTTCCAGTTTTCTGGGAAGGTGCCAGATTCATAAGATATCTGGAAGAGACGCGTAAGAACAGGAGCAAGCTCGGCTGCACACCTCTTCAGTACAATGGCAGGAATCAAGTCCAGACCAGAAGGTTTGTTGATGTCAAGCGACAAGAGCACTCGTCTTACGGTCTTTTGCCTGAATGTTACCTCTCTAGAGTAGGGAACCTTTTGAATTGACGGCGTTGGTGGGAACGTCCATGGTGGAATTGGCAGCAAAGATCATGGCAAGCACTTCCGCCCTGGCCTTTGAGTCGGATACAATCGTTCCATTCTGACACGTAAGTTGTGGAAGGCAACTATGTGAGAAGTTCTTTTCAATCTGCTTGGCCAGCGTCCAGAAAGACCGACTGCCATTGCGCTGTACATTACCCTGTGCCTAGCTTTTATATCGAGCTGGTTTTTGGCATTGCGAACCGCTTAGTTATATTTGTTTGTGGACTCGACGTCGGCTTGTCTGTTCTCCACAGTGGGGTTTTGTAAGAAGGTTCAGTGTACCTTAATATTCTACTGGCGAGCAGTGTCACACGATTTGTTAAACCAGCCATTAGACCCTGGTTTAGGCACCTTCCTGTATGAAGGATGTATTCCGACGTGGATATTTTCGAAGAACAGACAGCCGACGCATCTGCGTCAGTGAAACAGATCTCTCCAAGGAAAGATAGAGAAGAGGTTTGTGAGCCCCTCCCAGTCGGCATGTCCGTAATGCCAAATTTAACCTAGCTAGCTAACCTCCACAACACAGTGGTCTGAGATACCCAGAGGGACAGGCTACTGGCATGTGACGAGACGCGGAGAAAAAGTAGGGCTCGTCACAAGCTGGGTCAGCCCTTGAGTAAGAGCAAACGCTTCAACTGCACGACCAGCTGCATGGGTCTTGTTTGAGTCCAACCAAAGCAAATTATGGTCATTGAAATCACTGAGGAGAACTGCCTCTGAAGCGGGGTGTTTGATATTCAGGAAGTCGATCTTGACGGCGAGGTATTCAAGGTCATTCCAGTTATATAGCAAATAAATTTGGGTGATGTTTTGGAGTTAAGGCGAAGCCACAGAATGTCCTTCCGGTCTGATTCCAGAGAAACATCTCTGCAGCAGGAAAGACTGGTGCGGACAAAGGTCACAACTCCCCGTTCTTTCTTAGATTGGTGTGCACCTCGTAATTTGGAAAGCTAAGATGGCTAATCGGTGCACAGTCTGAGATTTTTGTCTCTGCCAAGAAAAGCATGGCGGGACAATTGAATTGCAAGTAGTGATGCATAGCATCAGTGTTGCTGTTAATCCCGCAGGTGTTCGTGAAACAATTTTATCTTTGATGTTGTTCCCTCGAGTCCACCCTCCACCCGGACATTCCGAGAGTGAAGTGCGTTTACGTCCGGAATTCTTAGTACTCGAGGATCCATCATCATTAATTTCTTTGTTTTGGAAGATAACCGACTGCATAGCTTAGGTGTGGAAACATGCGGACATCTATAAGACACCGTGGGAAAAGCTAGCGGGTGGTACCGCCTCGGTCGACTGGTGCTTGTCTAACACCTTCTGCGTATTAATGATACTAAATAGACCTAAAATTGTCCGTTGGAGGACTTGTACCGTCACCCGGCAATCGGTACTGAGGTATTCCTTAACTCGTGTACAATCACTTGAACAGGAAGAAGTTGTATGCTGGATACAACAACTTCCGGAATAAGCATTTGCCACGGCCCCGCTCAGTAGGGGTTGAGGTTTTTGAAATTCAATATAGATGTTACAGCTATTTTTCAGACTTTCGTTGTCGAACTTAGATTTACGGCATTGTTGTTTTCGAACCGGTGTTGATCGCATGTAAAAATGTTGGAAATCCTTGGAAAAAACTATATCTGTTAGATCGTACAATTATTTTGATAATGTATGTTTGTACGAAACAAGTACAGGAATACAGGGCTGTACATATTCACGTGTAGCGCAGCAGCTCTGTGGCTTAAACAAATTCAATATACGTAGCAACATAAATAGACACGTGGGAAGAGATGCGGGACGTGTGGTATTGAGTTTGAGCATCGATCGACGCAGTTTCTGAACAGGCCACAGGCTAAACAAATCTCATAAATATCTATTTCCAATTTAGGCGTCCATCTAACATAGTGCTTTGCTGCAACACCAACCCTGAACAAAATCAGTCAAGCTTTACACATTTTTCACATTACTATTGAGCAGCAAACAGGACATAAATTA
Source organism: Acanthoscelides obtectus (assembly GCA_963669975.1). Lineage (NCBI taxonomy): Eukaryota > Metazoa > Arthropoda > Insecta > Coleoptera > Chrysomelidae > Acanthoscelides > Acanthoscelides obtectus. The sequence continues at coordinate 81,254,725 of CAVLJG010000005.1, forward strand.
CTTTTTAAGTGCAATCTGTATAGCTAATATATTACCCAGACTTAGATTTGTCACAAGTTACAATATTCGTATATACATATAAATTGTAAGAATTGTGCTGTAAACGTAAGTGATGCCAAAAATGAGCGTTTGGAATACCAAAGGATACCAAAAAATCGCAATGCTCAGTTCCTATAGCTATAACTTATAGTTAGTATGCCTCTGTCGCCATGATGTGTCAGAAAGTAACACAATGGTGTTAGATTACAAAAGCAAGTGTCAGACGTCTAGGGGGGCCTCTAAATGCGCCACTGTAACATTCATAGCCTTAAGTACAGTTTTTTCACAGAATAACGTATTGTATTGGAACCTAAACAAATTTACTCATTTTTCTTGAAACGTAGATAAGACATTCTCTGCTGCAACAGCAGTATAAGGTGTCTATTATATTGTATCAATTTTGTCTACTCCTTATTGGTCCCATAGACCAATTATTGTAACTACTGTATTATCCGTTGGAATGATACACAAAGATATTTTCCTTTTGTTGAATCAATTTATGTGCAGTCTACGTAGTCGTGCCATAAGTTCTGTCCCATGATAATCTCATGATAAAAATGAAACAAGATAAGATATATTTATATGAAAGATATTATTTATTCGACAACATTTTTAGAATTCATAATCAAACAGTTTTATTCAAAATGTCCCCACTTGGCCTTCACACACTGCTTCAATCTCGCGGGCCACTCATCTATCACTGCACGCACAGCTTCCAAAGGAATAGCTGCCGCTGATCGGATCAAATCCGCTTTCAGGGACTCGATATTACGGTGGGCTTTGGAGCAGGCCAACTGCTCTAGCAGGTCCCACAACTTGTAGTCTAAAGGATTGAGGTCCGGACTCCCTGAGGGCCAATCTTCCGCAGCAATGAACTCTGGCACATTGCTTTCCAGCCAGCGCTGCGTACTCTTAGCCTTGTGAGCGGGGGCGGAATCCTGCTGGTAGACCCAGTGTTGGTTGGCAAACAATGTACCACTTAAAGGCTTGACGATAGGATCCAGTATGTCGCTCTGATAGTTTGCCGCTTTTGTTTTCACGCCCTGTTTACAGAAATGGAGCTGAGTGACCCCTTCGTAGGACACCCCCCACCAAACCATGACTGACGCAGGGTGGTGGCCTCTCTCAACTCTCGGAATGATCTCCGAAGCTTCCTGTGAACTCCTTGCATACACTTTGTCATTTTGTCGGTTGAATTTTTCTTCTATGGTGAAGATTTTCTCATCCGTGAACAAAATCTTTCGGAATCCCCCAGCTGCGTACCTCTCCAAGAGCTTCTTGGATCTTGTCGCCCTGATGTGTCGCAAGGTGGCCGTAAGTCGCTGGCCCGTACGTCTCCGGTAAGCCCCTAGCCCTAGGTCTTGTTTAATGATGCGCGACATCGTCCGGACAGGAATCTTCATTTCCCTGGATAGGATCTTCTGCTTCCGGAGTGGATTCCTTTGAATCCTGGCTTTTACGGCTTTGATGGCTGCTGGAGTCCTTACTTGACGAGGTCTTCCGCTTCTTGGCCTGTCATCAACAGAGGACGTCTCATTGTACCGCTGAATGGTCCTAGACACAAATTTACGCGATATTTGAAGGCCGCGTAAGAGTTCAAAAATCTGACTAGCACTGTGATTACACTTATGTAAAGCTATCACTGCAATACGGTTCTCTGCCTTGCCCCACTCCATCGTTATGCTTCGAGAGATCAATACAAACTGAGGTATATGTAATTACCCGAAAAGCGCTTAATCAACTGACACCACAATGTAAACAATCGGACAAGTATTAACAGGTCTACACTTGTTTGAAAACGAGGGACAGAACTTATGGCATGACTACGTATAATAATTAATGTGAATAAATATAATTATTATTTGCAATTAACTATAAATATCACTGCCCCTACTGAGTGAGGGCCGTGGCAAATGCTTGTTCCGGAAGTTGTTGTATCCAGTATACAACTTCTTCCCGTCCAAGTGATTGTGCACGCGTTAAGGAATACCTCAATACCGATTGCCGGGTGGCGGTACAAGTCCGCCAACGGGCCACTTTAGGTCTATTTAACATCACTAACACGTAAAAAGAAGGTGGTAGACAAGGACCAGTCGACCGAGGCAGTACCACCCGCTAGCTTTTCCCAGGGTGTCTTATAAATGTCCGCATGTTTCCACACCTAAGCTATGCAGTCGGTTATCTACCAAAACAAAGAAATGAATGATGATGGATCCCTCGAGCACTAAAAACTCCGAACGTAAACTCACTCCACTCTCGGAATGTCCGGGTGGAGGGTGGACTCGAGGGAACAACATCGAAGATAAAGTTTGTTTTTCGAACATCTGCGGGATCAACAGCAACATTGATGCTGTTCATCACTACCTGCAATCCAATCGTCCCGCCGTGCTTTTCTTGGCTGAGACAAAAATCTCAGAGACTGCACCGATTAACCATCTCAACTTCCCAAACTACGAGGTGCACTCCAATCTGAGAAAGAACGGGGGAGTTGTGGCTTTTGTCCGCAGCAGTCTTTCCTGCTCCAGGGATCTTTCTCTGGAATCAGACCGGAAGGACATTCTGTGGCTTCGCCTCAATTCCAAAACATCACCCAAATTTATTTGCTGCCTTTATCGCTCTCCCTCGAACCATAACTGGGATGACCTACTCGAATACCTCGCCGTCCAGATCGACTTCCTGAACATCAATCACCCCGCTTCAGAGGTAGTTCTTCTCGGTGATTTCAATGCCCATAATGAGCTTTGGTTGGGCTCAAATAAGACCGATGCAGCAGGTCGTGCAGTCGAAGCGTTCGCTCTTACTCAAGGGGTGACCCAGCTGGTGACGAGCCCTACTTTTTTCCCCCGCGTCTCGTCACACGCCAGTAGCCTGCTGGATCTCTTTCTGACCACGCATCCTGCCCCTTACAGCACTGCTGTCCTGTCCCCCCTGGGTAACTCAGATCACGGTGTTGTGGAGGTTAGGTTTCGGTCAGAAGCCGCTGTGGCAGCAGAAACTCGCACAGGCCGCAAAACTTGGCATTACGGACATGCCGACTGGAAGGGGCTCAGAGACTTCTTCTCTAGCTTTCCTTGGAAAGATGTCTGTTTCACTGACGCGGATGCGTCGACGGTCTGTTCTTCAATAACAGAAATTATCCACGTCGGAATGGAGGAATACATCCCTCACACAGTGAAAGAGAACAGACAAGCCGACGTCGAGTCCAGAAACAAATATAACGAAGCGGTTCGCAATGCCAAAAACCAGCATGATATAAAAGTTAGGCGTAGGGTAATGTCGCAGCGCAATGGCAGTCGGTCTTTCTGGACGCTGGCCAAGCAGATTGAAAAGAACTTCTCACACAGTAGCCTTCCACCACTTACGTGTCCGGATGAAACTATTGTATTCGACTCAAAGGCCAAGGCGGAAGTGCTAGCCAAGATCTTTGCTGCCAACTCCACCATGGACGTCCCCACCAACGCCCAAGTGCCGTCAATTCAAAGGGTTCCCCACACTATGCGGGAGGTAACATTCAGGCATAAGACCGTAAGACGAGTGCTCTTGACGCTCGACATCAACAAAGCTTCTGGTCCGGACTTGATTCCTGCCATTGTACTAAAGAGATGTGCAGCGGAGCTTGCTCCAGTTCTTTCGCGTCTCTTCCAGATATCTTATGAATCCGGCACCTTCCCAGAAAACTGGAAATTTGCTCATGTACAGCCCATCCCAAAAAAAGGATCTAAAACCGACCCTTACAACTACAGGCCTATAGCTCTGCTTTCTGATATAAGTAAAGTGATGGAGAGGTGCATAAATCGCGAGCTTCTGGACTACCTCGAACGTCACAGCTTGATTAGCGACAGGCAGTACGGTTTCCGGCACCAATGATCCACAGGGGACCTCCTAGCTTACGTCACGCAACTGTGGAGTAAACTCATCCAGTCTCATGGTGAGGCTCATGTCGTTGCTCTTGACATCACGAAAGCGTTCGATCAGCTGTGGCACGCTGCCCTCTTAAGCAAACTTCCATCCTACGGCCTCCCAGAAAAGCTTTGCAGATGGGTGGCTGACTTTATCTCTGGCCGCAAGATATCCGTCGTAATTGACGGATTCTCCTCTTCATCCCACAACGTCAACGCGGGTGTTCCCCAGGGATCGGTCTTGGCTCCAACACTGTTTCTCTTACATATCAACGACCTCCTTTCCTGCACGATCAACACAATCCACAGCTTCGCTGATGACAGCACTCTACATGCAGGAATTCAGACTGACAAGCCGATCTCTGCCGCTGAGTTGGAAAAAAGAAGACTAGCGACGACTTCTTCTCTGACAAGAGACCTGGAGGCTATCACTGCTTGGGGACGCAACAATCTTGTACAGTTCAATGCTTCCAAAACACAGTACTGTACTTTGACGAACAAAAAGCGTCCTAGCGCTCATACAGTTTCGATGGACGGTCGAGTTCTACCAAAGAGCCATTCATTTCGGCTGGTCGGAGTCCAGATCACCGAGGACCTGATCTGGCACGAACACATCTCTTCAATAGCTGCAGCTGCTGGGAAAAAGCTAGGCTATTTGTTTAGGGCTAAGAAGTACTTTTCTCCGCATGACCTTCTCACTCTATACAAGGCCCAGATAAGCCCTAGCCTCGAGTATTGCTCACGCATTTGGGGTGCTGCCGCCCCGACTACATTGTCCATGCTCGATGCTGTCCAGAGGAGGGCGGTCCGACTGATCGATGACTCTTCTCTAACAGACAGTCTCGGGACTCTTTCGCACCGGCGGGCCGTCGGCGATCTAGCTCTTTTCTATCGCTACACCAACGGGCTTTGCTCCTCAGAGCTCTCTTCCATGATGCCGCCGCGCGATGTGCCTGCCAGACAGACCCGCCTGACTTCGGCGTCCCATCCTAACCGTGTCAAACTTCGTACATCCAGAACTGGCCGATACGACCGCTCCTTTGTCGCGAGGGTGTCTAGATTGTGGAACAATCTACGGAAGGAAGCTTTTCCCAGTTCTACTAACCTTAGGCAGTTCAAAAATCGTATTAACAAAATTTCTTTGGGATCATCATAGCAGCCGCGGTGTTCCGACATTTAGGCTTCTGCCTGCGCGGCTGTTTCGATATAAAAAAAAAATCAGTTACAATGTAATTAGCTATAATTATCAGTTGTAATTGTAACTTATTACTAAACATTATGTGAATCTTATTTCAGTTGGAAACAAAAATGATACTCCAGAACGAAAAGTAGTCCTAACCGAAGACGCTCAACGTTTTGCAGACACCATGAACATCCAACTGTTTGAAACATCTGCCAAGGACAACATCAATGTAGAAGAAATGTTCATGGCGATCACGCGTCTGGTGCTGCGGTCAAAGTTGGACATGCAAGAGCGACAGAATGACAGGACTCAAAATGACACGGTCAATTTGAGGAAAACAAATAAACAAGGAAGGAAGAAATGTTGTTAGCCAATTTTAATGGAGCGTGTCAGATTACGAAGGCCATCTTGAAGGTGGCTGTTTTAATTGAATTTCAGTTTTGTTGGTACAGCTACAATATGGGATGAGTTGGTAAAAAAAAAGTAGTAGTTGGAATCCCAGAATTATGCATCCACGATTTTATTCAAAAATCAGAATTCTTGACTTAAACAAAATTGCATTTTAACTAGCTGAAATATTATATTCATTTTTCAAGGATGATGCAATTTATCATCGTTCTTTCACTTGTTCTGCAAAACAAGTATTTAAAATATTTAAATTGAAATTGAACGAAATGAACACTCTACAATTCAGATGTCAATAGAACGTGAACATACAACACTTCACGTGTCAAAGCTTAATCTCCTAAGCAAACATTAGATCACCTTTTAAGGAAAATAAGCCTATTATGTCATGCTAGAACGTATTACAAAACAGCTGATTGTAGTTTGAAGGGCATTTTTGCCACTGCTCATTCATGGAAAGAAAAGTTTTGGATGAGCAAAATTCATGCTGATAATCCTCCATGTTTGTCTGACTGCTAAATGAAACCTCATGTTTGAATTATCATGGTGGCCAAAACGTATCAGTAAACAACAGTATTCAAACATATGTGGTTTCGTTTAGCGGCCAAACAAACATGAAGGATTATTAGCAATATTCATATTCCATCATCTTTTCCATTTGGAAAATACCCCATTGCAAGTGTAATAAAAAATGTACATTTATGTTTTGGAGTTGAACATGTGTTATTGCATATAAGTTACCATAGATCGGCTGTATGAATCCAGATAATTCATTCTAAATAGTTTATACATTTTAATAACATATTACATAATATAAACAATGCTCTCTATTTTAAGTATTGAATTAAAATATATCGTAATTTTGTATACTCTTTTGGTTGTATTAAAGTGATATACACCTTACCTACTGTTGACAATAGCAAATTTAGTTCTATAGCAAACTATGATTCCTTATTACATAAACATAATTATAATACTCATGAGCAGATGGATTAAATTTGAAGGCTACCTTCAGCATCACAATAATTGAAATCTTCTTGTGAATATTATATGTTATATAGATATAGATTTTAATTTATAACAAACCAGCCATACAAAACTATTACAAATTAGATATCTGGATTTTTGCCACTTCAATATATTTATTAACAGCACATCCATTTTGTAGCTGTGTCAAACATCTATTTTATCATTTACAGGTCTGTATATAACCAAAATTTGTAAATATAATGACTATTTTAAGTAAAATTAAATCAATGTTTTAAAAATTACATATTTTAGTTCTTCATAGAATAATGTGATGTGCGAAATTAATAAAAGTGTTCTTCCTGTTTAAAATAAATATAAACGGCCATTAATTAATTCTTGGAGAATTTTTATATAAAAGTTGATAAAAAGTATAAAAACCTGAGATAACTGTAACTTCCATGTTCTGAATTCCTTTATTTGCATTTCATAATTTCAATCAGTAATGCATATCCTCGCATGTTTGTTTAACAGCATTTTTAAATTCATTGAAATTATATCAGTGGTGCATTTATTAATTTTATGTTAATATTCCTACTTGTTAAAAGTATGTGTATTTTGTTTATGGAATTAAATGTATATTTGTTGTGAGGAAAAGTTTTTCACTCATTGCTTCCCGCGTTTTTTATTAAAAATGTGACAGGTAAGAAATAATAGCTTTGTACTTTTATAGGTTATTCAAAAAGTTTTCCCAATCCCGCTGTAAAGGTTAAAAAAGAGCTAAATTGAAAGCTCCAATATTATTTCGCATCTATACAATTTTGTAAGATATCTACTCTGCCCTCCAATTGTGGGTTTTCAAGATTTTCTGATTAAGTACTTGCAAGCGTTGTCTCAAGGTTTCTACAGACACAACTGCAAGCTTGTCCAGCATGCTTGTTCAATGTTTTTGTACAAGCTCGCTTGAATGTCTGTAGGGAAGTGTGGTGCAAGCTTTGTAATTGTACAAGCAGCTTGAGGATTGAATTGATTTTAATTATGCATGCTTGAATTAGGCGCGCTTGCGCAAGCAAAACAGTACGTGTGTACCCAAGATTTTCAAGCATGCACAAGTTGGGGTCCGTTGATGATCGTATCCTGCTTTTGAATCAAAGGTGATACAAGAGACAAGATTTTAATACATCTCTTCATCCATTCTAAGATAATTGTGCCAGTCACGCGGATATATTTTCAGCTCACTTAGTAAGTAAATGTGAGAATAGGTTTTCCCTTTTATCAACCATTCTTTACACCACACCGCACGGTTTTTTATTCGGGATTTTCTTTTCTTCACAAGAACAAAAGCGGCCAAAGCGAGCGAATCGCCGTCAGAGTTCGACATATTTAATTAAACTACCTCTATTTTTATCAAGCATGCTTGTACGTGTGGCGCCAAAGGCAAATTGTGCATACTTGTACAAAAAGAGCTTGCAGTTATGTTTGTAGCCACCTTTAGGGCCGTATCGTCAGTCGTTCCAACAATTATAGGACGCCTTTATGGCCTCCTTGATTTTCATAGTTTCCTACTGATCCTACTTTTGCGTGTCAGCGCTCTATTTTGAGGTTATGTTACAAACATCTATTTGCATCAAATTGTTCATGCTTTTGATTTATATTATCTATTTTATGAGCCTGAAATATCCTACAATTCATAATAGGGAGCGCTGACACGGAACAGTAGAAATGTAGAAAAATACCCCAGCCTTTCTGAAGCAGAGAAAAGACTATAATGGCCGATTGCACCAACGACTTTACGGATAACTTATTCGTTTCTTAACTTTAAGCAATCCTTAAAGGTACATTTTCGGTTGCACCAACGAAAAGTGAGGATTATTCTCCGATTAAACTGTCCTTAGTTAGCTAACGATCACTTAAACGGTACTTAGCGCACAGTGTGGTACATGGTTGCCAGACTTGATACTACATTTACACTCTCGCCTCGTGCTTCGTCTCGTATCACAGCTCGCACCTCGCACGATTGATGGTAAATGAGTGTCTGTTCACATTCTCGTGGTGAGTTCAGTTGTGTTCAAGCTAGCCAGAATGGAGGACGTCGAATTGTTAGCGGCAACAAGTCTTTGCTTACTGAGTTTCTACTGCTATGCAAATAATTTACATAAAAGAAAAATAAAAAAAAGACGGAAACCAAGAAGATGGTGGTTGTTATCAGTTCATCGCAACAGAACTCCGTAAATATCTATTTTGATTAAAATACAATTTTATTGTCGTTAAAAGTCGTAGGGAGGAACTTTTCACACCTCATAAGTATATTACATTTTTTAAATGTATTTCTTTTTTTAATTTTAGGCAAAGTATGGAAATAATGTTTCAAGAAATGCTCAATGAAGATTCTGGCGAGTTTAAGAATTTTTGCAGAATGTCGCCAAATGATTTTGATTTTTTGCTAAGCAAGGTGGAACCTTTAATTACCAAGCAAAAAACTGGACTCAGACTACCCATCCCAGCAAAAGTACGCTTAGCTCTAACTTTACGATTCTTAGCTTCAGGCGACAGCTACAGGAGCCTTCACTATCTATTCAAAATTTCTAGTGCAAGCATGACAAGCATTATACAAGAAGTGTGTATGGCTATCAACACAGTCTTAAAGGATCAAATTAAGGTAAGAAATTAAAGCACATACTTTACAAATCAATATGTATTTATTTATTTATTGATGTACAACTCGCATCAACTTCCATCTATACATATAACGTAGTACGTGTATGTTTATAATATAGTTCTTGCTTACATATATCGATTTATTAAAACTAATAGGGTTGGTCACTTAAAGCATGTAAGAACGCTGTATCTATAATGTTATTAGAATCAGGACGTTGTATAACTTCGTAAGAAAGGACAGTGGCACAATCTTGTGATGAAAAAACGGTATCAACAGTAGCAGTTCCTGAATGTGAGGATATAGTACCCAAAACTTGTGGTTGCAAGACATAGCTGTTACGAGAAGTAGGACGATCTGGGATAGATATTTGTATGGGTGATTGGTGTGGTTGCGATACATAGCTGTTACGAGAAGTAGGACGATCTGGGTTAGATATTTGTATGGGTGATTGTTGTGCTCTACTGGACGATGATGAAGAATATGTCGGCGATGGTGTATATCTGGAGTATGTGTCAAATTTCTGCAATTGTTGAGGAGGGTTTGCCAGAAGTAACCCATCAATGCCATGCATAATCTGACGCCGTTCTTGTTTTGAATATTCTCTCAATCTTGTAGCCAGTAACTGCGCGTACAAGTCGCACTCATCGTTTCAATTCCTGTTTAAGAACATGTTATTTAAATTAGATACCGTGTCTTTTATATGCTTGTGAATATCTGTTTCGCTATCTTCACGGGTACGCTTTTTTGTGATAGGTGATTTAAAGGTTTTTTTATTGTTCGCTGGTTTCTGTTTCTCGCTATTCTGTTCATCATGTTGGTCATTGGTAAGCTTGTTATTTTGCTAGTTATCATTGTGTGTTTCATCGTCGACATTGGGTAGAACTGGTGATATCTGAAATCAGATAAATCCATTATATTATTAATTTTAAAATATATATTATGTATTAAAAGCCAGGTAGCAGATACCACTACTAACAACATTTTTGTGTGGAATTCAAGAAAAAGAATTCGAATCGTAACCCATCAAGTGATAACCGGCGAAATTGGGCGGAGTAACAATTGATTATCTATTGTGTCTCGTTTTTCCGTAATTGAAGGGTTATTAATAATAATAGACAGAACTACACATCAGAGAAATTGTGGTTGACAAATGAGGACTCAAAATAATTTATGCTTTTTCTTCTATTTCAGATGCGGCGCACTACTACAGAATGGTTAAACATAGAAAGAGGTTTCAACAGGAAATACCCACATTGTGTAGGTTGCATCGATGGCAAACACGTTGTGATACAATGTCCAATCAACAGTGGCACAGAATACTATAATTATAAAGGAACATTTAGTTTTGTGCTCTTAGCTTTAGTTGACAGCAATTACCGCTTCATATTTGCCGATATTGGGGCTCAGGGCAGAATTAGCGACGGAGGAGTATTTAAAAATAGTTTACTTTGGGAAACAATTTCGACAGACACTATTATTTTACCTCCTGATAGTCCACTTTCTGAGGGACAATGTAATATGCCATATGTTTTTCTTGGAGATGGGGCATTTGCGTTAAGCAAACACGTGATGAAACCTTTTCCAGGAAACCATATCATGGGTTCATTACAACAAACTTTTAACATGAGATTATCTAGTACACGTGTTATCGTTGAAAATGTTTTTGGAGTTTTAACAACAGTTTTTAGGATATTTAAAAAGCCCATGGAAATTAGGAAAGATAAAGCTAAACTAATAACGATGACTTGTATTCTATTGCATAATTTTCTCAGAAATACTAGAACATCTAGAGACATTTACACACCTCCTGGTACCTTTGATACAGTTGTTGATGGTGAAATAATTAACGAAGGCTCTTGGAGACGAAATGTTTCTACTAATCAAGCTATAAGCCTATACCAACTGTAGGTCGACGTGCATCACAGAGCGCCATAGAAATAAGAAATGAGTTTGCTAGTTTTTTTCTAAGGCAAAATTGTTAAAATATTGGTACATGTTGTCATAAGATAGATTATAATACATTCATCGTATCAGATCCTTCATGGGTTAAAAAATCAGTCTAGCAGATATAATTTTAATAGTTGTTAAATTATATCTTCTAGACTAATTTTTTTAACCCATTTTAGCTAGTAATAGAGCTGAAAAAAATACTTGTTGTAGGTACTTATTCTTGATAGCAACAAGTGAATAAAGTATAAATGAATATGTAGTTTTAATTTACTTACAAGTCCTTCATGAAGTCCTTCTTCGGTGTTGATAGTGGTATGACACTTATAAACAGATGCCAAAAATGTTTCCATGGCATCGTAGTACAGCCACACTGGCTTATAAGCATCATCTTCTCCTGCACCGGATTGTAATGATTGTTTTTTGCGCCGCAGATGCTGACGAAAGGTTGCCATAAGAGAATTTTTTTTATTTTTTAACTCAGGTACAAGTCTACACATTTCTTCACTTAACCTTACCCAAGCATCGTTCAGTTTCTGGTTATTTTTGTGCAATTTGTTTTTGGGATCCCAAATGATTGGTTCTTTTTGGAATAGTTCCAAAAACTGGAATGTTTCTTTTTCGGACCACTCCATTTTGATTGATCTGCACAGCACGAGGTTGAAAACTTGAATGAAGCGAGAGCGCGAATGTAAACACCACGCTCGCGTTTGTTGCGAGGTCCTTTGACTCGTGCCCAAATTACCGCTCCGGACGCGAGCGCTGCGAGGCACGAGACGAGACGCGAGGCGAGCCGCGAGCAACTGTTTACACTCTCACCTTGTGCTTCGGCTCGTGCCTCGTCTCGCGACTCGTACGCGAGTGTAAATGAGCTATAATAGATTTGTCTCCATATTGGTGATTTTCTTTATACTTAGCAACTGTTTTTTGACTATACAACTAGTTATTTTTCTGGCAACTAAACCAAGCTGGGACTATTTTTGACTACACTGATACCAAGTACTGTGATAGAAGAGATATACTTGGTGATTTTGTCGACATTTCTCCATCCAACCGGTGAAATGATTGTCGTTGGACCTGCAACGTGGCAATCGTACGTGGGAAAACATAACCAAATAGTTTTGTCAAATACCAAAACAATTCTATTGTATATTTTCGTCTGTGTGGTGTAGAAGTGCTTTCTGAGGAAGGCCTTTTTGGTGTTATTGACTTGTTTTTTTTTTCGTCTTGATCGACTCCATTTTATATTTGATGTGATACCTTAAACAGGACCTTGAGCTGTAAAGTGTAGATATTACCCTATTAAGGTTGTATTGTGTTCGTGTGAGGTACAATGAAGTACTCATATTTGGATTATTTGGGCGACTTACCAGATATTCTGGATGATGATTTAGAGTTGGTAGATATTATTGTGATGGGACTACCCAGGCGCACTTATAGTCGGCCAAATTACTCTGAAGAAATGGATCCACTGGGTTTTTTCAGAAGGTTCCGGTTATACAAGGAAACAGTGTTGCATGTATTATCGCAAATATATAAGTTGACCCACTTCTAAGACAAATATCTATATGAATGCATTCATTTTAGGAATCACAGCATTTCACCAATGAATCAGCTTCTATGCTGCTTAAGGTACTATGAGAGTGCAGGTCATATTAGGCAAACTGCTTATTTTATGGGAATGCATGCAAGCACAGCTTGCAGAATTGTTGGAAGGGTATTAAGAACTATAGCCAGCTTATTCCCAAGTTATGTCAAAATTCAATTATTTAATTGTAACACAGGATATTGAAATGCCTACAATACAGAATCACAATGTCAATACTGCTCAAGAATAAATGATTAATTATATTGGAAATCTTTGAATGTTTCTTTTTCTCGAGTTATAATGCGAGGAATAAAATATTTTTGTTATATTTTCCCTTTTATTGTTTTTACATCACAACTATCGCCTTCAAACAAAACTATCACAAACTACAGTCTTCAAACAAAACTAAAGTATAAAAACTTTAATCTAAAAACAAAACAATAATATATTTTGAAAATATCACAGTATAGTAGTGATTTGACTAGCCAAATGCTACAACTTAAAAACTTCCAAGGAAATAAGTACATCAGTGATTAGCCTCTTAAGTACCAATGTATGGTCTGATAGACAGTTTTATATTTCCAAAAATTAAGTAGAATATGAAGAAACAACTGTTCTTGATTAGTAAAATTGTTGTGGTCTAGCCTAGTCACATCTTATGTAACAAAAATAACACTTTGGTACTTAAGAGTTAAATCTCATTTTTCAAAAAAACAGGTATAGAATCCAAAAAAAAAACAACAAACCATTAATAAAATAGTCTTGGAAATCATGTGTCATTCTGCCTCGGGCCTTAGTGAGTCTAATTGCCTCTTTTTAATTTCTATGTCATATTTTAACGCTTGTACCCTTAATTCATGTTCAATTCTTGTTCGAGCTTCTTCTGGGCATGGTTTGCAATAACTTTCTTTTTATCAACCAACAAGTTGTATTTTTGAGCGAGCTGGTTTGATGACAGTCTTCTACGATTTGATGGCTTGCAGGTATTAGCATGTTTGCTTGCTTGGCTTTCAGCCTTATCGCTTTGTGCTGGCTAAAAAGGTTGAAACATATAGTGGAACTATTCAAAACTGTGAATGTATGTTATTGTACAAGATATATGTAGTAAACAAAGAATACTTTATCATACAGTTACTCACTTTACTGATAGATCGCCTCAATTGTGCTGAAACAGGTTTTTTCAAATCTGACCCTTTCTTCCATCCCCTTGATATATCTGCTAGTTGCTCCATACTCCTGGAATTGTTTTCTTGATTCCCATCTTCCATCAATTGTGATGATTCAGTGATGACCTTAAAAATATAATAAATATGTCATTTGCTACCCTAAAAACAATATGAAAAATGAATATTTTGATGTTGCCAAATCTCACACATGCTTCAACCAACCAATAACAAAACCCCCAGAGCATTTGAATGCGCGCTCAATGTATAGTCTATGTCAGCGCCACCTTCAACTAACGAGCCATGAACAGTAGATATGGCAACGCAGCTTTGGGGTCTTCCACAGACAGGTGTTTGCCGGGCTTTTCGTTTGTTTATATTCCTAACCTCCGACTTTTTGGTGCAATTTTGTTGTAAATCTCTGGGAACAGTGCAATTCATACAAACCAGAGTAATCTACTTAGTTTTGCTCTTCAAACCGTGCAGAAAGTATTTATTTTAGGTAGTATAAAATCGTGCTTTGATGTGTTTAAAATGTGTGTGAATCGGTGCTTGTTAGAAACGTCTGTATAGTGTGTAGATTCGAGTGGGTACATCTTTTCTTTTAATTAATATGCCTAAGCGTTGCTGTGTACCAGGCTGCAAGGGAAACTACGAGGCAGAATTGAGATCGACACCCTACAGGTCAGTGTTTCGATTTCCAAAAAATGAGGAGTTGAAAAGTAAGTGGCTAGCTTCAATACCAAGAAAGGACTGGTGCCTTCTAAAGATGTTGTTTGTTGTGAATTAATTATCGTCTTTTAAGTGGTTGCAATTATAATGTTTCCTGTGATGATGTCATCCATTCTGAGAAGAAGATCAGACTCAAACACATTATTAAATCACAATCACAATCATTTTCATTCACAGAAATCAAAAACAAATTTCAAAATCTATCATGTACACCAGGAAGTAGTGAAAATTTAGATCCTGACAAAAGTTTTGATATATTCTCAGAAATCTTTTGTAGCAATTATTTATCAAATTGTGATTTAGAAGACGATACTAAGATGTACATTTCTGGTTATGCCTCACATAGTATTTCTAAAAAACTTGATTGTCCCATATGCATTTCACTCATTGTAAAGGAAAAAGGAACAAATTTTGAAGGTGAATATTTTAATTATTTGCAAAGAGGAGGACTGTCTATTCCAACTGAATGTGTCAATATTATTTTTTACCACATGTATGCCATTTTCGAATTTATAATAAACATAGATAGACTAGAAAATGAGTTTTTACATAGTACTCAGCAGAAACATATTTTATGTCATCTAACCTTGCAAAGTATAGAATCAGATCTTGTTTATGAGGAATTTTCTCAAACTTGCTTATGTGGGAATAATTATAGAGATATCCTATTGAACCTCCTATCAATTTTTTCAAATATTGTTTTAAATGATTATGTTAAATTTAAAAATAATACAAAATTAATTGACAAAGCAAACCTTAAACAAAATGTATCTACTTCTCGGGCCAACCGTAATAGTGTAACTGAATCCCCAGTCACAAGCTTTGATTTGCAAAAGCGGAGAAAGCTGAGCACCTTCAATGTGTGAATGATATATAAAATGTGCAATATCTTTTTTAATATCCTTTTAGTTATTATTTTGTTACAATTATTTTATTTTCTCTTATTATTTAATTTTCAGTTATCGTTGTTTTTAGTTTGTACACTGTTTTTTGTTTTGTTTCCAGTTATGTATTTTATTTATTTCTTATCTTTATTCTGAATATAATTTTTTTAGTAATTCCAATTTTTTTTTAAATTTTAAGCTCCTCCTTAAAAAAATAACATTAATTTAGAGTGTTACGGAAATTTTATAAATTATATCGGGTCTTGCCATAGAATACTTCGTCATTTGGTGTACATATTGACATTAAAAACAAAAAATCAATATTTTTTGACATATTGGGTTTTGCTTTAGTACCACAGATATATGGCTCTTGACAAAACCTGCCGATATAAATTGGTAACTTGGTGTGGTAATGCAATACCTCATTTATACATCTCAAGTACGATTCTACTCCTGTATACGTCTGCCAGCAAACAACTTAGTTATAAGAAGCACTACATAATTAGTATTCTTGTGAATTTCCCTCTCTAGGGTTCGCATAGAGTATTCACATTCTGTAATTTCGATTTTGAACTTATGTTTAGTGAAATTGTTTTGTACTTTGTACTCGTATATTTGAGATTCATCAAAAAAATGCTCGAATCGAAGTTTCTGTAAAAGCGCGTTTTCACGGGTCGATCTAAGTTGAACCACCTGGGTTATTCGACCATGGTTCGATCTGAGTTGAAAGCAAAAAGGTTTACACGATAGGCGATGTATGTTGACCAAAAATAAAAACGACACCACTTTGCTTTCGATTCAATGTTCGACACAAATTGTTCGACTCAGATCGACCCGTGAAACCGCGCCTTAATAACGGCACACACCAGCTGGACGCCGGACCCCAAAATGCCATGATGCGGTGTTGCCTTTTTCTCTTCATGGCTCGTTAGTTGAAGGTGGCGCTGTCTATGTCTATGTGAACGCGAGAGAGATGAAATATCTCTCGTGCACGCTGAATATGCATTGAGCGTCCGCTTGCATATAAATTAAATACAAAGATTTATAATAACAGTATCTCCTAAAAGCTATCGTTAATGGTTATTTATGAAGCATGGCGACATTAACATTTTCGTTTTTTCAGATCGTTTTTCGGTATCGCAAAATCAATTTTTTGTACTTTCCCATCTCGTACAAAATCAACTTTTGACAAACATTGTCAAACATCATTTTGTTTCGGAGTATCAAAAAAACGAATGCTACCTTTGAGAAGCGAAAACATTAATTTTTGTAATTTATTTGAAAAAGTTGTTCAAACAATTAGAGACGCAATTTGGAGCCTGACAACATGTAGATTTGTTACTAGGAGGCTTTTTCGAATAACATGCAAAAAGTCCGAATCCGAATATTTTCCTGAGCAGATGTGAAGATATTTCTTGGACTATTTTCTTGGCTGGAAATCTGGTGGAACTATAAATATTGAAAGTATGCCGACAACGCATATCAGGAATGTCAGGAATGTGTCGGCGATTTCATTTGTTTACATTACGACATCTGGCTGACGACCGATATTGAGGCAGTTCGATGATCATAGATACATAACACATCCTCAATAAAGGGAGTATTTCTTTCATCAGTTTGACTAGTAATGAATTTCAGGATAATAAAAAAATGTATAATCAAAAAAGTATTTACTGAACAGTCACAGCAATAATAGAACAAATTCTTCATTACAATAAATTGTACATACATAGAGGTATTCTACTCATCTGGATTTTTCTCTATATTATGAACCTGATCAGTGCAATATCATGCAAGCACTATCTCTTGTTAATTGATCAGGTATATTTATTGCGAAAACATAAATACTAAAATAACAAAAAATACATCTGTAGGTAGAGGACTGACTGGAATACAAATATAATCACTCTGATATGTGAATCAAAAATAGTTTTGCGCACACTGTTTAATGGGTAAAGGCAAACAAAATTGTCCTTAACAAAAAAAAAACACATAAAACAGTAATTGTTTCTTCAAACTAGGAAACAAACTCTCATTGACAATTAATTTGGTATCCATAAAATAAATGATGATCTTCATTCCAACTGTCTCCTCGAAGGATTTTGACACTGTGAAACAAAAAAAAATTATTAGCATAATATCACTGTCATATTTGGTCAGCAAACACTAAACAGAAACATAGTCATCTCACCACGCCCCTTCAGATGATACTGCTCTGTACATATGTATAAATTCCCAATCTAGCAGTATACATTTGATTGCCAAAATTCTGTTTAAAAAAAAAAATTTTCATTGGTGATACCAAACGCCAGTCCTTAATTTGGCCCTTTACCAGGTTTGTTATTACCAACAGTACAGATGTCACAAAAAAAGTTACATGCTACTCAATCTGTTTACCTCAATAAACATCAAAAGAGATTACATATTTGGTGGACTGCGAATACACAGCATTCGTCAGGTGTACACCTGGTTTGTAGTTAATGACAAAGTACCTTCACAGTGTTCTGTGAGGTTTTGGAAAAACATGTCATGGGGGGCATGGTATAGATTTAAATTCTCTTTTTTCTTCTGTAGGGGCTATAATTTGCCAACATCACCACTGGTACAGTCTCAGACATGAAGGTGTTTGCATCTATCAGCTATGAAGTCAGTACTACAAGCACAAAATTTTAAGATCATTTCCATTTTTTTTTTTCGTTCTCTAGAATATAATTTCAAAATCCTCTATCTTGGTATTTTTTTCATGCTGTTTTTTGATCTAATTTATGAAGGAAACATGACCACTGCCTTTAATTATTATAATTTTTAACATACATGATTTTTTTTATCAATCCACCCCGATGTTCAGCTCTAAACTGTCATGCGTAAGCAAGCGCAAATAATTTTTCATACAAGTATCACCGAACCATCAGCCCATACAGCGATATAAAATCGATCAAACATCACGATATAAATATCGACTATCGACTTTTGTACAGTATCGATGGCTCGTAGCCATCTTCTAATTCCAGCTGTAGCGATCAGCTGACCAACGCTAGTGATCCGATTGGTTGGTTCTTAAGGAAAAGTTCAATATATTGAACTTTAATTTAAGAAGTGACCTTGAAATTAAGAAAACGACCATAACCTCAATATATTTTGTCATTTATGCAAAAATGAACTGATTTGCAACGTCATCATTAGGCGCTCCTCTGGCGATGTCCGATTGCGTTCAGGTGACTTCTGCAGGTACCTCTTCAACAAGGTCAGGAGTTGATACCACCGCGGCTTTTCGTTATTTTGCTCTAGGCATGGCTATCCTCAATTAATCGCACAAAAAACAAGTCAACGGCAGAACAACACACCCGAAGACGAACACCAAAAACAAATCTCTACCACAATTTCGTCAACAACTCAAACAAAAACAACAGATGAGTCACTGCCTGGCTTTCTGGGTAAATCGTCGTGGAACACGGGACACCACAGAATTATTATAATTACGTCAATACGAGCATAGAACAGTATGGAAAGTGCTATCCAAGGGTAAGACGAGTTCCGAAACCACCCGAATCATGTCAAAAAATGGGTGTGACGTCACCAAAACGTTTGACCACCACTGGAAGTCACTAGCTAGTTACTATCTGGAGGCGTAACATGTGGAGGACACTGGTGTAGAAACAGCTGATCCTTAAGTTCGGTTAGTTTAAGTCGTGCATGAACCCGACATTATTATGTCGTATGTTAATGTGTTTAAATAAATTATTTCAAAAAAAAAATTCTAAGTCATCATCCGAAGAAGACTCCTCCGATGCAAAGTCGCTGAATCAGTCGTCACTCATCTTGATCTTAGTTAAAACGCTTTCAAACTAAAATAGAAAAATAGGTTGTAAACTTATAAAGCAGAAAAATGCAGCAAACGAAAATGACACACAAAATCGAGGTTAACTTCTATGGTGACAGGAGCCACGGAACCACAGTACACGAGACGGTAGGGATGAGGATGAAGGCTGATTGATGAACAACTGTACCAAGAGATTTAATTCGTACGATCACGGATCACGGTATCGTCCACAATTGACGCATGCGCACGCTGTCGGAGACCAACAGTTTCGTGGAGGTTCAAGTGACGGTGCAAATAGACGATGTTGGTACAAACCTAACATAACCCAGAGATAAACCCTTCTAGAGATGGGAAACTCCAATACTAAAATAAGTTACCGTATTTCTGCGACCTCTGGTGGATTGGTCGCACACCAGTGCTGAATAATGGGCCTTTCCATCTTAATAGGACAAACCTAATGGGGCTTTTTACATTGTTAATAATAAATCGTCTTACGTAACACAAAGACTCCAAATGGGTTAATTTCCACTTTCTTAATCATTAATACATGACGCGCATTTCGACACACAGTGTCTTTCTCCAATGCTGGGATGAGTCGCGCGTCACGTATTAATGACTAATATAGCAGAAATTAAACCATTCGGAGTGTTTTTATTACGTAAAATGGCTTGTGGAAAATCTTTCCAGGGGATGCGAAGGGAGGAATTAAAATTCAAGAAATAATTATAGTCATTTTATGGTCAATCATTCATATACAAATTATATCACCTTTTCTCACAAAGCTAAATATAATAATAAAAATGTCTTTAGAAATCCATTCACACTGCGAGGCGAAGTTTATCCAGCTGGCTACTCTACCACTTAACCTCACAGCGCAGAAACACATACAAAAAAAAGATATAACAATGAATAGCAATCGACTAACTAATATATACAATAATTAAAGCTTAAATAGAGTAATCTTAAGATGTTATACATCAATACTACATGGCCCGCTCTAACAAAAAAAAAAGAAATATATCAGCTAGCTTGGCTAGCAGACCCCAGACGATGGTTCTTAATGGCTCTCTTGAATGCAAGTATTCCCTTCTTTTTGCAATTGTTATTAAGACTATTATACACCTTGACAGCATTGTAGGTGAAGCTACGGTAGAAAATGTTGCTCCTATAACTAGATATATTGAAGTCAGAGTTATGTCTGAGATTCCTGTAATTGAGATCCCCACGTGGTAGTAGCCTTTTCAGTAGATAAGCAGGTAGCCTATCGATTTTGATTCGTTGTACTAAAATTAGTAAATTATATGTGAAAAGCTGGTCAACCCTCAACCATCTAAGCTCATTGATCTTCTTACACATGGCTAAACTTTCACATACCACAAACGAACCTACAGCAGCGATTTTGAAGTTTTTGTACTCTATATCTAGTCACGTAATCAAGACAAGGAAAGTAAACAGCAATTGAATAATTTATTAACGGTAGCAGAGTCTCTGCCAGTTTTTTGCCAGTCTTGAAATTCAGAATATGGCGATTGTTGTATATCTTCAAACGCATGTATGTTAAGCGAGATAAATGCGTAACATGTTGCTTAAACCTCAAATCAGAATCCATGATGATCCCTAAATTCTTCGCATGGTCTACTATAGGAGTATGGGTGTCGTTAAGACTAGGAACAATTCGGCCATCTAACCGTTGTACTAACAGTTTTGGCCCAAATAGCATGGTAGAACATTTTGAAGCATTGATCTTCAGACAATGTCTTTTGCAGTGCTCTTCAATGTTAACTAGATCTAAGTTCAATTTATATGATGCTGAGGAGTATAAGGATATGTGCAATTACTCAAATATTTGACTTGCAATAGTGGAGATCTTACATTCGAGATGAAGAGTGCACTAAACACTCGACTCCTGACAGATTTCACAATTTTCTTTTCACTATAAACTGCAGGAAAACCTACGATTTAAGGAGCGATGTTACTACGTATCGAACCTCCTATCAAATATCTATATCCTACATCTAAATGTGACAATATAAAAATTATATGGCACCTAAATATACTGGTTGTCCATTATAATCTTTCTGTACCTCCTATTCTTAAGGTAGATTTCTTTGGCCTGTTTAATGACCGGATCATTATTCAGTGGCCGTAGATCTCTACCACTCAGCGCTCTATTTATGCCTACTGTCCAGTTATGGCCCAGAAAAAATGTGAACTTTTCTATCAATTTGGAATTTAATGACTCTTTATGGTTAGGGCAGCTGAGTGGTAAACTGATCTTTGATTTTATGAAATTTACCAACAGTTCAACTGAATTTGCCTTATATGCTAACTGTGGCACCATATGCATAGTAATATTATATAATTCAGCAAATTTTTGTATTATTCTCAAATGACAATATTTTAATTTTGCAGGCATGGTTTTCAAGTATTCTTTTTCAGCTATAAGAGCATGCCACTCAACCACAGGATTTTCTGAAAATATATCTCTCATACAAACTTCACATGAAGAAATATCTTTTTTTACATATTTGGTGATGAAACCACTTACATATCCTAAACTAACTTTACTTATGTACTGCAGTGCAAAGTTTGGTATTTCTGATGGAAATGAACAAAAAACTGTTCTTGAAGGCACTACCACATCTACAGTGATGAACTTTTTCACTGCCACTATGATATTTTTGGAATTTTCACTTTCACAATTAGCTGACATAGAGTGGCGGCTAGAAAAGTTGTTTATCAGTAATGTTTTGAAATGATTTTTAAAATGACTAAAAGTCGGATTGGTGTCTCGTAAACCCTGCTGTCTGATCTGGCCAAAGAAATTTTCAATTGGGTCTTGGTTCAGTCGCCTACACTTCAAGTGATTCACGTTGCCTTGTTCCAACATCTCAAATATGTCTATAATGCCATTTATGGTGACTGTCCAGTTGACCAATGATGGTGGCCTTAATCGTTCTTCAGTACCCTCTGCTGCAGTTTGATTACACTTTACAACAAATTTTAGTTTTTTAATTGTATCTTGTGGGAAAAGTGCACTTCTTTGTTAATTTTGGGGCGCTGAATCCAAAAATGACAATGAAATAAAAAAATTAGTTGCGGTTTAGAAAAAAAACTTTTTATTTTTAAGGATATATTAAAAAAAGTAACAAGATTCATATACTTATTAGAATCACTATATGCGCTGTCTTTTTGCTGTTCTTTTATGGATCGTTTCTGGAGCATCTCTACCAAGAGTCCAACAGTAGTCTGCAAGCATGGAAGGATTCCACTTTCCCTGGTACCTTTTTTCCATTGTTGAAATATCCTGATGAAAACGTTCGCCGTGCTCATCACTTACGGCTCCGCAATTGTCAGGAAAAAAGTCCAGGTGTGAGTGTAGGAAATGTATCTTAAGAGACATATTACAGCCCATCTTTTGATACGATGACAGCATATTTTTGACAAGGGTTTTATAGTTGTCAGCTTTTCTATTTCCCAAGAAATTAGTGACCACCAAACGGAAATCATTCCAAGCAGTTTTTTCAATACCTGTTAAAGTGTTTTCAAACTGTGTATCTTTCAAAATATTTCGAATCTGTGGCCCAACAAAAATACCTTCTTTAACCTTTGCCTCACTTAGTCTTGAAAATTTCTGACGCAGGTATTGAAAAGCTGACCCATCTCTATCTAATGCCTTGACAAAGTTTTTCATTAGGCCCAACTTGATATGCAGTGGTGGTAATAAAATTTTTTTCGAATCTACTAATGGCATATGCGTATGACCTGGCTCTAGGAATTGACGAACAGGCCAGTTTTGTCTGGGTAATGAAGTGCCTTTGCCCGACTGTCCCATTCACACAAAAAACAGCAAAACTTTGTGTAGCCTAGCTGCAGCCCAAGTAAAAGTGCAACAACTTTCAAATCGCCACAAATATGCCATTGGTGCTCATCGTATTTTATGCATGTCAACAGGTACTTCATATTGCCATATGATTCTTTCATGTGAACTGCATACCCTACAGGAAGAGATGGTAAAATATTTCCAATATGCAATAACACTGCCTTTAAACTCAATGTTGAACTGTCTATAAACAATCTCCATTCTTCTGGGTTATAGTTTATATTTAAAGCCGCCAGTAAGCCGTTAATGTTACTGCAGAAAATCAAGTTATTCTCCATATTGAAAAATGGTTCTGTCTTTGTGGAGTTTACGAAAAACACATACCGAAACATCGTCTTCTAACAAGTTCCACTGCTGCAGTCTTGATCCAAGTAACTCTGCCTTACATTTTGGAAGTTCTAAATCTCTTACAAGATCATTTAATTCTGACTGTGTTATTTTGTGCGGTTGGTGGCATGACGTGCTCGGTATAAAATCAGGATCTCTTGACGTTGATGGCATATCTTCTTCCTGACGAATCACTCGATCGCCATGATCTGATTCGTTTTCTGATTCGCAAGTGTAGGATTCTGGGGGTTTTGGAATAGGATTTTCGTCACTGTGAGGCACAGGTCTCATCGCAGATAGTATGTTTGGGTAGTTAATAAGCGATTTTTTTTTCTTGGACGTACCTGTGGCTTGTCCAACACAAGGTACCATGCAAAAGTAACAATCGTTAATATGATTTGTAGGCTCTCTCCAAACCATTGGGACAGCAGAGCGCATAGACCGTTTTTTGCCATTTAACCAGCGCCTCAGACTTGAAGCACATGTATTACAGCAGGTGTGGGGTGCCCACTGTTTGTCTTGATCACCTAGTTTACAACCGAAATAAAGCTGATATGCCTTTGTTATTAGTGGAGTAATATACCGTCTCTGAGACGCAAAAGTCACATCACCACACACGTAACAAAACTGATCTGGATTGTTTACACACTTTCGAGACATCTTTCATGAACGCTGTCAGCCAACTGAGGAAAAAATGGCTAATATAAAACAATATAATGTACACGTATGTATAACGTAACACAATCATGCCGATTACATCATCTTTCCTTGCCGAATATAAAAATGTAGCACGTGCATTCTTGTGAATTACAGTATATTAACAGTCACAGCAGGAACACATATAATTACCGTATCTCTAAAACTTGAAGTAATATTGAAAAAATAAGTTTAATTCCGGTTTTAGCACATTAAAAATAGTAATATTTTGTTGATTTTATTTAGGATATTTTTTGGCTGTTGATCAGTGTTATTATTACTAAATCTGAGAGTCAGTTCACGAAGATTGTCAAAATACTCAACGAATTTTGAATCCAACGAATTTTTTATTTACAAATTTACGGGATAAACCCATTCGGTTACAGGTTGTAAAAGTACAATCTTAACCTAATAAAATTCACACACATCATAAATAAAGTATCTAACATATGAACATAAAGTTTGACTATTTACTAAATTAAAATATTAAAACGTGCATAAAAAAAGTTACAAACAAATACTAAAAAAAAAAAAAACAAAAAAAACTGAACAACTAAACAACACAGCAAACATCACCAGCAATTAAGACATTTTAAAACTTTAGCTAAGATTTCTATCTTTAAGGAATTTTTTGAGAGAGCATAGTGAAGTATTAAAAAGGTCTATATCACAGTCATTACAATTTCTCATTATCCTATCCATGCTACTATTCGAGCCATACAAAGTTCTATGCCGAAAAGGTTCAAAGGATCTTCGTTCTCTTAAATGCCTAGGAGAAACATAAAAATTTAGCTTTAGAAGCAGGTCTGGGCAGTGGTAAACACCATGAATGAATTTATAAGCAAAAACAATATCTGCTGAATCTCTCCTGGCTCTTAGGGATCCAATCCTTAACTCTTTTTCAAGAGCATTATAGTCTAAATTCTCAATAGAAATGTGTTTTTTGTAAGCTATATATCGTAGAAATTTTCTCTGAACCCCGTCAAGCATGTCCTGATAAGTTACATAATATGGAGACCACACGCTGCTGCAATTTTCTAGATGAGATCGCACCAGTGAAGTATAGAGAGTTACTATAGCTCCAATGTTAGTAAATTCAGATGTATTTCTTTTTATGAAGCCCAACATTTTTAAAGCTTTATTTCTTATAACCTCTATGTTCTGATAAAATGTTACTTTCATGGGCGCCCCCAGGGGGGGGGCAGGGGGGGCCGCGGCCCCCCTGAGATTCTGATTATTTGGTATGGTTTTTTTATATTTACTATCTACATAAAAAACAATTTTAGGATAAAAATATTAGAAATAAACTTGTAGCAGAGCAACGTGTATTGTATTCATAAACAGACGCTAACAGACTAGGGCTAATTTCGCCTTTTTTTGTTCTGGATTTTTTTAAATCTGGATTTGACGCATTTTGACAAAAATCCGCGAAATTCGCGCTAGTGTGAATGATGCCTAACCCTGGCGCTTGTGCAATAGGAAGTCACGTTAAGGTGCGTATACATATGCGAGCCGAGCGGTTCGCGAGCCGCTCGATGGTGGTTCGTTGAAATGATTTTTTTAGCGAACCTCCAGCGATCCACAGATTCAGCGCACCAAACGCAAACAAACATCGCAGTCGACAAATGCAGTATGGCTTCGCGAAACGAAAATTATACTATTTTGCTGGGTGCTGCAGTTTTAGTAATGGCTGATGTAAATAAAAAAAGAGAAAACAACGACGTTGGTGGTGTACTAATTTATTCAAGAAACACAGTGGTACGGGAATTTTAATGGACCTAAAGTCGCAAGAAGTAAGCGGACAGTATAAAAATTTCACTCGAATGACACCTACTGACTTTGAGAATCTGTTGCAAAGGATTGGACCCCATATTTCAAAACAGGAGACTTATTTTCGTACTCCAATCTCTGCCCAAGATAGGTAAGTCGGTGTACCGTGGACAGGTAGCTTTGTTTTTTAACATTTTTTTTAAATTAATATTCAAGGTTAGCAGTAATACTTCGGTATACACGTTTATCAGACATAATATTTTTTCTTCCGACCATGAATCCATAACTTTATTGAAGAAAAATAAAGTTCGCTCGCGAGCTAAAGAAAAACAACGAACCTTGTCTAAACACGTCCCAATATGCACTGCGAATTCCTTTGTGTTCGTCGAAAAAAACGACAGGCCGCGGCTCGTCGCGAGCGGCTCACGAGCTGCTCACAAGCAGTTCGTTTGGAACCATAAACCCAATTAGCCGAACAAGTTTCTCACAAGCGGCTCGCGAACCGCTCGGCTCGCATATGTATACGCACCTTTATGCTCCATGTGCAAGTGTCCGTCTACGCCGCCGCCGCGCGCCGCGGCCGTGAGTCAGCGCTGTGCTATAGTTGTCGTCAAGCGGCTAATGTGCGTATACCGCGATTTGAGGTTAGTTTCTCTTTATATACGCCGATATCTTATTTTTTACATGCCTAAGTTGAAGCTTGAGTTTCTGCTGAAAGTTATTTCATAGGAAGTAGCTTTTTCTTATTGGTTTTAATTAAATTAAACACACACAAGTTGCAATTTACATCAGGTAAAATGATTCATAAATTTGTCATTATTTTCTTATATTTTAATTAATATGTTTTTTTAGAAAAAATGGGCATTCGCAATTTTTTTAAAAGAAAAATTACAACCACCGAAGAAACCACTAATCCGTCTAAAAAAATGGGACTTCAACCAGTACATCAAGTAATACCGAGTACAAGTACAAGTAGTAGCTTGGACCAAGAAGATCAAGGACCAGACACTACAAAAGCAGATGAGTCAAACACATTATTCGGGATAAGAACAATGTTAACAGATAAACCTGTTCAAGATACCCAAATGTTGTTAAATGATGACCAATCGGACTCGAAAGACATTGGAAATTTCCTTAATAACTCATCGTCAATACCGGATAAACAAAAATATGATTTATTAATAAGTCCATATAGACCACCCCCTACCTATGACTTTAAGAAAGATGTAGAATCAAACAAACGACCATTTATTCATAAATGGCTTAATCAATATGACTGGCTAGCTTATTCCAAACTTCTTAAAGGCAGCTTTTGTAAATATTGTGTCATTTTCCCACCCACTGTTAACCACGGTAGTGCTTTAGGCGCATTTATTACGAAGCCATTTTTAAAATATAGGGATTTTCACACCCAGGCCAAAAACCACGTCAATTCAGCTTGGCATCAAGATTCAGCCATTCGGGGTAAAAATTTTATTGATATTTTGTCAAATAAAAAAAATGACTATTGGCTTCAATTGACGAGGGAAGGAAAAAAAATATTTTGGAAAATAGGAATAAAATTCTTCCAATTATTAAAACGATAATTTTTTGTGGAACCCATGATATGCCTTTAAGGGAAAGCAGCAAGAATGCTGGCAATTTTAGTGACCATTTAAAATTCAGGATAGACGCTGGTGACCAAACTTTGGGCAACCACCTGTTTACCGCTGCTGGTAATTCTAAATATACATCACACAGAATTCAAAATGAAATAATTTCATTAGCCGGAGAAGTACTGTTAAGAAGCGTAGTAGAAGAAGCAAATTCTTCTAAATATTTTAGTGTCTTGGCTGATGAGACTGCCGACATTGCCGGACACGAGCAGCTATTGGCATACGATATGTATTTGAACAAAATGATAAGTTTACCCTGAAAGAAGAGTTTCTTGGATTTGTCAAGTTGGACCGACTAAACGCTGATAGCATCGCATCTTCAATTTTGCAGTTTTTAGAAAAATCGGGCTTAAATCTTGACAAACTTGTAGGACAGGGTTACGATGGATGCTCAACAATGTCTGGTGAAATTCATGGAGTTCAAAAAATTATACAAGAAAAGTATAAAAGGGCATTTTATTTTCATTGTGCATCACACAAATTAAATTTAGTTATCAATGATGTAAGTAAAATAACGGAAATTCGCAATACTATTGGTACCGTAAAAGACATAATAGTTTTTTTTAGAGAAAGTAGTTTAAGAAGGAATCTAATTCCAAATATACCTATTCTGTGAGACTCGTTGGTCAGCCAAGTATAAGTCTTTGCGCATTTTTGCAGAAAATTTTAATACAATATTTAAAACTCTTCATGATATAAAAACTGGAGAAATTTTAATGAATTCCGCTACAACAAAAAGAGCTGCTCAGTTATGGGCTGCTACAAATTCATTTTCTTTTGTTATTTGTCTAATGGTAGGTAGTAAATATTCAAATATTTTAGAACCGGTTGCGAATACCCTTCAAGGAGTTTCAATAAATTTTGTAGATGTTTATCACCACATTAATTTAATAGTTAACAGTTGTAATAAAAATCGATTAGAAGTTGATACCGTTTTTGCAGAACTTTATTCCAAAGCAGTGTCCAGTTGTGAGACTCTTGGAATAGAGGTGGCTAAGCCACGAATTTGTGGTCGACAAATTTATAGATCCAACTATGAATCTGATTCAGCTGAAGACTATTTTAAAAAATCGATATTTATTCCATATGTAGATCATTTAATTCTTGCCTTAAAAACAAGATTTTCAAAAGAGCATGAAATTGCCTTTTCTTTATTTAATATTTTGCCAAAAAATATAAAGTCTTTAGACAGTAAATCGTTCGGAGTTAAGATCAAACAGCTGTATAACATTGAAAATTTAGAAAGCGAGTTAAATATTTGGAAAGAGTATTTATGTCAATCTAAAATTGCAGAAAATATAGCCATTTAGGAACTTATTGGACATTGTAAATTTTTTCCTGCTGTTAAAGATTGCTGCATACTTCTCCTTACTTTGCCGTGTACCACTTGCACTATAGAGCGCAGTTTTAGCACCTTACGTAGGATTAAAACATGGTTAAGAGCTACAATGGGACAAGAGAGACTTGTTGGATTAGCATTGCTGAGTATCCATCGAAAACGAACAGAAACTATTCAAAATTTTGCCATTAAAATATTAGATCTATTTTGCCAAAGCAACCGAAGACTGGTTTTTAGTCTAGAGTAATAAATGTATTTGGTATTATTAGTTATTAATATAATTATTAGTAAAATGTTATGTTATTTTTAAGGACTTACATTTTTTTCTTTTGAACCATAAAACCATAAAAACCTCTCTAGGAAGAAGTCATCTGTTTAGTTATATTTTATTTTTATGTATATTTTATTTTTGTTATCATAACGATTTTCAACTTTTAATAAAAATAACTAAATTTGAAATGCAACAAGTTTTATTTTGCCCCCCCTGAAAAAAAATCCTGCGGGCGCCCATGGTTACTTTGATATCAAATATAACACCCAGGTCTTTAACAACATTCACATTTTGAAGTTGGGTATTATTTATGTGATAACTGCTGACTATATTATTGTTAGACTTTGAAAATTGAATGTATTTACATTTGTCTGTGTTAAGGATCATTCTATTTTCTTCACTCCATTTAACAAATTGATCAAGGTCACTCTGAATCTTTAATGTTTAGTTATTATCAGAAAGAGGTAAATAGATCTTGACATCGTCAGCATAGATAAGAAAAGAACAGAATTTAAAACATTGGGCTATGTCATTGACAAAAATTATAAATAAAATGGGTGCCAAGTGCGCACCTTGTGGTACACCAGACAAGACAGCAATTGGATTTGAGAGACAGTTTTTAATTTTTACAAATTGCTCTCTTTCAGAAAGATAAGAACTTAACCAGTTCAATAAACTTCCATGCAATCCGTAACAAGAGAGCTTTTCAATGAGAATATCTATATTCAACTTGTCGAATGCTTTCCCAAAATCTGTATAAATTGAGTCAACAGATTGCCCATTTTCCAATGCCTCAACTATATGTGAATGATAAACTAAAAGGTTAGAAGTTATAGATTTTCCTTCACAGAAACCATGTTGCTGTGCAATTATAACATTTTTAAATTTTTCCTTCAAAAAATCTGCTACAAATGATTCAAAAACCTTTGGAATTAACGATATCAATGTAATGGGCCTGTAATTTTCAACATTCTCTCGATTTCCACAATTTTTAAAAATTGGAATAATGTAGGAGGTTTTCCATTTCTTTGGAAAAATTCCCAGGGCTAAAGATTTATTAAATAAAATCCATAAAGGCCTAGACAGTGAGAAAGCACAGTTCTTAAGAAACAATGCACTCACACTATCAGGACCCGGTCCCTTTGACAAGTCCAGGCTAGCCAGCTTTTCACAAATATCAGAAATTTTTATATATACACTGCTCAAATTTAAGTTTGGCGAGCTGAAACTTTTTGCAACAGTGCTAAGGCTCTGTGAAGGACTTGGTGTTTCATATACACTAGAAAAATGTTTAGCAAAAGCATTTGCAATTTCTTTGCCGCTATCAAAAGTTTCCTCATTATACTTAACAATTGATGGAATACTATTTTGATTATTTTTAGACTTAATGGACTTCCAGAAAACATTAATATTACCTTTTAGATTATTCTCAATATTTTTTATATAAAGACTATAATCTTGGTGAACCTTTTCTTTGCACAATCTGCGTAAATGACAGAATAAACCATAATCAATATTAGAATTAGTTCTCTTATATTTTGCATGCAGCTCTTTTTTTTTCATAAATCATACTTTTGAGTTCAGGACTAAACCATGCAGGAAATTTAAAATTACTTTTTATTAGCAATCTTGGCACATAAGTATCAATACAATCATAGAGAACAGCATAAAAACATTCAACATCATTATCCAATTGATCAACCAATAAGGCATCCCAGTTAAAATTAATTAATAAATTGTTGATTACATTAAAATCTACATTTTTAAAATCATAGATTTGTTCTTCAAATTGCAAAGGTTTATAAGAGCTAATATTTTGTATACTTACAACAAATGCTGGGTGATGTTTGTCACATGGCAGAAGTATATCATTAGCACAATTTACTTTAGTAAAATTAGAATTATTGGTAAATACAAGATCTAGTAAAACATTGTTACAATTTTTTATCGAGTTTATTTGAGTGCAGTTAGAAAACAGCATGGAGCTAACAAGAAGATCACCGGAGGCATTCCGTCTACCAATACCACTATCATGGAGGTTGGTTTCATCCAACATCTGAAGATGGGGCAGGTTGTAATCTCCCATGATGTACATGACATCAGAACTATCACTGAAGTTTTCAATATTGTTGCAGTGATTTTCATATTCCACCAAATTGCTAAGGGGAGGGAAATATACTGCACAGAAGTAGGTGGACTTTATTTTACCAATAGATACAGAGACCCACACCTCTTCATGCCCAGATGTCAAATTCCTCAATTCGACTTGGTGCGATTTTAAACTTTTTGTGATCGCAATAAAAACACCTCCTCCTCTGGATTTGCCTGTTGCTATGTTGTCTCTGTCACATCTAAAAATTGAGTAGTTCTGTAGCCCTAGTTCCGAGTTATTAAACTCTGGTGTTAACCAGGTTTCACTAAGTATAATTATATCATACGATGCCATGGACACATTGTTTGAAAATTCATTCAATTTAGTTCTGATGCCTCTAATGTTCTGGTAATAAATCCTAATATCATTGATAGGGTTAATTCCTGCGCCGTGGCTGGGCCTGCCTTTTAAAAAAGCGTCTACCTTGTGCTGATGGTAATGGTTGATTTCTTCTAGGGAAATTGAATGGCTTGACAATCACATTTTCAGGCCATATGTCGCTATTAAATAATGTATTCTTGACACCAGGTTTCACGGAGAGCTTAAAAGATGGCACATGTTGGTTCTGAGACGACAGTTTCTCACAGGTTAAGGCTTCAATGTTGTTGGACTTAAGATAATTTATTAATTGATCAGTTGTGGTTCCTGCTTCCAGGTTGCCTATATAACACCAGAACTGTTCCTCCGCTGCTACAATTCCAGTTGAAGTTTTGTTTGTACCCCTGACAAGAGTGTTAGAGTTACCAAGTTGTTTAGGACCTGTTGAATGTTCCGATTGCTTGATGGGACCAGGTTTAATGGAGACTGCAGTTGAGCTTGGAGGGCCATTGATAGAAACCAATGCATCATCGATAGCTTTACTCGTTTGCTCTTGTGTGATTTCATGGACTATTGGGGGCTTGCATATGTCTTCATCTCAATCTTCATGCAATTGAGAAGTTCCTTATTAGTTTCCTGGATCAAGTTAAGGTGTGAGCTCAAGGATTTGGTTAGCTCATTGTTGATCTTTTCAGTGAAGAACAACAATTTAATGTCAAGTTTATCGTGCAATAAAGAAGTGATGGATAGTGCATTCTTGTCTGAAAAGTTGTCATCCTTGTTTTTTAGGGATAAGTCTTCCAGAGATTTTTGTAATAAATTCACTGCAGCCCTGTCTTTGTCCATATCAGCCTTATTTGCCTTCAGTTGCAGTTCATTTTCAGTATTCTTTACTCTCGCCTTGAGATTTGAAATCTCCTTCTTATGCAATGAGATTTCCTGCTGTAGGGATTGAATTTGCTTAAATGCTTGTAGTGATTCCTTGAAGAGCGGTTTACATTCAGGACAGGTGTAGACTAAAGTCCTATTAGAACTGGGGATTACTTTAATTTCTTGCGCTTGTAGAGAGTTGCATTTTTCACATATCGCTCACCCAATATTACAAAGTCGTATGTGCCAAAATTGAAAATAATCTGATTTCACTATTACCAAGTCGTATGTTGTCTGAAGAAACATACGACAAATTATTGTGAATGTAACCCTGCTGGTTCTGCTTAAAAACATAATATTTCATTGGTGTATGTTTTCAAACAGACAGAATGGTACAACAAAGTCGTATGTATCACATACGACTTTGGTGCAGTATTTCCAACTAAACGTCACGGGTGGTCACGGTTCAACAATGTCGTATGTGTTACATACGACCTTGGTAGTCTGAAATTGTTCTGGTCATCAAATCATAAGGTAGTATGTCATAACTTACGGCAAGGTGCACTCGTGTGTTTAATATTTTGAGGTTATGTTTTTAATCGGGAATAGTTATTAACCTGAGGATTGACACCGCATTTTCGCTAGTAGTTCGTGAATAATGGAACAAATAGGTGATAATGAAGCGTACTGGAGTGGATACGATTCAGATATCGATAAAGAATATATTCCTCCTAAAAAAACAAGGTATGTAGACATTTCGATTCCTTTTTATATTGCTCTTTGTAAATAAGATAAGACAGAAATATACGTACTCCTATTTTGCAGTGGTACCAGATACATACAAAAGCTTACTTAATTTCGGATTTTTAGAAAGTAAATAAAACTAGAATGTTTTTTAGAATCAAGATTCGTGGAAAATTATATGAGGTAGAAGCCGACAAGACTCTGGATACAAAGACTGACGAGTGTAGTCGCAAACTCGACTGCCATAAATTTGCAAAGCCAAAAGAAAATTTGAATAACTACGCAAGGTATGCTAATTTTGATATTGTTTCTGAATAATAATAATCATAACATTAATAACTTTTTCAGGGTTGTACCTATGAAAGGTTTTAATAAAGTTAGCCAGTATGGCGAGTCTAGCAAATCAGGGCAGAATGAAAACACCGTAACAAAACAAAATCCTAATCAAACAGAAAAAGAAAATCTGCAACCATTCAATGAACAACAGCAAACTGAAGAAAATAATGAAGATGAGCGAAACAATGCTCACAAATCTGAAAATGTTACTAAGATGTCAAGAATAAGACAAAGAAATATTAAAAGTTGGGCGAGCCATATTAGAAAAGAAAGATTTGATAGAGGTCAGGAATATATTTCTGTCAGAAAAAAAATCGTACCGGCTAGAAAAATCAAAACAATAAAAGATTGCATAGAGAAATGTAAATTCAAATGTGGGAGACTAATCAGCACAGAGCAGAGAGAAGAGATATTTTCAAACTACTATAGGCTGAGTGCTTCAGAGAAAAAAATGTTTATACTACAGTATATTCAGATAAGAGATAGACCGGACATAAACAAGACCACGTGATCATCGAACGCTGTAACATTCGGCAGGGACGTATTAAGAGTCACGCAGTACATATTTTAGATAGTAGATGCTGCTTTGCGTAACTTTGTAGTAAATTAGCACAATTCGATGTGTATATGATTGGTGATGGATATAGGATCATGTGGGGGTGGGGTAAGAAATATATAATGATGTAAATATACATAAGGGTTTCAAAATTTTCGCTTCGATTTCCAGCTTCGGATGACGCCTTCTCCTCGCGCTCGATCTTATATATATTCAAAATGACCTCTTTCATTTCTGCACTCAGGTGTCTTTTTTTAGAGCGTTTCCTAGGTGGACTACAGGAGTTTACAACTTCATCGGCAGTATCTGTACTACTGGGCATTTTGCGCAAGCAGTTGATAACAATAACAATCAATAACAAGGTATAACAATAACAACGACAAACTCAACAACTTAATAAGATAACAAACGAAAACGTCCAAAGAAATATCAAATTGCAATGATGCACACGACATACGTAACACGTCTGAACCTGAATGTGACTCTGCCTTGATACGACTGCTCTGCCGCTCGGCATAGGCATTTAATTGCGAATTGACCAATGATGGCTCCTGTTTTACGTCGAGACGGCGGCGTTAGCGTGAAAATCACCCGAACCTTTTGTTTACATCCGGTCTATCTCTTATCTGAATATACTGTAAGTACTACTGACATGGGTGACCCTGAAAGAAGAAGGAAGGGAAAAGATAATACTAATTCAAGGAAAAAATGTACTCTAAGATATTCATTTATCATTAACAACAATAAAATACGTGTCTGTAAACTCTTCTATTGTGGCACTCTGGGTATAAGTGAAAAACCAATTTACACAGCCCACAAAAACAAAACAACGAACAATACTAGTTTACCGAGTACTCAAGGGAAACATCAGAAAAAAGTTACTGCTGCAGTGGATGCAGATCTTGTGCGAACCCATATAAACATCTTTCCTCGCGTGGAGTCGCATTACTGTCGAGGAAATTCTAAAAAGGAATATTTAGACGGCAATTTAACAATTCACAAAATGTACGAGCTTTACAAGGAATTTTTGAAAGAGAAAGAAAAAGAAAGGAATCCAGTGACTTTTTGTATTTATAGAAAAATTTTTTGTACTGAATACAACTTATCTTTTTATAAACCGCGAAAAGATAGATGCGACGTATGCGAGGAAGTAGGATTAAAGAGAAAGGAAAACAACCTCACTGTACAACTGGAAAGTGAATTTGAAAAACACATAAATGAAAAGAACAGCATGAGGAAAGAGAAAGATAAGGACAAACAAGGTTCAGTTCCGATTTTATGTTTTGATCTAGAGAATGTTTTGAGTTGTCCCAAAGCTGAAGTAAAAGATTTTTTCTACAAGAGCAAACTGAATGTAGACAATATGACTGCCCATTTATCTGTTAACAAACAAGTTTACTGTGCTGTTTGGTCAGAATCTTTACATGGACGCTCAGGAAATGACATTGCTAGTGCTGTTTATAAGATACTAAACCAGGTACTCTTCGACCACCCAGAGTTTGAAGAATTGATACTGTGGAGCGACAGCTGCGTTCCACAGAATAGAAACAGTTTCATGAGTTTTGCGGTTGCTCACTGTATTCAGCGCCATCCTAATTTGAAAAAACTTACCATGAAGTTTTCTGTGCCGGGTCATTCAGCAATACAAGAAGTAGACGCCATCCACAGTTCCATTGAAAGGACCCTTGCCAAGACTGAGTATCATTCACCAGTTTCCCTTTTAAGGATCTTACTTAAAGTAAATCAAAAAAAGACGTTTAAAATAATGCAAATGCAGAAAAAAGATTTCTTTGATTTCCAGTTTTATTCTTCCAAAATGACCTACAACAACCTTCCATTTTCGAAGGTATGTTGTTTGCAATTTTCAAGAGCTTTTCATCAAATTAAATTCAAAACTACCTTTACAGAAGAATCAGATTATGTTCCTATAGATTTGAGACCAAGAAATTTGCGTAAACATGTTATTGTCACAGCGGATTTTATTGCAGACATCCCAATCGAATTAAAAAAGCACGACGTTAAAGCAAAATTGCCCCAAACCAAAGTAGATGCATTGTCTTCTATGTTTAAATGGATGCCAGCAGTGGATAGACTATTTTATGAAAATGTATTTCATAATATGTGAACCCATTATACCTAAAATGATACTTTTTGTTCCGTTTTTATAAGGTGTATGTTACAAGCTGTTTTTTTTATTAAGATTTTCAGGATAACAAAGTCGTATGTTTTTTTTCAAATCGCATTTTTTATTCTGTAAAGAGTATTTTAGTGTTTATGTTTATGAAAAATAAATGTCAAGTTGCTTATGAATTGCACCCCGACTTTGATTTTGAAACAATTTTATATAAATCATAAACTTTACCTCCCAAATTTTCAATACTCTATTTCTCATTTTCGTGTTCATGTTACATACTACCTTGTAATATTGGGTGAGCGATATGACTCGGTTACATAAGTCACAGGGATAGCCAAAAGTTCTGATCTTCTCTCTATCCTCCTTAAATATACATTCAATATTGCACTTAAAGCAATTAGCCATTGAAAATTATTAAAACAAAAACAATAATAAAATTGTTTTGTTTGTTTATAAATATCTTCTTCTTTTGGAGATGTCTTCCCTTAGGGCAGATGGGAGAATGGGGTATTTTCCAAAAAAAATTTTTTGGTTCCAAATTGAAGTTTTACATCTAAAAATTATATATTGAGTAATTTTACATTTTTCTTTGAACAAGAAGTAATAAAAACTCGGCTTCAAAGTTTAAAAATAAAATGTGCCGCCAACTGTGTGACGTAATAATATCTTGCGTGACGTAGTAATATTTTCTCCGCCCCCTTCTTAGAATGTGACTACATTTGTTCGGCGATTACAGTGTGAGAAGGACAGGAGATATTCCCATTTTGTTCTACAGACTCGTCCGGAGCAATTTGATTTTTTGACAGATAATTTAAAGGTTATAACCAGTGCTGCCACCTCTACCGATTTATCGGTAGATCTACCGATTTTAGAAGAGATCTACCGATCTACCGATTCTAATGAAAAATCTCCCGATTTTTTTTGTTTCTAAATATGCATATTTTTAAATTACAATAATATGTTTTACCCTCTAAGCTACTTATAAATATTCTGTAGTTTGCTTAAAACATCCCAGTTTATTCTTCTTTTCTTATATTTAGCGACATCTAGTGGTACACGTCCAAATCGTAAAATAAATACCGATAACTGATTTCTACAAAATACAATTTATTTGGTAATTCCCCGACGCGACTCGGGTATTCCCCTGGCTAACACCAGCAGGACGCGATAGTCGATACACGATTTATATTATTAATACTCTGTTGGTGTTGGCTGTTTAGAAGTATGTTGAAGAGTAGTGATTAAATTTATATTCTCTGATATAAATTTTGATTTTTTCTGGATTTTAATTTTTATTAAACAAATATGGATAGTGATAGTGACAGTGCTGATAGTGGAGGTGAAGGAACCAGTTACGGTTTAAAAAAGAAGATGAAATACAGTCAGTCCTACAAATCAGATTGGGAGAAAGAACCACGCTTCACAGGTTGGCTTATTAAAAGCCAAAACGGGAAAAATTTTGGATTCTGCAAGGCATGCAATAAAGATATTAATATATCCAGTGGAAAGGACTCACTTATAAAACATACACAGCGAAAAATCCACGAACAAAATGTAAAATCTATCAAAAATCAACCGTCCATGACTAAATTTGTTACAGACACAAAAAGGAGGCAAAGGGCTCAAGACACCAAAGAAGGTATACTTACGTTTTTCTATTTGGTAATTCCCAATGATTGATGCACTTATGTGCAGTACCTGTTATAAAATGTAGTACAAGATTCATTACAATGCTCAAAATATATTTTCTATTGGATGTCGGAATGCTACTGGAAGCTCTCTTTCCTTCCTCCAGACCCATCACGTGACTTTCTCCACCTTTTGTCTTAAGGTGCATCCAGACTATATAACATGTTGTATAACACGTCCGCACTGTTCAACATTGTTGTATAAAATTGCATCATTTAACAATATGATATAGTACTACGTGCATCGATCATTGTAACATTATAATTGTGGCAAGGTTTTTTTATTCTATTCCATCATTTTTTTGCTGAGATACGGCTGGCGGCGTTTGTAGCTGAACATAATCTTCCATTTACCGTTATGGAGCATTTGCCTGATCTAATAAAAAATACATGTTCTGATTCCGAAATTGCTCGTGGTTTGGCTTCTAGCAGAACCAAAACAACGTCGATTGTAAAAAATGTAATTGGCCAGGAAGAATTTTTGAACGTTTGCGAAGATCTAAGGCAAAATAAGTTCTCATTAATAGTAGATGAATCGACGGATGTTAGCACCACTAAGCATCTTTGTTCCGTAGTGAGGTATCGAAAAAATAATGTAATAAAAGACAAATTTTTTGCTCTATTACCTTTATCAAATGCTGATGCAAAAACTTTATATAACGTTGTTATAGACCTTTTTAAAACTAACAATATTCTGTATAAAAATAATTTAATTGGATTTTCTGCGGATGGGGCTAATGTCATGATGGGCAAAACTAATTCATTAATGGTACTTTTAAAGAAAGATATTCCTTTTTTGTTTGTGATGAAGTGCATATGCCATTCATTCCACCTTTGCGCTTCTTACGCTTCACAAAAAATACCAAGGTTTGTCGAGGATCTTGTGAGGGATATTCATAATTATTTTAATTCTAGCCCAAAAAGAATTTCAGAATTCCGTGACTTTCAGGCTTTTTGTAACATAAAAACACATAAAATTCTGCACCCATCACAGCCTAGATGGCTTTCTGTTCAAAGTGTAGTAAGTCGTATTTTAGAACAATACAATCCATTAAAATTATACTTTACTGACGCTGTTTTCCAAAATGATGTTTTAGCTACGAATCAAATTTTGAAAAGGTTAAACGACCCTACTACTCTCTTATTTTTGCAATTTTTAGATTTTGCTTTGCATTTTTTCAATAATTTAAATAAGGATATGCAAGCAGAGAGCCCAAGAATACATGTTATATATAAAAACATATCCACTGTTTTAAAAACCATGTTTGATTGTTATTTAAACCGCGATTATTTAACATCAACATCTCTAGAGAATATTGACTACAAAAATCCCAGAAATTACTTACCAATAGAAAATGTTTATTTTGGAGCTAATGTGGCAAAAACATTATCAGAAATTACAATATCCAGCGAGCAAATACATTTTTTTAGGCTTA
Organism: Acanthoscelides obtectus; assembly: GCA_963669975.1. Taxonomy (NCBI): domain Eukaryota; kingdom Metazoa; phylum Arthropoda; class Insecta; order Coleoptera; family Chrysomelidae; genus Acanthoscelides; species Acanthoscelides obtectus. The sequence goes on from CAVLJG010000005.1 coordinate 81,294,185, forward strand.
GATGTTTAGAGTTTTATATTGAAAGTTGTGATCAAATCCTTACTCGTTTCCCGCTTAAAAATAATCCAATTAAATTGTTTAGTTTTCTCGATCCCGTAAATGTCAAAACAGGAGTTATACCTTCTATTTCAGATGTGGCCAGGATTTTTCCAAACTTAATTAAGGAAGAAGCGCTTCAATCACTTGATAACGAATGGCGTCTTTTGCGTAATACCGATATTGTAAAATTATCTAATCAAGTCGAGACATTTTGGCAGGAAGTAAGTGAATATCGCTTAGGTGACGATACGCCTTTGTTTCCAATTTTAAGCCAATTCGCTTTTAATATATTGTGTTTACCCCATTCTTCCGCCAATGTTGAAAGAAGGTTCTCAGAAATTAACCTAATGAAAACGAAACAAAGAAATTCTTTAAATACAAAGACAATTACGGGATTAGTACATACTAAACAGTACTTAGGTAATAATAAGTGTTTCAATTTTAAAATAAGCAAAGAACTTATTTTAAAAATGGATAATAAAACACTAAAAGGTATTGAAGAGAGTGAAAATGACTAAACAACTTAATAATTATCGATTTATATTGTTCTGTTGTTCTTGTTTTATTACGTTAACAATGTATATTTAGATTCTTTGTGTACTTCTGATACCCGAAACTGATCAGTAATGAATAAAATATATTTATTCATAAAGTATTTGTTTTTCATTGCTTCATAAAGTATTTGTTTTCCATTGCTCAAATACCTAAAAAAAATTGAAGAAAAACTGCTGATTAGATATATAAAAAAAAATTCGTAGAAAAAGCTTGCTTATTGCTTAACCTCATTTTTTATCTGTTAAAAGCGTTCTAGGGGAAGCCTATGGCGCAACCGGCTATCTACCGATTTTAAACCGAAACCTACCGATTTATTTTTTGAGATCTACCGACATTGGTGGGTAGAAGCGTGGCAGCACTGGTTATAACGCATTCTGGCGTTGTTGTGGACGATTTGGTATTGTGATTTAGTTTGTGGAATTTAGCTTTTTAAATACAGAATTCAAATATGGAACAAAACTTCGTGAAAGCAGATTCTTCGAATTTATCGAAAGTAGATTACGAGATGATCGATGAATACTATCGACACAATGATGACTTTGTCAAAGCAAATGTGAGAAATGTGAAAACACAAAGGTGGGTTCTTTTTCAATTGTGAGGAAATATATTGTAATAACCATTTTGTTCCTAGAAGTGGCAAGCAATCGTATGGAGATGAAGCTATCGGATTTGTCCAGCTGTTGCGAGAGGGATCAATATGTACTGTAAAGTGCCGAGTAACTCCCGAACACAAGATCCACGAAAAAGGATATCAGGTGACAATCTGCATTAATGAGGCTGAAGAGAAGATTACACATAGTGTGTGTCATAGCTGCCCAGCTAGTGAAGGTATTGAGTTTAATAAGTCCTTGTGTCTTTATAATATACTATATTTTAATTTCTAGGAGGGTGCAAGCATGGTGTAGCTCTGATGTTTTGGCTACTACGACGTTCTACAGAACCTTCTGTAACAAGTGTTGAGTGCTACTGGCGAAAACCGACTTTAGCAAAAGTAGGTTCTTCATTGAAAGCAGCAAAATTGAATGAGCTATTTAAGAATGTTCCCCCAGTTGCATCACACAATAATTCCTTCTTAAAAAAACTATTAGAAAAAGGATTAGAAAACAAAAGCAAGGGCATTTTATTTGAATACTACAAAACTGAAGAGAATGCTATTGATAAAGTATCCCTATATCATTTAATAAATAAATTTGTAAGAAACAGTAGCAGCATCACTGCTGAAAATTTTATTCAGTATTGTCAGCAAGAAATGAATGATAAGCCTTGTAAAGAAATTTTAAATCAAACAAAAGATCAATCCAATACTGGTACATGGTTTGAGATAAGGTATGCACGTATTACTGCATCGAAGTTTTATGAAGCAGCACAGAGTACAACATATGATGGATGTTTAGTGGAGTCAATTTTGGGTGCAGCAAAATTCAAGTCCACAAAGGCTATGAAGAGGGGATTATCATTAGAGGATAAAGTATTGAAGGTTGTGGCAAGAAAGAAACTAATAAAAGTAGAAAAAGTAGGAATATTTGTAGATAAGAGATATCCTATATTTGGAGCTAGCCCTGATGCTGTAAATGCTGAGTTTTGTATTGAAATAAAGTGCCCATCAAAAGAATCGACACTTAAGCAATACTTAAATGGTGGAGTCATAGGTAAGAAACCTTTTGCCCAAATTCAACTCCAAATGCTATTGTCAGGCAGAAAAAAGGGATTATTTTGTGTTGCATCACCTAATTTTGAAGTGAATAAAGATGTATCAATTGTGGAAGTTGAACTTGACATTTTTTTTTGTAAGGATTTGCTGCAAAAAGCAACTTTGTTTTGGGAAAAAGCTATCTTCCCAAAACTGATTCAATAGATCTAATGTAATGTCAACAATTTACCTGTAGATTCGACTAAAAGACAACTCAATTGTTCGTGTGCATTGAAATATTTGGTATAAATTTTCATGTATTAGATTTTATATAAATGTATCAAAGTTTATTATACTAATATTTTCAGTACCTACTTTTAAATTTTTATTATCTTCAAATTTGATTTATAATAAATTGATTTAGTAACTGAATTAATCAGTTAACAATGTATACACTACAACATACACTTAATGGTACCAAGATTTGAGCCCATATATAAGATAGAAAAATGTATTTTGAACCAGACAACACCAGGTTTAGTTGCTAGTTTAATCTATTCAGGTATGATCAGAAAATGTATGATTAATATTTGCAAACTGTGATACATTATGCAAATGTATTTAGTCTATATTATGCATATATTCTTGTCCAATTTATTTTATGTGTATTTGATTGAATAAAGCACTTATAATGTTTTAAAAAAGTATTTTATTCATGAAATGTTTTTTTAACTATTTACATTAGTAGGTAGCTGCAAATGTTTTATTGTATTTGTAGATGAACAAAAATATTGATATATCGTCGGTGATACTGCAATATGTCGTATGTCACAAAAATTGCAATTTTTTGTTTATATATCCATTGTAACCAAAATACAGTCCTCTATGCCCCTGCAAAATGTTGTATATGAAATTTGAACAGGTACCCTGATTGTTTACACATACAAATATGTCGTATGTTTTTCTTGACAAAACTGGATACTTCAATATGCCGTATGTCAGAATCATGCTCTCCGTCTATGTCGTAACGCTACACAATTGGATATTTCGATACGTCGTATGTCACTTAAATTATTATACATTTTAGGTTAGCTGCAAGCAGTAACGTGTCAGTAACAACTAAATGTGAGTTTTGTGATAGTTTTTTGAGTTTACATGGTGAGTTTGTTGTTATTTTCTTAATTTAAACTACAAAAACGTTATAGTGTTTGTAGTTTTTAGTCAAGAAATACCATAATTAACAAAAAAAAAACAACAATATTATTTTGTATAACCTTAATTTTTTCTGAATAAATATATTATATCAAAACGGCAAGTAAAATTCACGTAGGTTATTTATTCCTTTTCTCTTTAATGATATGATTTATTGTAGTAATTAATCGATTTTTTTGAACACTGTGTGACATACGATATTTTACATTCCAAATTTAGCTTTTATTTAGTATTATTTCTGTTTGTTAAGTATTGACATACAACATATTGCATCTTTGTTTTTTTTTATTTTCAGTGAATCCATAATGTCAAACAGAGCGCGACTGTTGGTGGAACTAGCTCGAAATTCAGCATCTAGTGCAGTAGCCTCTCACCAAGTGCCCAAAGACGATAACATTAACAATTTTGCGACCCAATTGAACGATGCATCAGATCCTCAAAGAACAGAGAGCATGGTTCAAGTGTCAGTTCAAGATCTATTAGGAAATGCAGAATTGGTAGATAATCCAATTTTAACAGTCCTAGAAGTGGCAGAAATCCCAAAAGAAACATCGCATTCCAAAACTGATGAAAAGTTATATTATTTGGAACAAAACACAGATTCTGATAGTGGTATTGTACCAATAATTGACTATCAGGAAGAAGTTGTAGCAGATGAAGAAGAGGTCCATGATGCAACTTCAGATACTGAAAGACATTCAGAACCAGATCCATTTCAGGAAAGTGGCAGCGAGTATCTGCCAACAGATACTGACTCAGAAAATAGTTTAGGAAACGAAAACGTTGAAAACCAAGGAGGTGGAAACCAAGAAGATCGTCGGACACCGGATGGAAGAACAAAAAAACGTAAGAGTAAAGGGCAAAGAGATCCATCGCAATGGAAACGAGCAAAAAATTCGCAAGCGAGACTTAAAGGCCATGCATACATGGGATTTCAGAAAAATACTGGAGGCAAGTACCAGCAAACAGTCTGTAGAGTTCAGCGCAAAGTAAAGCCGTCATGTGGGGGACACAAAAATGACTCTAAGGGACCACAACAAAAATTTGAATGTTTGCAAATTACAAATGAAATGCGTAATCAAATATTTCAATCTTTTTGGGAAATTAGTTCTTGGGAAGGTAAAAAAATTTATGTAAGTAGTCTTGTACTGCACTCTCAGCCCAAACACAGAAGACGAAACACTGCAGAAGAAGAGTCTCGAAAGAAAACAGGGTTTAAATATTATTTAATAACTAAAGATAATCCAGAGTCTACCAAAAAATATCACGTATGCAAGAAAATGTTTTTAGCCACTTTAGGTATTGGAGAAAGATGTGTAAGAGAATGGGTTTTAAACAAATGTTTACCAAATATGGAGCTAGGTATTGAACCGGCTTTAGTAGAGCCACCTCAGGATTCCGAATGCACAAAAAATGTTAATCAATTCTTAGACAGCTTGCCTAAAGTTGAATCGCACTACTGTCGAGCATCCACTAGGAAACTTTATTTGGAACCCACTTGGAATAGTTACAGACATTTGCATCGTGAGTTTATTAACTATTGTGAACGTCAAAACCTAAGATCTTGTTCTTGGAGACTTTTCTATAAAACTTTTAAGACAAGAAATCTTGAAATTTATACACCTCGTAAGGACCAGTGCAACACATGCGTGAAGTTTAAAAAGGGAAATTTAAGTCAAGCAGATTACGATAGTCACATTGCCAAGAAAGAACAGGCACGGTCAGAAAAAGAGCAAGACAAACAAGAAGCTATCTCATCAGAGGCAGGAAACTCAAAGTATGTCTACACTATGGACTTACAAGCTGTTCTTCTTTGTCCTTTTACCCAAGCCTCCACCATGTACTATAAACAAAAACTGAAGGTTCACAACCAAACATTTTTTAATCTTAATAACAAAGATGTGTCTTGTTATTTATGGCACGAGGGAAATGGAGGTTTAGACAGCGATGTTTTTGTTTCCATTTTAGTAAAGTTTCTTAATGAAGAGATAGAAAGGCAGAGCCCGAAGGTAATAATCCTATGGAGCGACGGTTGTACCTACCAAAACAGAAATGTGAATTTGTCAAATGGTTTGCTGGAGATAGCCATGGAAAAAATATTATTATTGAACAAAAGTACCTGGAGGTAGGACATACCCAGATGGAGGTGGATTCAGTCCATAGTGTAATAGAGAGAAAGCTGGGAAGAAGAAATGATATAGCTGTTCCCGCCGATTATAATAAAATTATAAGAGCGGCCAGGCAAAACCCATCCCCTTATAAAGTAGTGTCTCTGCATTTCAACGATTTTTTGCAATACAAAAAAGGAATGTATTCACAAATTCGACCTGGAAGCAAAAAAGGTGATCCCTGTGTTACAGACATTTGTGCATTGCAGTATCTTCCTGAAGGACTAATAAAATACAAAATAAATTTTTCGGATGAATGGCTCGAACTGCCACGTAGACCATGTCGTACTAGAACTTCTTTCTCTCACGAACCTCTATATTTAACTCCTCGCCAAATTGAGGATACAAAATTCATACATCTTCAAGAATTGAAATCTGTCATCGAATCAGATTACCATGGATTTTATGACAATTTAAAGCACAGCTGCAAGTCTGACCAAGTTTGTTCACATATCAAAAATTAATATATTTTATTCTTTCCTGTTTATTTTAAGATTACATATTTGTTTAGAATTTTTTGTTTAGTTTTTCATTACGTAAATAAAAAGAATAGAACTGTTAAAAATTATTTTTGTAAGATGTATAATGGATTACAAAATTGTCGTATGTGACATAAATATTTCCATTTTCAATGCAATATGTCGTATGTAACGGCATTTTGCTTAATATTCCATTGAACAAAAAAATCGAGTTAAGTACTAATACCCTAATAGAAAAATACATAGTAGACAAAAAATAGCAATTTCAAATTTAAAATTGGTCGATAAAAACAGTTTTCTTTCTCTCCTGAAAAATTACCTCTTTTCGACATACAACATATTGCAGTATCACCGATGATATACCACCAGCTGACCAGCTAAAATAATCCTGAATTCCATAACATTGTTGATCTAATAAGCTTTTCAAAAATTTAATACACAAAGTATACACTTTACTAAATAAGTAGTTATTTTTATGTCATAGAGCATTGGTAAATTCAAGTAATTTATTTATTTTGAGGTTTCTAAATGATAATGTTGTAAAGGAGAATAAAAAATTATATAAAGAACAGCTTCAAATAAGTCCTATACAAGTATTTTAACCTACAAAAGGAAAAATTGGTGTTTTACAAAATTACTCATAGCTTTATGTATGTGCACAATGTGTAGCTAAGAAATTCACTGTGTTAGTATTAATATACCACAAAACAATCTTACACTTGCAATTATGTACTGTTAAAATATAGAAAAAACAAGACTTGCATGGCAATAATACTTATTTCTTGATGAGCCGTTCTTGTAAATTTACTAAACCACACACAATGATCACCACATGGTCTAGGAGGTGGACTATTCTGGACCGTATGCAGGCATGTGGTTTTAACATAGCAAATTCACGTAGTCTCCTTATGAGCCGTTCAATATAGACTCTCAAAGCAGCTATTATTTTAGTTTTATTAACTTCTGCTTTGGCGAGTTTTTGTTTCACACTAATGCTTGGAGGTCTTAATAATGATGCGCTTTTTCTATGCAGTATAGTTTCTATGTGTTTGAAACCTCTATCTGCCATTATTATGCAGTTTTCTGGAATCACATTAATGAAGTCTGATTTCTCAACAATTTGTACATCAGTTGTACGTCCTCCAAACCCACTAGAAATAAAGTTTATCAGCCCATTAGGAGTACAACTCACAAGATACTTTATAGTATTACACTTTTTATATTCACTCCATGTTTTAGCCTGATGCAGTGCATTTGAAGGTTTTTCAATTTCAACTTCAAAGCAATCAATAATTGATTGTACATTGTTGTAATAGGCTTTAAATTGATTTGGTACTAATTTTTTGATTTTCCAACTGGGAGGCCAAACAATCAACTGTGTCATTAAAGGAGCCATTACTACAACAGTTTTATTAAAAATTTTAGATATGGCACTTGTGCTTTTACCAAAATCAATTCCTATTCTTGAAAACTGATCATTTGTCCTAATTTTTTTCATTGTGATCAAAACATCAATGTAATCCAGTCCACCTTCTTCAACTAATAAATTTACAATATAGAAACAGTCTTCAGGCAAACCTAAGAAAAACCGACTATTGTTCTCTAATTTAGATATTTCTAGTTCCTCTTTTGATGTCTTCAGTCTTGCTCCATTGCTTTCTGATGAAGTGCTCGATAGCTGCAGGGAGGAACTACCACTTGAGCCATTAGTGCTATCACTACAAATCCCTGTGCACTTTTCAACCAACTGTTTTCGTTTGGGATGACTAGTGGCAACAGCCTTTTCTGCAGTATGAGGTAGTGTGCTGGTTGACACTGTTTTCGTATCAACTATAACTTGGACTCCTTTGGTTGCTTTCTTCAGGGGTAGCAAACTCGAGTTTTGCTGGCAAGATTCATCATGATGCAGATCTCTGCATATACCTGGCTGCGATTCATCAAATAATTTTGCCCTTGGTTTTCTCTTGCAGTGAAGCTTTTTTCCTAATGTTTCTAACATCTCAGCTTTCCTCTTTTTTGATGGTGGACTTAATTGGGACGTACCTAAACTCTGAACTGACAGGTTCCTGTGTGGTTTCACGCCGGGTTTTAGTCGTAACCTCTGCCCAATTGTCTTGTAATATTGCCAGTTTTCTGCATCATCTGCCAACTGAAAATAAACCGAGATTTAATATAATATGAAAAACTTTAGCTCTGTTAATAAACTTACATCAAAATGATCTTCACAACAGTATAACATAGTGGTAGGAATGGGACCTTCAACACTTGCAGCCTGGTACCAAAGAATCCTCATGTCAAGATCTATCGGAACTGATAAGAATATTTTATCAGGCGAATTAATACTTGTGTTTGAACACACTTTAATCAGACACTTTTTTACCGACATTTTGTTGTAATGTTCAAAAGAATTCAATATATAATATAAAGGTTACAAAACGGATAACACAAAATCAACAGCACGAAACACGGTACACGGTACGCAACTCTGTCACTGTCAAAAGTCAACGGTTTGACCCTCGTTGAACCACAATGTTGCCAAGTTATGTTGACCTACATACATACATACATAATATAGACAGGTACACCATTGAGACAACACTGTTGATCGGAATAAAGAAGCGTTGCTAAGTCGTGAACTTTCATGAAATTCCCTAGTGCATGGCAATAGCGCAGATGCTTATCCTTCATAAAAATATCGTCACATTCTAATGAGAACCTTTAAAAAAATCGATTCCTATTGGCTGATTTTTTCGGAGGGACAAACATGAAGTTTAAATGAACCCACTTTGGTGGTATGAATTTCAAATGTATTTTTTTCAGCAAATGAGTGAAAAAAGCGCGTGCAAAGTGTATACCAATTGATAAATGGTGTAAACAATCGATTTCAGCCATCAATAGGACAATATCACCAAGTTGGAAAATACCCCATTGGTTCAGACCAGGGAAAACTAAAGGTGGCAACACTGCGAAACTGCTGATCGGATTTGCTGAGAGGTTAGGTCCAGGTATACAAAAACAAAGATGTTACAAACGGCGTTTTTGGAGCAAATACGGAGAACTCAGGATATCAAACACTTCCACAGGTTTTTGACACTAGGATCTATCAGGAACTACACTATTTTACTTTAAAAAAACTCACAAAACATTACAAATTGACAAACAAAAATTTCTATTTACACACGTTTCGCTCATTCCAGTGGCGGGGCCAATGAATTCGCCAAAGCAAACTGCGGTGCAAATTCCACTAATTAGGTAATGAAGCTTTGCAATACGGTTTTAATTAGCTTATCATACTACAAATATTTCATCAATAATTTAAATACCCAATCAGTAATTTTATAAATTTGTGAGTAATGGTGAGGTTCATATAGACAATGTAGGATCTTTATATAAAACCGATGTTTGTTCAGTGTTCTGATGAGGATTTCAAGAAATAATGTTCACTATTACAATAGAGCATATCAAAATGGGCTTATGTGATGGTAAATCCATTTAGTATTTCATAATCTTCGTGAAATTAGGCCTAACAGTTACAGTCCAGAATTATTCATTATACACTGGCTATGAAAGGTTTCAACAGTAAAATATTGAATTGATCAAGATAATGTATACGAATCTTTGAATATGTGTTTACACATCAAATGCTACAAATTATTCTGCTCATCTGTTGTTCTTATCATTAAAATTTTACAGAGCATAAAATGTAGTATAGAAACCTTGGTAATACATCTTTCTTAATGTTTGACGAGCTTCAACCCAGAATTCAAAGTGATCTGTGCATCGAGATACAGCAGACCTCAGGGGTTTCCCACTGGATGGATATAGGCTGTACCCATTGACACTATCCATGAGATCATCAAAAAACTTGAGAACTTTTGCTGTTCCTTGTGCAGTTTCGGATAATTTTTCACCTTGTATGCCCACTATTCCTAAAAAGGTAAAAATAGTCATGAATATATATGAATACTTGGGTAGCATATGAAACCTTCATCTTCTTTATACAATTTCTATTGACATGGCATTCTGTCAATTTTGGCATTGCCCTTAAGCTTCCAGCAGCATTGTCTATAGCATATGCTGTTTCTATGTTCTGCCAACTAGCCACGTACTTGTCCTCAGCTGACTCCCACACTAAATTCTTTGTCAGCAAATTATTCCTTATGCCCTTAATTAAGTGAGGAGGATCATACATGTGGATAATTTTCACTCCATTGAGAAAAAAGTATTTTCTTGTAGGATGTTCTGATGCTGATGGTACTGAATATCTCATTAAGTAATTTATTGCAGCTTGATTAGTTGTTCCTTGGTCACATATTGTGCAGATAACTTTTAGCCCAGCTTGCTGACACCTTGTTATTATTTTCTTCAATAACCTTACTAATATTACACTTTTTGTAGAGGATCTACAAAATGTGTATGCTAGAGGTTGCTTCCAATTTTTAACAAGCCCTCTAACCATAAAAACTAATGCATGATCTGCAATAACTGCACTTCTTTGTTCATCATTATTTGTTTCAAAGCCCTCAAATTCTTTGGTTGCAACTTTTAAATGTATATGGGGGTCCAGACTCATTTCATCAAACATTACAGCACAATACTTGCTGCTTTCATCTAAGCCAGAAACAACTTCTGCAAGATTATTAAAAATCACATCATTTACCCCTGGATTGATGGGAATCCAGTTTAATAGCTGCATTATTGTTTTTTTTGAGGGCAAAGCAAATATTTTTGATAATGCTCGATATCCCCTACCACTTTGTTTATGAAGTATAAGTATAAGTCCCATCAATTTGTCTTCTAGGTTATATCTCCGTCCCTGTGATTTACTACCAGCCAGTGTGATCTGGCTTTTGATAAAAGTAGCTACAGTGCTGTCCAAATGCTGCAATGCCTCATTTAATACTTATCTTGTACTTCTGGTACTTCTAATCAACCTCCTTGTACATCTTAGTCTTCTATTAGCTCTAGAGAGGTGACTGGCTATCTTATATAGCTTCTTAGCTTTTAGACTTAAGTGGGTTTCTCTGGTTACATGTAACTTATGCAATAATCCAGATTCTGTTCTTGAGGGAACCTTGAAATAAAGAATGAAATTGATATTATATTACATATATGTTCAGAATCCATTACAACTGTATTTTTACAAGACAATAAATTCAATAAAATGTTCCATTCCTAATTATAAATGCAAGTGATTAATAGTCAAAGTTGACCAAACTTCGTTTAAAGTTTATATTATGCTGATGTGATTTGAAATTAAAATTATTATTATTAGTAGGTATTGTTATACTAAGTGACATATAAATCCGAACACCCAGTTTAAATGGTTTTATTTTAATAAAATTTTGTATAAGTACTTAATGAAGCATAATAAGTAAATGATTGCACTGCTTTAAAGCCGTTTGACCTTTAATAATGTGTGGATGCACCCTGATGTGCTACGCATTCTCCAACGCGCCTAGGCATGCTTCTGATCAGGTGGTCAATGTCCTCCTGTGGTATCTCATTCCAGGCAACCACCAATTCCTCTCGAAGGACTTCTAGAGCAATCTCCTACCCATCATATCCCACACGTGCTCAATTGGGGATAAGTCGGGAGATCTTGGTGGCCATGGTAACAATGTAACATCATTATGTTGAAAGAAGTCTATTGTGACTCTTGCAACGTGTGGTCGGGCATTATCTTGTTGGAAGTTGGATCTGCCAGGGTGTCAAGATAGGGTAAAAGATGGGGTTCTAGAACTTCGTGGATATAACGCTGCGCGTTCATGTTACCTCTGATGAAGATTAAAGGTGACCTGGAACCATAAGCTATAGCACCCCAAACCATAATTCCAACAGTGTGATGAACATGTCTTTCAACAAAAAACTGTGGATTCCTCCTTTCACCACGTCGCCTTCTAACCCTGGCAAAACCATCGTGCATGCCTTCGGATTTATAAGTCACTTAGTATATGTATAGAAAACAATTTTGTTTTCAAACTTTCACAATTTTGAAGAACTTCTAGTAAGATTTGCTTTTTTTGGAAAACAATGTTTCCCTTGGTATAATAGGCTAAGAGATTCATGCAAAATTACTTTACTCACTTGTTTCTGAATAATGGTCCTCAATGGGTTCTACTGTAGTTACATCAAGATTTCCTGGTTGTGAAGTTGTAACTGAGCAAACTTCTCCCAACTGTTGATATGATGCTGAAGTTGATGGTTTTCCTGTAACCACACAATTTACACTATCAAAAAAAAAAAATTACATGATCAATTTTATAATGTTTCATACAGTTACTGCGCTATCATCAATAAACTGTTTTGGAGCGCATTCTGGGAATGATTGAAACAACTACCAATGAGATGTTTGCAGTTAAGATAATGTGATCTCTAATTTCACTGTATAAATAGTCACCTTATAACATTCCCAGTGTTAACTGGAGCTCAGTCTAACTTATTCCAAATATAAATAATTCCCATCAATGAGTTGAAATGGAAAATATTAACTAGATACTTCGTTTATTGAAGAAAGACACCAAACCCAACAATGTTCACACATATTTTATGTGACTTGCTACATGCACTGTGTGGTCTGCCAATGCCAAACCAGGAGGGTGGAGCAGGAGACAACACAAAGGTGCATGTAGCCTCACCAGTCATGTAAAATATGCATACTATAGTTATGTAGTTTCAATCACTTGTATTAAACACTGTTGAAAGTCACTACTTATAATAGTTTCCAAAAAGCTGAATATATGTAATTGAAGTTGAGATATGTAAAATTGGGTGATACTAAAAATTAAACAAACCAACATACCAAGAATTTCATCAGTTGCGTTGGATATTTGTTGATCAGGAAGATTTAGTGATGGCACAGCATCCTTCCTAAGTCTGTTGTTACCATAATTGTCTTCCACTGTGAAGTGTGCATGACACACTCTATATCTATTATAAACAGTTATGGGGTCTATATCTCTCACTGCTTCATTACCAATACAATCCACCCATTGCACAAAAACATACATAAATTTCGTTGGGTTTGGAAATCTATGTCGTACTGAAACACTGTCCTGACAGCCTCTAACTGCGCATTTGCGGTACCGAGACATGGTTTCTGAAAAACAACATTCAGTTACAAAAATATGTTCAAGTTAAATTACTCAAGGAAATAGAAATGTTGCTAGACATGGCAACATAAACAAAATCAAATTTAACTTTGGCAGTTGTAATAATGTAGTAATACTGTAATGATACAATATTAAAATTGATGATTGTAGCAAACATATTTAGATAAGCAGGGCCGTTGAGAAATAAGCTCGGGCTCCTATGCCGAAAAATTCTCGAGCCCCCATGCCGAAATATTCTCGGGCCCTCTTCTTGACATGAGCGAACCTAAGGACGTCTATCCATCAGTTCAGTAAGCGAGCCTCGTGCTCCCTTCAGCGCCGAGCCACGAGCTCCTCTCTTGTCGACGGCCCTGAAGTTTTGTACGCATCATCTTAGCCTATAAAACTAGATTATATCACTATACTTACATGCTGCAATAAACAAGCGCTGTAATCACTCAAATTTAACCACACATAAACAAAAAATAAAAGTATTTAACGACAACAGCGATACCAGCGGCATCCAACGGATTGATCACCAACTAAAAACACTGTTCCTGACCCCCTGACATAACCTCAATGTGTATATGTGAAATGTCATTTTCAGAACAAAACATCTACTATTTTCAGGCAGGGCAGACAACTGCATCATAACATGACAAAATCACTAGCTTCCTGTAGAGCTGTCAAGTTTGAGGAAAGCTTAGTTAAGGAAATATGAGGAAACCCCAGAATGTGTTGGTGCAACCCAGAACATTTTAGGCGATCCCCAAATTTTAATGTCTCCTTTGTAATTCTATCCTTAAGAAAATATTGGTGCAATCGGCCATAAAAATCAAGGACATAAAGGCGTCCTACAATTTATTTTAGGACGCCTTTGTGGCCGGCTTGATTTTCGTAGTTTTTTACTATTGCGTGACAGCAATCTATTTTGGTGTTATGTTATAAATATCTATTCCATCAAATTGTTAATGCTTTTGATTTATATCATCTGTTTTATCAGCCTGAAATTTCCTACGTATCAAAAAGAAAACATAACTTAACATAACAATAGGAGAGCGCTGACACAAAATAGTAGAAATTTAGAAATACCCCAGTCTTCCTGAAAGAGAGAAAAGACTTATGTAAATCAAGGCCATAAAGACGTTCTACAAGTGTACGAACGACTGGCGATACGGCCCTAAAAATGAAAAGCCTATTTTCCTGCCTTTTATGCAGAATTCTACTGGTTTTGAAGAATGAAGATAAATTCTTCAAAAAGTTTCCATTATTTTCTAGTAAAGCCTCATAAAAAACGCTCTTTTTGATTTAACCGCCAACGAATAGGATAGTTTCCAAGTGTCATTGAGAATGCGTACGCAAAAATAAACCAAACGGCACCAGTAGTGGGGATGGGCGGTTCTTGATAAATGAACCGGCTTATATGTCAACTATAACCGGCACAGCGTTACACCAAACTTGTCTATAAACTATAATCAAATTCAAGCGGATAACCAAATGGAAATGGTATTTACCATTTTGGGTTGGTATTTACCAATCCGTTCAAGCGAGTGTAGTTATCAGTTTGGTTATAAGATCCGTGACGTCACGAATCAGCTGTTATGTCATAGTTATAACCGCAAAATTGTGGTATTTACCCAACTCAAGAGTAGTTTTATATTTCTGGTTATTATTTGAAATGTGACAAGTTAGAATTTTGCCGGGTATTGGATATTGTTATTGTACTTCAGCTTCATTTTTGAGAAAAATGATACAGGCTGACTTCAGTTTTACCATAAAGTGGAGCACCTTATTAGTTATACTCATTACGGTTGTTGGGGACACTTTAAATCTAGTTCCTATGCTTAACAAAGTATCCTGTGTAGCCATATACAACAAGAATATTAAAATATGGCCATATAAACTCACTAGATGATATCCACCTGTATACGGTTTTGCTAATTTCTTTTTTCATCATTTCTGCTGAATCAATAAATGTTTTCTTTGACATGCGGAAAAATTTAGAGAATTGAAAGTTATCATAGCTACAAAGCCATGGTTCCATCATTAAAAAAAATCTGAAAAAATATTTCTCCCATGAATATTATGAAAGGTTTCTTATTTAAACTTGCCATATACAGTTCTAGACGAAAAAGCACCGATTATTAAGTGATAATAAAAATAATCAGAGATTATAGACGCGCTTTTCTAAAATAAACAACTTGCAACAAAACCGCGGTTAAAACCAACGCGTTCAAGCGATTCGTGTAACTGACGTCATCAACCCGTGTGTCATCTTGAACCATCTTATAACCGCGGCACATAACACAGAAATTTTGGTTATTCGCTTGGATTTGATTTATGTGTACAACCGATCGCTCAGATGGAAATTAAAAGAAGTAAAATTGGTTAATTTGTTGCACCGGTGGCTCAACCGGTGAACTATAGAAGACGCCTTATTGTATTATGTAAAAAGCGTCAAAAACCCGACGAACTGTCATCTTGCAGATTAGGTAGTTTTCAGCGTGCAAATGGTTGATTCCACGCTTGCCCGCTATGGTCGCTGACGTTTAAGCAACACGAAACACGTACAGCTACAAAACGAGTTTACTAGAGAAACGGCTAGATAACTCATAGGACCCGGTGTAAACGTGCAGAAAACGGCATTTTTGTTCAAACTTACGACTTCCAACTTCCTTGATAGATCAATTCAAGTTATATAATAATAAATACGGGGAACACGACGATGACATAAAAAAGGCGTTTTGTGACTACAGTACATCTATTGGAACCTAGAGCTACCTCAAAGCAGCAAAGCTATGCATGTGGAGCGTATTCACTACGCCCACATTTGCTGAGATTTCTGTAGATAGAAAAAGCTTCCTTCCAGCTATTGCGTTTTTGACCTGTTAACCCTACACCCTACATTGTGAAATAACCTGTTAAAAACGGTTAATTAATTTAGAAAAACGGGTTATTCAATTAACCGGTTAGTTTTGCCCATCCCTACCCAGTGGCACAGTAAGAGCCAGCAACGGCGCCAACTACATAAAAATGTCAAGTAAAATTTTTGTAAATAATTGGTTGAAAATAATATTTATTATTTAAATAAATTAATACTCATAGTAATGCTCTCTAGAATTAAGCCAAGAGAGTGTGTGTTAGCTACTAGTGACGTAAGTTTCAGTTGAAGGAGTATTGAAATATGGATTACCAGAAAAAATAACCAATAAAGACGTTGGTTGTTTGTGGAGATTTATAGAAATATTGGAAAAACAACTATTGTTAAGCAAAATGAATAAGCTAAGTAACGTAGAATATGATCTTGACACCTCTGGAGGGCTTATGGATGTAAGTAATCGTTCTTTTGTTTTTGCCACTAAAATTAAGGCTATAAAATGGCGGAGCAGGTATAATAATTGAATTCGCAAAAAAATGGGATATTCGAAGAACCTCATTACAAAAACTTCTCATTCCCAACCTTTATATAAATCTGCTCAACTGTAGTTTCATTGTTACATGGAACTCTATTAACTGCTCATGGCATTCTATGTTCTACCTGTACATTTGCATAGGCGTAATTCTAGGCAACTGAGGGGCATCCTCTGAATATGGAATTAAAGTTGAAATCTATGACATATATTCTTGAAATTCTCATGGAATATTCGCAATTATTGGTCTTTCTATAAGAATCCTCTGTCCACTTTGCTATGTAGACTTTCTGTTAATCAAGATAACTCTTTATTAGTCCTGAAGGACACTTTATGAAACTGCATATTAATGATCTGCATAACAATGTTTGGGTTAGAGTGCTCTAGAAATGCCTAATAATTTAGTATTTTGACAAAGTTTTTTTATTGTTCACTCTACTAAAGGAATGTATCTGATTTACATTCATATAAATTTTGCATGAAGCAATACAGAACTATTGCAATAATAATTACCAAGTTTATTCAAATGCTAATCTACACAACTATAACATCATTAGCTAACCTACAAAACTTTGAACTTATGCTACAAGGTTTAGATGTTCCTTTAGTAGAAATTGCTTGTAAATCTAGTAGTAGTCTTCACTTATTCATTTGTTTTGTGACAACCTGATCCATCGAGAAGGGTCTGTTAGATTTTAGACCGAAGGCTTTTGGGTTATATGACTACCAAAGAATCAGATATATGTAGCATGTACACAATTTCTTACAAAATTGTAAGATAACAAACTGAGTCCTAAGATTTACATCTTCATTACCAATGTTATTATATTTTTGTTGTTTCTGGGCAGCAAAATCTTAATATACCTTTCAGGCTTATCTATTTTCCCATAAAATTAAATATGTAAATTTTTATTTAGTTCAATTAAAGGACTGAACTAACTAAATACATTATAGGTATGTAATATAAAAAAGACATAGTAATATGATTATGTAACATATAACATTGAAATAGGACATAATCAAATTAAATATGTACAATTACATATGTAATTACACATACAGTTATATTTTTCGAAAAAATAACTTATTTTTGTTTGTTGACTTTTTTACACAGTTTTATATTATGGATGTGCTTCTCAACTTTTAACAAGGCTTGTATTGTATCATCAGATCCGTAATCAGTAAATTGTAAGAAATTTGTAACAGTTTTAATTGCACAAAGTGCTTCAGAATAACTTGAAATTGGTTCATTCACTTGTCCATTATCATCGCCACTTTCATTATCAGAAATTAGATCATTCGTTGAATAGTTTGACTCTACAACTTCAGCATTAATGTCACAATCTGTTAAGGTCTCTGTTGTTACCAAATTATCGTCGATGGTGGTAAAATTATCTAGTTCAGGAAGATATTTTTCCACAGTAGTTACATCTGGGCGGTGACTTCGCAAAAAAACACTTAGGGGGACACTTTTGCATTTCTTTTATCACTGATTCAGAGGCAAGTGATCATCTGAATCAAACTAGTCGATTGACTTCACTAGACCAGCATGTTGAAAGCAGTTTTCAATAGTGGTTTTTGAAACTTCATTCCATGATTGTGCAATTAATTTTATAGAGTCTAAAATTGTTATGTTGAAAGTTTCTTCATTATCCAATGCTCGGATTAGGTAATACACAAAATATCTAGGATAATATGTTTTAAGGCAGTTTATTATGCCTTGATCGATTGGTTGTACGACCGAGGTGCAATTGTGAGGTGAAAATTCTAATCTGATATTTGTCAGATCTACATTTTAAGGATGAGCTGCACAATTGTCAACTAGAAGCAATATTTTTTTGATGTCTTAGTTTTTCATCCCACTCCGTTAAATAATTAAAAAAAATGTCTGAACTCATCATCAACTTACCAATAACAAGAAGTTAACATTTCTGACTACGTCATATTTGCGCAAACCAAAACGGTGTATCTCAGCTTTGATTGTTTGCCTCCCACACACTTTTCTCCTCTAAATTTATATATATATATATACAGGGTGGGCCATAAAGGTGTTGGCAATTTCACTATTCAATTAAAAAATAACTACACAATATAAAAGAAAAGTAATTGTATTTTTAAAAAGTAGAAAGATAGGAATTTTAAGTGTTCAAATGACTTCCTTCGGCTGCTTGGCACTCTTGAGACCCAAGCTGCAGATTTTGGAAAACTCGTGGAAAAGTTGTTCTCGGTATTTTGTTACTTTCCTGAACAATTTTCCTCTTCAGCTGCTCTAAATTAGTCGGATTATTCTCGTAGACCACCGATTTGAGGTAGCCCCATAGGCCATAGGGGCTGCTTGGTGGTACATGAGTTTTCCGGGAGACATTTTTCAGCAGCTCTATAGATACCCTAGATGTATGACATGTGGCCCCATCTTGTTGAAACCACATTCTGGAGGTATTGCCTTGGATCTCTTGCAAAGCTGGCACCAAAAAGTCTGTTCTGATTTTGCAATAATTGTTAGCTTTAACTGCCATCGCTTGCCCTCTTTTGTCCTCAAAAACTATTTTAGGGCTGTGAAGTGGACGTTCATGCAAGCGTCGGGGATTAGTTTCGGACCAGAACCGACAATTTTGTTTGTTTACATGGCCATTGAGGTGAAAATTGACCTCATCACTAAACGTCACGTTGTTAAAACTGTTGATTCGGTCGAGCATCACATTGACAAAGTTAAGTCGGTTATTGACATCATCTGGTTTTAATTCCTGGACTACTTGAATCTTATAAGCCTTCAAATGAAAATCACGCTTCAAAATTCGCCGCAAGCTCGTTCTTTTGATGTCCAAAGCCTGACTTCTCTTACGTGTTGACTGATGCGGATTTCGCTGGACTGAAACACGAACACGCTCTAAATTGTCGGCTGATCTTGCAGAAACTGGACGACTACCGAGCTGTTATTGCTACTCTTGAGTCGGTTGTTTCGAACATTCTGATCCATTTCCGTATCACATTGGCGCTTGGAACTTCTTTTAAATCGCGTAAACCGTGTTCATGTCGATACAAACGTCGTGCAGTAATAACCGATTTATTGTTTTCATAATACGCTCGGATACAAAATGCACGTTGCGCTCCTGTGTACGGCTCCATGGCGACTAAATTTCCAGGCAACGGCGCTGCTAACAGCTTATCCCCCCTCCTCAACCCGCGCCTGCGTTTACGAGAAATTTAAGATTTAAATCGCCAACACTCTTATGGCCCACCCTGTATATAATAGTCCGGTTTCGACCGTATTAAAAATATCCTCACAGCTTTAATTTTGTGCAATGCCTGGCCATTTATCCGTTAACCAGTTCACCACAGCTTCCTTGTTAACATCTCCTGCTTCACGTTGCCGACATTTATCTATTTGAAACGCTCGAGCCAACCCGTAGTGCACCGTGTAATCCGTTGGATAAATCTTCCGCTTTTGCTTTTAAAATTGGACCACTTATAAGAATATTTTCGGTTCTTCGCACCTCAAACCATCGTATAAGAGCTTGATCCACATCTGGACCTACTGTTGTTTTTGCCATATTTTTCCTTTTCGCAATTTCCGATGCCACTCTCGATAATTTATGTCTATCTTTTCTTTCAAACCTATAGCTTTGCGCGAATTTGTCATTCTAACAGTCATTCTAAAAAACTACCTGACCTCATTCCGCACTATAAAAATTCCCAGAGTCGATTACTGGAAATCCCCGGTGCCGCGCCGGCGGCATTCCTGGAAACACGCGATAGCTGTGAAACTTCCCAGTATCCAAAGTTGGGGATCCCCGACAGAGGCGGAGATTTACTTTATAACGTACGTTTGTACGAATGTAACTGGATTCTATGTAAATCCTTATATTTCAGCAAATCCAAGCCCTCATCGCTCCTCCTCAAAGTGAAGAATCAAAAGACAAGAAAAAACAGTCAACTGAGCATCCATATTTCCGGAGGCCTGGCAAAGGTCACAACCATGACAGTTGCGATGCTTGTGGGGAAGGTGGTGACCTGATCTGTTGTGACAAATGCCCATCTAGTTTTCATTTGGGTTGCCAGTATGTACCCTATGCATTATTGCATGATTTACTAGGATTGTGAGATTCTTTGAACACATAAATTCTCAGATATAATTGTTATTAATATATCTAAATTGATGTTGAAATGTGGTGAAAAGGTGCAAATAAAAAACTTACAAATTTTGAAGAAAAATATAACATTAAAATTTAATTCTCGTTATCTCTAATGGTAAAGATACTAGGCATCGAACCTTTGATAGGCAGAAAAGTAAATTTCAGATGGAGTGATGGATCTAATTAGTTGGCTCTTATTTCCAGAGTTGGAAAGTCCTTCAAGTATATGGATTTCCTATTATCATAAACTTAAAATTTTGAATAGCATTTCTTGATTTTTCAAATGGTATATTCTGAACAGGGTGTATAATTATTTAAACTGTCAGTCTCTATCAATTTGACCCATAAAAGATTTCCCTAATAATATATTCAAATTATATTCAACAGAAATAAGTAAGTAAAGTTTTATTAGTCTGTATAAGCATTCTGAAAAAATAAAAACACTCAAATCTACAACAGGAGTTGCTAGACCTGTGAATTGAATCATCTGTCTTATGAAATCAATATCTAATTGCTACACTATATTATTCATAAGTTAGTTTCATCTCACAACACACTTGCAATTGTCTCATTCATTATGCAAAAAGTGCAATGCTTTCTTTATTCGTATAAAGAATTATGTATGTATATTGTATTGATTTCTTTGGTTTTCCCTTTATACTGATGATAGTACATTAGATGGCACTTTATACTGTTGTATTTTGATAGACCTCGTACCTGCTCTGCTTCTGTTCATTATCTTATTTAGGGAGCAACCCTAGACCATGCTGATTATTGCCTATAAGCATGAAACAGCCTTCGGCCGGACAGATGAAAGTAGTATTATTAATACCGCATTCTGCTTAAATTCAAACAGTAAATGCACAGTTTCAGCAATGGAACTCATTTTATTTGAATATACGTATATATATATATATATATATGTATATATATATATATATATATATATATATATATATATATATATATATATTCGTATTTGTGAGTAATTGAACAGAGTCGCTACGATATTTAAAAAACATACGTTTTTATTCTCATTCTAAAACAAAACGGATGTGTCCATCGTCTTTTCTTCCGAAGACAGCAATTTTATATCCAACATTTCTCCATACTCTTGTGCATACATATTTAGACCATAAAAAAACGTAACCCTTCCTTTTTCGCATAAAAATAACAATTATCTTTTGGAATGGCTTGTGATTCATGTCGGCAAGGTAAACACGTGTATTTTGCAACAAAATACCCTTTGAACGAACCCTGTATACGAGGGATGTCTTTTAAGTTTTGCATATGAAAATAAAACAACACGGTAGGTAGTTTTAAATGACTTTATTGTTTCTCGAAGTATTCTCCATGAAGATTAATATACATCTGCATGCGCTCGAACCAATTTTCGAAGCACTTATTCCACTCGTTTGCTGACAGATCCAAAACGGCATTTTTGAATGCGAGAACTGCTTATTCTGGTGACTGGAACCTTTGACCATGCAGTCTATTTTTGATTTTCGGGGAAGTAAAGAAATCGATAGGACTTAGATCGCGACTATATGGAGGATGGTCCAATAATTCCACGTTTTCTTCCGTTAAATACTGCCTTGTTTTTTGGGCTATGTGCGAGCTTGCATTGTCTTGGTGGAGGATGATTCTTCTTTCGGGGTTGATTTTTCGAAGCTCGGTGATGACTTTTGGCAAACAATGGTGGTATACCAATCCGCAGTAACAGTTCTTTGCTTATTAAGAGGAATTGTTGCAATATGACCCGCTTTTGACACAAATGTCGCGACCATCTTTTTTGAAAAACTTCGAGAACGGATGACTTTTGTTGGCTTTTCTTCACCTTGGAACACCCAAACAGCCGACTGTCGTTTATTTTCTGGTTCATAACAGTAAATCCACGATTCATTACTACTAACACATTTCTTGAGTTTCCGAAATTGAAACGGTCAAACGTTTTTTGACACCAATTAACCCTGGCTGCTTTCTGATCTTCAGTCAACAGGTGGGGTATCCAACGAAAAAGTAATTTTCTTACTCCTAATTCTTCATGTAAAATGTTTTGAATTGAGGTCTTTGAGATCTTCAAGGACGCCTCAATCTCGCGATATGTCACATGTCTATCTTCAATGATGAGTTTGCACACAGCATCGACATCTTCCTGGGTGACTGCCGTTTTTGGTGCAATCACCCTGGGATCGTCGCTAAGACTCACCCGTCCACGTTTGAATTCTTCATACCAACTGGAAATTGTCGACTAATGTGGCGCTTCGTTGACGAAAACAGACAGTAACTCAGCAAGGCATTCTTGTTGTCTCTGAAAGTTGTAATAAATTATGGCGCGAAAATGTTCTCGGTTGAGTTCCATATTTATAATGACTTGTGACACTTAAAAATTCACTCTAGTGAGAACACTGCACGTATTGTTGTGAAACTTTGAATTCAAGTTTACAAAAGAGTGAGGTTAAGATTCAGTACTGACGTTCGATCCGCGCGACCTACTATGTTTCTATATGCAAAACTTAAAAGACATCCCTCGTATTGATCAATAAACTAGTAGTGATGGCCGGAAGACAGGTGTATTGGGATAAACGATTAGAAATTCTAAAAAACTACTAGACCAATCGACTTCAACTTTGTTGTGGGTATTTAGAAGTAAGCAATCTTTGGATTTGAAGAATTTCAAGTAGCTGCGTGAAATTATCGTCGCATTATCCACAAGTGCCAAAACCTGCATTTTGCCTCAGTTTGCAGCCATAACGTTTTCACTATTAGTCGGATCTTTTTACGTGTAGTCTCATTATGTAGGTCTTATAAATATCTAAAAATCTTATTTGAAGACTTTTGTCGTTCCTGCCAACACTTTCGATTGAATCCCAAAAACGCGTTTTCTCATTCTTTGTTATCGAACAAAAAGTTTTCCCAGAAAAATTGGTGTACCCATTTTATGCGTCCATGTTTTAAATACCCCCTTGAACAACTTGATCAATAAAACCAGACTTTACAAGTATACTAAGTGACGTATAAATCCGAACACCCAGTTTAAATGGTATTATTTTAATAAATTTGATGAATGTATTTATCTTACTGTAAATAACAAGTGAACAAATTTTCAGCCTTATCAGTTGGACATTCCGGTTTTTATACTGCTTTTTTTTAATTCACTAACGCTCTAAAAATGAATATTTCAGCCGCAGTAAAGAATTAACGTTGGCGGATTTTGGTTCTTGACATCCTTTACGATCGGTTACGATGCCTAGAGTACGGAGACCTGTACGATTTCGTCAACTTAGTGAGTTTGATAGGGGCCGTATAGTGGGACTTCGGGAAGCTGGACTTTCTTTTCGGGCAATTGCAGTTAGAGTGCAAAGAAGTGTAGACACTGTGGTTAGGTGTTGTCAGGCATGGCTTCGAGAAGGCCGTACGCAAAGATCAAGGGGCACTGGACGCCGCCGTAGAACAACACACCGTGAAGATCGCCGCCTAAGAATATTGGCCTTAAGGGACCGTTTCTCCACTACCAGGTCCATTGCAAATGAATGGTTTGCAGAACACGGAAGACCTATTGGCATGCGAAGTGTTTACCGACGAATGAGAAGTTTTGGCTTGTTTTCATACCGGCCACACTGGGTCCTCCCTTTAACTCGAGAACAGCGACGTAATCGCCTTGAGTGGTGCAGACAACGGTCACTCTGGGATCAAGAATGGAACAGTATTGTCTTTAGTGACGAGTCTCGATTTTGTTTAAGCATGCACGATGGTCGTGCCAGGGTTAGAAGGCGACGTGGTGAAAGGAGGAATCCACAGTTTTTTGTTGAAAGACATGTTCATCACACTGTTGGAGTTATGGTTTGGGGTGCTATAGCTTATGGTTCCAGGTCACCTTTAATCTTCATCAGAGGTAACATGAACGCGCAGCGTTATATCCACGAAGTTGTAGAACCCCATCTTTTACCCTATCTTGACACCCTGGCAGATCCAACTTTCCAACAAGATAATGCCCGACCACATGTTGCAAGAGTCACAATAGACTTCTTTCAACATAATGATGTCACATTGGTACCATGGCCACCAAGATCTCCCGACTTATCCCCAATTGAGCACGTGTGGGATATGATGGGTAGGAGATTGCTCAATTTGCAACGTCCTCCTCAGACTCTAGAAGCACTTCGAGAGGAGTTGGTGGTTGCCTGGAATGAGATACCACAGGAGGACATTGACCACCTGATCAGAAGCATGCCTAGGCGCGTTGGAGAATGCGTAGCACATCAGGGTGCATCCACACATTATTAAAGGACAAAGGGCTTTAAAGCAGTGCAATCATTTTGAAATTTTTATCATTTACTTATTATGCTTCATTAAGTACTTATACAAAATTTTATTAAAATAAAACCATTTAAACTGGGTGTTCGGATTTATATGTCACTTAGTATATTTCGCAAACCAGGGGTATTTTCGTCGTTTAAAAAATATCAATTAAGAAAAATATCGACTGACTGGTTCACAGAAAGGATTGCTTAAATGCAATGTCTGTGTTGGTTGGCGACAGAATCACACTAGACAGAAAGTGAGTCGTGAATCTTATTTGTAATTTGATTGAAAACAATTTGTGCTACTTTCGAAAAACGGAGGCGTGACGTGACCAACAGAGCAGTTATTAGCATTCTTA
The DNA here is from genome assembly GCA_963669975.1 of Acanthoscelides obtectus. NCBI lineage: Eukaryota > Metazoa > Arthropoda > Insecta > Coleoptera > Chrysomelidae > Acanthoscelides > Acanthoscelides obtectus. The sequence goes on from CAVLJG010000005.1 coordinate 81,319,565, forward strand.
ATAGACATATAACTATTGTTTAATAATATTTATAATTATGAGTTATTGCAATTAGCTATAAATGACAGTTGTAAGTAACAATTATATAATTATTTATCTGACAGTTACAGCTGATTGTAACTTGAAACTGATAATGGTTACACTGAGTGGCATTTAGTTAAATATCCCTTGTTATCGATTGAATCTGCTGACAGCTGTCACAGCTTAGATCAACATGTTTCACATATCAGACTTCTGTAAATTGATCTGAATGTTTTCAAAATGATCAAAGTGGTCCATTCACATAAGATCTAACAAGTTAGGCTAAGCCATACTTCATCAGTTATAATTGCAAGTGGGCAGCAGCGGTGGCCGCAGTAGTAGACTCTTCGGTCTCCTGATCAGTCGCCGTGCGCTGTGCGGGTTCGAGTCCCGTCCCAAGAGAAATTTTTCTCTTGGCTATGGATGTTGTGATTGTCCGTAGGTGGTAGGCGGTCTCTGAATATCGAACGCAGAGGTACCACCCGCCGGATCTCGTAGGCGGGGCCAGAATGTGTGCATGCACACGTGTTCCCTCGCCAAAGTCCGTGTGGCGTCCCCCTTTCCCCTGTATCCCCCTATAGCGTCACGGTACCCCATGGGTGTTTAGGTCTTAGGCCTTCGTAGTAGTTGGAGTATAAAAAAATGGTAACTAACGATTCTAGCTAATTTCGACTTTGACGGTTTCTATGGGTGCGAATTCAGACGGAATTTTGTTCTGACGAGTTCATCCAATGAATGTGTTTACACAGGCAGCGACCAGCACGTCAGAATATGCACGCCGTCGTCAGAGAACTATTTGAGCGTTCATATTCGATTTTTTCGTGCGACCTGTGTTTGTTGTTGAGTACTTATTGATTATTTCACCATAGACAATCATAAATTGATGACTCTTTTGTGCGAGAACGGCTCACTGTAGGATATGAGAGACAAAAATTATCATAATAGAGATATTTCTCTGCAAAAATGAGAAAAAATTGATACAGAACTCGACAGTACTGGTAACAAATAAAGTACATTTTTATTCTGACGTGGGTACATTATTTATTCATTACGAGAGACACATTCACATATTCCACTTACCCTGAAATACTCGAAAAACTTTTACGGTTGGTCCAGCAATTCTTCAAATGACATTTCAGACTCCCCTTTGTCGTCCCTGCTAGACAGTAAACGATTGACATGCTCTATTTTTTCACTTTACAACATTACTTCACTAAAGGACTTTCATGGCAATAACATTCATTAACTTCGTCCATATTTGCTGGGTGGCAGAAACGTACTCACAACCATAATGCTAGAAAACGCGCACAGTCTAACCTTCTTGTTCTGACGAGGATCTCGGACGTACTCGCCACAACAAAATTTCATCAAAATTCGCATCAATAGCAACCGGGGCCTTACGGATGGGGTTTAGTAGAACTCGTCAAGTTGGCGAACTTACACATTCTGATCTCACTTGATGTATGGTCTTACGAATCTACTTCACCCGAAAAACGTAATAGAATTTTGTTATTTGTTACCTTTATTCTTAAAACAATAAAAAATCTTATAATTATTCCGCTAACCAAACTGGTTAATCTGTTTCAGAGAAAGAGTCTTTCCAGAAATTCTTAAAAATGCTATGGTGGCAAGAATGATATCTCCAACTATAGTCTTCTTCCAATAATTACTAAAATAGTTGATAAATGCATTGCCTTAAGGCTTGTGTCTTTTTTGGAAGAAAACGGTTGTCGAGCAAGCTCTCAATTTGGATTTCGAAAAAATAAGAACACAGGTTTGGCTAAACTAGATTTCGTGAATAGAATATTGAACTCTTTCGAGTTCTTGAAATATACTGCACTTACTTATTGTGATCTCAGTGAAGCATTTGATTATGTGGACCACAAACTCCTAATCCACAATACTATAATTTTACCGATATTGCTATTTCCCTCTTTACATCATATTTGGAAATAGAACCCAGGTATTCAGGGTGGGAGAAGTGGTGTCTTATAAAAGGGAACTGTCCATCGGCTTTCCGCCGGACTCAGTATTGGGTCCTATATTATTCCTGTTGCACATTAATGACTCGCCTTTAGCAAGCATAGATGCTGCTTTCACCCTTTTCGCGGGCGACACCAGCCTCTTCCTTACTGCAGCCTCTCTGGATGAAGCATTAATATCCATGTGGCAAAAAACTTTAATCTGCACTGTATGCGTTATAACGCCTAGCGGAATGCGTGAGTACATCTTTGTTGAAAACAGCTTATTATGCCTTATTTCATTCTCATGTCATACGCTTTACTGATCTGGGGATGCGTGGCGTAAACACATCATGTCTTTGGGCTTCAGAGGAGGGCCATCTGGATAATTGAGGGATTGGATTTTAGGGCTGATTGTAGGCAGGCTTTTAGAGACTTAGAGATTTCCACATTGCCCTCCAATACATCATGAACTACCTTCTCCATATAAAGAACAACCTTAATATATTCAGAATGCCCAGTGTTTACAAACACAATACCAGGTTCAAGAGTATTTTAATGCCAGAGTACTTCTGGCTAACAAGGTGTCATCATCTGCCATAAAGCACCAGTGACACGCCAGTCAACAAATATAAAGAAAAAGTGAAAAGCATTTAAAAGTATTATGCTTTCTATAATACGGATTTATCCTGCAAAACTTTTATTTTGTTGTTTGATGTTTTAGTCTCTATTTTTATTTTGTCTTAAGTCAGATTTGACTTTTGTGTCTTTGACCTGTGCAAGTACATATGTATATTGGCACCAATAAATTTGAATTTCAGTGACCCTCCACTAGAGGAGGACGACATTCCGCAAGGCGAGTGGCTGTGCCATTCCTGCAAATACCTGAGAGCACACTCCATAAGCGGCATCGCGCCCGCGACCCGTTCGAAACGGTCTAACAGTACGCCACTGGCAGTAGCAGCCGCGTCATGCTCCTCAGCCAATAAAAAGACACGGCTCAGCCCCATGGACATGCTCATCGAAGCCGCCACATCGATGAACCCTAAGGAGTTCGAGTTGCCTAGGAGCATGAGCGTACCATGCGTGTTTCCAGGCACTGATAAAGGTAGGGTACAACTGCCTCGTTCTGGCTTGATTGTCGAATATTGTTGATAGACATTTTCGCGCGAAATCTCTTCACTTCTCCCCATTGGGCCTGCATCTTAACAGCGCGTGTGAAACTTTGAGGTAGCAATACAATGGGGAAAGGTTCTTCATTTCGACTCTAGATTGCCAAATCATCGCGCTAGTATTCGCTAGAAAATGGGATATGCAACAATAAACCAATATCGCAGCTAATGGCCACGGTCGTCAATGCTGCTGAAAAAAAAACAAGCGCGCGATCAGGTAGAAGTATTTGCTTCAACGCGGCACAAATCTTATTTGCATAAGATATAGTCAGAATTAAGAGAGATTCTTTGATAAACATATTAACTTTTGTTCAGCTACACGGTGTCCTAATGAAAATGGAAAGTAGTTTTATAGAAGAACAGTTTTCCCAGCAAGATATCTCATAGGTGTGTATTTCTAAATTATTTGGAAATGGACAGGGTGTTGCAGATTTCCGTCGCATAACAAACTTGTTTTTTAAATGGAACACCCTATATTTTTTTTCATTAAATTTTGGAGAGGCGATTTTAAAGTATGTATACTTTAGGATGTGGTATGATGGTATAAGATTTAATCCAGTTTATTTGAACAGTTATTTGGTAATTTCTAAAAATTCTAGAAAATGGTATAGTTATCTATTTAGCCACCCCATTGTATCATTCATGAACTTCTTCCTACAGTTCTATGCTTAGACCAGGGCTACTGTAATTCTATAAATATCTAATACGGACATGAAAAATTTACTAATTTCTTTCTTGGTTTCTCTTAACGCTCGCTTTCTATAGGATGTCGAAGTCATGTCTAGTTTAGTTAATCGAATGAAATAATTAATCAACACATTGGCAGCCATGTTGACTGACAGTGAACTATTTCAATGGTGCTGTGTCAGTCATTAGGACTGACCCTAAATACCTACTTTTGACTTGATATTTAGTGATGTCATGAGTTCTGTGTTAAATTATATTAGGTTTACCTGACGTGGAATGCATCGAAATAAATGAAATATCCTTGAGTACCTTAGGTTGGCGTTCAATGTGTTAATTATACCTGGAAATCAAATAAGCAGTATTTAAAGTCAAAAACATGATCTATATGCTTTTATTAGCCTGATTTGTGATTGTGTGACTCTTTCTAAAACTTCCAAAATGGTAAGAAGTATTTTAGTATTATCCACAATCTACATAAGACTATAGTTAATTCATATGGAACATCAGTGTCTGGGTGGGAACGACTACAGATAAACAAAAAACTAAATAATGACATTAAAAGTGACTTTTTCAGGACAAATTAGATATTTATAGGATGTAGTAGCCCTGGTCTAAGCTGGGAACTATTTGAAGAAGTTGTTGTTTCCATATGATAGTTATATAGATAATTATATGTTTTTTTTAGAATGTCTAAAATTATCCATATCAGTGACCAAATAAACTAGTGTAAACCTTATATCAGAAGAAAGCTTATAAAAAGGCAAATCTGGTGGTGTAAAAGATATTATACATTGTTCCATAAAGAATTTTTGAAAAAAAAAATGTGTTTTGCACCATCCTGATAATATTATCGGCAGTATAGTTTGGAGTTGACGTACGTTTTCATCCTCTCTCCAAAGATTAATGAAAAACTACGCAAAATGGCGGAGGTCAAAGCCTTCAAAGGCATTTTCCAGACAAATAATAAAAAAACTAAACTATCCAAATATCTAATAAAATATACTGTTCCTTTAGAAAAAAAAAAAACATGGTTGTGTCACGGAATTACGCAATACCCTGTACTGTTCAGATATATTAACCTGTAAGATATCAATATGGTTGCGAAAACTGTTTTTGAATAACTTTCATAGTTCTTCCATAAAACTACATTCCATGTTTTGGGACACCCTCTATAAAAACAGTGGGTATTTTACGAGTATTATGCTGAAACAGTCAAATGCAGAGCTTGAACACCGAGGTCTTGCGATTGCTATGAAATTGCTTGTTTGTGGAACCTTTATTTACTGTTTGCCAAGAAAGTACCATTTATCAACAACCAGATTGCCCTCCTGACCCTCCTCTGAACAGAGTCAGTAGTAGCCACCTTTCACCCTTTTTGCTGACCACGAGTGTACCAACACTATTCCACATGTTAGTTTACCAATCTGTCGAAGTTTCCTGATCTCCCAATAAAGACCAGGATGACTGGCTATTCCCTTGAGTAAGCAACTTCACCATCAATCTCCATTGCTGCGAATACATGGGGGAAATAGCCCAGAAAGTGGAACACTGTTTCTGCCTACTTTCAGCACCTGGGGCAGGTTGGATCTCTCTCCACCCTCAAAAGAAATAAGTGTATGTTCAGTGTACATTGGCTGGTGAGAACGCCCACCAAAAGGTTGGGTGATTTTCTATCGCTGTCTAGTAGCCAGCGTGTGTCTCTCCACGCTTTTCCTAGGCCCTAGACATACATTTATTCAGGGCGGTGTTGACCTGGCCACTGCGTATGTCCAGTCTAGGCTCACTACCGATGCAGGTTCTTTTACGCCTAGCCTAGCCAGGCGATCAGCTTTTTCGTTGCCCGGACCCCGCTGTACCCGGGTACCCAAAGTCAAGTGAACAGTCAAGTATGGACGGTATTGTTTTAGCTTCAGTACTCTGTACATGTGAATAGTACTCCAGATCAAGTCTTATCAGGGCCTTGTAATCTATTTTTCACGATACTTTATCTAGTGACATTCGAAACATCCTATATCAACAAGTGACACTCAACTCTGACGGATCTGTGAACGCCAGATCTAGAGACAGAGTCGTACTTAGTTTTGTTTTTTGTATATTGCGGATCCGTACAACCAAATGGCTGCTAATAATCATTATCACGTTTTAAATAAATAAAACATGTTTTATTAGTGTTTTGTGTGAATAGTTCAAATATGGCCATGAGTTTCACCAGATTCTTTATTGCAACCTTTTATACAAATATGTCACTCAGCAGAGCTCAAAACGTGATAAAGTATCGTGAAAAATACAGGGTGGCCAATATATAACTGACATTTAAATTGCGCGCCATTTTTGATACACGCATTTCAGTAGGTGGCGCCTTAGTAGTTATTTAAATCACATGTGTCCAATTCATCATGGAGCGCTACACGATGCCACAACGCGTCCGTATTGTTAAAACGTTTACTTAATGAGTCGATTGCTGCAACGATTCGGAAGCTACAAGATTTCGATCGAAATAATGTGCCCAGTTTCAACACTATTCGTCAGTTGGTGCGGAAATTTGAACAAACAGGTGAAGTTACAGGCTAGTCAAGGTCGGGCCAAGTTCGAACTGTTCTACTCCGGAAAATATCGAGAGTTCGTGAAACTGTAGTGGAGCGCACTGAGACATCTACCAGACATTCTCAAGAACTGGGTATTCATCGCACGTCATTATGCACTATTTAAAAACAAACTTGCATTTGCGGTCATATAAAATTCAGTTAACCCAAGAACTACAGGTTAGTGCAATATTGCAGCTTAATATCCAAAATAACGATTGTTACCGATAACTGATAATGAGCGATGAAGCCCACTTCGACATGAATGGATTTGTTAATAAGCAGAATTGTCGTATCTGGGCATTAGAGAACCCTCGTGTCATCCATCAACGACCACTACATCCTCCTCGAGTCACAGTTTGGTGCGGTGTTTGGTATGGAGGTGTCATTGGACCTTACTTCTTTGAAGCCGCTGCGGGTAATTCTCTTACTGTCACTGGCGAGCGCTACCATGATATGGTGCAAAACTTTCTGACTCCTCAAATCCAACTATTTAACCTGCAAAACATGTGGAACCAGCAATCTTTTGCGAACAATATTTCCGAGACGTTTAATTTCTCGATTTGGTGATGTCAACTAGCCACCAAGGTCACCGGATTTAACGGCTCCTGACTTTTTTTGATGGGGATTTTTGAAAAATAGGGTTTATGCCAACAAATCAAATACTGTAGAGCAGCTGAAGAACAATATTACGGAAGCGATTGAAAATATTCCTCCCGAAATCTACCAAAAAGTGATGGAAAATGGAATCAAGAGGGCTCAGGTTTGCGCGGCTTCTAGAGGCGGACATTTTTCTGATAATATACTAAGTGACATATAAACCCGAACACCCAGTTTAAATGGTTTTATTTTAATAAAATTTTGTATAAGTACTTAATGAAGCATACCTGGAAATCAAATAAGCAGTATTTAAAGTCAAAAACATGATCTATATGCTTTTATTAGCCTGATTTGTGATTGTGTGACTCTTTCTAAAACTTCCAAAATGGTAAGAAGTATTTTAGTATTATCCACAATCTACATAAGACTATAGTTAATTCATATGGAACATCAGTGTCTGGGTGGGAACGACTACAGATAAACAAAAAACTAAATAATGACATTAAAAGTGACTTTTTCAGGACAAATTAGATATTTATAGGATGTAGTAGCCCTGGTCTAAGCTGGGAACTATTTGAAGAAGTTGTTGTTTCCATATGATAGTTATATAGATAATTATATGTTTTTTTTAGAATGTCTAAAATTATCCATATCAGTGACCAAATAAACTAGTGTAAACCTTATATCAGAAGAAAGCTTATAAAAAGGCAAATCTGGTGGTGTAAAAGATATTATACATTGTTCCATAAAGAATTTTTGAAAAAAAAAATGTGTTTTGCACCATCCTGATAATATTATCGGCAGTATAGTTTGGAGTTGACGTACGTTTTCATCCTCTCTCCAAAGATTAATGAAAAACTACGCAAAATGGCGGAGGTCAAAGCCTTCAAAGGCATTTTCCAGACAAATAATAAAAAAACTAAACTATCCAAATATCTAATAAAATATACTGTTCCTTTAGAAAAAAAAAAAACATGGTTGTGTCACGGAATTACGCAATACCCTGTACTGTTCAGATATATTAACCTGTAAGATATCAATATGGTTGCGAAAACTGTTTTTGAATAACTTTCATAGTTCTTCCATAAAACTACATTCCATGTTTTGGGACACCCTCTATAAAAACAGTGGGTATTTTACGAGTATTATGCTGAAACAGTCAAATGCAGAGCTTGAACACCGAGGTCTTGCGATTGCTATGAAATTGCTTGTTTGTGGAACCTTTATTTACTGTTTGCCAAGAAAGTACCATTTATCAACAACCAGATTGCCCTCCTGACCCTCCTCTGAACAGAGTCAGTAGTAGCCACCTTTCACCCTTTTTGCTGACCACGAGTGTACCAACACTATTCCACATGTTAGTTTACCAATCTGTCGAAGTTTCCTGATCTCCCAATAAAGACCAGGATGACTGGCTATTCCCTTGAGTAAGCAACTTCACCATCAATCTCCATTGCTGCGAATACATGGGGGAAATAGCCCAGAAAGTGGAACACTGTTTCTGCCTACTTTCAGCACCTGGGGCAGGTTGGATCTCTCTCCACCCTCAAAAGAAATAAGTGTATGTTCAGTGTACATTGGCTGGTGAGAACGCCCACCAAAAGGTTGGGTGATTTTCTATCGCTGTCTAGTAGCCAGCGTGTGTCTCTCCACGCTTTTCCTAGGCCCTAGACATACATTTATTCAGGGCGGTGTTGACCTGGCCACTGCGTATGTCCAGTCTAGGCTCACTACCGATGCAGGTTCTTTTACGCCTAGCCTAGCCAGGCGATCAGCTTTTTCGTTGCCCGGACCCCGCTGTACCCGGGTACCCAAAGTCAAGTGAACAGTCAAGTATGGACGGTATTGTTTTAGCTTCAGTACTCTGTACATGTGAATAGTACTCCAGATCAAGTCTTATCAGGGCCTTGTAATCTATTTTTCACGATACTTTATCTAGTGACATTCGAAACATCCTATATCAACAAGTGACACTCAACTCTGACGGATCTGTGAACGCCAGATCTAGAGACAGAGTCGTACTTAGTTTTGTTTTTTGTATATTGCGGATCCGTACAACCAAATGGCTGCTAATAATCATTATCACGTTTTAAATAAATAAAACATGTTTTATTAGTGTTTTGTGTGAATAGTTCAAATATGGCCATGAGTTTCACCAGATTCTTTATTGCAACCTTTTATACAAATATGTCACTCAGCAGAGCTCAAAACGTGATAAAGTATCGTGAAAAATACAGGGTGGCCAATATATAACTGACATTTAAATTGCGCGCCATTTTTGATACACGCATTTCAGTAGGTGGCGCCTTAGTAGTTATTTAAATCACATGTGTCCAATTCATCATGGAGCGCTACACGATGCCACAACGCGTCCGTATTGTTAAAACGTTTACTTAATGAGTCGATTGCTGCAACGATTCGGAAGCTACAAGATTTCGATCGAAATAATGTGCCCAGTTTCAACACTATTCGTCAGTTGGTGCGGAAATTTGAACAAACAGGTGAAGTTACAGGCTAGTCAAGGTCGGGCCAAGTTCGAACTGTTCTACTCCGGAAAATATCGAGAGTTCGTGAAACTGTAGTGGAGCGCACTGAGACATCTACCAGACATTCTCAAGAACTGGGTATTCATCGCACGTCATTATGCACTATTTAAAAACAAACTTGCATTTGCGGTCATATAAAATTCAGTTAACCCAAGAACTACAGGTTAGTGCAATATTGCAGCTTAATATCCAAAATAACGATTGTTACCGATAACTGATAATGAGCGATGAAGCCCACTTCGACATGAATGGATTTGTTAATAAGCAGAATTGTCGTATCTGGGCATTAGAGAACCCTCGTGTCATCCATCAACGACCACTACATCCTCCTCGAGTCACAGTTTGGTGCGGTGTTTGGTATGGAGGTGTCATTGGACCTTACTTCTTTGAAGCCGCTGCGGGTAATTCTCTTACTGTCACTGGCGAGCGCTACCATGATATGGTGCAAAACTTTCTGACTCCTCAAATCCAACTATTTAACCTGCAAAACATGTGGAACCAGCAATCTTTTGCGAACAATATTTCCGAGACGTTTAATTTCTCGATTTGGTGATGTCAACTAGCCACCAAGGTCACCGGATTTAACGGCTCCTGACTTTTTTTGATGGGGATTTTTGAAAAATAGGGTTTATGCCAACAAATCAAATACTGTAGAGCAGCTGAAGAACAATATTACGGAAGCGATTGAAAATATTCCTCCCGAAATCTACCAAAAAGTGATGGAAAATGGAATCAAGAGGGCTCAGGTTTGCGCGGCTTCTAGAGGCGGACATTTTTCTGATAATATACTAAGTGACATATAAACCCGAACACCCAGTTTAAATGGTTTTATTTTAATAAAATTTTGTATAAGTACTTAATGAAGCATAATAAGTAAATGATAAAAATTTCAAAATGATTGCACTGCTTTAAAGCCCTTTGACCTTTAATAATGTGTGGATGCACCCTGATGTGCTACGCATTCTCCAACGCGCCTAGGCATGCTTCTGATCAGGTGGTCAATGTCCTCCTGTGGTATCTCATTCCAGGCAACCACCAACTCCTCTCGAAGTGCTTCTAGAGTCTGAGGAGGACGTTGCAAATTGAGCAGTCTCCTACCCATCATATCCCACACGTGCTCAATTGGGGATAAGTCGGGAGATCTTGGTAGCCATGGTAACAATGTGACATCATTATGTTGAAAGAAGTCTATTGTGACTCTTGCAACATGTGGTCGGGCATTATCTTGTTGGAAAGTTGGATCTGCCAGGGTGTCAAGATAGGGTAAAAGATGGGGTTCTAGAACTTCGTGGATATAACGCTGCGCGTTCATGTTACCTCTGATGAAGATTAAAGGTGACCTGGAACCATAAGCTATAGCACCCCAAACCATAACTCCAACAGTGTGATGAACATGTCTTTCAACAAAAAACTGTGGATTCCTCCTTTCACCGCGTCGCCTTCTAACCCTGGCACAACCATCGTGCATGCCTAAACAAAATCGAGACTCGTCACTAAAGACAATACTGTTCCATTCCTGATCCCAGAGTGACCGTTGTCTGCACCACTCAGGGCGATTACGTCGGTGTTCTCAAGTTAAAGGGAGGACCCAGTGTGGCCGGTATGAAAACAAGCCAAAACTTCTCATTCGTCGGTAAACACTTCGCATGCCAATAGGTCTTCCGTGTTCTGCAAACCATTCATTTGCAATGGACCTGGTAGTGGAGAAACGGTCCCTTAAGGCCAATATTCTTAGGCGGCGATCTTTTCACTTGTTATTTACAATAAGATAAATACATTCACCAACTTTTATTAAAATAAAACCATTTAAACTGGGTGTTCGGATTTATATGTCACTTAGTATATTTTTCATACATAATTTTCAAGTTTCAATAAAAGTTGGAAAAAATGGACGGACTTTATTTCATTTCACAAATATTGAAGATACAAACCAGTTAGTTACATATCGGCCACCCTGTAGATGATAGGGTGATAAGGGTAGATAGTGAATATTACTTAAATGACATGAACGTTTGTCACAGGTTAATCGCGATAGACGAGATGTTTCTGTGCCAAGTCATTTCCTCAATGATCTGAGCTGAAACGAATGAATTCTTGCCGCCTATGTTTAGTAATGTAGCTTAGATGGATTAAACTGCACCGAATGATGAAATTAAAATCACGATTGCAACACTCACTACTTATTTGCTTACTGGCATGGAAGGTGAAATGTTTTTTTGCATGTAACATTATTTCTGATAGGAAATGGCAACTATCAATCAGACCTTTGTCTACTTAGATAGATGTCTCTTCGTTAATAGTTTCCTCACAAATCGCTTCGATTGATTTGTGCTATAATCTATCTTCGACTGTTTCCATTTCAGAAGAAGTTCCATACTCAAAATTTGGGCGCAAGAACAGCAAACCGTCAAAACATCACGTGAAGGGCCCGGGCGGTATTGTGCCATTGCCAGCGAAGAAATGCAGCGAATGTAGAAAATCATGCAGAGTCGCACCTTTGATCGCTTGCGATTTCTGCGAGAGTTTCTACCACTTGGACTGCCTGGATCCGCCATTGACTTCACCGCCTACTGGCAGGTGGATGTGTCCCATGCACGTCGAAAACTATTTGGTAGGAATTTTGTTCAAAACACTGGAAACGAATGTCTAGGTTCTGAATCAACGTATAGTGGAGCGCCGTAAGACATAGAAATTTCAAAACCTCGGACCCGGTAGTAGTGGGAGTATTTCACAAACTGTGATTCAGTAACTGATATTTATTAATCACGTATCACGGCGATTACCAAATTCCGTGAAAAGGCGTGACCGAATCACAACTTCGATAGCTAGGCGCTTCACGGCAAGGGCGCAAAATTACATAACCTGCAAGCGATATCGTGCTTTATCAGTTTTGGTATTTCCAGCCATGCAAATCTAACACTGTATCCTGCTCATGATATCACAGTATACCCATAAGAGCTCGAGACGAATCAGTCATTTTAGATTACTGTAACGAAAACTTTTTAAAGTCTAATTTATTACTCTTACACTAATTTATTTAACGCTTGCAACTAATTTATGAGAAATTCATAACCATGTCGACTAGGATATCGCGCTGTGACTGTGAGTCACTGTTTTCGCCATCTGTTGTGGTATTCAACTTCAATCGACGAATTCCAGAAGCCTTCCAGAGATAGCGCGACCCTTGACAAAGTTATCTATGTTAGATGACAGTATATTCATCTCGATGACATCAAACGCTCTCGAAGCTACTCCATGAGGCCGCAATTGCTCACGCCCAGCCGCGTAACTCTGGTCGATCTGCGAGGGTGTCTCGCTGCGACGCAGAGTTCCAGTTATACGAAGGCGTTATATTACTCTCAATAAGCATGTGGACAAAGTCTTATGCATGTTGGCCAGGTTGCACCGAAATATCATTTTATGTACGCCACTACAAACGGTACGCTAATATAACAGACAACACTTTGAAAATGTAATACGGTGTTAGAAATGGCAGCGTTGTCCAGTTTTGCTCCCGCTAGGCGGCGCTGCGCTAAGGTGGTATTGACGGAAGCATTGGTGCGGGAGATTACATTTATAAATACATAACTAAATACGCTGTTTCATGTATAGATAGTTAGCATATGATATCACGTGACGTGACAATGCTGTGTTTCTGTCTTAGTTGATCCCTGAAGCGCTAGTATCGCACTTTTACTCGTAAGCTGAAGAAAATACAATAAATACAACTGCCAAGTTGGGAAAAATAAGTTAAAAGAAATAAATAAAGTGTCGATTTTTTACGAGGCAGCCTCATTACCTCTACGAGAAAATAACATTCAGAAAAGACAGCCGTTCCGTAAATATTCGTTCGAATGAAACATTACCGCTCCATTCCACAGAACTAAATTTTTTGAAAGATCATTTATGCATAATATATAGCTTATATTATATATAAGCTTTACAATCCTATCCCCCAGTACCTCAAATCATATGAAATTCATGTTCAAAGCAGTTTTGCGTGATTCTTACCTTGAATGTATAAAGTAGAATTATTCTGACTGCTGCTTCGGAATTTCGATTTTACTTTGATTGCATTCTATTATTTTGTTTATATATTTTTTTCATATGATGCATAATGTACCTATATGTATACATATATTATTCTAGACTTTAAATTTACTACCACGTTTCTGTCTTTTCCCTTTTTTTTAAACTTAGATTTCGTTCATATTGATGCTTGTAGATGCTTGATGGACGTATTTACTGGCATAATGTTTCTCAAATTTCAAGGGATGAGGGGAAGAGCACTAGACAGTGAACTCCCCCTTGTGGTTTTCAGACAGTCCTCATTTATTTTTTTTCTCGTTAATACTTATGTTTCTCATTTTGATATTTTATTGTGAACTGTTTGAAAATAAAGGCTACAAATTCGTCAGAGTTATGTGTCACTTGACCGCACGCGGTTATTTGCCACATTTGCCGTACTGAAGTATTATTAAAAAATATTTTCAGTAGTCATTGTATAAGGTCAGTTAGTTGACCTAAACTTTTCCACGGATCTAACAGAAACAATCGAAAAATCAATTCAATCTTGATGAGAATTGTCTCTTACAGGACTCAAAACTTCTGACGTCAGTATCCGCAACAGAGCGGATAAAACTATGGGACAAATTCACCAGCACGCCCGTGGATCAAGATGCCATAAAATTGCAATTTTTTCGTAAAATACACAGGAAAAACCCACCTTTTCGGATAAAAACCGCTCTACCGAAGCGGAACACTGTTCAGGTTCCAGAAATGGTCCGGTACCATTATAAAAAACCGGTTAGTTTATTGCCTCGCTTAAGTGATGTGCTCAGATTAGAATATGTCAATGAAAAACGAAAAGTTCCGACAGAAGTGGTGAAAATTGAAGAGTCTGGAAATAGTTTAGAGGAGGTAGGTCCGTATATGATGCAAACTAGTGATATGCGAAATAAAGGGTGTCTCGACTAGAGCGCCGGATTTGAATTTGCCGCCATTTTTTTGTACAAAGGGTATGGTGTCATATCCAGATCACGCGATTAGACGTCATGGAACAGCATTCCATTGAGCAATATTTAATTATTGAGAAAACTCACTATAAAAATGGAGAAAATTACGCGGAAACAGGTCGCAAATTACGTACAATTTTCGGTCGCAATAATGCGCCAAATGAGACAACAGTTCGCCGATTAATTACAAAATTTGAGACAAAATTTACGTTGCTGAATGTGAAGACCATTGTTCGTCGCCACCCTGGTCGGTCGCTCGAAAATATAATCGCCGTGCGGGAAAGTGTGGCCGAGAATCCAGACACTTTCCATTCGGCATCGTGGCCAAGAATTAAACCTTACCAGACCCACTCTGCCGAGACTTTTGACAAAAGATCTGTGCTTGCATGCGTACAAGGTTCAACTGACGCAAGAACTCAAGCCAACGGACCCTGTGCAGCGTACCCTGTATTCGTTGATTGGGCGCTGGAGCGCCACCAAATTGATGCAGATTTCTCGAAGAAAATCATTTTCTCTGATGAGGCACATTTTCAACTGAACGGGTACGTCGATAAGCAGAACTGTCGAATTTGGGGTTGTGAAAACCCTCGTGTAATAATCGAACAACCAACGCATCCGCCGCGAGTTCCCATTTGGTGCGCATTGTTGAGTGGCGGAGTGATTGAACCGTATTTCTTCGAAAATGCAGCTGGAACTGCGGTAACTGTTAATGGTGTGCGGTATCGCGAAATTTTAACCGAGTTTTTTTGGCCCCAGATCGATCGAAAGAGGTGTTACTGCGGACCCAGTTTCCGGACCGTGTCATCTCGCGGTTTCGCGATCAAAATTGTATGCGAACAAGCCACAAACAGGTGAATGCCTTAAAGAAGAGATACGGCGCGTTATCCACGATATAGAGCCACAGTTGTGCGAAAACGTTATCCATAATTTTAAGAAAAGACTGACCCTGTGCCAGAGGTTTGATCTTGGCCATTTACCAGATGTCCTATTTCATGTTTAATCGCAACTATTCCTCTTCATGTTAAAATATAAATACTCGCTTAATTCGAAAAGAAATTGTGTTTTTCTTGAAAATCAAGTCCGGCACTCTTATTGAGACATCCTTTTCAGGTGTGTTAAACTCACAGAACTAAAAATTAGCGGGAATGAAATTACACGAGAAAAAAAATCCCCGAAGTAAAAATTCCTCAAATTTGGGGGAAACATAGCAACCCTGTCGAAGCACCACAGGTACTTCGGGTTCGTTTATACAGTACGAACAGCATTGCCGTAGTTTCTCGTGGTATAAAGGCTTCGTGATAGTTATATTAAAAGCAGAATCTAAACTCTATATTTTCTATTTAATAGACTAGATAAGTACCAAATGCTCGCAATGTCAGTTTTTGTTTTTAAAAAATTGTTGCAGATATGTCCATGGCTAGATTGAATAGAATGAACTGGTTGAAATCCTATAACGGCAAGTAATAGTGTTATAATTGCAGGGAAAAAGTTGCAGGTGAAACTACAGAGACTATTGGCAACCTGGGAATTATCACAGAGCACATGCACACAAATGCTATACGAATTGAGCGGGAAATTGACATCCATTCTTTCTAATTTTTAGTTTTGGTTACCCTCCTGAGCACGAAGACTAGAGATAGGAGGTTAAACTGCGTAAAGGATACACGTATTCGTATGAAGGATGGTGTTGCTCTCGGAAATCTAGAGGACGTATAACATGGCTTAGAGTAGAGAGTCTGCGCATTAAATAATGTCAACATAACCTGCTGCAATCTTTACGTGCAATTCACTCACGTTTAGCCATGCTTTGAAGTCATGGTGATGGTACGATTCCACCAACATAGTGTTTAGCACATTTGTTTACAAACATTTTGTGTAAAACTCCAGCATTGAATGTGCTCACTGGTATCGAATTTATCTTCTGTGTCCACCGGCAAAGCAGTGCATAACTTTTGTAAGCGTACAGTGTAGCACACTTGTGCACGAACATGTTTACCAAGCAAAGTTCTCACTAACTTCAGTTCTTAATATGGATGGACGGGAATACGTAGTGTTTCGTGCTGCAGCTTGTGTTTTAATAGGTAGTCTGCTTAAAAAGAAACGAAGAAGAAAACGACGATGTTTGGTGAGGCCTTTTCTGCAGCGATGGAATGAAGAAACGAATAGATTTGTAGAAGAAATAAAAGTAGATCCCTTAAGTGGATTTAAAAATTTTACTCGTATATCGTGTGAAGATTTTGCTGGTCAATGCACTTAGTCCTCATATTGCAAAGCAAGACACCAACTACAGAAAATGTGTCCCTGTTTCAATAAGGCTTATTTATAGCTTTTATTGCCCAACAGATAATATTCCATTTATAGGCCAAAATATAAATTAGAAATATTACAAAAGCCTAACTTATAAAAATATCTAAGGCGCTCCCGCAGAACACATTTTAGCTCCGAAATAGAACATAAAAATATGTCACAAAACTTACAAATACTATTATAATTCAAACACATAACCCTTTCAGGTGATTTCAAAATCAAATTTGTGTTAGCACGACTGCAAAAGAAAGTAACATTACATCTTGCAACGGATCTTGGCTTTAAAAACTGTAGTTGTGATAACAATATAAAATAACAAATAATAAATCTGAAAACCCAGAACCTGAAGATTTTGAATTCGCTATTTTCTTTTTTTCTCTTCGGTACCGAGCCAAAATAATCTTTCATTTTCTCAGTCGAGTCACAATTGAAACTTTGAGCCAACTCTTGAGTGGCGTCGTGTTTTTTGTTTCTGTTTCAATTGCTTGAATAAATTTTATAATCCTATCATTCGTCCAGTCCATTTTCAATTTCGTAAAAGAAGTGCGCGTACAAACAAATGTTTTCACTCCAGGAGCGAGAGCAATACTGAGTTCGCGAACAACAAGTATGTTCCCGCCGACACGAGTATGTACGCGCGCACAAAAGTAACTGATGTTCGGAAACGCTTCCGAAATGTTTGCGCACCATTTGCTATTGTTTGCGTGAGTGAGTCGACCAGAACAAGCATTTGTGCTGTACACTGTGCATTAGAGTGCCGCACAGTTCAGCACACTGGTGGAATCGCATCTTGACAGATACAGAGTGAGATATCACATGCCCAGAACCCGAACTTCTTTTTGTGCGCAGTGTACATACGAAAGAGATACCCTATGCGCAGCATTTCGGCTTCACACCCTCTATTTGGAGTTTAACCTCCTATCTAGTCTTCGTGCTCCGGAGTAAAGTATTGGCATGGGAGTCCCTCAGGGGTATGTATTGGGGGTCATTAGTCATGAGTGTGATTTTTTTAGGTGAAACTGGAGTCGGTGGAGGAACAGAGTGGTGATGCGAATTGTGATATAGTTAAAGGTAAAACAAAAGCGTCTAGTGTTAATGAGAGCAATGGTGAAAGGGTTCCTGTTGTGAATGGTTATGTGAAGAACGAACATTTGAATGGTGGATATTTTGAGAAGGAGCTCATCAGAAAAGAACATAATTTCATCACGGAGATTATTTCTGGAATGACTACTGAAAGTAAGTACTTTAGATTACCATATTTTTTATAACAATGAGTCGTTAGATTTTTCCATTTAAAAATGTTTAATTGATTAAATTTATCAACTGGTCGCATCACGTTTTATACCGTGTAGGTAGGAAACTCGGTAAACTTTCTAAAATTTCGTCAAGTAGATCTATTCATTTTTTGTTGTGAAGCCCGGGTTAAAGCGGAATTCGGACTCCTACTTGTAAATATTTCTAAAAACTCAACACTAGTGACAATTGAGTTCAAAAGTATAAATACAGACCCTATTAATCCTTGATCGAGGGTGGGGAATGCAAGCAGCTTGTAAAAACGTGAAGCTATAGCCTAACCCAGACAAATTATACTAGGGATAATTTTCTACTACAATTTAAGGATTTGCGTTTTTTATGAGATGAGTTGTTATGATTTGTGAAACAGTGAAAAGTTCAGAAGGGGCATCTGAAAATACATAAGGATATCAACACTTCAAAATTTCCCCAGAACTCTCTAGGTATAACTGCCAAATTTAATTGTTGAACGGCATTGCTGGTGGATTCGTGAAACAGAAAAGTAGGATTTTTGAAAATTTTAATAACACAAAAATTTTAAGCATCGATAACAAATGAGAATTTTTATTTGATCTCTGCAAGGAAATGCAGACAGACAGAAATAAATGATACTATTTTTTGTGATATGTCTAAAAATAATCCTAATTTCGGAATGTTTTCATTAGTTTTTTTTTCCTGGAAACGTTTCCTGAAAAGTAGATGCGTAATTTTGGCTTAGTTCATTATGTAAATAACATTCCTTCACATTCAAGTAGTACTGCATAATACACGTCACTTGACTTGAATAGGTCCTTTTAAAAACAATCCTTAGGTTGTTTTCATGTTTATGTACCATATACTCCAAAATAAGAGTTTTAATTTCGCTAACCGCTTTTCCCGGAATCCCTTATTTAACAGTTTTCTTGTTTCCTGCATAAACCATCTACTCAACCCGTCATTTGTATGACTGAGAAAGTTCTTCAAATATACGCATTTTAGAAAGCTGTCATATAGATAGTATAATAATGGACTCGCACAGTACCTATCTTTCAAAATAATATCTTTGCTGAAAAAATACAATCTACTGCCTCGTAGTCGAGTAAGTACATGGATTTTTCTACAACCGATTGTCGGTTATTGAACAAGGATGAGCAAATAGGTCTGGTTTGGATATAAAACGGGAAATTCTGCTTTCCCGGGATATTGTCGTTGATCTGGTTCCCCCTATGCACTTACCTCAAAAACATTGAAACCTGGAGAGTAAACACATTTGATATGTCAGTATTCTAGTGCAATTTTCAACAATAAGCCAAAAAAAATATTATCAGTATGGTTCATTGGCTTAAGTTATGTACCATAACCCTATTTCTTGCTACAGCAACATGAGTCTAAGCCCTATTTCAAGAGTAACCATCACGTTTTGACGTGTACTGCTGATCAGCAAGTGACATCTTGGTATTATACCCTATTCATAGTCCATTTACGCCCCGGCACAGCGAATATGCAGCGCAGCAAAGCGGCAGCCGCCTAAGCTATTGATCATTCGGCAATAACACTACGAACAAGTGCAGCATTCGACAGGATAGAACTCAGGCTCGGGGTATCGCTGGCAGTTGCTGTTCAAATCCGGTGCATACATAGCGTGTGTTTATACGTTAGCATGTCATCAACGGATACAGCAGATGAAACTGAGAATATTTCTACCAACGCTTCCTTCAGCCATGCTTCCTCTTCAGTGATGCCTCCTCCCCGAAAACGTGACAAGAAGGGACATTTGAATATTTAGGCAAAAAAAGTCCTTAACGTTTATAAGAGCAAAATTTTAGAGCATCCTGAAATGAAAGTTCATGATATTGAAAGACATGTGGTGAACAAAACAGACTTATGTCATAAGACAATTTTCAACATTGTTAAAGAATATAATATAAAAAAAAATTGTCTCCACCACACAAGAGGCTGCATTACACAAAGCTCTTGGATACAGTTAATAACTTTGATCGGAATGCCATCAGACGCAAAGTCCCTCAATTTTTTGAAAGGCAGGAACTTTCCAACATAGACAAAGTATTTACAGGAGGTTAATAGTGATGAAGGCTTACCTACTTTCAAAAGGACCACATTCTATAGTTTACTCAAATAACTTCATTTTGAGAATAGAAAACAGGGCAGAAATAGTATTTTGATGGACAACCCAGAGATTATTTTATGTAGAAGAAATTATTCAAAATCAAAAAAGAAATACTGCGACCAGGGCAGGAAGATTTATTACTTGGATGAAACTTTATAAGTGCAGGACATATAAAACATAAAGTATACAAATGAATCAGCAAGACAAGCCTTCTTAGATGGACTAACCACTGACCCAAAGAATCCGTCAGGTACGTGTATCTAACCAATTCGTCATTTGTGTTGTAAAAATGGTGTCAAGTGAACTGAATCTATGAACCCACGCTGAAAACTTAGCTACATTAAGGTTAGCTATATCTGGTAGATTTGGAACCAACACCTGTTAGATACTCTGCTTGTATTATTATAAGTTCTCTTGAATACTATATGAAATAATTATTTCCAGGAAAAACGATTTGTTATCTGTCACATTGGCAGTGAATATGGCTTTGTGCCCACTGCCCTATGGACATTTGAGTCAAAGAAAACGACCGACTACCATGAAGAAATGGGCGAGAGTTTATGTGAACGATGGTTTGAAGAAACGTTCTCAAAGCTTGACGACAATGCCGTAATTGTACTTGATAATGCTGCATACCACACTAGAAAAAATTCCCACAATGTCTACAAGAAAGGCAGAAATTCAACCATGGCTCCTATCAAAAGACATTAGTTTCAATGAAAATATGGTCAAAGCAGAACTCATCCGTCTAGTCCGGCAGCACAAATATAAATATAATCTTAATGTTATTGACGAAATGGCTAAAAACCAAAATAAGACCGTTTTGAAGCTACCCCCTTATCACTGCGAATTAAATCCCATTGAAATGATTTGGGCAAATATAAAAAACTATGTGGCTTCAAACAATAGATCATTCAAATTTTCTGTCGTGAAAAATTTGTTTCATGAAGCTGTAAGCAGAGAGACGGTTAACCATTGGAAAGATTGCATCCGTCACATTCAACAGACAATCGAAACAAAGATGTGGGATCTGGACAAATGATCGATATTCAACTTGAACCTGTAATGATTAATATTAACCATACGGACGATGATTCAAATACTTCCATCGAATAAAGAATTGTGAAAAGTATGTGCACTTCAATAATCATTTATTTTGTTAGATTATTCCAAGACCATTGAGGAAAATACGGACCTGTGCAATCTCGCTTTTGGGGATGTTGTGTTTTGTCTGGGCGTAAATGGACTACGGTATACTATATAGTCTGTAACGATGGCAATAATAAATCGGGTGTAAATTTAGTAAAACTTGCTTATAGCAGTTTTTGGTATGCAAATGAACTTTTCTAAATAAAAGGGTTGTTAGTAAGTAGACAATCAATCTACAGGGTTATCCAAATTAAGTGTCCACCATTGGTAACTTTGTTATTAGTAAAAATACAAAGTTGTTTAAATTAGCAAACTAGTAGCATTTTTAACGCTGGTAAGAATGAGAAATAAAAAAAAACAATTGAGAGTCGTTATTTTGATTTTTTTCAGTAAAATAACATTTTTTTAAATGGAAACCCCTGTATATTATATTTTTTTCTGTTAAAGCATCAAATTTTAAACAAAAAAGTTCATAATGACTTTTCCGCTAAAGTCAAAAATAAAGTCAAAATAACGATCAATATTTTTAATTATTTGCAGTATTATAATATTAAGACGGCTATGAAAACAACATGGCGTTCGCGATTTGACAGCATTAAGATAAGCGACAAATTGTTAAACTGGACATACTCGCAACTAGAAGTCTTTGGAAAACAATGATAAAATCAAATAATGTCAAACATTAGTGTAAATACTTGTTTATAAGCTTTATTGTGTCATTAATTTAAAGAAAAATGTTCTCCCATGAAGAAAAGTGATATGTTAGAATGCTATTTAGTTTTTTTTTTTTTTTTATATCGAAACAGCCGCGCAGGCAGAAGCCTAAATGCCGGAACACCGCGGCTGCTATGATGATCCCAAAGAAATTTTGTTAATACGATTTTTGAACTGCTTAAGGTTAGTAGAACTGGGAAAAGCTTCCTCCCGTAGTTTGTTCCACAATCTAGACACCCTCGGGACAAAGGAGCGGTCGTATCGGCCAGTTCTGGATGTACGAAGTTTGACACGGTTAGGATGGGACGCCGAAGTCAGGCGGGTCTGTCTGGCAGGCACATCGCGCGGCGGCATCATGGAAGAGAGCTCTGAGGAGCAAAGCCCGTTGGTGTAGCGATAGAAAAGAGCTAGATCGCCGACGGCCCGCCGGTGCGAAAGAGTCCCGAGACTGTCTGTTAGAGAAGAGTCATCGATCAGTCGGACCGCCCTCCTCTGGACAGCATCGAGCATGGACAATGTAGTCGGGGCGGCAGCACCCCAAATGTGTGAGCAATACTCGAGGCTAGGCCTTATCTGGGCCTTGTATAGAGTGAGAAGGTCATGCGGAGAAAAGTACTTCTTAGCAGTAAACAAATAGCCTAGCTTTTTCCCAGCAGCTGCAGCTATTGAAGAGATGTGTTCGTGCCAGATCAGGTCCTCGGTGATCTGGACTCCGACCAGCCGAAATGAATGGCTCTTTGGTAGGACTCGACCGTCCATCGAAACTGTATGAGCGCTAGGACGCTTTTTGTTCGTCAAAGTACAGTACTGTGTTTTGGAAGCATTGAACTGTACAAGATTGTTGCGTCCCCAAGCAGTGATAGCCTCCAGGTCTCTTGTCAAAGAAGAAGTCGTCGCTAGTCTTCTTTTTTCCAGCTCAGCGGCAGAGATCGGCTTGTCACTCTGAATTCCTGCATGTAGAGTGCTGTCATCAGCGAAGCTGTGGATTGGGTTGATCGTGCAGGAAAGGAGGTCGTTGATATGTAAGAGAAACAGTGTTGGAGCCAAGACCGATCCCTGGGGAACACCCGCGTTGACGTTGTGGGATGAAGAGGAGAATCCGTCAATTACGACGGATATCTTGCGGCCAGAGATAAAGTCAGCCACCCATCTGCAAAGCTTTTCTGGGAGGCCGTAGGATGGAAGTTTGCTCAAGAGGGAAGCGTGCCACAGCTGATCGAACGCTTTCGTGATGTCAAGAGCAACGACATGAGCCTCACCATGAGACTGGATGAGTTTACTCCACAGTTGCGTGACGTAAGCTAGGAGGTCCCCTGTGGATCGTTGGTGCCGGAAACCGTACTGCCTGTCGCTAATCAAGCTGTGACGTTCGAGGTAGTCCAGAAGCTCGCGATTTATGCACCTCTCCATCACTTTACTTATAACAGAAAGCAGAGCTATAGGCCTGTAGTTGTAAGGGTCGGTTTTAGATCCTTTTTTTGGGATGGGCTGTACATGAGCAAATTTCCAGTTTTCTGGGAAGGTGCCGGATTCATAAGATATCTGGAAGAGACGCGAAAGAACTGGAGCAAGCTCCGCTGCACATCTCTTTAGTACAATGGCAGGAATCAAGTCCGGACCAGAAGCTTTGTTGATGTCGAGCGTCAAGAGCACTCGTCTTACGGTCTTATGCCTGAATGTTACCTCCCGCATAGTGTGGGGAACCCTTTGAATTGACGGCACTTGGGCGTTGGTGGGGACGTCCATGGTGGAGTTGGCAGCAAAGATCTTGGCTAGCACTTCCGCCTTGGCCTTTGAGTCGAATACAATAGTTCCATCCTGACAAGTAAGTGGTGGAAGGCTACTGTGTGAGAAGTTGTTTTCAATCTGCTTGGCCAGCGTTCAGAAAGACCGACTGCCATTGCGCTGCGACATTACCCTGTGCCTAACTTTTATATCATGCTGGGTTTTGGCATTGTGAACCGCTTCGTTATATTTGTTTCTGGACTCGACGTCGGCTTGTCTGTTCTCTACAGTGGGGTTTTGTAAGTAGGTTCTGTGGGCCTTGATCTTCTGCTGGCGAGCAGTGTCACACGATTTGTTGAACCAGCCGTTGGACCCTGGTTTAGGAACTTTCACTGTGTGAGGGATGTATTCCTCCATTCCGACGTGGATAATTTCGGTTATTGAAGAACAGACAGTCGACGCATCCGCGTCAGTGAAACAGACATCTCTCCAAGGAAAGCTAGAGAAGAAGTCTCTGAGCCCCTCCCAGTCGGCATGTCCGTAATGCCAGGTTTTGCGGCCTGTGCGAGTTTCTGCGGCCACAGCGGCTTCTGACCGAAACCTAACCTCCACAACACCGTGATCTGAGTTATCCAGGGGGGACAGGACGGCAGTGCTGTAAGGGGCAGGATGCGTGGTCAGAAAGAGATCCAGCAGGCTCCTGGCGTGTGACGAGACGCGGGGGAAAAAAGTAGGGCTCGTCACCAGCTGGGTCAGCCCTTGAGTAAGAGCGAACGCTTCGACTGCACGACCTGCTGCATCGGTCTTATTTGAGCCCAACCAAAGCTCATTATGGGCATTGAAATCACCGAGAATAACTACCTCTGAAGCCGGGTGATTGATGTTCAGGAAGTCGATCTGGACGGCGAGGTATTCGAGTAGGTCATCCCAGTTATGGTTCGAGGGAGAGCGATAATGGCAGCAAATAAATTTGGGTGATGTTTTGGAGTTGAGGCGAAGCCACAGAATGTCCTTCCGGTCTGATTCCAAAGAAAGATCCCTGGAGCAGGAAAGACTGCTGCGGACAAAAGCCACAACTCCCCCGTTCTTTCTCAGATTGGAGTGCACCTCGTAGTTTGGGAAGTTGAGATGGTTAATCGGTGCAGTCTCTGAGATTTTTGTCTCCGCCAAGAAAAGCACGGCGGGACGATTGGATTGCAGGTAGTGATGAACAGCATCAATGTTGCTGTTGATCCCACAGATGTTCGAAAAACAAATTTTATCTTCGATGTTGTTCCCTCGAGCCCACCCTCCACCCGGACATTCCGAGAGTGGAGTGAGTTTACGTCCGGAGTTTTTAGTGCTCGAGGGATCCATCATCATTAATTTCTTTGTTTTGGTAGATAACCGACTGCATAGCTTAGGTGTGGAAACATGCGGACATTTATAAGACACCCTGGGAAAAGCTAGCGGGTGGTACTGCCTCGGTCGACTGGTCCTTGTCTACCACCTTCTTTTTACGTATTAGTGATGTTAAATAGACCTAAAGTGGCCCGTTGGCGGACTTGTACCGCCACCCGGCAATCGGTACTGAGGTATTCCTTAACGCGTGCGCAATCACTTGGACGGGAAGAAGTTGTATACTGGATACAACGACTTCCGGAACAAGCATTTGCCACGGCCCTCGCTCAGTAGGGGATATCAGTGTGCAGAAAATCCTCCTTAAGAGCAAGAGAATACTACAGTGAATTATATCCCGCTCGCATTCAACCGTATGAACGATATTTTCTGAGACTTTATCGAAAATTTAGGGGCAACGAAAATGTTTTTGCTAAAACAAGGGCAAAAAAAGAATTCATAATAAGCGAGGCCACGGAAATTGCAGTTATTGGATATTTTGAAGCTTATCGTGAGAATTCAATAGCAGATATTCTCAAGGACTCTAATTTCAGTTATGGTACTGTTCAAAGGATTTTAAAAAAATACAAATTTATTCCGTATAAGTACCGACCAGTTCAAACGCTTTTGGCAGGGGATCCAGAGAGAAGACTTGTTTTTTGCCATTGGTATCTTAGCTTCTGTCGCCAAAATGTAAATAACTTTCGTTACCTTTTATGGACAGATGAATCAAATTTTTCAAATTCTGGAATGTTTAATAGAAAAAACCACCATTATTGGTCAAGAGAAAATCTTTTGTTAGTACATCCAAGAGGCCCACAAGTCCGTTTCAGTTTCAACGTTTGGTGCGGTATAATTGGTTTAAAAATTGTTGGCCCGTTCTTTTATGAGGGAACCCTAACTGGTGAAAGATATGTGGAATTTATGTCAGAAATTCTGACTAATTTCTTAGACGAATTGGATCTTATAAGTAGACATCATCTGCATTTTCAGCAAGATGGCGCACCTGCCCACAACTCCAGAGGTACTTATCATTTTCTAAGTACTACTTTTAATGATCAGTGGATAGGAACAAATGGCCCAATACAGTGGCCTCCCAGATCACCAGATCTAAACCCACTTGATTACTTCTTGTGGGGTTACTTAAAGAACCAAATTTACAAGCGAAGGTACGATAACCTTGAGGCGTTAAAGACTGCAGTTAGGGAAAAGATAACCCAGATAGATGGTAGGACCATACTTAAGACAGTTCGAGCAGTTGAAAAACGTGCCCAAAAATGTATTGAAGAACAAGGTGGTGTTTTCGAGCATCTTCTTTAAAAAAAATTGTTATTGTATTTTGTAAGATTATAAGTTGATGTTGAAAATAAAGTTTGTCGATACAATTTAATTGTTTCAGATTGGAGGCCATAACTTCAACAATTTGTAACCTAGGAGAAAAGTTATTGTAAGCTTTTTTGTTTAAAATTTGATGCTTTAACAGAAAAAAATATAATATACAGGGGTTTCCATTTAAAAAAATGTTATTTTACTGAAAAAAATCAAAATAACGACTCTCAATTGTTTTTTTTATTTCTCATTTTTACCAGCGTTAAAAATGCTACTAGTTTGCTAATTCAAACAACTTTGTATTTTCACTAATAACAAAGTTACTAATGGTGGACACTTAATTTGGATAACCCTGTATAGTGTATAAACAACCAAAACAAAATACGGCTCTGTCTACCTGGCGTTTAAGGATCCGTCAGAATTGTCATTTGCCGATTTGGGGAAATGCCTCATTTACACTTCCCTTCACTAGTGGTAATGGAGTTAACAAAACTATTTAAATTGTGCTTATCATTCATTATGAATCAGCTCGATTCCAGGCAGTAGCTGAAGTGCGTTCAGGTGTGCAAGTGTTTATTTTCTCTAGTCAGCATTTGTTCGCATAAAATGGCCTCCTTTATCATTATGATGATATTTATGCAGAAATAATTCTAATAAAAACAATCAAGTTTTGTGTGGAATCTTGTTGTTCGGGGTGCAAAGTTTGTTTCGTTCGGTCTTCATTTGAATACATAACCGCAAAATTGAATTACGCGGTAAATAATCACCGAGAAATTTGAATAGGCTCAACCGGATGCATTCAGATTCCCGCCTAAATGTGACACTTATTAGAAATCGATCGATATCGACCGAGAGAGACGCAAAGGTGCAATTTTATTCGCTTGTGTGATAGAGCACTACTAATATCGCAGTAGGCCTTCAGACAAACGTCAGTTTAGTCTTGCATCGAACTTTAGCAAAATTACATTTTCACAAGCGTATTGAACGGAATTGTTTATTAAAATTTGCGGGGATATATGGTGAATTTAGTGTTGATGAATTTTGAATGTGCAAATACCAGGTAAATTTTCAGAAATTTGACATATACATTAACCTATAAATAATCTTTGTTTCTACGTATATTTTTAGTCTTAACTTAAGAAATGTGTTCATTCTATTGTTTTTCAAATCAATCTTTGACTAAACACATAAACGGTATAGGGAGAGGACCCGTGGGCTCGAGTCGAGTTTTGTCGAATTTTTATTGCTAGTAAGCAAATTTAAAAAACTGATGAAACATAATACTTTGATGGGCACTAAAAAACGATTGAGGTATGGGTGATCTCAAAATTTGTAGTTTTTCTAATTTCTTGGACTTGAGAAGTGATATGGTTTTGACTATAAAATGCTACCATAAAACATCTAAAATGCTATTTTGGGCCATATTTGTTGTTCTGTGATTGACATTGCCCTAAGAAAGTGTACAGAGGTCCAACAAAAAGTGTATAGAGGTACGGCAGTCGATGCACTTTTTCGGCATTATTTTGGTAGGTTTAAATGCTTAGCTGTATTGTAAATGTCCAGAAAGAAAATATGTAATTATGCTTACATATAAGCGTTCATTCTAGAATTTCCGCCCATGAGTCGCGGGTCGCGCGCCGCTGGTGCATTTGAAGTTATGTGAGGCTGTGGAGTTTGAATGTTCAACTGATTTTGATGCATCAACAATATAAATTTATTTCATTGAAAACATTTGTATTTATCAAATAATAAGGTCATTAGTGTGTTTATTCTACATTTTACCTTTAAAATGATGTCTACTAGGTAACTCAAAACGCTGAGTGCTTTCATTAAAACATGAACATAACTATTAAAAAATCAAAATCAAAACGGATTTTATAATCACCCTTGCCTCAATCGTTTTTTCATATACCACAAAGTATGTTTCAATAACTTTTTTAACTTTTCTCGAAGTAACAAAATTTTGATAAACTTATAGCAACAATTAGACCTGCATTGCCAATGAAACTTTTAAAGTAGGTAATCAAATAGCTGTCAATTTAATTTTGTGATTTGATTTAAAAATTGTGAAGTTAGTGCTTGTTTAGAAGTTATTTTTAATACTGTAAAGTAAAAAATGTCTGATTCCGAGTTTTCTTTGACTCTCCACCGGAATTAGTAGAAGTAGCTAAAGTAGTGTCACAAAAATTATTTCCCGCTAAATCGTTTATACAATATCCGGGAAAAAGTACCCATTTTTTCTCGGGGAAAAAAGTGATTTCATAAAACGTGACACTTTGTTACCTGTCAACAGAGATACAATGTCAAACTTTTTTCCCGTCACAGGAAAAAGTAAGTTTTGGAAAGATGTTTTGTGGTAGCATTTTTTAGTCAAAACAATGTCATTTATCAGAAAAACTCCGAATTTCAAGTTTATCTATACCTCAATCATTTGTTATGACTCAAAGTATGCTTCAACAGTTTTTTAAATTCCTCTCCTAGTAATAAAAATTCGATAAAACCCGGGTCGAGCCCAAAACAAAGCTACGTTGGATTTAATATTTTTTTACTATGCAGTAAAGCCACCAAAAACTAGACATTTTTTTAATGTACGCATCCTCAGAAACATTTTGAGCACGCCCAAAAATTACACAGTTGTTGGTTCTTTCGCTATTAAACTCACCACTAAAATATGTTTCTATTAGTCATAAAATTAGATACACGAATTAGCTTTGATGAGGAAACTATACCTTTCATGTTTTCAAAAAAGCCAAAAATTAACTAAACAATCACATACACCTAGCATCCTGTTTTGTATTATTATAATTTTATTTTTTTGAATTCTGTTATTTTTGAAAAGTTCAGCACTTGTATAGTGTGTCCATAATTTAAATATATACTTATTTTACGAAGTCAGTTGTCTTAGTGGTAGGTTTGTCAGTTTCACTTTATCATTTTATTTTTTTAAAACTTCTCATGATTTTAGTTGAACTTGAACTGAAGCAGTTGGATGACAGGTTAGTGAAGCTGTTGGCGTACCAGCAAATCCAACAGCTACTGAACACTCCTTCATCACAGAACGCGCTATTCTCGCCCGCGTTCAGGGAAAAGTTCCGTCAGATGCCGCTGCCCAGTGAATTGCTCACCCCTGCGGACATCGATCGGATATCCAGGGTGTTCAATAGCCCCAAGAAGAAGACCAAGCCCAAATCCACTATCAGAGCTAGGTAATATTTCTTTTTGGAATTAACTGTCTTAACTCACACTATAATGAATACCAAAAACAGTGGGATCTGTACAATGGCCGCGCATTTATATGGAAAAACAACTAAAAGCCTGCAAAAGTAAGTGAATTTATGTAGTCTAATAAAAGAAAAGTGTCATTGTAAGGAATGTAGTCAAATCCGCACTACTCTTTCCTTATCGTGACTAGCTGAGGATTCGGTAACGGAATATTGGCCAGAAGCGAAGTACATAATAGAACGCCGTACACGCAGTGGACGAAAAGTGAAAAACATATAATAAAATCCGTGTCATGTGGGGTAAACTGAGATCTTACAATAGGGAATATGCATTGTTTTTTTTCGATTCTCTGTCGATTATTCACGTTAATATAACACCGTTAAAATATATTTCATTCCTGTATATTTTAATTAAATATTTAAAAGTACAATGCCCCTCGTTGATTTAAATGCGACATTTCTAGCATGTCTCGCAGTGCCGTCATAACTCATGGTTTTTCATTTTATTCTATGTTTGGTTAATTTGCTGTCAAGTTATGAAAGTTTCTATTTTTGTTGTTGTTGTCTTGGCAGCGAAATTCCCTTGCTGGTCACAGCACGTCCAAGTTCAATCTGTATTCACATCCATGTTGAAAAATGGGCGTAACCCATTGTAGTTAGATAGCTCAGTGGCGGATTCCGTGTCATCCAGCTTGAAGCTGATCAAACTGAGAGGTTGACATCCATTGACGTCTTACCTATATAGACCCTGCAAGTCATTCATAAGTCCGCCGTTTGTTATGTTCGCGGACCTCAGTGGCGGGAAATACCAACTTTCATTCATAATTTTATCAAATTGACCCCAGGCTTGGAACAGCACAAGGCTCAATGTAGGCCATGAAGGGCTATAAAAGCCAATAAATTTCTCAGTATACTGGATGTACAAAAAACGTCTTTCTTGTAGGTATACTATTATTTAGGTGACCATACGTCCCACTTTCGGACTCTGCCCTACTGTTCCTGACAAAAGCCTGGCGACATAAAAATGTCCCTCTTTTCGGTCGTGGTGTCTCCAACAAACCATCATCGGCCATCAATACAAAAAAAGAAGTGTATTTACACATTGTGCTTTCATTTTATGATTGTAAACCAAAATAGCAAAATGTGTGCCTTTTGTGGTAGATAAAAGACCCCAATATAGAAGTAATAAAACACAGTAAATACCTACTTGAAAAAATGTTTATTTGGTGGTTTACAAAATATTTTATATGGAGATCAATCAATGCAAAATAAAATTTTCTTGACATTCTTAATAGGAAATGTGTCAACAAAAAATATACCTATCAATTGTAAATATGGGATATCACACCAGCACAAGATATGTTAACAAAAGGGGAGTTGGCAATGAACATTGCAGGGATTTGAAAATGTGTAAAATATGAAAATGTTTAAGCTGATAACATAGCAATTATATATAAACTAGCTAAAACCCGCGGAATGGAAGTAGTGTAAAGTATAATAATGCAATAGTTACTTTGGCGCTGGACCTTTTCATTCAACATATCAATTCAATAATAAATTAATTTCAAATGTGTAGTCACAGTAAATAATTCATGAAGTATCTCACAGCCTAGGTGGCCTATCTAACGTTACTATACGTCCGAATTGAGTGGGACAGCTGACTTTTCCCGTCCCGGTGACCGCGAGAAATAGCTGGGGACGCAAAATGGTCCCACCTTCTCAAGCTTCCCTGCCCCTCACCCCGCGCTCTTCAACATTTAATCCGGGGAATTGTTCCTACGAATTGACATTCCTGCACATAAACCAAAGTCCTGTACTCCCCACCCCTCTCCACGCTCTTCAGTGTAGTTCCCGGAAATTGTCCTGGCCTTACCACTGATATAAATAAAGCAAAATCGCTTACCCTACCTCCGCTCCCCAAGGTCAAAAGTAACTTACGTGCTATTCCAGACTATAATCTATCTCTGAACCAAATTTCAATCCATATCCGTTCAGCCATTTTGGCGTAACTGAGTAACAAAGACACATCCGTTTGTTCGCATTTACACTATTATGATTAGTAGGATACGTTCCATCTGCTCCATATAAGGATTTTACCATGAAATAATCCCAGTTGGCCGTGGCGGAAATCGAACGAAAAGCTGAGGGTGTCAGGTTGACATTTCGCCGCGTCATGGTCAACTGAGATTTGAGCAGTTTTGGCTGTAACTCTTGAAATAGATATTTCGAAGTTCTTTCCCGGGATAAAATGTAGCATATGTGCTATTCCAGGCTATAATCTATCTGTGTGTCAAGTTCATCCAGATCGGTTCATCCATTCTGGCGTGATTGAGGAACAAACATACATCCATCCCTCCATACTTTCGCATTTATGATATTAGTAGGATGTATATATATATATATATATATATATATATATATATATATATATATACATCAAAGTTACACAGAGTCCATGCAATGGATAAGTAAATATAAAATGACAAAAAGTTGTTGACAAAAAACAGGAAGCAATAGCATGTTCTCTACATGTAAAATATGAATATCTATGAAACATTGTAAAAAGTTCTCAATTATTCGTGTTTCTTTAACAAGATATGTCAGATGATTTAGTTAACGCTCCAGTGGTAATTCATTAGGAAAAAGGAATCAATCTATGGCGGTCTTGCAAAGATCAGAAAACAGAAACAGTCTATGGACAATTACCGTAAAATCATTTATGGCAAAAAGATCATTGTCGATTTTAAAATTAATCTGATGTAACTATTGATGTTTGAATAATACAGTTTTAGTGTAAATGCTCCTTACTATATCCTTGGTTTCACTTTTTTTGGATGCTTCGTAATGAAGCCGAACCTGAAAATATTTTTTTAGTATTATTTTCACCAAAGTGATTGCATGGCCATCTAATGGGTCGTCCTCAAAATGATGATCTCCAAAATAATCAAATACCTTGGAGGGTATCACTCTATATGTACCATTATTTAAAAGTGTTATCAGATTTCTTATTGTTTTATTATGTATTCCTGTCGTTTTGTCAAAAACTCTAAATTATTTTTTACCTTCTTTACATAAACCTATAACCATATTAGATGCTTTAACTAAATTTCCGTACTGTTTTCTTTCCTGAAGTTTGGATGTACTTGTTTCACTTTCTAATAGATTTTTGCAATATGGACATGTAATGCAGGTTTTTAGTGATTTTACGACAAAACCTGCAATATAGTCTTCAATATCTTGATTATACAGAGTTAAATTCCAGGCAGAAGATGCATGGCTCAAAATATTCTCCCTAACAAGCTGTTCCGTAACAGAATATTCCCTAGCTTCTACCATGTTTTCACCATCCTCATTATATGTATGTGAGCTGCCCTCCACTGCCATATGTTAATATGCTTAATGATTCCGGGTGTGTGACGTTACCACCAGCTGGACCAACAATTTCCGCATGGACTAAGAGGCGTTTGTAGGCTGCCTCGAACTGCCTTGCAGTAGGGTTATAATTAAATCCCCCTTTGCTCCGAATCGCGCTGAAGAAAAGTTCAAGGTGATCCTGTGATAGTTTGTTGGTTAAAATAAATTTGAGTAATGGTGTCTTAATCACATAAGCGACACACAAACGTTTCAAACTATTAATTGACACAAGGAATCCTAGAAACCCTGTTTTTCGACATGACTGCAATATCGAGATATTTGCCAGTTTAAGGTCCTTGATGTAATTGGTCACTTTATCTAGAAATTTAAAAAACGATTCGGCAGTTGATAAGGGTCTTTTGAAGTGATATTTTGCTAACCCATTCCGAGAATTAAATATATCGAATAAATCGTTAAATAATCTGATAAACACAGCCGTTCCTTTCATGTCTTCTCCAAGAAATAGAAGAGCATCAGATACACTTCTACTCAGTGTCTGGGTCGCTATATTAACTTTCATTTTTTCCCTTGTCCACTGCAAATGCCGAATCCTCATTTTATTTGCCAAATGAAGCCCTTGGAATGATTGTATATCGACCAATTTCACCAAGTAACTCCACGCAATTGATCTACCGTCGCCATCTGTCAAAAACTGCTGTGATCCAAAAGTGTTTCTGATTAGTTTGATCATATGGCATGCATGCAAAAAAAATGAATATGTTTTCTCCACTGATGGGATGCTTGAAATGAGTAATTAAATGTTCACTCTCCAAATTTGCTCCTAAACAAGATGCCATACTTAGATTAGCAGGAGCACCATCAAATGTCACTGATGTGATCAAAACACCCGACTCGTATAAAAAGGTCAAACATTTTTTTAATAACTCTGTCTTTTCCGCAGCAGCTAATCCAGCCAAAAATAAGTAGCCCACAGGAATTTTCCAGGATCCATTAAGACATACCAACATAAATATATGTACATCCTTGCTTCAGGAAGCATATCTGAATCAATATTTGCCCCAATATCAACATACCCAGTGAATTTGGTTCCCACTCAGTTTGATGTCGTATAGACATTTCATCTAAAACCAAATTGCACAGAACATGTGAACCCTTTGCATCTGCTTGTCGCTTTAAAATCTTTAGAGTTTCCAAGGCTTCCTGTGTGAACCCAGGGGAACCATTAACTGATTTATACCACTTACTGATTGTACTTAAATCAGGTAAAGATTTATTAAATGTCCTTCTAACAAAAGTATACGCCTTAGGTGAGTAAAACGCAAGGGTCACTGCAAAGCTTCTTAAAACAGGATCGTATTTTTGTATTGATGGACCTTTTAGCATCCTTTCAAATATTTGAGAGGCTGGACCCGACAGACACGCCTGAAACAACAACAAAAGCAAATTTCAATATCTTTAATGTTGGTATGTATGAGCAGCTTGGGAATAAAATACACTTGTAATCAAATACTTCAATATAGAACAACTTTCAAGAATGACATGTTTGCATTGTTTCTATATGGTACCTGTCACATTTTGCCATTGTCTTGTGATTGAAATTGAAATCGTTCATGATTTCAGGTGTAAGTGATGTCCACTTCTGACATTAAATTAAATTAAATAACTTAAAAATTGAGGTGACTCGAATTATTCCAGTGTTTTAAGCACCATAAACAGTTAAACAAGATAGAAAAACCTTAAACACTCGGGAAAATATAAATAAATTGGAAATCACCCATTGTTTCTATATGGTGAACTGTCATATTGTTTCTTGACTTTGGTTCTAGGCTAGGTCAATTTATTTGTATTTTTCCTCTTTCAGGAAGTTTCAGGTTCTTTTGTTGTTACTTAACTGTCCTATTGTGGTTTTTGTTTGTTTTTCCCTTACCTTGAGTTCACTTTCAGTTGAAGCATTCATATTAAACCTTTGATTTAGCATATCAAGGAATTGCTTCTGTGTTTGAATTCTATTTTTGAAATATCGGATCAAACGTTGTTTGTTTTGCAGTAACTTCCTCTGTCTCAAAATAGTGTCTTTCATGAGACGAAAATTCCGTTTTCACTTCTCAGCTGTTGAAAAGTCGCTACTGGTCAAGTCTCCCACATACCTCTTCCTACAAAAACAAGACCATCATTATGAATTTTGCGAATGATTAATTTTACAGATGACAAAGAGGTATCATTGTTCAGTGTTCTCCTACGTATTTTTTAAATGGGCCAAATTAGCAAAAATATGTGCCAAATTTCAACTTGCTTGTATATACTGTAGTGCATATACAGGGCGGCACAGCAACGTTTGAGGTCTGATGTTTTAGAGTGTATGAGAGACTGGGAAACGAGAGACGCATATAATAAATAGTGCACCAATCACCATGTTTCCTAGCAGTGACAGAAACAATGGTTGCAGAGCCTTGTTGTAGCTTGCCATGCATTCTTTCTAACATAATGTGTTGTACGGTTCTCTTTCTTCCCTCTCTCTCGTATACAGTGAAACTTCAGACTACAGACATAGCTGGCCTGCTCTGTATATGAATATTGTTTATAGACATTGACTCAAGAATTTATTGCTGATAGTATGGTATTGTACCTCTTTCTTTTCTTTTTTGCTTGAACAGATTCAGTGAACACATCTGATTAATAACCCTTTTATGAGGCTGTCACAGATGCAGGTGAGGCACTCCAAGTTTTAGAAGAACTTGATGATGGTGAATCTTCCACTACTAAAAAATATAAAATATATTTTATGCATAATCTTAAATATGTGACATCTTGCTTGACTTACAATGGCTTAGAAGGTCCAGGTTGAACAAACGTTTCATGTTTCAGCTGTATCCTACAATATCAAAAAAAATATATCAAATTTCCTGATAAACAGTTGAAGATACCAGTCATATATTAAAACATAAAAATTCAAACAGATATTGAAAATAGCAATCTTAAGTGGATGATAAACAGGGTGAATCAAAAGCAATATCAATATTTTTTGGAGTACAAAATAGGTTTAAAAGTTCAAAAAACCCTATGACGACTTGTATAAAAATGTCCCATTGCCTAGATACAAGGTATTGTAAATTTCTGCATCACTGATGGAACTGAAAAAGCATGAATACTTTTAAAATGACCCTTAATACTAGAGCTGGATAGGATTACTAAAACACTAGATACATTTCTTCAGATTTTTTTTTGATCTTGAAATTATGTACCACTTCTATACCCAGTATTGAGACTAATGTTTCTATGAATGTTGCATGTGCTTGATCCTAAAAATATTGATATTATTTCTGGATCACCCTGTTTTATGATACAAATATAAAATATTTACAGTACATTTTTGCATTGATACTCCTAGCAAAGTAGAAGCAATTATAATCAGACAACCGACTGTTTTAATGCTATACTAAAATTTCTAAAATACTTTTAGATAAAATATATAATACATTTCCAAATTTAAATTAAATTAGCCTACAGTACATGGATCTTTCATGAAACATACCTTTCATCAGTCTTAATTCTGGATGAAGAGCTTCTTATGGAGCTGCCAGTCACATCTAGGAAGCTTGCAATACATTTTGGCATCACAGAAACTTCTTTTGGGCAAATATCAACACTTGACGATGATGTACTAAAGCAATAATGTATTATATAGTCACCAATTAAGTAACCATTCTTATCTGTTTGTATAACAAACTTTCTATTCATAACAGACAATGTGACAACATAACTGTCCCCTTAGGTCCTCTCTTCTACATTCTATATGCCAATGACATAATGCAATTAATGCAGGGTTTAAACATGTATGCCGATGATAGATCTTTTGTTATCAGTGAACACTCAGAGGCGTGAACTAAAATTGTTGCAATTGACCACTTAGAACAACTTCAGAACTGGTTCCCATCCAATAAACTACTGTTGACTTTAAAGAAAACACAACTAGTGCAATTCAGTAGAAACTTAGAAAGCAATAACTTTTCCATCTATTTTAATGGAAACACTATTGAAGCTGTAAACACTGCCTTGCTTTTATGTGTTAGTATAGATTGCTGCCTCAATTGGAAAGACCATACTAAAGATGTATGTGAATCTGTTGCCAAATTCAGTTAAGTGATAGGAATATTGTCTGGAAGTCTTGGCAAGCATATTTTGGATATGTGCATTCCAGGCTGTCATATGGAATTATTTTTTGGGGCAATTCAACAACTGTAAAGAGAGCTCTTATCCTTAAAAAGAAATGCATTAGGAACATCTTTGGAATGTGTTTCAATGACGGCTGCAAACAAGTATTCAGAGAAAGGGGCATTTTGACTGTGGCTGGTATCTATATCTTAAAAAAATCAAGATCTTTTCCAGAATCCATACTTCCACCACTACAGTACTAGAAATAGATCTAACCTCGTATCAAACACATTCACCATGATTACTCCAGAGGAATGTTGAATTCTCGAAAACCAAAATTTGGAATAAGATACCTCTCAACTCTTTCAAAAAAATGTTACATGCTATCCTCTGTGACAAGGCCTATTATCAGGTCCAAGAATTTTTGGAGGACAATGATTTTAATGTCATCTCATATCTGTGATATTTACTTCAGGTATTTTAAGCTTGTTTGTAATGTATATTTTTATTTTATTGTGTATTTGTATTAATTTTTAAAAAAGTTTCACATCACCACTGTGATTACATGCAACAAATAAAGTTTATCTATCTATAGGCCCAGGCCCAGAACCACAGCTTCGTTAGAGTCCCCAAATGCTCAAAAATCAACCAAAATTCAGAAATGTCTGAATAATTCTTTTTTCCTGATCTTGCTTTGACCTGGGGGCTCAAGCCACATTGGACACTCAGGTTCTGAACTACATAGCGTAAGGTGGCATTGGGCAAAATAATCTAAAAACATTTTGTGAGTGTATAAAATTCTTACCATTGAGAGGAAACAACTGGCCATATGGGTTTTGGAACAGCACCAGGTTTTAGCCAAGTTCTTCCTTGTGGAAAAAATGCTTTGAGCATATTATAACCACTTTGTGGGATTGAGGTTCTAGCTCGGTAAGTTCCAAGAAAGATTTCCATTTCTCTCTCTGCTTTTCATTTGCGGATAGTCTGGAATGAGAATTAGAAATTCAAGTAAGATGCATTGTACGAACATTTGTAAACGATATATTTATACAAGCTCTTGGGTGATTTATGGGCACTTATAAAAAACAGCTTTTTTTTTCTTTGATTTAAGAATGTTATGGAAATCTTTCTAAACACTATTTTACATGTAAAAAATATAAAATACGGAGCGGATCCGGAAAATGACGCACTCCACGCCAATGAGTAGAATCGTAAACATAACCTTACCTGTGAAAATATATCCCTTCACTGCCTGTTTTCCCAGCCTCAACCTTACACAAAAAACACTTTTGTCTCACCATAATTTAATGAAAGTCTGAAAAACACAAGAAGATTAAGCCTAGCACGAGGATAAAAGCGATTTTCACATAAAATGAAAATGGCGGCCAAAACACGGAACACGCACAGATTCACAGGCGATGACTCACTCTTACTACAAGGCTACTACAACCAAGTGCAGCGTTTACGTATATAAACGTTAATCACAAATATGCAGAAAGTACTCTGATTTGTATTATACCTCGATTAGTATTAAAATTCACGTATTCTTCACTTGTTCTATAAATTATTATAGGTATATAAAAATATACATAAATTTCTTCTAGAACAACCTTTCTGCAACAGAAATAGGTCATTTGGCTAGTTGTGGATATCATGGAGCCAATGTCAAAAGGACCGTGGGGTCATCTTATTTGGCAACATCGCAAAAATGAGGGTTTGTTGTGGAGGAAGAACTTTTGTAAACATTCCAGGTGTATTTGGGTAATACGTCAATGTTGACATCCAATTACAGCGACTGAGGACTGGCTGCTCACTTGCCGATATTATGACGTCACGCCAATAGTGTGTCGTTTCCATATTTTAAATTTGCCGCGTATTTGTTCCATTTTTTATTAGTTTCCTATATTTCTCCTGTCATCATTTCTCAGATTGAAAATGAATTTTCAGTTTGAAATTCAAGTGTTTACGAACCTAAAATCGACTAAACTTGTGTTATAAAACTGATAATGTTACAACCCAGAGTCACAACGTACATTGAGATTTCCTGAATAATAAAGACCACAGAGTGCAAGAATGCAGGTTCATAGCGGCTTGTAGTTGGCTTCATCTATAACTAGACACTTTGGAAATAATTTTGAATGTCTATACTAACATATGAATTCGACACATTTATCCAGAAGCTTTACAGTAAAAATGCAGACCTCCGATGTTGCGCCATCATTCGAAAAGCATCATCAGGCATCAATTGGATAGACTGGCAGTGCTTCTGAAAATAATGGCAAAATATGTTTACATTTTAATTTTTGGCAGTGTGATACAAATTGTCAACGTCAAAGCAAAACATCAAAAAACAGGTTAGCCTTCCCGTGCACATTTGCTAGAGCAGTTCGGGAGCGTCACACTCCGGGTGATTAATTTGAATTCACTACTAATACTGATTAACTCGATGAAATTTGACAGTTCAGGTACTTTTTAAGTTGTATTACAATGCCCATTTCCAGTACAATCCAAGTCTCTTAATATAATTTGGACTAGTTTTTCTATTATTTTTGCTATAAGAGTAATTAAACTTATGGGTGAATAATTTTCTGATAATAGATAATGTAAGTCAATTTGGTGTGTGAGTGTTTATGGTCACGTAGTTAGGATCAAATGGCATGCCGCCCACTGGAGCAATGCGAAGGGAAGCGACGTGGCACGTTTGACGCGTGAAAATGATTAACGTCGCGGCGGTTCGCTTCTCGTCAGTGAACGCGCAACTGTATCTTCTACCATTGACAGTTTGGCATGAACTATTTATGGTGACATCTTATCTGAATGCGAAATGAAAATCAAATCGTATTCGATTATACTTTCGGCAGTAAATGCAGAAGGTTTAAATGAATTCTTTCCTTGTACTGATTTCATGCTTTTCTCCAATACGCGAGCCATAAAACGAAGATAAACCACATCATCCCTGACAATTACCAATTCGAGGTCAAACAACTTTGCCGAAAGTTCTTATTACACAGATAATTAATGTGCACGTACTTTTTTCCAGAGCAATGTTGTGTCCTGTCGTTTCGAAGCACTTCTATAACGTCCGAACGACAGAAGTAGATCCCACTGACGTCAGGCACGACAATAGTTTCATGGGGTTTCGTCCTACGGTGTCGTTAAGATTCCCTGAAGCTGTTGCCATGAGATATAAGGTTTTGAATATAGGCAAAGGTTCTGCGAACGAGGTCAATCTGGAGAATTTCGGATACTGTAACTATATTTCGCCCAAACATGCTGTTATTTTCTTTGATGAAGTAAGTTTTTATAAGAAATGTTTCGCTGCATGCATGATATGATTTTTACTGATAACAATTTGGTGCTATCAAAATCTGGAGCACTGATAAATTATAACCTAAGACTTCGTTAACGATCACAGTAACTGGAAGGTTAAGCGTCCGCTTGGAATGCAGGAGATCGTGAGTTCGAATCCATCCGCTGCACTGACGAATTTTTATTTCTGCCGTTAAATCAGCGTTCTTACAATGAAGTTTTCCATCTTTTCAGTACACGAACCATTACGAGTTGATAAACTACGCGCCCTGCGGCACGTACGTGAACAACGTTCTCTACTCAAATAATACAAGTACAAAGCGACCTGAGGTGACTGTTTCTAGCGACGAAAAATGTGCCAATGTAGAGATACAAGTGAGAGATATAATTGATAAGAAAAGGAAGATTAGCAGAGTTAGGAAGTCATCTTTGGACAACAAAATGACAGCTGTTGACTGTATAGATAAGTAAGTTTACTATCAGGATATGCCAAAGGAGTAGTTTCGCTCGCCGCGTATGTCATGCCAGTGGATTATCGTGGCATCATTGTCTGTTTTAGAGGTCAATTTTGTTCAACACATTGTGGATCAGGCGTCCTCATTGTTAGTGATTGTTGCTAGCTTTCAATTGAATCGGGTGTCAATCTTAGTAACCATGGTGACCCATCGTAAAATGTGTCTATAGCCCGCCGGTCAGCTCCATTGACCCCCGCACCAAAAGACTGGAAACAGGAGGGCGTGGCTCTGCACGTCTGCACATGCAAGTGAAAAATATCAACATAACAGCATGCTTTTTTTCATCTATTTAGGTAATGGTTCAAGTATAGTCTGCGAAAACCGTAAGTTCGCCAATTTGGACCTAATAGACAAAGGTCAAAAATCGCGTTGAAATTGCGTAATCTCAAGATACTCATCAAAAATGTTGTAAAGCAAGGTTCAAACTTCGATTAAGATTCTTGGCGGCCTCAAAAATTATAATTTTTAACCGAGTTTTTAAGCATTGAATATACCCATTTTTAGAGCTGTTCTGGCATTAAATCGCTTATAATTATATATAATCAATGGAAGCCCTTTTCGTTCGGAATGATAAAAAAACCAGAAAAAAAGTATCCTGGAAAAAATTGTAATTTATTTAAAAAAATGTTTAAACAAATTTGATATGGGTTATCGTGCGGGTGTATATTCAATGCTCAAAAACTCTGTTAATAATTATAATTTTCTACAAGACCTTGAGGAGTATTTTGAGATTAGTTTATTTTAAAACAATTTCAACCTTGTTTTTCAGGTCAAAATTGACGAACTGATGCTCGCAAAATGCTGATTCCTCAGGTTTTTAATTTCATTTCATTCGCAATTTGCCATGGTTTGTCAAAACTTGGGTTGTTTACGTTTTACGTTCATGATGAAAGCAATACCACATGCGCAGAATCTTAAATTTCGAATGCAAGGGTTATTTATTAGATAGCCTGCCTTTATTCTCGACACTTTTGCCTTCACTCCCATTCTGAGTGTACCCTCTTTCCAGTCTTCTTGCTCCTGAATTACTGTTCCAGGTGAAAACCCAAGAATATATGAACGAATCGTCCTTGCTTTGGTGGTTCTCTCATAGGAGGCTCGGTATCTCCCAAAAGAAGCGCCCTTGGTTATTCGATTCACATATCGGGTTTTCCAATAAGGACTTGACAACTTTGAACTGTCAATGTCAAAACATTCAGTAAAGAAAACATTTCCATCATGGTGAAGTACACAGACGAACAACGCTTACAAATAAAATTTCCTACCGAAATTCCGATTCGGTGACTGCAACTTCAAGAACGTTAACGGTCGTAATTCTCCTTCCAGTAGACAAGCAATTCATAGTCTAGTGAAAAAATTTGAGTCCACATATTCGCTGCAATATGTTCCCGTGCCAGTGAGACAACGGGTTGGTCGGATTGGCGACAATATTGCTGCTTCCGTCGCAAATGAACAGAATACGTCGTCCACGGCGGCCTCACGAATTGGGCATCGCTCGGACCACACTATGGCGAATTTTGCGAAGAGATCTTGGTCTGCACCCTTATAAGATCAAGTTAACTCAAGAACTAAAGCCGTTCGATCACATGAACCGACGTACATTCTCGAATTGGGCTCAAGAAATCTTGAAAGAAAATGACCAATTTCATCGCAAAATCATCTTCAGTGATGAGGCGCATTTTTTGCTAAACGGCTCCGTCAACACACAGGATATGCATTTTTGGTCAGGTGAAAACCCTATGTGCTTCAAGAAACACCACTTCATCCAAAAAAATAACTGTATGGTGTGGTTTTCATGTCGGGCCGTTTTTTTCCTTGATGAAACTGGCCGTCACGTTACAGTCAACGGAGATCGCTACAGGGACACGTTGCAACGTATTTGTTTGGTCAGTTTGATGAGCTAGAGATTAATTATATGTTGTTTCAACAAAACGGTGCCACAAGCTACACAGAGGGTGAAACAATCGACATATTGAAATCAAAATTCGGTGAACGTGTTACATCGAGAAATGGTCCTGTAGAATGGCCGCCTAGATCGTGTGATTTAACACCTCTAGACTCTTTGTGGGGCTACATTAAATCATTAGTCTATGCCAACAAGCCGGCGTCATTAGAAGAGCTCATAACCAATACTGAACGAAAGATAGCGACCGTTTGTGTCGAAATGTGTGGCCGAGTCATTGAAAATTGGGTTCAACGAATCGATCGCTGCGAACGTGCTCGTGGTGGACATATGAACGAGGTAGAATTCCATACATACTATAAATGTTTTGAGTATACTTCAATCCAATAATAAAATTTTCGAGATATCTCAAATCATTATTTAAAAAGAAAGTTGTTAAGTCCTTAATGGAAAAACCTTCAAATGCCTCAGAATCTGCCAAGCCAATGTTGCCAAACTGGTAGTGAACGTTTAGAAAACGGTACATTTATACTGAGCTGAATAAAGTATAGTACTATCCAAGGTTTTTGGCGCTTACATTTCAATGTCATAAGAAATATATTTCTTAACTGTCCCACTTATAGAGCTGAACTTTCCAAGACAAACATGAATTGTGTAACAGGACTATTTTCTACTCACTTTTTGAAAATGATTCTAAAAATTTAAAACCGATCGTGGATATCGTAGTTGTGTTCTATATCGGAAATCAACAAAAGGTAAATTCGAATCGCACGCCAATGACTCGTCGTATTGACAATGACAAGCACAAATGTGAAAATTGACGAGAAAACCTTGAGACGGTGAGACAAATTAAAACAAACTTACGTTTGCGAGTTTACACAAACGTGACTGCATAGTAGTAGTAGTAGTATAAAGATTTATTTAGCACATTTGGCTACATAAACAGAATAATTGTAAACAACTTAGAATTAGTAAATTCAAGCCATATGATGTATAATGTAAATGCTGAGCAAGCTATAATTGTAGATTTAACAAGTGATTCCTCAGTTTTACTTTAAATTTTGTCAAAGTTTTCTGGTCTTTTATCTCTATGTATAATTTATTATATTCAATCAACCCTTGATGGAATACAGATTTGTAGCATATGTTATAGTTTTTGGTCATTAAATGGAAGTCATCTTTATTTCTGGTATTATCTAAATGATGGTCGGTATTTGATGATGTTAAATTAGTTAGACTTGATGGAAATATATTATTTTTTATTTTATAAATGAATATCATTACAAGATATTTGATAAAAATTTTTACATTGAGCCATTTTAATTTGCTAAGCATTTGCCTAATTGGAGTATATTTATCTTTATTCAGTATTATTCTCATGCACTTGTTTTGTAATATTTGCAGTCTTTCAAAAATGACATTATTTGCGAAATATAGAATAGTCGAACAGTGCAAGAAATTTGTAAAAATGATGGTATTATAGATCAATTTTTCTGCTATATGAACTCTGACATCCAGAAACTCTTGATAAATATCCCACATTACTACTAATCTTATTTATAACTTTTTCATAATGCATATAAAAAATTAATCGAGAATCAACAAAAACCCCCAGGTATTTAAAATTTTCTATGAATTCAATATCTTCACCATCAGTATTCGGTTGAACATTATTTTTTTTTTTCGATTAACATAGCTTTCGTTTTACTTGTATTTCATTTGACTATTTTAGATGCTAACCATTTTGAGACAAGTTTTAAGTCTTCATTTATATAGAGGCTTATTGCACATGTATGTGTGAGGGAAA
The DNA here is from genome assembly GCA_963669975.1 of Acanthoscelides obtectus. NCBI lineage: Eukaryota > Metazoa > Arthropoda > Insecta > Coleoptera > Chrysomelidae > Acanthoscelides > Acanthoscelides obtectus. The sequence continues at coordinate 81,364,432 of CAVLJG010000005.1, forward strand.
TGGATGTATGAAAGTAATTTCTGTGGTTCTACGGTTTTACTGTACACTTGCCGAGAACGGTGAAGAGATTTATAACAGTTGTCTCTATTGTTGCACATTCCAACGTCCAATCTCCACAATATGATATACACTCATCTAATAACTAACTAATCTTCCAAGAATGAATAATATGGGATCCATTGATTAACGTGAAGAATTATTAGAAAGGACTCATTCAAATCCTCTGTATTTACAGATAGAACGTGACCAAAAAGTACTTATATTAAGAGAGGATTCTTCGAAGAATGCCTTTATAATCCGCTGGTCGGCCCCATTGACCTTTGTAGTTTTCTGCGTTATTGTAGAAAAGCCGATCATATTTTTTTACATTCCATATCAATACGCGATGTAACCAAAACTAGAAAATTATTTTAAAAACTATTTGCACGTAAAAATATACTTTGGAATCGATAGTTCGGTATTAAACTTTGAATTACATCAGCATGGTTGTTTTGTTTCAGATTAGAATGCTGTTGTTCGAACAATCAAGATGATTTAAGGAAAGGCTGGGAAGGTTCTGCCGTATTGAGTCACGGATCGTTACTGAGATTTGGTTGTGTTTCATTTGTATTTTCTATAGTTGAATGTACAAGTCCTTAATTTATTGTAACTATTGTACTACGAAGAGGATCGTTCCTTTTGTAACTGTATATTTTTTGTTCCGGATAAAAGGTGGCGATATTAAAACTATTTTTTATGAGTTAATATGTTGTTTCATTCCGAAATAGATCTTTTTCTCTCCTTTTTCTCCCCTTTTTTTCATTGTATGGTTTCTGGGTTCCCAGACCTGACTTACTATAAACTGATACTATGACACAAGAGCTAAGGTCCTACGGAGCGCTCTGACAAGCAACGATGTCTTGACAGACTATAGTGGTGGGAGCTAACTGTGATTTAATAACTGATATTTCTAAATCACGAATGGCACCAAATACCGTGGAAAAGGGTGACGTGATCACGACTATCCGCTGAGGTCGAAAATCGTATACATTGCATGGCGATATGGCGCTTTATGGGTTTTAGTGGTTCGCTCCATACGATTCACGATTTCATTTCCATTTTGGTCGTAATCTCAACGATATTCGAAAGTGGTGATTACGTCACGCTTTAGAATCGCTGATAATAAAAAAATAATGCGAGTCATGACAGATGTTGGAAAATAGCAGTATCGTTTACCTTTAATCAATCGACTACTCCCGTTTGAACTATCTAAGTAATAAACTTGAGAAGTTAATTTCACAAGAGTTTAAATCTTTCCACGACATGGACTACTTACGTTCGAGGTGAGAAACATGGGTATTAAAGAGAAAAAAAAAATAATGACACAACCACTAGGGGGAGTTCACTGGCTAGTGTTCTTTCACTCATCAGTTGAAATTATTAGAAACATTATACCAGTAAATACATCCATCAAGCATATACAAGCATCAACATGAACAACAAGTTTGAAAAAAAGACAAAAGTGATAAAGTGGTAGTGAATTTAAAAAAAAGTCTAGAATAATATATACTGAGTGACAAAAAAAGGTAAACACCTACGTATGTTTATTAGAATTCAAGAATTTTTTACATATCAATTTATCTTGCCATGAACAAGTGATAAAATGGTCGGGTTTGTCTGTTAAGTTTTTGTGGTGGCTGTGTGTATTGTTTGGTGATGAAGAAGCATTCAGTTTTCGTACATTTACGGTGTCAGTTAAATGGTAAATCTCGTGTAGCTTATTGGGAAGCCTTTTTCCAGAGGTGCCACAGAGCGACAAGACCGTCGGTTAAGACTTCTGGCTCTGAGAGACAGATTCAGTAGTACGCCAGCCATCGCTAACCAGTGGCTTGAAGAGCATGGAAGGATGGTTGGTATGCGTACGGTATATCGCCGAATACGACCGTTTGACCTTTTTTCTTATCGCCCACATTGGGTGCTACCTCTCACAGCTGGACATCGGCCTAACCGTTTCTTCTGGTGTAGAGAAAGTATTCAATAGTGAAAAGGCGACATGGTGAAAGACGTGACCCACAATTTGACAGAAAGCGTTACGTTTACCACACCGTGGGAGTTATGGTATGGGGTGCTATTGCTTATGGTAGCAGATCACCACTAATTTTCATCGGAGGCAATATGCCAGCCCGACGCTATATTCAGGAAGTCGTGGAGCCTCATCGTATTCCACACTTAAACACAATCCAAAATCCGATTTTTCAGCAAGAGAATGCCAGACCGCATGTTGCCAGAGCATCGTTAGCCTTCGTGGATCAACATCGCATCAACAGTTTACCTTGGCCACCACGATCGCCTGACTTATCCTCAACACATTATTGAACCAGCTTCTGCGGTCAGTTGACGAATTACGCTGAAAATTTAATTATTTTCCTAGTAAGAGACACCGAACATATATGCCAAAAAATATCAAAATCGGATAAAGATACGTAGGTGTTTACCTTTTTTTGTCACTCAGTATATATAAACATATACATACTACATACCGCATAAACAAACGTCAATATAAACGGCAGTTAAGTTTAAAAAAAATAGAAAAGAGAGGAACGTGGTAGTAAATTAAAAAGTCTAGAATAATATATGTATACATATACGTACATTATGCATCATAAGAAAAAAAAATAAACAAAATAAAATTGAAATTCCGAAGCAGCAGTCAGAATAATTCTACTTTATACATTCAATACAAGAATCACTCAAAACCGCTTTGAACTTATGAATTTCATATGATTTGAGGTACTGGGGGGATAGGATTGTATAGCTTATATTATTGAAGTTGAGTCATTAATTTTCAGATAATGATTGTAGAAGGAAGATAAACCAAAATATGCGTGTTGTTTTATAAAGTATCCTCCCGACAAGTATTTCAGTGCGGACCTGTATTTGATCGTGCGGTCTTGGAGCACCAGCATGCCCTCCCCTGTGAGGTCTTAAGTCACCTGATTCACGAGCCCTTTGTACTACATTAACAAAGGCACGAGGGGTTGGTTGCACTCGATTGGGAAACCGATCCGCATAAAGACTCCCCCCCCCCCCCCCGTAAATAAGAATCATGTCCACAAGTTCAGCATTTTCGTAAACATGTGCATTTTTTATTTCGTTTAAGCTATGCAACAAACACCACTATTCACTCACGCGTTACCGACTGACACATTGACGGAAAACAACTGAATAAAATTGTACATTGTAGTAAAAACATCGTTTCAAATTCTTTCGCTTTTTTGTTTCCGATGCGATGAACGGATAAGGCGGATTATATCCGTTGTTGCCAAACACGAGCACATAATATTATTATTGAGACAGGGCGGTACTCAAACTTCTAAAGGGCTATAACTTTGTTACTTTAATTTTACCAGAAAAATGTTAAAGGAAAAAAGCATTTCTTTTGATCAGATCTACTCACTGTTAAAATAAATGACTCAACTTCGAAGTATATACTAAGTGACATAAAAATCCGAAATGGTTTTATTTTAATAAAATTTTGTATAAGTACTTAATGAAGCATAATAAGTAAATGATAAAAATTTGAAAATGATTGCACTGCTTTAAAGCCCTTTGACCTTTAATAATGTGTCGATGCACCCTGATGTGCTACGCATTCTCCAACGCGCCTAGGCATGCTTCTGATCAGGTGGTCAATGTCCTCCTGTGGTATCTCATTCCAGGCAACCACCAACTCCTCTCGAAGTGCTTCTAGAGTCTCAGGAGGACGTTGCAAATTGAGCAATCTCCTACCCATCATATCCCACACGTGCTCAATTGGGGATAAGTCGGGAGATCTTGGTGGCCATGGTACCAATGTGACATCATTATGTTGAAAGAAGTCTATTGTGACTCTTGCAACATGTGGTCGGGCATTATCTTGTTGGAAAGTTGGATCTGCCAGGGTGTCAAGATAGGGTAAAAGATGGGGTTCTAGAACTTCGTGGATATAACGCTGCGCGTTCATGTTACCTCTGATGAAGATTAAAGGTGACCTGGAACCATAAGCTATAGCACCCCAAACCATAACTCCAACAGTGTGACAGAGTGACCGTTGTCTGCACCACTCAAGGCGATTACGTCGGTGTTCTCGAGTTAAAGAGAGGACCCAGTGTGGCTGGTATGAAAACAAGCCAAAACTTCTCATTCGTCGGTAAACACTTCGCATGCCAATAGGTCTTCCGTGTTCTGCAAACCATTCATTTGCAATGGACCTGGTAGTGGAGAAACGGTCCCTTAAGGCCAATAATCTTAGGCGGCGATCTTCACGGTCTGTTGTTCTACGGCGGCGTCCAGTGCCCCTTGCTCTTTGCGTACGGCCTTCTCGAAGCCATGCCTGACAACACCTAACCACAGTGTCTACACTTCTTTGCACTCTAACTGCAATGGCCCGAAAAGAAAGTCCAGCTTCCCGAAGTCCCACTATACGGCCCCTATCAAACTCACTAAGTTCACGAAATCGTACAGGTCTCCGTACTCTAGGCATCGTAACCGATCGTAAAGGATGTCAAGAACCAAAATCCGCCAACGTTGATTCTTTACTGCGGCTGAAATATTCAATTTTAGAGCGTTAGTGAATTAAAAAAAGGCAGTATAAAAACCGGAATGTCCAACTGATAAGGCAGAAAATTTTTTCACTTGTTATTTACAGTAAGATAAATACATTCATCAACTTTTATTAAAATAAAACCATTTAAACTGGGTGTTCGGATTTATATGTCACTTAGTATATTATACGTGATTGATCTTTAAAAAAATTCAGTTCCGCGGAATGGAGCGGTAATGTGTTGTTTCAAACGAATATTTACGGAATGGATGTCTTTTCTGAATGTTATTTTCTCTTAGAGGTAATAAGAGAGACATTTTATTATAAAAGAATATTGTGATTATCTCAAAACGAGTCGATTTTTTACGTAATACCTCTGCCATTCAAGGTGATCGTTTTACTAGACACCGAGGAGATGTCTGCTATTTCCGTTTGAGGTGTTTGGGAATTAAAGTTGCTGAGTTAAATTCACCAGACTAATGCCCGTTCAAAGTGTTCGACAAATCAATGAGAATAATTTAAAAGAATAAATAGTTGTATTCCTGTAGGTTAAAATCAACAATAAATAAAAGCACATTCATTTACTATTTAAAAATTCTAAAGTGATTTTTAAAAACTCCGAGGGCTTTTCACTATGTAACCAGTGGCCTGCACCTTCAATGTATGTTAGTTCAGCATTTGGGAATAGCTTCTGTATCTTTGGATAGTCACTTTTCCTGTAAAAAAAAATAAAATATATGCATTCGAGTTGATACACGTTAAAGATACAAATTTGCAAAAGCAGTGCTTACTGAATGAAGTCAGACTTTTCACCTCCTACAAAGAGCACTGGGCCATCATATGTGATATTATGAATGATCGGGAATGTAGATATGTAATCGAAATTGTTCAGAAGTGCGTCTATATTGAACCTCCAACCATAACTATTGAAAAGATAAAATATGGGAGATTGCTGAAAACCGAAAAAAAATCAAATACACTAGGAGCTATTCTCGACCTTTCTGTGGTTATGTAGTGCAATTTCTAACACTTGTCTTGCCTCTGTGTCAAAAATTAAACGGCGATAAAATGACTTAATGGCCGTTTCGATTAGTGTGACAAACTGTGTATAGTCAACGCCAAACAAAGTGGCGTGCATGTCATCAAGGTGGGTGTGTTGAAAAATTTACATTGTTGCCAAACTTTTTGTAAAATAATAAAATTTATTATTTACATATCTAGGTTTATAAGCAATATTAACCTCAAATGAGAACAAAAATAATAGTATAATAAAATTATAGATCTGTACTTGCATAATCATTAAGTATGACAATTATTGATCAGATGACACTATGAAACTACCATATTTAATTGATACATTAAAGGTACTGAATAAAAATCCAAATGGGGTCCTCCAAATTTTATGCATGGTATTTATAGATCGACCAGCCAAAGATTGCTAGGGACGAAAGGGGGAAATGCGATGAAAAAACCTTACCATTAGACGATTTTATATGGAGTCATAGGCGGAGATCGGAGAGACTTGAATTATTAATTGAATTTATATTTTATTACAACTGGTAGTATTAATATTTTTTTGCGATTCATAATGACGTGATACCAAACATACATTATAAGAAATAAATATACACAAACACTGAATATTGAGAACAAAATAAATATATTTTTTAGGCAACAAGTAATATTCCTATGTACGCATTATGATTGAACAGCAAAACAAATTATGCATTCTTCTAAAATAGAATACAACAAGTCAAAAATATCTGACTGAATAGAAAAATATAGGAAAACAAAAAGTAATTTCTTGATGAAATAACCCATAAACAACACATAGAATTAGACTTTCTACTGAGATACTAAAAGCCACAAACCAATAGTATAATAAATGAATATCTAAAAATTCTAAAAGGTAGCCAATCTAGTATAGTTTCAATCCTGATTAGAGTCATGATCACTGTCTGAGGAACTGTCATTGCTATCACTTTCACCTCCTATGTTGATTATTATTTCTTCCTGTATTTCTTGAATGAGACTGTCTTTTTCCCAATATTCATCTTCAATTTTTATAACATGTCCAATAACCTTTTGCCAGTCACTGGCACTTACTGAAGCGATGGCCTTATTAGAAATTTCATCTAGTTTTTTTATAGTAAATTCGCCGCTTGTATTATGGCTTCTAATGAAAAATTTTACTTGTGCCCAAATCATCTCTATGGGATTAAACTGACACATATAGGGTGGCGTTCGAAGTGGGGTGTGTCCGAAACTTCTTATTAAATTATCTATCTTATAATTTTTCTCATCAGATGGTGGCCTATGTAGACAAGCTATTTCATAAAGCTCCATTTTTTTAGCATTAGGATCATGCTCTATACCTTTTTTGCTCAACCACGTGATGATGTCTCTTTTTAGAGAAGATCTAGTTGGAGGCTTGTCTTCCAAAGCTGAATGGTAAGGTGCATTATCCATTATTATAATACTATTAGGAGGAATGTTAGGAAATAGTTTTTCAGTAAGCCACTTCGTGAAATTTTCTTGGTTCATTTGACCGTGATAATCACCAGTGGCACAGCCAGCCTTGAAAATGAGACAGGCTCCAGGAACAAAACCATCTTGCGAACCCGCATGAACAATTATAAGTCGTCCTGGAAATGAATAAATAGCCTCATTTTAGTGTTATTTTAAGTTTGCCAACACCTTTTTGAATCACTATGTATAAAAAACATATTTTTGAGAAAAAAATACTTGCAAGGGATTATGTATTCAATTAGACAAATTAAATGAGCACTTATTAAGAATATTCCAAAATTGAGAAAAATGTATAATAAGCAAAATCGAGGTGAAAGAAACTTTATTACCTGTAGAACTTATATTGCTCAGGACACCCATAATTTCTTCGCTTTGCCAGCATTTCTTGAAAGTGAGGTCATTATCAACCCAAGTTTCGTCCAAATAAATAATATGCCTTCCTTCTTCCCGGAACTTTTTAATAGACCTAAGATACTTGTATCGCCAATGTAAAATACTGGGTCTTTCCATTAGTAATTTCCTTTTGTTGTGGCATTTACGCCAGTAAAATCCTTTTGCTTTTAAAAGCAGCCTCAACGATTCTTTACCAAATGGAAATTCCATTTCTTCCTTCAGTTTGATTAGAAGTTTACTACAAGTAGGTACCACTTTAAAATCACAGTAAAATTTTTCTATCATTCTCCGAATAATGGAAAAATCGACTCCATCAATTTTTTGGATCACAGAAGGGCGTGATCTCTTTTTTCCGGGAGAAGCTAAAGGCTGTGTGGAGGTTGCATTTTGCCTGTCTTTATCTTCTTTTCTAATTTTACTTATAGTTCGTTCACTAACACCCGTATAATATGCCGCCCTTGCATTTCTAGCTACCAGTGGATAAACGAAAGTATTGTTAGCCGCTTCTGCATCGCAAGCACGTATCACGTTTGCTATTATTTCCCTTGCCTGGCTGTGAATAACTTTCCCATGCTTGAATTCCATTATCACCACTAAACAGTAAATTATATTTTCAAAGTATTTGCCAACTGCCTACGCCTATGGGAGTAGGTTTATAAATGACCGTGCCATCGGCACGTTATTCTAGTTTCAGATAAGATAAGAGTTTTGGACCAATCAGCGACCGGATGTTTACCTGCGGCCTGGGTTTTCCAGCTACATTGCCAAATTCAGCGGAACAATTCTATATCTTAAATATGTTAATATGTATGGACCGCATTTTATGTAGAACATCTGACAACTTCGCAATTTTTTGTCCGCATTCTTTCGGCTTGCAATCTTTCGCTGGTCCAACTATATTTTACAGAATTCATACAGAAAAATGCATTCTAAAATTAGGTAAGCTACTGGTGTAAGCTTTTTCTGTACAATAAAGTTAGTCGGAGTTTCTTTCTTCAGCGCTGTCTGAATCTGAATCTTCATCACTCTCAAAGTTGATTATTAAAGGTTCGATGTCTGGTCGATCAAAAATTCGTTCTCTTTCATACCATTTAAAAATTTCTTGCTCAGTATGTCGAACACTATTTTTCCACATGTCTGGGGTAACCGTTTGTAGAGCCTCGTTCCACATATCCAAACAGTCTTTTTCACTGTTACCATCTCTACCAATATGTCTGTTATAGTAACCTTTTGCTATGCCCCAAATTAACTCAATAGGGTTAAATATACAATGGTAAGGAGGCAGACGAAGAACTTTGTGCCCATGTTGTTCCGCCAATTCATCAATCACGTATATTTTAGGTGGTTTGTTTCTAAAAAAGCAGTTATTTTAAGAATAGGAATAAACAAAAGAAATATAAACTGTCGACCAAAATATATATAATTAAGAAGCATTATGTACCGAGCAACAATACTCAATAGCTCTGTTTTAAACATTGTGTTTAAAAATGGTATGTTTTGATTTGTCAACCAGTCTTGGATATTTTTTTTGTCCATGCATTGTTGGGCACTTTGTTCAATATCATGCTGTGATAAGGGGCGTTATCCAGTATAATCATAGATGGACTCTCCAATTTTTCTAATAACTGATGTTGAAACCATTTCAAAAAATTGTCCTGGTTCATCTCTCCATGGTAATCGCTCAATTTTGTTTTCGAAGAAAATATCGCTTCACTACCCTCAATAAACCCATTTTCATTTCCAGCATGTAATATAATGTATCTAAAATATATTAGTTTTAAATTTTATAGTGCAAATTGTGTAAAAGTACATACCTTTTACCATCTGTTTTAATAGCTTTCACGCTTTTTTGGTTTCCATTTTGCCAAGAGCGACCTATGGTGCCATTTTGAAATATCCAAGTTTCATCGAGGAAGACAAACTGGTATAAGGCCTCAACCTTGGCTTGATTGTATTGCCTTAGAAATTCCACCCTTTTCAAAGCTATACTTGGTAGTTCCATGAGCCCTCGTCGCGGATTGTCCTTAAGCCACTTAAATCCAAGATCTCTAAGCAACCGCCTTAAAGACGTGGCACTACCATCAAATAATGCCCTATCTCTTAATCGAGACCATAAAGTTTGTATCGTAACTTGTTCTTCTGAAACCATGTGTAATATGACATTATAATTTAGTTAACAAATTAATGCAAATTTCTGATAAGTTATTATAATAAGATCTTACTTTTGTGATACATATTATAGATCACTTCTCGAATGGCACTTGTATCCAATGTCGCTGTGTTGGTTACACGTTTAATATAACTCCGCTTTTTCTTGGGCGATTCTAAATTTGCATCACTTTTCACACCCTCGGAAATACGACTAACTGTCCTTAAACTAATTTTTAAAGCAGCAGCAACACGCTACAAAAAATGAAATAAAATTTCACTATTATTAATATACATTACATATAATTATTAGTAACCTACCTCTTGAACAGCATTTAAAGGCAACAAAGGCCCGTTGTTGTCCCTTTCTTGCTCAAAGTAGTGCATTAACGAGAGCACGAGTTCCTTACACCGACTATTTAACTGTTTGGGCATCTTTATATACCAAAATTGCCTTTATCTACTCGTAAAATGAATAATTTTGTTTTGAAACAAACAGTTGTTGATTTACAGTATGCGGGGCCAAAGGATTTATAAAGATTTGAAATGCCACAAATTGATTCAGTGTCAAAATTAATACAAATGTCAGTTCCCAGTTTAAATAAGTTTCAAGGTGACAATGTGTCAACGCTGCGAAATCGGTTTAGTGCGTTTACATGTCGATAAGTGATTGGAGCGTTTGCAAAACATTTTATTTCGCATAATGCGTCTAAATTTATCAGAAAGCAACTTATGTGATATTTTAATAACAATGTTTATATGACTATTAACCATAATAAGAGAGTAATGACCATTTTACAATTTATATATCACATTAATATGAAACTGCAATAGAGCAATTGTTTGTGATAGAAACCTAGGCATTAGGTCGGGGAATTTTTATCGTGATGACGTGCACGCCACTTTGTTTGGCGTTGACTATATATCACAGCAAATACAATGCAATTATATCAAATTATTTTGAACAGGTTCTAAAAAATGTTGCACTAAATTTGTTCATACAAAATTATGCACTGAACTCTGTGTGGTACTATCCTTAATTTTTTACGAAATTTAGCGTACTAAATTCAGCACAAAATTTCGAATTACGCAAACGATTACACAGGGTCAACCCCACGACACTATTACTCATGGCAGCTTTTCGCAGGGTGTGCAGACTTTTCAAGGCGATATAGAAATTCGTACAAAAATTCAGCGTACTTTTTGGGGAATTGCGCTCCTATGTAGTTTTGCATATATTATGGTGTAAACAGAGCAAGTATTTGCTTCATCAAAGCTATACATAAATGTCAGAGAATAGCGCCCAATGGACAACACTTTGGATCTCTACCTTCCCTCACTCGGCTGCACTAGATTCGTGACCAAAAACATAACGGCATTAGGATCCTTCATGAAACCAATTAATTTTTCAGCAGCTTCTTTTCGAGCTTGGCTTAATGCCACGGTTTCGGGAATATCTAGTTTCTTCAAAAATGTTAGAAGTTGTGGTATTTGTTTCATTCCATTACTGGTGGATATAGGGGATGCGTCAGCTACGATGAGCTTTTCAACTAAATCCGGCTAGAATAGAAAGATAAACTAAACATCAACTTGTAGAGTCTGTGGTACAACCTGCGTATTCTTTTCCAATGAGTGTTCAAGGTCCTTCATAAACCATATCATACTGGGATCGTATCCAGCACGAGAAGTAGCGACCTATCGACCATTTTCTATATTATAGTAGGAATTTATAAAATCACTCACAGTGTCAAAGATATTGAACTGTTGATTTTTTGCTTTCCGCGTGTTAGCGTGACTGCTAAAATAATCCCCTGAATGAATCCTAATGACCTGTGTTTGACGAGTTACAATTATACTGCAAGATGTGCCTTCATTTTGTCCTGTTTATAACACTTGATAAAAATGTGTATCTTCTAACAACTGTGCGACTGGTTGTTCAACATTTCGGCAGCCCAGCACCGAAATTTCGATCACTCAGAGCACTTTTATAAATTTGCATTATACTATAGAAAGAATGTTACCCATATGGAATAACGAGTATGATAACCTTTGCTAAAAGACATCGACCTCCAAACCAAATACATTGAAAAGTAAATTATGGCTTTCCAACAACTTATGCAATAATGTTTCGATGGAGTTCAAGTTTAATATGATCATTTTTTAAATATTTTCAACAAACTAAACATACATATTTCAAAGCGAACAACATGGCAGTACTTCCGCCCATTGAGTGTCCCAACAGGTTACACTTCTGCATTCCCATTTTATGTAAAAATTGCCTAATATCCAACACCAGACTATCATAAGTATGGTTTTTCGAATGCGGTGAATCGCCGTGATTCCTAGCGTCCACCGCTACCACTTTAAACTTGCTCAGCTCGTGGCACTTCTTGCAAAAACTGTTCCAGTTATTCTTCGAGGACATGAAATCGTGCAGGATCACAACTGGCGTAGGTTCGGGATGTGTTTCGTTGAATGATTGCGTGGACTGATAGGAAGCGTACGCCAAATCTATATTTTCCACTGGCATTATATATTTTGCTGGCAATAAATTATTCCTTATGATGTTGATGACTGTTTTGTTTAAATTTTTGGTTAAAGTTTGTATGGGTTGATGAGAGAACATTTTTGATGGACTGACAAGAATTTATTGACAGTGATTGATAAGTACAGGCATAGTGGGTGCTCTTTGCAGGAGATCACTGCAAGGAATAATCAGATTAATGTCACTTTACAGTCCACAATGACCCAAGTTAGACCAATATGCGCCACTGCCAATGCAACAACTAAACAATACACTACCAAAAAATGAAGGGAGCAATCATACACTACTCAAAAAATGAAAGGAGCAGTAAAAATCCAAATTTTTCGGTGATCTTTGACAGGCTATATTTCGGTGAAAAATGGTTGTATTGAGACTTTAAAAAAGCATTTTAAAGCTCTAAGAAGAACCTTCGTTTTGAGGTTTTCTAGCCGAAAACGTTTAGGTGCAACGGTACTCATACATCTGATACGGCAAGAAATTTATATGGAAAATGTTTCACTTTATCCGTTTAGTTCACGAGCTTTATTTTTTTTCTGTTAGGTCATCATATGGATCGGATAGCCCTATTATTCAGCTTCGATATTCTGTTTTTAAAACCTCGATACGATCTTTTGGCGCGAAGATATCCGATTTTGAATGAAAAAGGATCCTTTTGATATCTCGGTATCCCGTGATCGCACACAAGATGTAAGGATATTTTCGTAAACAGTAATAAACCTCAAATAAAATTTGATTGAAATCTTTGAAATTTTTCTTTGTTTACTTAGTAGTGATTTTAAAAAAGTAACTTTTTGCCTTTTTTGTAAAATCTACCACATGTTGGATCTGTTAATGACAAGGCTGTTTTTAGGTACCTCAATGTACCCCTAATAACCCTACACAGCGGCAGATCGGTCGATTCTAGTATTTCTCCGGACCGATTGATCCAAATTTGAAAGAAATCGAGCAAAAATTTTCTATCAAAACATCATGTAATCTGGTTGATAATGGAAAAATCATTTTTCTTCTTTTGTCGTCACTATTGTATATCCGTCACATCTTCAGTTTTGAGATTATTCCAGTTCTCGAAAATTCCCTGTGCGATCACTGGTTACAGAGACATCAGTGGTTGCTGATTAAAGGATCTTTGTTCATTCAAATCCAGATATCTCAGAGCCAAATGATCGTAACGAGATTTTAAAAACATATTATTGAAGCTGAATAAACGAACCATCCGATCTACATGATTTTTTCAAGCCCGTGTTCTAAAAATAAAAAGAATGCATACATTTTGCAAAAAATGTTTTTTGCTCGATTTGAAAAAAATTGCTCCTCAAATTGTTCGGCTAAAAAACTTGAAAACAAGAATCTTAAACCTTCAAAATCATTTCTTTAAAGTCTAGATACGACCATTTTCACCGAAATATAGCTTCTCAACAATCACCGAAACATTTGGAAATTTTTTCAATAAAATTTTCTTCGTCCCAGCCACGTTTTTTTTTTATTTATATTCCAACTACCACGAAGGCCTAAGGCCTAAGCGCCCATTGGGTACCGTGGAGCTATAGGGGGATACATGGGAAAGGCCAAGTAAGATAGCAGTAACTCCCTTAGAAGTAATGAAAACTGACTCCTTTATCCATTTAGAAAAAAATGAGTAGGTTCCCTACGGCCGGTTTTCGAGAAATTACAATTTTGATAAAAAAAAGAAAATCCAAGTATTTTTTATAAATAAAATAACTATACGATTTGACCACAAACAGCACTTGTAAGAACCTCCTCCTGGCCAGTGTCAAGGTCAGTTCAAAGCCACCTTCATGTGAAATTTCGAAATTTACGAAGTAAGGGCCGTATCGTCAGTCGTTCCTACAATTATTGTAGGATTTTATGGCCTCCTTGATTTTCTGTCTTTTTCCGCTTCAGAACGTCTGGAATATTTCTAGATTTCTACAGCATCGTGTCAGCGACAGCGCTCTTCTATTGCCAGGCTATGTTTTCTTCTTGAATTGTAGGAAATTTCGGGCTATATAACAGATGATATAAATCAAAAGCATGAACAATTTGATGGAAATATACAGGGTATACTTGTAATGTCAGGTATTCCTGTTAAGAGGTGATAGATTAGGTCAAAAGCAACGGATTTTGTCCTATCATGTCTTATCCAAAAGTTAACCATTTTTGAGTTATTTGAATTTTAAGTTTTTTATTTTTTATTCCGATTTCAGACGGTTAAAATTGAAATACAAAAAACTGCATGCTTGATTGTGAGTTTTTTCTTATCGTCGCATAGCAGACATTCAATAGTTCATAATAAGTAATACAATGTTGAAAAGCTACAAACGTTTTAAAATTACGCTTTTTAAATGTATCATTTTCTTTTTTTACTAACTTGCTCGATAAAAAATGCAATTTTCTGTAAAAAATGTCCCAGTAATGAAATGTGCAAATTATGTAAATAATATCTCTATCTAAGAAGCTTTCATTTGAGGTATTAAGCGTTCAATTATCTGAAGTACATGCAGAGAAACAACAATGACACCCACAGAGGCTGGATTTTTAAGGAATTTGTATTACCTGTTTGAACAAGTCGTTACTGTCCTCAAAGGACTCGCATGACATGATTGTTTTAGGGCATCGGCTCGACGAGGAAGCGAACGAGAAGAGCTGACTTAGTGGAGGAGTGAGAGAGAGAGAGAGAGCTGTTATTATTCATCATTGTAGTTACGCCATCACCGCACGCCGAGTGAGAATTAGGTTTAGTTGGTATCAACTACTGCGTACGCGCACACGTTTTACGCACGATTATTATTTTCGGGTTTCCTAGTTCATTTCGAGTGGTTTTTTTATCATCATGGCAGACGCAGAAGATCCGCCAGGACCTCGCCATAGCGAGCACGGGCAAACAAATGAAGACTACGCAGACATATTGTTCTGTTATGGACTTTGTAACGGCGATTCTGCAGCAGCCCGCCGTGAATATCGGCAACGTTTCCCGAATCGCCCAACACCTCATATTACTGTGTTTGACTCTGTGTATCGGCGCATCCGCCAAACCGGACGTGTTCAAAGGCAACATAGTGATGCTGGTCGACCCCGAGTCTATCCACCTGAAGATGAAGAGGAAATCCTTCGTGTGTTTCAGGAAGACCCTACTACGTCTACGCGCATTGTGGCTGCTCAGTTAGGTATATCACAATACAAAGTATGGTTTACTGTGCATACTGCAAGATTATACCCTTATCACTACACGCCTTTGCATGTGATTGAAGAGGGCGATCCTGCAAGGCGATTAGATTTCTGCTGGTACGTTACATGCAGATACAGAAGATCCAGACTATTTTAAGAAAATTCTGTGGACCGATGAATCGAATTTTGATAAGGACGGGATCACTAACTACCATAATGCTCATTACTGGACTGATAAAGAAGCTTTAAACCCCCGAAACATAAGACCGACGGGGTCTCAGAGCCGGTTTTCAGTCAATGTGTGGATGGGCATCATTGATGGATATTTTTAATTGGACCCCATTTTCTGCCCGCCAATTTAAATGGAGAAGTGTATGAAGAGTTCTTGAAAAATCACTTGTTTCCATTAATGGAAGACGTCCCATTGGCGACGAGACAAAATATGCGATTCCAGCACGACGGCTGTCCCGCAAACTACAGTAGATCAGTACGGACGTATTTAGACTCTAAATTTCCAAATCAACGGATTGGCAGAGGCGGGCCCATTGCCTGGCCAGCAAGAAGCCCAGATCTCACACCGATGGATTACTATGTGTGGGGACATATGAAAAGCGATGTTTCGCCCGTACCAACGCTCGATGAATTAATTACAAGGATAATCAGTGCAGCTGACCAAATAAAAAGCCGCCTAACAACTAGAGTTACCAAAAGTGAATTACGTAACAGAATGCGGGCGTGTATTCCTAACAGGGGATTACAATTTGAGCAGAATCTGTAAAATACTAAAGGAAATGTAATTAAATCAAACTGTAATTAAAATAAAAATCTTTTATTTATCCTACGTAATTATCGTTCGTACAACTTTTTTTAATTTTATGTCTTTGTACTTGAGTTAGTTGTAACTTTTATACCTCAAATGAAAGCTTGTTAGATAGAGATATTATTTACATAATTTGCACATTTCATTACTAGGAGATTTTTTACAGAAAATTGCATTTTTTATCGAATAAGTTAGTAAAAAAAATAAGAAAATCATACATTTCAAAAGCGTAATTTTAAAACTTTTGTAAGTTTTCAACATTTTATTACTTATTATGAACTATTGGAATGTCCGCTATGCGACAATAACAAAAAACTCAAAATCAAACATGTAGTTCTTTTGTGTTTCAAATTTAACCGTCTGAAATCGGAATAAAAAAAATAAAATTCAAATAACCCAAAAACGGTTAACTTCTGGATAGGACATTATAGGACAAAATCGGTTGCTTTTGACCTAATCTATCACCCCTTAACAGGAATACGTGACATTACAAGTCACCCTGTATATTTGTAACATAACCTC
Organism: Acanthoscelides obtectus; assembly: GCA_963669975.1. Lineage (NCBI taxonomy): Eukaryota > Metazoa > Arthropoda > Insecta > Coleoptera > Chrysomelidae > Acanthoscelides > Acanthoscelides obtectus. Next base: position 81,381,115 of record CAVLJG010000005.1, read on the forward strand.
AAAATAGAGCGCTGACACGGAAGCTTTGAAAATCAAGAAAGCCATAAAGGCGTCCTACAATTATTGTAGGAGCGACTGAACGATAAGGCCTTTAGTAATCAAGATGTTTGAAGGCGCCGAACTCTGGTTCCCTGGTTAAAGTTAACTACTGTTTAGAGCCTAACAATTGAAAACGCTTTTTGAGGTTCAACTTCCGGTTATTGGTTAGACTTGAGTTAACCTGCTTTCTGAAAAACCGGGCCTTAATGATACGAAGATCCTGGGAACATATCACTTTGAAAATGGTTCCATTCCAAGCGCATTCGACGAGCCGCAAAACACGTCAAATACTGTCAGAAAGCTAAGAGAACACTTTCTATCTACTCCCTTCCCCGATCGTTTTCGACATTTGACTCCCTGATGGAATATATTAATCAATAATATGGATTTATGTATCATATTTATAGTTTTGTGGTGCAAGTTAAGTTTCAGAGTATAGGATATATTTCTCCAGTAACTTTTTGACAGCTTAGTATTAAAATCAAAATATTTTTCAACAGATCAGTCTAATGTCAATAAATATGATATTTGATTGTTTCACGCTACACACGATCCTGAATCAGACCAAGCAGCATCTCATTTACTCCCTTCAAAACAAAGATCAACGCGTGATGTTCAAATTTGCGCGCTCCTATTGACCAGCAGTTCATGAATGCCGGGGCAGGCAGCAACAAGTGAATCAGGTTTGAGGAACTCAAATTAACAGAAAAGAATAGCACACTGATTCACATTTTACAAAAACTTACACGACAAAGTCTGATTCTTTCCCTGCTACAAAAAGAACAGGCCCGTCATAGCAAACATCATTTACTATTGGAAATCTGGCAACGTTGTTGAAATTTTTCATCAACACTGGAATGTTTATCCTCCATGTATAGCTGAAAATGCATCTACTTAGTGCTTTGAGTTCATATATCATACTTTTTAAGTAAATTCAATTAAAATTCCTGTGAAAATTATTGAACTTCATAAGTTAGAGATGCACTAAAAAATGTATATTTCATTCATAATTGTCAATTATTAGTGACAATTAGTCACAGTTGTTTAAGACAGTCAATGATCAATTTTTAGCATTCTGTAAGTGTCACAATTGAAGACACAAGTGGGCAGTGGCGAAGCGTCCATGTAACCATTGTTACCATTGGTAACAGTTAAAAATCTTAAAAATAAATATTTTATGACTAAGTACTGTGAAATAATTTTATTTATTTGTTTACCAACAGCCATATGTAATAGTAATTCAGTAAATAGCAAATTAGCCCCACGAAAATAATGCGTCCTATAGTGTCTAGGTTTTGCGAACACGATGAAGCTGACTTGATTGTCGGTTGTTACCATTTTCATTTATGGATACACTTGGTAGTCTTTCGGGGACCGTCGGAACCGACTCGTGTCTGATCGCGGTCGCCCTAGTGCGTGGGGCGCTGCGACTATTATGTGGGCTTATACCATTTTTTGATTTGGTTACTCATACTCACTTCTCACTCGTTAATAGCCGTTTTGGTTACCGGCTGTAGTATGCGTGCAATTAAACATGGATGAGTGTCGCTGCGTAATCGATCAACTGCTCGAAAAGTGATTCTCCTTGTATAATTTTTGGGAAAAAAAGGAGATCATTGAAAATGGAAGACCGACGCCTATTTTAGATGATTTTAAAAAGGAATAAAAAAACGTAGTTTGATATTTTAAATTAAGTTGGTATATGGAAACTCTTGTTTATGTGGTTATGTGTAGCCAATTTAATTCAGTTTGGCAAAACAAGGATTGAAAGTTGTCTTAACCAAGCTTTTAGGCAGCACACGTCTAAATACCATATGTTTTTTGGCAAAACAGGAATTACCGTTCATTTTGAAGAGGATGACTCTGACAATACAGGAAATTACAGGGAATTGTTACGATTCATTATGTATAAGCATAAGTGCCCCAGACGCTCAGTCCAGGAATGTTTACCTTAATTTAAAAATAGTTTAAATAAACTACCTCAAATAAGCAACAACTTATATTTGGGAGGTTCAAAATAAACTTTTTTTAATAAGATTTTTCACATCTGGTTTTGGTAACAGTTGAGTAAAAGTCACGCGTTGCCACTGCCACTGCAAGTGGGTAAAGGTGTTATGTAACAGTTAAATTGCTTGTTTAAATGTTTAAAATTTCAATAATGTGAAAAGACCCAATAAAAAATGTTCATAAGTCAATTTCCTCCATACACTGATTTTGTTACACAACACCTCCATCCACTTGTGTCTTTAATTTGCAGTTAATTGTGAGTTGTAACAATCTTCTACCTGAGAACTATGGCTAATTGTAACTTATACCAGCTTTATAAATAAAATATATACTTTTCTCAATGTCTTTTCCAACACGTTGTGGTAATGTACAATGAGAAACAATATTTTCAAAAGCAGCATGCTGTTTCATTTGATAATCTTCACCTTCCACTGTCTGTTGCAACCAAATTTGTTAACAAAAATGCTCTCAGTGGTTTATTAAAGATATATTTTGTTAACTGTTCATCCACCATTGCCCGTGCCTGTGACATTGGTATACTAGATGGTAAAGTCACACCTTCCATGGCTTGAAAAAGGGAAGGCATACTATCCAAGTTTGGGCTTGTCGTTATTGGTGAGATGTCTTCCACGATTAACCTATCAACAAGTTCAGGCTAAAAATAAGATATATGGAACACAGTACTCAAAACTGCTTAATATTAAGTCAAGCTATATTAAACTAATTCAATAGCAGACTGTGAATTGTTTACCTACGTATTTCAGTGCAAACAGCATCACAGCTCTTCCTCCCATGGAATGTCCCAACAATGCTGCTTTTTCTATCCCCAACTGCTCGAGAAGTGCTTTGATATCGGCTGCCAAGTGGGCATATGTGTGTTCATCGGAATGAGGACTATCACCATGATTCCGAGAATCTATAGCTACGATTTTCCTTTGGGGATGACACTTTTGTTGATACACCTTACAAAGACTATTCCAGTTCGATTTAGAACCGAATAATCCATGCATTATCACTAATGGGGCCGCTTGATTAGACCTATCTGAAGTTGTGCTCTCATATGTTGCATATGAAAGTTTCACTGGTTTTAGCGTATCAGCATTTGATGACTGCCTAAAAATAATATTTGAACTTAGAGATATTTGAGGTACGGACTTTAATAGATTGTAAGCTATAACTTTTGTAAAAAGCATGATTTAAATTTTAAAATGATTTTTATGTAATAGATTATCTTGTCCTGTCTGTTCTTTGGTTAAGTGTTTTGTAGTGGTTGTCAAGAATACCAAAAACTATAATTTGAACTGGAAGTTAGGTTTTACAAGTATGAAGAGGTATCTGCCATTATAGACCTCTTTCCTATAGGCTTGCTTCAATAAGGGATTTCCAAAGGTGGGTAAAACATGCATATAAATTTTGAAGAAATGGGAGATTGCTGAGCTGCTATTTAAAATACACTATTCCAGTGTAGAAAGGTGGAACCACAGGGAGGAACTAAGGACTAACAATGGCGAAGAAAGGTTCGCAGAGTGAGACTTGTCGTTGTCATTCTGCTCTTTTTCGAGTTCTATGGTATTATATAACTTGAAGGTTGCTGTATGTTAATTCGTGCTGCTTGTCAAAAATTCAACTTGAAAAGAGGTTAAGTTTAAAATTATGGCATTTTTGAAAATAGTGTGATTACGTATAAGAAAAGTAATATTTCCAATCCAGTATCGGTCTAGAATGAAATGAACTTCAAGCTGTAACTTTTCACTAACAAAATACTGAAGAAGACATTTCAGCCGGGTACTAAAAATGTTCAAGTTGATCCGCCAGGTTGCTACGAATTGCCAAAAGATGGGATTTTACACATCTCTAAGCCGCTACAGTAACGGTTCTCCTTCAGCCTCTGCAGAGCTGAAAAATATCCTACCAGCGGAAAATGACATGTCAGAAACTGAGAATAAGACACAAAAAAGTAAAGTTGTATTCCATCCAAAAAATTCTATGGTAGCTGCTGCATTTGCTTCTCTGCATGAGAATCTCCCCAGTGACATCAAGACTCCATTTACAGATAAGAAACTTGATTCTGCTAATACAATTGAAGAGCTTTTATCAGTATCAGAAGGTAGTGGAGTCTCAAGAAGGCATGCATTGAAGGTATTACATTTTGTATTGTACCATTCCAAGCTATTTATCATTGACATTTTCGAAAAGAGATTCAGTCTAATTTTAATTCTTTACCCATTTTACTGGTAATCTGAAATTACCATGATAATTTATTGTTAGGTATAGTCACACACGCCTAATGGAAACATTCAACTTGTATTGTGGGATTTGTATCAAGCACAGTAAAGGTTCTTTTGCAGAATACCATCAAATACTGAGACATTGGAGCTGCTCATTTATTTGGAACTAACAATGCTATTATGATCCATATTTATCCTAGTGTATAGGTGAAAAATAGAAAGATCATTCATATTACCCATATTATATTGGTATATTATAAGCAATTACTCATTTCCTGGAAGGATAACCACTATATATAAAAACCTTATATGACAAGTATTATACAGTGTTAATCAATTATGTTACCAAACTGAATGCTGTGTGATTAGACTAATAGGAGGCTAGAAATGGTGTATTTTTTAATTCACCCGTTGAGCAACGGGTGCCACCGGTGGACCAGACATCTGTCCTTTTAATTCAACCGATTGCTGCCATCACCATACAAAGCTGTCAACAGTGTCAACCATAAGCAGGGCATCCATCAGTGGTGGAATCAACTGGTGAATTAAAGAATCCACCTAAAGTTACAGGTCCAATTTCCATTGGGTAAGCATCAAGTCAGTGTTTACCATTTATACTACCTATGATGATTGGTGGTAACATACTGTATGACAGCTGAGGGACATCTTATATTCACTATTACTTAATAAAAGAAAATAATAAAATAGGGATTAGATTTAAGATAAATCTGGCTACAAAGGTTTAAAACAAATAAGAGCTCTTAAAATTTGATTCATATCTCACTCCTTGTTCAATGTAAGTCCAGATTGATTTGAATAATAAACATTTTCCAGGTTGTTTCTGTACTAGCAGATTGGTCTATGTCAGGTAAAGTAAAACTTAGTGACTTTGAAACAGACCCAAGATTCATAAAATTATGCAGAGTACTCGCAAAAGGCAATGGGAATAATAATAAAAATTTCAAGCAACCTATTTCTGTACAAAGCGAAGATTTATCAACAATTCTTGGAGTAGCTGCAGATGATGAAGCAGCCAAGCTGGTACAAAGTATAACTCTGCCACAAATGGTTAAGGTAAAGAAAGTCCATGTTTTATTTCCTTGAACAATTTTTAAATAAAGATATTATTCAAAATTCAGTTTGATTATTCAGTACCAGAAATTGATGTGAGACTCTTGGTGAAAGATATTTTCTTTTTGATTTGGTATATAGAACAGTTCTTGACCTCATTAATTTTACTCTTATCTTCCCTAGGTTATGTCAACTTTGGCAATCAAAAAACGCCGATCTACATTGCTATTGAGATCATTAGCATACAATATAACTGCAAATTCAGCACAGTTGGATATGAAGCAGTGTGGGGATTTGTTGTACAGTATGTCATCTCTTAATTTTATAGATGAAAATCTGCTTTCCAAAGTAGCCAATGATATATGCCTACAAATCAGGAAACCAGTAAAAAAGAGTTCTGTGATTGGATCTATTTTTACAAGCATAGGTTTACTTAAATATAAAGATCCAAGTAAGTATTGATTGTTAACCCTTAACAGGAAACGTGAATTTTTGGAATACAAAAGGAAACATGCCGTCTCTCAGACTGCAAACTTCAAGATGTTCAAAAAATTAGAGTAAGGCGAAAAGCAAGCAATAACTTCGCTGAAACTGATACTGGATGTTTATTTTATGTGTTTAATACGTAAAATGCTCATTTCAAAATGATACAAGAACATAAAAGAGACATTTTTATTAACTATGCTAAAACCATACAAAAATAACGCTGTTGTTGCAACATTCAGAAACTAAATTAAAACTATGGAAAAGTCTCAATATTTTTCTATTTTCTAGTTAAGTAATGAACAAGGAAAGTATATTATAGTCAATAAATACAAAAAGAACACAATCAAAATTCACTGCAAGTCTCAAACATTGCCTATATTTATGCAGCTAATACATTTGGGTTTGGAGCATTGAAGACATACAGGCTTCCTACATTGTACACACAAAAATTTGGTCATCTGATGGGTCGTTCGGTGACATAAAAAGCAGGCTTTCCTTTTTTCCAAAACCAAATTTTCAGCTTCTGTTGCTGGATGTTCACATTTGCCAAGGATGCGATTTATCGTAAGTCGCAAATCCCGAGGTAAACGGGGACTCTCTAGTCGCTTTTCCATATGCTCACGGACCAGGTTAGCGGCCAACATCTTAGCAAATACCGATTTTTCCTTCTGCAATTCATTTTTCTTATAGCACTGGTGTAAAATATACGAGTTCACTACCGATATATCCAATAGTCGGTAGAAAATGACCAGTGGCCACCTACGCGAACGGCGACTTGAGGTACTCTTCGAACATTTTTCATCAAGAGAATCAACTCCACCTTTATTAGCATTGTAATAGGCTATTATTTCCGGTTTCTGTGTTTCCGGATCACAATATTTTCTGTGGTGCATAGAAGATATGAGTATTGTGGCTTTATTTTTTTTGCTTACATGAGACACAATAGTGGAATCTTCTCGAAATCCGTACATTGTTGATCCGACTTCTCTTGATTTGTTGGGTAAAAATGCCGGAGGAATTTCTCTTTTATTTTTCTTCATTGTACCCACATAGGTCAGTTTGTTCTTCAATAGGACATCCATTAATTCTATTGACGTAAACCAGTTGTCCGCTGTAATGTTGCGATTAGTTCCAAACAGAGGCTTCGCGAGACGTAGAACTGATTGTGTGGGTTTGGAATACCGCTTGTGTTCCTCAGGAAGTTCGAAACTATCGGAATCTTTACCGCAGTATATATATGCGTTATAGAGGTAGCTATTCCTTGCATCCGTCAATGCCATAATTTTTATGCCATATTTGCAAGGTTTCGCAGGCATATACATTTTAAATCGACATCTTCCTCTGAAACTCACGAGCATTTCATCGACAGTGACAGACTGGCCAACTCCGTACACATCTTGACAGTTCTTTATAAAACTATTAAAAATGAAAGATATTGGTGCTACTGGATCTAGCTTCTTTCTTTCATTTCTGTCATCTGGGTTATCAAACCTTAAGGCTGACAGGAGAATACCAAATCGTTTTATGTTCATGACAGCTCTGAATATATCTCTTCCAGAGCCATCGGTGGCAAAAAGTGTTTCAATGTTCTCGTGGTTGCTGTTGAACACCGATGTATATACTAAGAGACCCAATAGTGCCTTTATTTCGACTAAATCAGTGTCGTTTAGGTTGCTGGTTTGATTTTTGTATCTCTTTCGCATTTCTTTGAGCTTGTGATTGGTCCACTTAACGATATGTACCAACATGTCGTCAGTGAACAAAAGCTGCCAAACCGTCAACGGAGCTGCTTCTTCTCCATATTCATGAGCTTTTCCTCTTAGAGTTGGTACTTTAATGACTATATTGTGCTTCCTTGTACGTGATGATGGTACAACTTCCGAAATATTCCACCTATGACGATTTTTTCCATAGAAATAATTCTGAGCTGGTAAATCCTCTTCATTTCCTTCGGCTCCGTCTTCTGATAACTCACTATCACTTGTATGATCTGATTCCATGTATTCGTCTTCTGAGGCACTGTTTATATCACTAAAGTCACTTCCTTCATCCTCAAACCATTTTAGAACGGTTTCTTCGAACTCCGGATCATCGTATCGTACACGTTTAGAAGGTCCCGCCATACTCGCAAACGCACCTATGCAACACAAATAGCAAACGGGAACGGAAACGTGCCGTCTGACAGACTGCAACAAACTAAAATTGGTCCATATTTTAAGGCACGTTTTGGCTAGACTCGTGTGAATGGGGGTGGGCGATGGTCACTAATAGCTTATGGATTAGATGGGTTTTTACGTCTGTTAGAGGTGCAATAAAAAAAGATACGCTCAGGTATGGGTCAATATTCCCACACTGGGACATTTAAGTCCTCTAAATGTGCCACATAAAAAATATCTAGTATTTAGAAGAGCGTGCATTTACTCAATGCAGTATGGCTTGTTTGTTTGGAAATTATACAATAACCGAGATTTTAGTTTGTATACTTTGAATTATTTAACATTTTTCAAAAATCTCAATACACGGGACTGACACGGTTACACGGAACTGACAAAGAAACAGCAGGATAGCAAACATGTCTTGCATTTTTTATTAAAAAATAGTCAGGTACAAAATAAACTCAAACAATGTATTCTGAAACTAAAACATAACGTTATATTGAGCGGCTACTTGGAAACTCTGCTGCTAATTGACCATTTTTTTTTCCACTCGGACAAAGGAATATCATCATCTGAAGAACTTTCTTTATTCCCTTTGTCAAAAATGTATAATTCTTCATCAGACACAGAACTTTTCGTTACCGAATTATAAGATAAAGTTCCAATAGTGTAATGTAGACATCTTTCGCCGCAGTCGAAACAGGAGAGCTCTCTTAGAGATAGTGTGTTGTGGTCTCTTAGAGATCTTACTTGACGAACCTTCAAAGTTCCTTTAAATGGCAGAACCTCAGCTTTATTTATAGCATCTGAAAATTTTTCAATTTCACAAGCATGAATCTCCAAAAAGGATATGCCTGAGCAGTTGGCTTTCAGGATTTCAACCAATTGGCTGAAAGAACTCACATCAGATCCCTGAGCAACAATACGGTCTGCAGTCCTTTTACAAACTCCACCAATGCCGTCCGGGGCACCTTTACCATGTCCGGCCTCATGGTAGTTCCAGGTAACTGATTGTAGTTCCGGAAAGTAGCTATAGATGCCATTTGTAATGAATGCAAACATTTTCTTGTTGCGGTATTGTGTACTGGGGCTGTCGCTAAGAAAATGCAACAATTTTACCCCATTATCAATATAGAGTTTGATCAGTGGAAACAGATGAGCCCATATGGCACCGGGACCATGCTCCAACGACTCTGATAATGTACAAAAACTGTCAACCTTCAAGTCGTTTTCGTGTGCTCGGCTATAAATTACCACAGTATGCAACGTAATCTGTTGCCTTGATCCTCCAAAATGATAAGACTGGACTTCTTCTGCGTACTTTAGATTATAATTCTCAGAAAAGTCACAGTGAATGAGTATTTCCTCATTTGTCACGTTCTGTTTCAGTGTCTTGATTGCTTTGTATTGGTGAAAAATGCGTCCCTCGTGTGCCAAAAAAAGAGGCAACCTATCTTCAAATTTGGTCAAAAGATCCGATATTTCTATCTCTTGACTAATTTTAGCAATTTTCAAACTGGTAACGTTGTTTTGTGATCGTTTGCTGAAATAAGTTTGTTTTATGTTTTTCCACTGACTATATGATACAACGTTACCAGGCTCGTACTGCTCAATATATTTAGGTTTATATAATGCACACACTGAACATTTCCTTAGTAGACATAGGTCATTGCGGGTCTCACATGTCATTGACTCAATTATTGCTTCTGTAGTTTTGCAATGCAACACTTTACTTTGCCAAAGAGATAATACAATCAACTCCATGTTACTATGTGTCATACATTTACATGTGTCTCGATTTGCTACCTTCATAAACTTTATCCAGAAAGGTTTACATTTACAGAAAAATGTATAACTCACCTTGACATCGGCGTATTTTTTACAAAACTCTTTGAACAAATTCTTCAAAGTGTTTGTTAAATATCTTTTTTGATAGGTGAATTTATTCTTTGTAACATAGTCTTTCTTACCGGGGCAAATCCGGCTATTAACATCTTCCTGTAAGAACGCCACAATTTTATTCCTATTTTCAGATGCTCTTCGGTTTTTCTGATACTTAACATCTACATTCCTATGGCTGTATTCCACTACTCTTGTTTTTGTATATCGAAAAACTTTGGAACACGTTCGCTGAAGCTTGTACTTCTTAATAATTTTTCCATCCATTATTTTCCTAAATACCTTCTTTTCTTTTGGGCTTAACGATTTATAACTCTCTGACATCTGGTCCTTGATGGTCTCCCCAAAAATAAGTTGTTTTTTAATTTCATCTACTCTTTTTTGCTGTATTGAAGACCTTTCTATGATCTGTTGTACTCTAGTTCCAGGTGAAACTGATGGGGAACTAGTTTGTTGAGCAACATTTTTATTTTGATGCATTGACTTCTTTAGGCGAGAATACTTTTTCTTCCACTTTCCAACTTTTTTTTTAAGGTCTGCTATTTTAGCTTCATTTTTTCTTTTTTCTCGATGTCGCTTAAGTTTCATTCTATTACTTTTCTTTATTGCATGTTCCTTTCTTCCATCTAACTGTTTCGTTAAATGATCTGGCACATGTGCGTTTTCGGATGATCTTAGTCTTAATCGATCTCGGTGAGACTTTGTATATTGTCTCCATTTCTTGCGTTGCGATCTAATTTCTCTTTCTATCATTTCCGAAACAAGCTTCCTTTGTTTATTCTTTCGTTGACGCAAGTATTTCTGATGCTCTTTTTCCCGCTGCTCCTCACGTTTTTCCGGATCTTCTCTTATTTTACGCCTCCGTTCTCGTTCCCGGTCACGTTTAATACGCTTTCTTTCTTCATCAGATATTTTCCTATGTCCAGACATCTTACACCCTGCTATAGACTAGTAGATAGACCTGTGAACTATAAAAAATACTTGCATCAATGCATGTTTGCTATAGTTTTATAGAGAAAAAATGGAATCAAGTCAGTTCCGTGTCACACAGTCAGTTCCGTGTTTTCGCAATGACACGGGACTTACAACCACGGGACTGACATTATTGCACTTACAGCAACAAAAAAAGTAATCGGTTCAAGATTTCTAATTAATTTTAGTATGACAATTATGGTTTTTGATACCCGAAGTACTCATGGGGTATTTGAAGCAAAAAGAAAAAATAGTAGCTTTAAAACACTTACCACGGTACTGACAAGAGACAGGTTTCCAAGACAATTTTTTACTTGTCGGACCCAGTTCCTGCTTAACCTATCAGTAATCTGTGCACATCTTCCGACGATTGAGCCAATACTAACAATTTCCAGTTGGGATAATACGGATGTCACTTACCATACCTTCCCCCACTACTTTATGGCGTGATATATGGCGCGGCACGGGACTGGCCAGATAGCTGGAGACAAATGCTTTCCGAAAAATTACTAAATTAATTATTCTTTTTGTTTCACCAATTTTCTATATTGTGGTTAGCTATGTGCATACTTGCGATATAGGTATATCAAGTTTTCAAAACAGTACTTCAGGTGAAAAAAATGGCAGGTATTATCAAGAGACATCCGCTAGGACATGGCACGGGACTGACATTTCAGTGGCATTTTCCCAGTTATTTTGTTCTAAATGGAAGATAAATATTTCATATAGTGTGCAAACCGTAAAAAATATGTAGCCAAACGCATCGTATCAGATAATTACATTGAAAAAATTATAACAAATCAGTTATTAAGAGGAACTTACGATGACTCATGTTAGGGATATTAACCCGTATAGAAACGCCGCAGTCTCACAGACGGCACCTTTCCGGTTAAGGGTTAAGATACTCTGTTGGTAACTATCTATCCAGGTGCCATGTGGTGAACCCCATTAGAACTAAGTGGTTGACTAGCAAGTTTGGCAGCTTGGATCAATGTTGCAAAATATTCATACATCACACAGGAATAATGTACAAGGACTTGAGTTTTTGAAATTGATATTTGGATTGTGAAAACAGGAGATTGAACAAGTTTGATAAAGACACCACATCTGTGAATAGGCTACTTTTTTCTTTTTGAGCTGTCCAACCAAAGTCCCAGCTTATTGTACCTTTCTCCTCATGATTTGCAGTAGTCTTGAATTTTGTACCAGCTGAAATGGGCTACTTAAAATAGTGTATCTTTATATGATTTTTCTTAGGCAAATGTCACATGATCTGTGTTTGCTGTGATTTGTCAATATTTCTCATGGATTGTGATATTTATCGAACTGTAGCTTGGGTCAGTAATTATTGATGTATAAAGTTACATAGAAATCCACTGAGTCTATCAGTAAATACTGATGATATAAAAAAATACTGGTCTTGTGACGTTCTCCTTAACTTGTAGCTTTACTGGACTTTCTATGTGACTGGGTTGCTGATAATTATGAAAAATGTAGGGCACAAGACATCTTTAGTTTATTGATGACATTGGCCATATTGGATTACATACCACAAAATGCTGAAAAACTGTATGAGGTAACGATAGTTACACTATAACTGTGAATGTTTTTTATATTGTTAGGATAAAACCATATATGTATACAGGGTGCGGCGCTTAAATCCGGACAACTTTCTATTTGAATTTCCGGCCACCTAGTAATTCCGCCAGAGATCGCTATTGACGTTCTTAACAGCCATGGTAATCTAGTAAAACGTCATAACCTAAAAATCGCCGTAATGGTACGTACAAGTGCGGAGTACAACAGAAGAGCCGCGATTATCGTAAGTCTTCGCGCTGGGCGTTCGCGAACCGAAATAATTCGATTCTTGGGGTACCCGAGATCAACGGTATACGATATTGTATCCATCTACAATGCTTCTGAGGAGTCTCGGGAAAGTTCCTTTAACCCAGCGAGGAAAACTCATTCGAAGGAACGAAGGTAACGGAAAAGGCGTCAGCATTGGGTGTCAGCGAGCGAACCATGCGTCGGTATGCAGAGGAGGACCTACGTTCCAAGTCGTACACAATAAAGTTGCGACAGATTCTGTCTGAAGCTGCCAAAACTGGCTATCGGATCACGTGGAGATGTTCTGGAGCAAAGAGTTCTGGCCCCCGAATAGCCCGGATTTGAACCCTCTGGACTTTTATGTTTGGAGCGTGGTCGAAAGGGTTACTAACAAATGCACGCACCCTAATGTCGCATCTCTACGCTCCTCTATCGAAGCAACATTTACCAATATGGAGCGCGCTGTTTTAAAGAGAGCATGCGACCGTTTTAGGACAAGGATCGAGGCGGTCATTAGGGCTGAAGGAGGTTATATAGAGTAATTTTACTCTCAATAGATACAAATATATTTCTGTAAATGAATTTTCACTTTTGTTTATGTTTTGTGACAATAAACTTGTTTTTAAATAAAAAATTGAATTTGTCCGGATTTAAGCGTCGCACCCTGTACAACTGTTAGGGAAAATTGGAGGAAGTTGACTATGCAAAATAATTCATCAATTGACTGACGACCCTGATTGATCAAATAAGCAATTTGAAGTTAGAAAAAGTTTGAATGTCAACCATCTTTTGTTATTTAACTAAATTACAGTGAAAGCTCCCATAAGCGGACACTCACGGTTCCGTAACTTTTGTCCGCTTATGGGAGGTGTACGTTTAAAAGAGAGTATGTAAGTATAGAGTATAAATAACGGGGTATATAATCATGAGGAAATGAGGTATTATAATCATGAGAAAAATGAAACAGAAACTCGCCACATTTTTAAAGTATGTATTTATGCTATATATCTATATAATATATGTACATATACGCATACAAAAACATAAATGCTTCAATACATGGTACCAGAATTTAAAAAAACATTATTCTTTAGCTTGTTGAAAAAAGTTTAAAATGTTTGTCTGACGAAATTTCACCATCTTTTGCTGAAGGAGACAATTTTCGTAATAACTTTCTAAATTTTTCAAATGTTGAAATGCAGTGAAATCATCTTTAGCAAATTTTTTCAATATAGAAATATGATTTAGAGCTTCCCCATATGAATTTATCGTTTTTGAACCGCTTAGTGAGTCCACCAGTTCCACTTCTTCTTCTGAGTCGTTTGGACTACCATATTCAAGTTGGCCTGGGCTTTCTACATCCAAATTCGAAAAGTTGCCAATGGCATTTTCTTCTGTTGTTATGTTATTGTCTATGGCCAGGAAATCATTTACTTTCTGGGGATCTGCTACTCTTAAATGTTTGGCATGTCGCAGTAACTGAGCAAGTGTCGCTAAGGGCAGATCGTCTTCAGCATCGCAATAATTTTGCTCAGCAAATTCTGAGCTACATTCACTTTTTCTGAATCCAGCTTTGCCAAAACAGTTTTTAATTGTAGAGGAATTTACTTTATTCCATGCTGTTTTTATAAAATACAAAGCTTCTAACACATTGATAGACTTTGTAAGCTCAGATAAGCTTTGACCATCGTCAATTTTTGTTAAAATATGTTTTAAAATCAACTGCCGATAATAAAATTTAAAGTTCTGTATGACACCTTGATCCATGGGCTGGCAAACAGAAGTTGTGTTTGGCGGTAAAAATATAATTTTCACATTTTTCATTTTCATATCACGAGGATGAGAGCATGCATTGTCTAAAAATAAAAGAACTTGCCTTTTTGGATTCTCATTTTCCGGTCGAATTCGACTAACCACTCAGACATGATTTCTCGGGTCATCCATGCCTTTTTGTTGGATTTCCAAGTCGCTGGTAGATCCTTAATAGCAACGTTTTTTAAAGCACGGGGACGAGCCGCTTTCCCGATCACAATCAAATCGCATTTTTCACCGGCCATATTTGCACAGAATAAAATGGTTAGTCTATCTTTAGACAACTTTCCACCCACACATGTTTCTCCTTTAAAGGACAGAGTTTTGTCGGGCAATGCGCGAAAAAAAGTCCACTCTCATCTGCGTTGTACACATCTTCTGGTTTGTAGCCAAGCAACATGGACGGAAGTTTCTCCAAAAATTGTGACACATCAACTCGATCTACTGCAGCAGCTTCGCCAGATATGCATTTGAAACTCACACTATGTCTCTTGCGCCACTTTTGCAGCCACCCGTCGGACGCACTGAAATTATTATAGCCCAAAGTAGTGGCGATTTCTTTAGCTTTCATTTTCACTAACGGCCCTGAGATTGGAATGTTCTGACTTCTAGCTTTCACAAACCACTCAAAACATGTTTTGTCTATAGCAAAACCTTCCTTTTTTTAAAAATCCTTCTTTTGATTTATATTAGTTCCTGATTGCCATTTACTCCTGATATCTTCCTTATTTTTGGCAATTTCAGCTGCTTGCGTTTTCCCAATATTAAACCTCTTTGCCAAATGACGAACTGAAACACTTTCTCTGTCTAATACGTTAACAACTTCCATCTTTTCCTTTAACGAGAGCATCCTTTTTTTTTTGGTGCCATTTTACAGTTACAATAATAAAATACGTAACTCAATCAACTACGAATTTGCCTGAACTGAAGACAAGCCACAAGATTACATACAGGCTACCCAACGAAATGCGTAAATGGGGAATCACCTAATATAAATCGGGGAATTACCGAATTTTATGTATGTAGATATGTGCATTGCAATAAGCGGAACTAAAAAATCGTCCGGGTATTAGAGTTTCGCGCCCGCTTATGGGAGATTTTTTGATCACATACAGGAAAATCTAGTGTCCGCGTCCGTTTATAAGAGCGTCCGTTTATCGGAAAGCATTTAACATTGAAAATTGATGGCTGAAATTCGGTTCCAGGAACTTTGTCCGGTTAAAAGAGATGTCGTCCGCTTATAGGAGCTGTCCGCAAGGAGAGCTTTCACTGTATATAATATTCTGCATAGGACCCAAAAAGTTAAAACTATGCCTTAATTTACAGGTTTTTGAGAATAATTTTTGTTTTCAAAAATTTATGAAATCAGAAGTTATTGTCGAAACTTGTGTCATCCCATAGCTTTTAGGGCCTTACGCGGAATATTACACTATTTAGTTTAGTAAAAAATACCATCAAAAAATTAAATGACCTTCCTCTTCGCCCTGAGAGAAATTGCTGCATGATATTTACGATGACCAATCCCGCGTGAATGACGATATTGACATTTACCATTCACAGTACACAGCCCACAGCACCACAGCGGTGCGGAAGCGACTGCTGACGGTAACGTACGACCACCGACGATGACGCTTGTCCATCCCAAGTTTTAAGGGTAAATGTATGGGGACTTCTATGATGAGTGAAATATACCAACGTCAAAAAATGAGATATACCCTCCCCCACTCCCTGCAATCTCTACACCAATTCTTAACCACTACAAAGATGTTTCCGAAAATAGTCAGGATCGTCTAAAACAGGAGTTCCCAACCAGGGGGCGCGCCTCCCAAGGGGGGCATAGAGAGATGTCAAGGGGGGCGAAAAGCGTTTGCATTTTAGAAATAAAAAACAAAACAAAAAATAAACAAACAACATTAACAAATTACATTACAATGTTATGTTTAATTTACACGCACAAAATTAGAAATTAAATATCATATTCACTTATTCTGTCAAACGCTGTTTGAAAACCCGGCGTCGTCAATCGCAGTTTATACAAGTTTCGACAAGTCACAACATGAAATCCACGCGCACCCCCGCCGCGTTCCGCTTAACATTCATCACTTAGAAAACAATTGTGTACCTACCAGACGCGGATGAGCATCTGTTACGTTCATTCCCACAAAGTTGCGAAAAATTTGACGTTTCGATGTACATGTTTTGTTGAGAAATCTGTTTGAGTGTGTCCAATTATTGTGTCTCACTGTTAAAAGGTAAGTTTGTGTATTTACAAACTTCAGTTACCATTTTTATTTAATTTACTAAATCGTTGATTCAGTGGAGACGCGTTCATAGATCGGCCATTGGGACTTTTTTACCACATCACAATCAAACCAACGTGGCAAAATAATTTTGAAACGACGAACTCTAAGTACATAATATTTATTCCAAATGAATTTCAAATTACTATCATAACGTCAACCTGCCTACAAAAATATAAATCTCCTGGTGGCCTATATACTGTTGAATACATTACGTTATTAAGATAAAATAATAGGCATATAATTAGTAATGGTACATGTAGGTATTTTGCTTATTTATTACTTATTTGTTTTATTGTTATAGGTGCAAAATCGCAGCGGAAAAAAGAAAGTTTTCCGAAGATTACGTTAAGTTTGGATTTACTTTCATAGAAAAAGAAGAGTTAAATTACCTCAGTGTGTGATATGTATGAACATTTTAAGTAATGATAGCATGAGGCCCAATCGCCTTGCAAGGCATTTGAAGCAACAACATCGTACTCGGGTGTTGAAGACAAAAGAGTTTTTTTTTTTCTAAAGCAGAATCACTCAAGTGGATGAGACTGGATAAATCGAAGGTGTATCGCAGCATCCCAAAGCTTCATTTGAAATAGCTTTTATGATAGCAAAGCAAAAGAGCCTCATACTATCGGTGAAGAATTAATAAAAACATGTGTCCTAAATGCCAAGCAGATAATTTTAGGAGAAGATGCAGAGCAAAAAATGAAATCCATTTCTCTTTCGAATAACACAGTCAAGCGTAGAATCGATGACATTGCAGCAGACATAATTAACAAAGTAAAATTATCGCCATTTTTTGCCATTAATTGCGACATCGTTAATTGTGCACAGTTAATAGCTTATGTTCGTTACATCGGCGGAGATATAATTCAAAAAGAGATTTTGTACTCCCAATCTTTGACAGCAAGTACTACGTCTGAGAAATATATAAAATTCAATATCAAATTTTGTTGAAAAAAATTATTTGGATTTGAAGAAAATCATTGGACTTTGCACAGATGGCGCACCTGCAATGATAGGTGCCTAGGATCAACCAACTGGTACAGAACATGCAATCTCAAGTGTCTTATTAGTACCTACTTTTATTTTATTCAAGTTTTTCGATGAAAAACATTTGCAAGTTTATTTAAACTTTTAAAGTTTCTTTATTAGAATTAAATTAAAGTCTTTGTACCGATATAATTTCGTTTTTTTTTTGTATTTATTGAAAAAGTAAAGGGGGGCATGAAAATATAATTTATAGTCCAGGGAGCCTCAACAAAACAAAAGGTTGGGAAACCCTGGTCTAAATCGTCAAAAACGGAGTTCAGGCGATTTTTTTGTTTTTGGCATTTTTCTCCGCTGACACAGGGCCGATCACAAAGCCTGTGCGTCCTTGGCATAGTAGTAACAGTGTGTAAGAAAATCATTGAAATCCGAGTGGTACTTGTCAAGTTATAGGCGGTTATAAGATTAGGGGATAGACAAACTGGAGGAAAAAGTTACATGGTTTCTCGTGGTGTACATGTCATATAACATTCAAAAAACGTAATATCTCATTTTCGAAAAATTTCGCGATTACAATCCTTCCCCGCCCGTAGGCGTGGGTGGTAAAAAAGAAAAATGTATTCTAGAAAATCAAATTTTTACTAATCTTGAATTGCTTATTTGACCAATCAGCGTCGTTAGTCGTGTATCTATGACTCTTAAGCCGCGTACAGACCGAAAATCCAACGCCGAACAAACGACTGTAAGCACATGTGACGCTGGCGTTTGTTGTTGGAAGGTATTGGAATGCGCTCGCTATCCGTCTGTAAATATTTATACGTCAGGTTTTATTACTACAAATTACAGTCACTTTTTGGATACACCGCGTGATGTTATCTACACCTAAATTTATTTTCGAGTTGGACCGCGTTGGGTGCTAATGTCGAGCAACGAGTCTCGTCTCATCGTATCCAGACAAACGAATAAATACTAGAAGCGCAACAAATCCTGTCCAGACCAAATCAAACCTCCCTTTGATGTACCGATCAATGAGCGAACGCAATCGAACACCAACGCCGACCTTGGAAACCGTTGGCTCGCTCCGTACACACCGATTCGAACTCCTCCAAATGTGCCTTGGCTTGCGATGGAATCTCAGTCTGTCCGCGGCTTTAAAGTCACAGCTGCAGTACATTGTATCCGCGTACTCAAATTTCACCTAGAATGGTGAGTTGCTGTGCCCCTAAATGTTAAAATATTTACCCAATATAGCTTACATAACTGTAGGATTGCATTAAGGTTAGATTGTTTTAAGGTTATCTTGCCATCTTTGGCACATTCTGAAGCGGCAACTGCAACAGAATGGCTAGAAGTCATATGGTCACTTGTATTATTGAATAGAGCAACTGAGGAACACGTTTCTGGCGTACTAAATAACTCATTCATACAGGAGCTCATGATGAAAGGTACGCATTTACTGATTATTAAATGAAGGGTACCGGGGAATAACGACAATAGTCCATCCGGACTTATTTTGACAAAATCGGTAATTAAGGTTTACTTACGTGTTGGAAAGTGAAATTGACGAAAAAATAAGAATAAGAATATCTTTGCTAAACAGTGTGTTTATTGGTAAAATATATTTGACAAAATGAACTTTTATTCAAAACTAGTAACGAAACAACACAAGATGATGTTCAACTCTGTACTCGTACCACTTTTCCCCTGCTTTAAGCGTGTATTGGCGGGTCATCGACATATTCATCACTGCTGTCTTCTGGATGATCAAGAGATATTAAACTGTGGATAAAATGCCCTGGAATCTGCTCTCTCTAGAAATTTGGTCAGATCCTGCAGATCCTTCCATTTCTTACTTTTAATTGGGATTGGGCCCTGGTAAAGTTTTCTCAATGTTACATCTTCTCGTTTTTGTTGATCTTTTTGCGTCTTTTTTAGATTCTTCTGAATTACCTTATCAAATTTAGAACTAGCATATAGGCCCATGTATGTCGATTTGTAAAAAACTACGCGAGGATTCTGTTTACAAAACTTGAGTATCCTGACTGGTCGGGTTGGAATGGGGCACTTCGTTGGATAAAACGGCTCTAAAAACGTACTGCAATCTTGAAAATCAAAATTTTTGCCACAATCAATGACTTCAAATTGTGAAGATTTCACACGGCAATTTTTCAATTCATCTCTCCAGTCATCCGGTACCTCAGTGTATGCTCTTTGGTTCACGAGACTCATATCTCTATCACACTCGAGGAATGAATGCCCCCTGATCGAGAATATTACTTTCACAGTAGTAAAACGATTTTTCTTGGTAACCAAGTAATGCAAAAACCGAATATCTGTAAAGTTTATATTTTGCCCTGCACAGGAGTCAAAGAAAATGGTAAGTTCTTTTAATTCCATAGGCAAAAGATGTTATAAAAAAAGTGATACAGCATAGAATAGACATCGTCAGCTCCTTTCTTAGCAATAGATTCATCGTAGGTATGAAAGGTAGAATTTGAGTATGACATAATGTGGATGTTAGAACTGATGAAATTTAGTTGCCGCTTATAGTAAACACCATTTGTCGTAATATTTGGAGAGGGCAAGTTTTTTTGGTAGCCCATCGTGCGGCAAGATCTCTTTAGACTGTAAGTTCGCTCACTCCTTTTTTGATGTAGTGTCTTCTCAAGTATCTTTTTCTCCAAATTATTACTTGTTCCGTGTGGGAATTTAAGGTAGCGGTAAGTGAAGATATATCAGCTTTAAAGGAATCGCACGTACTACAAGTATCTTTTCGTGGATAACCGAACGATATATTGAAGTTGTTGTTAAAGATTTCTGGAAAGGATTCATAAGAAATCTTGTTTTCAACATAGCCAATAGAATGCATTTTCTGTAATGTTGCGATATTTAGATTTTCAGGTAGGTAAACTTTTTGCGAATCTGCCAAAGAATAATGAGATTTGCATCATTTGAGGCTCTTAATAAACTCGGTCACTTTCTGTTTTGTGTTTTCTGTAAGTTTGTGAAGTCGTGTGTTGTGTTTTCCACGCTTGTCGATGGGCGGTTTCCCAGTTGCAACTAATGAGCTTATGTACCGAACTCGACGAACAGCAATTCCGTGTAAAGACAAAAAAGCCTTAAGACAAACTGGAACATCACGTATAATTCCATTTTCAACCCATCGGACACGATAACTAAATGAAGCATTATTAAGCCTTGACTCTGCTTCATTTTTTCAAGGACGTCTACGCATAACAGGAAGAACTGTTATAAGACCACTAAGATAAGCATTTTGTGCATTAGTGTTTCCTAGTTCATCAAATTCACGAAAAGTCTGCAGCGTTCAGGTTCAGGAACAGTAGTAAAACAGCGAAAACTTTCACAAAAACAATCAGATCCAAGTTCGTGGGTAGTGGCGCGCAATGTTTTCATTACGTCTCTTTGTCTTCCTGTTTCTTGCATTTTTTCGTTTCTCTGTTTGATGGGCCTGGTTCATTTTCACTTGAAACTGAATAGATACTATCCATTATACACAAAGCCCGTATTATAAACTAAATTAGCGAATATAGTCAATAGTCAAAATATCAACGTATGCAACACACGTGGACTCTAATAGTAAACTAATGGCTGATGCATTAACGAAGCGCCCAAGCGGTACGGCCGATGCAACGCCGCCTTTCCATATGGACTGATGCCGTTTTTACATACACGCGCAGGGACTCATGCCATTCTTCCCCGGCACAGGGAATCTTATAGCTGTTGTTTTGTGAACCTAAGCCCTTTTTACAATTGAAGAAGCTCATTACAAGATAGCATCAGGAAAATGCCACCAAAATAAACTGAAAGCTCAATTTAGCAAAATAATGGACTAATGCCGTTTTTTCCCGGTACCCTTCAAATGTATCTGTTCATTGCTCATGGACGGAATTTGATAAATAAAGTGCTTCATTGTGATGCAGTCAAGTGCTATCGACTTGCAGTGGTTGTCCTTGCAGATCATTTGATCATTGATAAACCAACTGTTTAAAAACAGTTATTAAAAAAATATTTTCTGCGTTTTTGAATAATTATAAATTTTAAAATATGAAAATGGTTTTAGGATCAGGATCGTTATCAATTTCGGCAAAACTGAAGCTATTGAACATAGACGGCGCAGCCGAGTTTATGCTGAAAGGTTATAGTGGTCCGAGAATACCAAAAGATTCGCCTATCAAACGTTCTGACGTGTTACAGACGAAAGACAAGACGGAGATGATTGATTCAGTGATAGATACTTTGAGGCACTTGATACAGTCGGAATCACTGTTAAGAGCGAGAATAAACACAGGATACGGATTTTACATAGGTATGCACGTAATGTAAAAAAGCCCAATATTAAATCTTTACTCCAGACGCAATTGAGAAGAACTCGAGAGAATTATAATATATAGAATAACACCTGAAACTTATTCTGTGGTTTTCATGCTGATAAATTTCCATGTTTTTCTAGCAGCCAAATGATATCAGACATGTTAGATTAACTGTGTACTCTAGCCGCCAGAAAACATGATTTATCGGTCTTGGCGGCGACTAACTGAAGCCGAGCTCTGTAATGTAATGCACACATCGAGTGTTACAGTACAAAGTTCGTGATTTGAGTCCAGCAAATGTTCACTTGGAATGCTCGGCTCAAAAGTGCTCCACTTTTCTTGCTGCAGTCTGTGTCGAAATATTAGTCCTAGAAGTAGTTAGTGCTGCGTTCATATTAATGGGCTATTGCAACCTAGTAAAAAAAAACAAAACAGAGACGGTGGTGGCAGACAGATTTATTTAGAGGAAGAGATGTATGTTAAATGGTGGCGGGATATTATCTTAAAGAACGAAGAGCTGTTGCCACCCATCATGTTCCTTGATTTTGTTATAATATTCCGACTGTTGCGAATCCAATAGTTTACTTTTAGTACGATATACAGTAATGGACAAAAGTATATAGACAAATTAATATTGTGCTGTATTTCTTTTTTAACTTGTTTTATTAATACACCAACCTGTAGACATAATTCGTTATAGCATAATACTCACTTATACATAAATAAATTCATTAGACTCCCTTCAACAATAAATTAATTGAAAAAACTGGAACTATGAAAGACAAAAATATATAGACAGAGCAAAACAATTATAGAAAAAAGAAGCAAGATTCATTGAATTATAGAAAACCAACCATGTTTGTGTTAATATTTTGTAGCATAACCATTATTATCAACACCGCCTGGCATCGTCTCGGCATAGATTGTAGAAGTTTCTTGATATAAGATTCATCAATCTGTCTCTACTTTTGCTCTAAAACGGCATAAAGTTCATCCTTGTTTGAATAATTTTTATCTCGTATTTGCTTATCTAAGTATTCCCATAGATTTTCAATGGAGTTTATATCGGGAGACTGTGAAGGCTATTTGAGAACTGGTATTTTTTCATCCAGGAAGAATTTCTTTGTGAGATTTGAAGTGTGCTTCGGGTCATTAGCTTGCTGGAAGATTGATCTTAACGGCATATTGTCTTCCATATAGGGTGACAACTTATCCATAATGCCATCTATTCTATGTAAAGGTCCCATCCCAAACCCCGAAAAGCACCTTCAAACCATAACAGACCCGCCTCCATGTTTGACAGTGGGCAAAGTGTACTTGGGGTTCAATCTTTGTCCACTAGGACGTCTAACGTAATGAACACCATCTGATCCAAACATATTGAACTTGGATTCGTCACTGAAACATAGCCTATTCCAGTCACATATGCTCAAATCAAGATGCAACCGTGCAAACTGTAATCGGTCCTTACGGTTTTTCCTAGAGATTAGCGGCTTCTAACTCGGGCGACGTGCAAATAACTTCAAATCATTTAATCTTCTACTTATAGTTTTCGTAGAAACACTGACAATTCCTTTTGTCTCGATGCCGGCTTTTGTTTGCCTTGGGGTTTTAAACGGATCTTTGGACGAAATTACTTTTATTAATCTAACTGATCTAGCATTTAGTTTTCTAGGCCGACCACTTCTCAAGGCTTTCAAGATACCTTTTTTGTTTATATTTGTTCAATATTGCCCAAACTGCTTCAGCTTCAAATTTTTGGCAATGTCGACTTGACGGTGACCATCTTTGTATAACTCAATGAACTTAGTTTTCACATCGAAAGAACTTTCTGGACCACGCGGCATGATCTTAAAATCACTCAACTTATTCCACAATACTTGATGTACACAAACTAATCCTCTTCTGACACGAAACTGTAATAAACTAATGTTGAAAATAATTTGTCTACATATTTTTGTCCCTCATAAAAAAGTACTTATATTCAGATTTGTATTGTGTTCATTGCAGATAATGTAAAAACAAGGAATTTAGTTTTTCTAGTAATTCATTTGTTTATGGAGCAATGAAGTATGAATTCGTTTTCCAAAGGTATTTAGGTAAATATTCATATTTGTCTATATACTTTTGTCCATTACTGTAAATCAATTAAAATAGTTTCCTCCTGGGAACTCGCCATTAATAACCAGAGCTCCATCTCAACTAATAAAATAAGAAAACTGCAGACACTGTGCTCAAAGACGATCTAATCGCCACCTGCACTGACTTGCAATGTAACCATTAAAGGGATTCATCAAAAAACCGACAATCAAGTAGAGCTCGATTTGCTCGACGTGAGCGGTTCTGTTCGGTGCTCGCTTTAGCGATTCACTAATTTTTGTGTTACATTAGATTACCGAGCTCGGCTTCAGTCAGTTATTTGAAAGTAATCAAGAGAACGTTTCACAAATGTTAGTGTTATGAAGCATAAATGAATTGAAAATAAGCTTTTTTATAAGTTATTATTTATTCTTTTATTTCCAGATGCTGAATGCTTACTTGATAAGAAGTGCACACCATTGCCTGTAAAAGATAGTTCTTCCCACAAAGATGCTGTTAAGTAAGTATTAATGCTTGAGTTGTGGCATTACCTTAGTTACTGTTTGTTTTATCTGAAAAAGTGACTGAATCACGAGTGTACTATTGGCGGTACCCGGAAAACTTACAGTTAAATCATTGAGTAACATATTCTACGTCCACCTGAAGATACCGAATCCCATTGACAGCCGCGCCTGTGCGAAAATAAGCATAGATTCTGTGACGCCGCCAAGCACTTATACTGACAACTGTATCCCTGCCGACCACCATTGTTTGATGTCAGCGTTGCCACCTCTCAACCTGTTACTACAGGTTGTGGAATTTCCTTTTTTGTTGTTTGGACATTTTGATAATATGAAATCTCAGAAATATCGTTATTACGAGGATGGTTGAGGGGTGATCTTTCCTTAGAAGGTCAATGTCATGTTGAAGAATAAGCAATTTTCATCAAGAGGAAAACAGGGTGCGCTGTTATTACTTTCAACGTCCAAATGCAGCCTATGATTGGCCATATTCCTAACAATATATTAATCAATGGTTAAAGTCAAGGTGTTCTCCATTTTCTAAAACAAAAAAAAATCATTACAGGGTGGCGATGGTAGTATATGACTACCATGATATGACGCGTGGCAGGGTGGAGCCAACAGGCTTAAGTGCATTTGCAGCTGAAATATTGAGAACACAAGGTTACAGGATACTGAGTGTACCTTATAATGAGTTTAAGCCAAGAGAAAAGTTGGTATATCGTGTAAAATATTTAGAATCAAGATTGAAAGAATTAGTAAAGACATAACTTATTGGTTGGAATTGTTAATAATAAAGTTTTATATTATTTGAGGTTTTTTTATATATTTTTCAAGTCCTCGACATCTACACCCCCAGTTCGAACTGTTGCAATTAAAACTTGCAAATCTATTTTCACCAGGCTCTAACATCACTTAATCTATCCGACAAAATTGACTGTTCCCACTAGAGGTATTTGCCTAATAAATCTTGCCGTTTTCCCTATTGAGAGGATCCGTGGCAAATGCTTGTTCTGAAAGTTATTGTACTCGGTATACAACATCTTCCCGTTCAAGTGATTCCACACGCGTTAAGGAATACTTCAGTACCGATTATCAACGGCCACTTTAGATCTATTTAACATCATTAAAAATCAAAAACAAGGTGGTAGACAAGCACCAGTCGACCGAGACGGAACCACCCGCTAGCTGTTTCCAGGGTGTCTTAAGAATGCCCGCATGTTTCCACACCTAAGCCACGCAATCGGTTATCTTCCAAAACAAAAAAATCAAATAATGATGAATCCTTCGAGTATTAAGAATTCCGGACGTAGATTCGCTCCATTCTCGGAATGTCCGTATGGAGGGTGGACTTGAGGGAACAACATCGATGATAAAATTTGTTTCACGAACTGCGGGATTAACAAGATTGATGCTGTTCATCACTACCTGCAGTCTAGTCGTCCTGCCATGCTTTTTATGGCGGAAACAAAAATCTCAGAATCTGCACCAATTACTCAAGTTAGCTTCCCTTTCGCGGTGCACTCCAATCTGAGAAAGAACGGAGGAGTTGTGGCTTTTGTCCGCAGCAGTCTTTCCTGCTCCAGAGATGTTTCTTTGGAATCAGACCGGAAGAACATTCTGTGGCTTCGCCTCAACTGCAAAATATCCGCCAAATTTATTTGTTGCGTTTACTGCTCTTCCTCGGACAAAAACAGGGATTGTAACGCTTCCTTTCCGCAAAAAGTCCAGAAAAGATGGAATGCAATGAAGATTCCAACTTTTCTGCACAATCACAGAAAGGGGGTTACCATTAGCTTCCGGTAGCTCAGTCGGTGGCATGAAGACATCTACAGGCGTCTAGCTGTGTGTCGACCATGGCATGGCTAGAGGATAGAAGAACAAACAGAACACAAAAATTTAACAGATTTTATTTAACAAAAAAAAAGGCATTTTCATTACATTACATATACAATCTTACAAAAATAACAAAATAAGTTTTACATCTTTGGCGCTGCTATAACGCTATCGACTTATCTTTCGCTGGTCCATTTTTACTCGACTGAAGCCAGGATGGCCAGGGGCTTGAAGGGGAGGTCCCAGTTATGAGGGGTGACCTCCATATAGTGGCTTCACAACCAGTTGTAGGCGAAGTTAAAGGCGATGGCGCTGCCAAGGTACATGCATGGGTGAAAATATTGGCCAAGGCTAGGCAAAATGAAAGGGAAAGAGAAAGGGGTGGCCCCAATCATTTTTGTCCTATACGGACACACATTCTAGAAAATTCTAGCACATGGTGCTATATAACCTTGTGCTACTGAGAAGAAATTTCTAGCCGTTGTTCGATCGGCGGCTCAGGTGAAAAGGAAGCGCGAGGAAGATCGCAGATCAGGAACTCCGCATCAAGCGCTCCAAGCGGAAAATTTTCCAAGCAAAAAAACTAGAGATGGGATTAATGAAATGATAATCGAGAAGTGATTTAATAAATACGATCGGACGGTGAAACCGTTACACTCGCCCCAACTTAACCAAAAAAAAAAAAAAATCGAAGAAGCATTTAAGAATTTTTTTTTTACTAGGAAATTGAAAGTTATCACGGAAGGACAAATGTACAACCATTCGACCAGATAACAAGTGGTAAAAGTAAGGTAGAAACAAAAATGTTAGAAGAGAATTGGAAGAAAAAGGGATAGCCTCAAGTCTACCAAACAAGAGGGATGGTTATAGCACCAACTCGCTGAAAAGTACAGTGAAGTTGCACTTAAAAAAAAACTATCATCATATGATGAAAAACCCAAAACATAAAACATCGTCATACCTAAGACGAGAAAAATAATAAACCAAAAGTTTCAGCAGTAGTCCAAGCACGAATCACAATGGCATGCAAAATGCACGACTGACTACTAAAAACTTCAAAACTAAGTAAGTACCTAAACCATAAGAGGTACTAAAAAAAATAATAATAATTTTTCTCAAAACAATAATTGCCAGATTATCTCGCAATACTCCAAACCCAAAAAGAATATCATCTACAGTGATATTTTAAACCAATATCCAATGTAAAAAACTGTGCATTACTTTTTTTCAAAACATGAAAATCAAAAGAAATTAACAAATTCTAATAAGAATTACCATAACATTGTAAAATGAAAGTTAAGTTCAAATATGAAATATTACAAGATTAGAAAAACTATAATAATTTACCAGTGTAAAGTATGAAAAGAGAATTACTATACTGAATCTATAAGAATTGGCGATTACTTCAAGTCAAGACAGAAATTGAAAGAAATAAGAAGCCGGAAAAAAGATTATGAGAGCAGACTATCAAAACAAATGCAATAATGCAAAAGCAAAATCACCAGATATTTCAAAATCTATAGCGAAACATGAAAGCAATGTCGCAACCAAGCTCAAGACTTAGCAATACGCACAAATGTGCACAAAGGCTGAAAGCATATATGAAAAATCTCAAGAAGGAATTGACAATTACTTCAAATCAAATTGAACTGATTGAATTGAACTGAGACATAAATAACTATATCAAAAGTGAGTTTTACTTATACGCCAGAGGTTTCAAGAGTTTATCAATACGCACAGATTTGCAACTAGGCGGAAAGCATATATGACAAGTCTCAAGAAGAAAATAAAATGCATATGAAGAAAACACTTTCAATTAAAGAAACTGTGGATAGTACAAGACCCTCAAGGCATACATCGCAACGAATCTATGTAACTATCCAGACTACAAAATACTGTCAAAGTTCAAAACCACTCAAAAATATGTAAACAAACATCAAAAGTTTGAACCAAAAATCAATGTAAGTCTGTGCTCTCGAAGAAAGTTATAATGAATTCAAAAAGAGGATACTATCAAAAACTTCAAAAGTAATAGGCTTCAAAAATAGAAGTACGTAAGTATGTAAAGGAAATTCAGAAAATATACGCATAAAAACATTATAAAATATTATACACAGTATTTGTCACATGATTTAGATCGGGAATGCAATTTAAATTTTGAGTACACTCAGAAAAATTAAATATTCAAAAGATGAAGTATACACATTAAATTGGAATCAGAAAAATAATGATTACTTGTAAATTTTGTACATGGTGGACTGACGTAATGGTTCAAAAGGTTGAAAGAACAACGATGACTAATGTCCAAAGTAAACATTCACCTGCCTTTTACAGGAAATTAGCTTAACAATTATCAAAGGAAATTCTTGTCCGTTCGCATCTGTACTAGGAAATAAATATAGGAAAACCTACTCGCTCCAATGTACAGATCGAAAAACTCGCCCCCTTCGATTGAGCGGAAATATGTATTGGACTGATTGTAATATTTCAAAAGGTTGAAGGATCAACGATGTTAAATGTCCAAAGTAAACATTCAGCTGCCTCTTACAGCAAATAAGTTTATTCATTATCAAAGGAAATTCTTCTCCGTTCGCATCTGTACTAGGAAATAAACATAGGAAAACCTACTCGCTCCATTGTACAGATCGAAAAACTCGCCCCCTTCGATTGAGCGGAAATATGAGTATTGGACAAATTGTAATATTTCAAAAGGTTGAAGGATCAACGATGTTAAATGTCCAAAGTAAACATTCAGCTGCCTCTTACAGCAAATAAGTTTATTCATTATCAAAGGAAATTCTTCTCCGTTCGCATCTGTACTAGGAAATAAATATAGGAAAACCTACTCGCTCCAATGTACAGATCGAAAAACTCGCCCCCTTCGATTGAGCGGAAATATGAGTATTGGACTGATTGTAATATTTCAAAAGGTTGAAGGATCAACGATGTTAAATGTCCAAAGTAAACATTCAGCTGCCTCTTACAGCAAATAAGTTTATTCATTATCAAAGGAAATTCTTCTCCGCTCGCATCTGTACTAGGAAATAAACATAGGAAAACCTACTCCCTCCAATGTACAGATCGAAAAACTCGCCCCCTTCGATTGAGCGGAATTATTTTTGTAATTATTATATTTAAAAAAAAGTTAAAAACGTGAATACATCAATAAATGACAAGGATCCAAAACACTATAAAAAAACTAACAATACAAACAAAAAATTTCAATACAAAAACATGAGCAGCCGAATCTTAAAAGAAATTATTTTATATCTGACATACATTAAAAAGGTACAGAGACGTTCAAGTCCTGTTAATCCAATGGAAAATCAGACACTAATGTTCTAATTTCCCCCAAAGAATATGCCAGATAAAACTATAAAACATTAAAATTATGAAAACTTATGCTCCAAACAAGAGACAAAATTACTACAATAGTTATTTAGGAACGTATACTATTTCAACAACAAGTTGAAATTTAATTATCATAAATGAGTATGTGTGTCTTTGTATAGGTAAAAATGATTTAGGAGTCACCCCCTCATTGAAAAGTAGCAAAAATATAGTCAAGAAAAACATCATTTGTTTCTTGAAAAAAAAGAAAGGTAAGTATCAAAGTACTATGTCCAAGTGTCAATACTTGAAAAAAAGTAAACCGCCAAAATATACGAAAAATTATGAATATGAATTTCATATAATTCAGAAAAATGGATAAATCGCAAAATGATTTACTCCAGATAACTCTAGTCAGTAGATTATTGCCATCAGCATGAAAACAAATGATCAAAAGTTCAAGTACAGTCAAAAATTCAAAAAGTAAATACATTTGGGGAAGGCAAAAATAATTTTGAAAGTAAATTTCCTACGTACCAAACATCATGAGAGCTATATCAGTACACCAGAGATCCAACAATTAGGCTATATATGCATACATGAAAAGTCTCAAGAAATCAAAAAACTGCACATGAAGAAATACTTTCAAAAACTAAGAGGTTAGTGATCAAAAATGAAAAGCATATAAGAATATGTAAACTATCAACAACAATAGTCACAACCTCAATCAAAAGTTTGATGATATTCGACAAAAATGCTGGGAAACCTAAAGTCCCCAGACTATCAATATTCAACAACAAAAAATTGTCAAAATATATCATCAATCTCAAAAGTACAATGAGAAAAAAGTTATAACTGTCCCCAGCAGTAAATAAAAACTATAGTAGTATGTGAGAAAAAAAATTCTGGCAAATATCTCGCTGACTACTAAACAAGACAATTTAAAAGTTAATAGTATGCCTATGAAATAAACAGGTGGAAAAATTTTAATCTTCTGATAAAAAATTTTAAACATTAAGCAAAAAGTAAGGATGATTAAAGAATTAGAAATTTGAGTAGCAAAAGCAATTAAAAATAGAAATGCTGCCAAAGATTGTAAAGAATTTTGAAAACTATGTTCTGTCTGCCAATCTTCCACTAGCAAACCACTTGTCGACAAAGCCAAACACCAATCGATGCCTCACGTTGCGGGTGCCAATTTATGTAACGCTTCCTTTCCGCAAAAAGTCCAGAAAAGATGGAATGCAATGAAGATTCCAACTTTTCTGCACAATCACAGAAAGGGGGTTACCATTAGCTTCCGGTAGCTCAGTCGGTGGCATGAAGACATCTACAGGCGTGTAGCTGTGTGTCGACCATGGCATGGCTAGAGGATAGAAGAACAAACAGAACACAAAAATTTTACAGATTTTATTTAACAAAAAAAAGGCATTTTCATTACATTACAATTTTACAAAAATAACAAAATAAGTTTTACATCTTTGGCGCTGCTATAACGCTATCGACTTATCTTTCGCTGGTCCATTTTTACTCGACTGAAGCCAGGATGGCCAGGGGCTTGAAGGGGAGGTCCCAGTTATGAGGGGTGACCTCCATATAGTGGCTTCACAACCAGTTGTAGGCGAAGTTAAAGGCGATGGCGCTGCCAAGGTACATGCATGGGTGAAAATATTGGCCAAGGCTAGGCAAAATGAAAGTTAAAGAGAAAGGGGTGGCCCCAATCATTTTTGTCCTATACGGACACACATTCTAGAAAATTCTAGCACATGGTGCTATATAACCTTGTGCTACTGAGAAGAAATTTCTAGCCGTTGTTCGATCGGCGGCTCAGGTGAAAAGGAAGCGCGAGGAAGATCGCAGATCAGGAACTCCGCATCAAGCGCTCCAAGCGGAAAATTTTCCAAGCAAAAAAACTAGAGATGGGATTAATGAAATGATAATCGAGAAGTGATTTAATAAATACGATCGGACGGTGAAACCGTTACACGATGACCTACTAGAATACCTCAATGTCAAGATCGACTTCCTGAACATCAATCACCCTGCTTCAGAGGTAGTTCTCATAATGCCCATAATGCGCTCTGGTTGAACTCAAACAAGACTGATGCAGCAGGTCTGCTGTTGAAGCGTCCGCTATCACCCAAGGACTGACCTAGCCGCTGAAGAGCCCTACTTTTTTTCCGCGTTTCGTGACACGCCAGTAGCTGGATCTCTTTCTGACCATCCTGTTCCTGACAGCACTGCGGCTCTGAGTAAGTCAGACCACGGTTTTGTGCAGATTAGGTTTCGGCAGCAGAAACTCGCCCAGGGGACGTCCTAGCTTACGTCACGCAATTGTGGAGTAAACTTGTCTATTATTGTGGTGGGGCTCATGTTGCTCTTTGCTCTTGATATCATGAAAGCGTTCGATCAGCTGTAGGATGCTGCCCCCCTATGCAAACTTCCACCCTATGGCCTCCCAGAGAAGCTTTGCAGATGTCGTAATTGAGGGCTTCTCTTCTTCATCATCCCACAATGTGAACGCGGGTGTACCCCAGGGATCGGCCTTGCCTCCGACATTGTTAATATCACCAGTTTGTATCCTTTGATTTGTCCGACTACTCCCGTTTTCGACGCCAACAAAGTCGCAGATTCCACCCCTCCGAGACGAAAACTGTGTTGAACAATTTCGGGAGGGCGCATGAAAATATTTGATTCTCAAAGTGGGCAGCAGCCAAAATAAGTTTGAGAACCTCGGCCTACATTCTAAATAGCTTGTGGAGTTTAATTCCATGATGATATTTCTCTCAACTCCCCTGTATACAAAGCTGACCGTTCATAGAACGCTAAGATACGTTGATTTGAGCTTCAACCAAAATTTTCTCTCTAGGTCACAACTCTTATCTGTGGTCTCGTTCGTCGAATAGACAAATATGTCAAAATATTGCTATGTCTGCTGATAGAATTTTGTGGGATAAAATACAATTTTGAAAAATATGGGATATTTTTTGGGCTAACATCACCAAAAAGGTACAATATCGAACTCGCTAAATTATTCAACTCATGAAGGCTCTTGCTAAATATCCAAATTTTTTTAAGTATTTGGGATTTACCCTGATTGGAACAAGGTATGAGTATCACTGGCAAAAAATTAACATGCTGTAACAATTTTATTTTGAATAGTGCAGGATGGATTTACTATCAGGTGAAGCGCACCAAACAAATATTAGAAGGTGCTGTCGATACTTCAGTCCTACACCTAAAAGCAGTAGCTCTACAGAAAGAGCCTGTTGTAGAAGAATTCACAGAGATACAACAGCCCTTTTTCCCTTTTGAAAAAAGAAACTTCCTTAGTAGTACTTGGGATTCGATAAAATTCGCTTATGCCCGTAGATTAGTGAGATTGGCAGGGAGTGAGAATCAATCTTTTCGAATAAAGGCTGTGAAACATCTAGCTAAGATCAAAGACATGGATCAATGGCATTGCTGTCTATTGGCAAATATGATAGATGCTAGAGCAGCTGTAGGCCTAGCACGATCTGGGGATGTTGATAAAAGGTTATTCCTAGAACCACCATTACGCTACCATAACTTTAACAAAGATATGTTGGTAAATGTTATGAGAGATTTCTTGATAAATCTGTATGAAAAATCTCAACATCAATGTTTGGGATATTTTCTGTCTAAGGTGTTTGTGTATGAACATGTGAGTATGCTTTACACTTAATAGTTAAATTTTATAGAGCATAAATTATTAACATTCTTTCTTCTGCTGCTCAGTGGATTATGGGTAATTATCATCATAAGGTAGGAGCACAAATATTTCTATTAGGTAACCACATATTAACACAGAACTCCCTCATAAGCTGTCATATTTTTAGAAAGCCTGAAGTACCCTATACTATTCATCATTGTTTGGCATAGCGGTCCAGTAGACCTTTGCTCTTAGTTAAGTCTCATCTGTCTAGCTACGCATATACCAAACATGTTCAAGGGGAAAAGAAAAAGAAAAGAAAATCATTTGAAGTAGAAAACTCTTAACCATTATTAGTTTAACTCCAAAAATAATTTTGATTGGTTTTGTATACTGAAATAATTTTGGTTGGTCTGAAATTGACCATTTAATTTTGATCACAGTGTGAGGATTGACCTGGAATGTTTGCGAACTAGCTCAACTGTGTAGTCTTCTGAATCGCACAACAGAGGGTGGCTGTGTGATTCTGCTTGATTATCACACTGCTGTGCCTGTTATTCTACATAATCCCTTAGATACAGGGTGTGAAGATCTCTGAGAATGGTCTCATTTGACACATCCCACGGGAAGTTAGTGATTGTGCATAGGTTTCTATTTTGCAGGACTTTCAGTTTCTGCATATGCATGTTGGCAAGATAGCACCAAGCCACTCATGCATAGGTGATTGACGGTCTTATGAACCATTTTATACAACCGGATCTTGTTTATCAAACTTAATTTTGAATTTCTGCACAACAAATTATAAAGCTGCTTAAATGTAATTCCGTTTTTGGTTTTCGAAATATCAGTATGTTTATGCCAGGTCAACCCCTTGTCAATGATTGACTCAAAGGTACCTGACAGCTTGTTGCCATGGTGTATATGAGTTAAAATTATTAATTTCGATCCGCCCACTAAAATACTTCTTCCACCGCAGTCTATCGTTAACCAGGATACCTGGACTATTAGTGCAGTGTCGTCATCACAGAGATAGACTTCACAGCCGCTGGGGCAAGGGACGTCATGTATATGAAGTGAATAAAGGATTGGTCCTAAGACAGAGCACTGAGGAACACCGGCTCTTACGTGCCGTGTTGTTGACAAAACGTTAATTTTAGTTCGAAACTTTCATCCTTCTAGAAAAGATTTCAACAGTTTTAGTAGCCAAAATGGAAAGCCTTTTTGGATGGGCTGATATAAGAGGCCCATGGACCACATCTTGTCAAATGCCTTTGATCCATTTAAAAGCAAGATACCAGTACTTTTTTTGAGGGTGAACCTCCTGGTTACATGCTTCACTAGTCTAACTGCCTGTAGCTCCATACTATTCTCCGACCGAAAGCCAAATTGCATGTCAGAAATCACATGGTGATCTGACGAGAAATTTTCAAGGTGACGATAAATCACCTTTTCAGCGAGCTTAGAAGGAGCTGGCAGTAGACTAATGGGACAGTAATTCCTGGAGGAATATCGAACCTACTTTCTTTGGGTCATGATGAGTTCAGAAATCTTCCACGCCTTAGGAAAGTACCGAGTTCGGAGCATTGCAATGATTATTGTCACCAGATAAGTCAAAGCTTTTAGCAAAAGCAACTTCAGGGTCTTATTGGTGGTGTGATCCTCTCCAAGTGATTTACGCAATCTTAGGTCCTTAATGTGGCCGTGAAGCTTTTCCATTGAGCAAAATGGAATCACAGAGGATTCCGCTGTGGTGCTGTGCAGAGATTCTGCCGAAACGGAATCACCGATGTTTGCATTGATGTTAGTGTCGCCATATTGCTCTAAAATATCTCCTGACATATCTTACAAATTGTCGTTCCTCGTCAAGAGCATAATTGGTAGAGCACTGCCTTTCCATGACGTCAGCAAAAACCGCCACTTTATCTTCAGTCCTAAAAACTATGCCTCCAGGACTATGGATATGTGGTAGTTGCTTTTGCCTTCCGTTTCTGAGAGATTTTGCCACTTTCCATAGAGGAATACTTGAATCGAGCATCCAAGCCAGAAAGTCGCTCCACTTCTCATTACGGAATTCATGGAGTGCAATTCTCACTTCACAGTTTAGTAGTAGTAGTTTTTTATCGAATGAAAATGCACCATTGCTATGTTGCTGAAAATGAAAGAGCAGGTTAGTGTGTGCCGCACTGATTGAACGCTTGTAAAATCAAGAGTGCCGGTGATTAAAAAAAATGTGCATAAAATTCCAATACCGCTTCGCGTCGTTCTAGAAGGCGTCCTCACAGACGCCGCCAAGCGGGTTGTGGGGTCGGGGTTCGCGTAAAAGCAGAAATCGGCCATGAAGCTCTGGCGAGTAGAAGATTCGCCCAACAGATGGCGCCAACGGTACTATTTATCGTCACAATACATTAGCCAGACACCTAGACAGGATCAGGAAGAATCTGTGTACACCTCATGGTTGACTTTATCGAGTGGATAAGGCAATAGCCGTTTCACTTTCTCGTACGTGTTAAAGAAATGATTCGGGCATACGATACCGATACAGATTCAAGAATACGCAAGCCCTATGATCCGAAAAAAATCTCATTGTCGGTTGGGTGTTTCAGAGTCTGCATTCTGAAAGGGACAATAATGTTCTCTTTATGGTATATCTTGAAAACTATCGAATTTGGGAATACATTACAGACTCACATCGAAGAGTACGCAATCTACAGAATGAGATGAAACTATTCACTTCGTTTCTAGGCGAGAGTTTGAATCTCTGGATGGGATCGATCAGAGATCCCAAAATACCTTTCTCATTTACGCGTCCTCGGCGAATATCTGATTGGGGCAAATATAGCTAAATCAAGAAGCTATGAGCAATATTTTTACCATATTTTGGTTATCTAATTTGTAAAGAGTATTTCAGACTTTGGCTAGATCCTTGCTGCTGTATTAATTGGAGTGGAACCTTACTCAGCATAATAATCCCAACATGGCTGTTTGTAGGACAATTCCCATATAGT
The DNA here is from genome assembly GCA_963669975.1 of Acanthoscelides obtectus. Lineage (NCBI taxonomy): Eukaryota > Metazoa > Arthropoda > Insecta > Coleoptera > Chrysomelidae > Acanthoscelides > Acanthoscelides obtectus. Next base: position 81,417,674 of record CAVLJG010000005.1, read on the forward strand.
GGATAACGATTCTTCAGCATTAGAACTAAGTAAATTCATTCAATCAGAAGACGATGTCATGCCAAAGTGTCTAGAATCCCTCTTGCATCATTCCAGCATTAGGAAATATACAAAAGATATAGTAGATGAGAATGCACTACCTCTTTTAATGGAAATATACCATCGCTACAAGCGCAACATAGAAATGAACATCAAACTGTGCCAAATTATATCTTATATGTCATTCGACAGAAATATTTTAGGACCAATGCATAAATCTGGTTAGTATTTGAAGTATTCTCTGTTCTCTGTCAACTAGAAGTCTGGTAAAGATTCAAGACGATTTTTTTGACGCCAATGCTGGACCTGGGGTCTAATTCTAACTGGATTTCGTTTGTTGGAAATTAGATCCTGGTGTCAAAATTATATTGACGGATCATATGTAGGACATCGAAATTGATTTCACAGGTCGAAATTCAGTTAGGATCAGGCAATAAAGGCACTGTACGAAAAGGAATTAATATATATATATATATGAGATATTTAATAATGTTGGAGGATATATAGAATTTTCTTTATATTACAGGGTGGATAGGAGTATTATATGATTGGACCAAACATGACGACGTTCGAATATCGATTCCAGCTGCAAGAGCCTTAGCGAATTTAGATTTTGATAGTCAATCGATTTATAACCGGTATATTTATCTGTTATACCCCATTACTAGAACTTCTAGTGGCCAAGAACTGGACGTAGTATTTGTCCATGGTCTCTTAGGTGGAGTTTTTTACACTTGGCGACAAAGAAAAAGGGGGAAGAACATCCTTAGTATTACTGGTAAGAAAAGGAATGTTTGCATATTATTGAAAACTACACAGACTTGGGTGAATCAATATATGGTATATCTGTCTGAACAGACAGGTTTAATAAACCTTTCTTTGCTGTATCATATTGATAAAATACTTTTTGTCTCATTTAGAAAGCATAACCCCGGGACTAGATTCAATGGATCAAATTATAAGAAACAAAACGCCAAAACAAATGCTGAAAAGCATCAAGGAAAAAATAGAATTCGATGACTCGTTCAAAGAATACGAAATTGTATGGGATGATATACCAGTATATACAAATACAAATGGTGATGATCCATACACTTGTCCAGCAACCCAGTATGTTAAGTATGTGTCATCTCTATAATTCAATGCTAATTCAGTTGCCACATAAATTCACAAAAGTAAATTATAAAAACCTAATATTAGTTGTAAGCACGCCATTTGATGTCAAGAGCGTGTTAGAAATGTTGCCGCTAGTAAAAACAGTAATATAGCTTTCGTTCATCCGGTCATAGACGAACAACCATGCATATCTGTTTCGTGATATTTGGCAACTCTTCAGCATGGTGTGGGCTTGGTCTCGATGAACAATGAAAGAAAGCTGGACAACTCTACTCAGAGTATAAGGTCTATCGAATTAAGACAGCACAAAATGCCATCTATTGCCAGAATCGACCACTATGAAAGTGAAAACAGCAAGCTGTCCATACTGTCTGCCAAATCGCATTGTCAGCCTACACCATGCTGAAGAGTTTCCAAACAGCTATCTATGGTTGGCCGTCACTGGTCAGATGAACGAAAGCTATATTAGTCGTTTGTTCAATGGACGAGGATCAGAATCGGCGGCTCTAGCAGCTCCAATGGACAGCTTGCTGTTTTCACTTTCATAATGGTCGATTCTGGTAATAGATGGCGATTTGTGCTGTCTTAATTCGATACTAAATACTTGTGATTTCTTCACATTTTTAGGTGCAAAGATAACAATGATTGTCACACTTACTGCTGGCCAAAAGATTGGCTACCAGAAGACTGTAGTAACTTGAGAATCTTAGGTGTGAATTATGATACCAGTCTTTCAATGTGGGCACCAATCTGTCCTACAGAAAAAGTGAAGTTCACTTTGGAAGAACGAAGTGATGATCTTATTGAGAGATTCTTAGGCTGTGGCTTAGGTGAAAAACCCATTGTTTGGGTAACTCATTCGATGGGTGGACTGATAGTTAAGAATATTCTTTGTAAAGGTAAATATGTTATAAGCTCAATTCAAAAGCAAATTGAATAGTGTAGCCGAGTAATAAAGTTTTTCAGCTTTTGAGAGCAAAGATGAAAATATTAAGAAGATTTGCTCTAATACAAAAGGGGTCATCTTCTATAGCACACCACATAAAGGATCTCGCTTAGCCAATCTCAGCCAAGCAACAGCACTGCTGTTGTGGCCTTCAGTTGAGGTACAAGAATTAAGAGAAAGTAGGTAGAGTTGTATTACTAAATTAGAGTAATAAATAATCTTTAAATATTTAGATTCCCCAAAACTGAGAGCTATTCATGAGAAATTCCTGAACATAGTCAAAGAAGCTCCAATGAAAATTGTTACTTTTGTGGAAACTAAGTCTACAGTGGTAACAGCATTGAAGTTCAATTTTTTATTGGTCGAGCCCAAATCTGGAAATCCAAGCATTGGCGAATATTATGAAATTCCTCAAGACCATTTGGGTATTTGTAAACCAATTTCAAAGTAAGCATAAAAATGTGTTTAATTTTACCTATTCGTAAAATGGCGCGTCTGATTCCTCAAAGATAGGTGTTTTAGTAGCAACTCCCATTCTAGTAACTTATCATTATTTCAGAAATTCATTCCTCTACCAAAAAGTACTACACGTGCTGCAAGAAATCCTCAAAGAAACTCAAAAGAAAAATCAAAAATTAGGTAACTAGTTGTACTTGTAAGAAAATACATACAATAAAAAATTGCATTACCTAATTGTTTTATTAAGCGTCTATGTGTTCCAAGGAGATTTGTTCACCAATATTTTCGCAAGTTGAAATTGCAAGCCAAGACAGAGTTGATAGGGATTGTTTATCACACACCATCTATATAATAAAGGAATGATTGATCTGAGAAAATGCACTTGTTAAAAAACTGTTTATTGAAAAAATAATTCAATCTATTTCTATTGTCCTACAGAACTCTTTAATGCCTTTTTTCTGGTCTATAGCTATGTTTGTAATCATGCCTATCCTCACCATTCCTATGAATTGGTGGTGACCTCTTCCTTTGATGCTGTTTATGTACAAATCTATCTCTATCATATTCTCCATGGAAACTTCTATCTCGATCAGTTCTTAAATGTAAATACCTTTTATTTTTTCCATTATCTGAATGTGGATCTCTCCTAGATCTATCATTTTCAGGGTGAGAATGCTTTCTATACTGTTCATCATCTGGAGAAACATACTTTTTATTTCTGTCATCATGATGCAGATATACTCTGTCTCTTTCTTTATCCTTATATGGATGAAGTCTTTCTTCTTTATAATCCTCTGAATGTGTCCTTCCTCTATCTCTGTATACATGCCTCTCGCAACTATGCTTTCTTTTTCTGTCACCATCATATCTGTGTTTATGATTTTTTTCACCTCTACTTCTACTAGAGTGTCTGCTATGTTCATGAGACCTTCCAGAATGAGAACTATGTCTGCCTATTGACGAACTTGGTCTTGATTTATCATGCACAACATCATTATAGGTACTATCATTTGTACAAGTGACTTCACTAATATCACAGGACATTTGGTTATATTGTTCATAATTTATGTAACCAGTTGAGTTATTTGTTTCTTCATGGTTTTTTTCTGGAATTTGTTCTTCAACAGTTACTTTAGAGTTTTGTAGGTAGTCAATGTATTGTTCCATTTGATTGTTAATTACTTCTTTCATAATTTCTGTATATTTTTTGTTTCTACCAGTATGTACAGATTTGTACTTCACTCTACGTCTTTTGGCGTCTCGCTCTTGCTGTAACTCCTCTTCATGTGTCAGACGCCTGTCTTCCTTCTCTTTCTCAGACGAATTTCTGAAAATATTTTTCTATTAGTAACTGAAACAAAAGGCAGGGAGAGCGTCTAGCAGTCCTTTTGTAAGCCAACGCTTTTAAAATCCCCTTGATAGTGCTAGTGCAGTAGGCGAGAGTAGGCAACATGCCAAGGCGTCAACCACGAGATGTTATAGATGCTATAATAAACTGATAGGATACCAATAGACGCTCACGGTATCGCGGGTGAGTTTTTCTTTGCGTGAATGCGTTACTGCTCATAGTCAAATCATATTAGCAATTTCCCCGAAATAATTGTAAAATCTGGTTTTATTAGTGCAAGTTGTTCAAGCGGGGTATTTAAAACATGGACGCATAAAATGGGTACAACAATTTTTGTGGGAAAACTTTTTATTTAACAACAAAGAATGAGAACACGTGTTTTTTTGGATCCAATGGAAAGAACGAAAAAACCTTTAATATAAGATTTTTAGGTATTTATGAGACCTACAAATTGAGACCACACGTAAAGAGATCCGACTAATAGCAAAAATGTTATGGCCGAAAAACGAGGCAAAATGCAGGTTTTTGCACTTGTTCGTAATGTGACGATAATTTCATGCAACTACTTGAAATTCTTCAAATCCGATTCTTACTTCTTAATAACAACAATAAAATTGGAGTATATTGGTCAAGTAGATTTTAGAGCATTTCTAATTGTTTATCACAAAACACATGTTTTCCGGCCATCAGGGGTTACGTTTTTTTCTTCTAAACAAATTTAAACATTTCGTATCTCATTTTTAAACAATGTGTCTATCATATTTTGTTGTGAATTACTCACAAATACGAAATGTTTAGAAGAAAAAACGTAACCAATATTTTTATGCATAAAAATAACATTTATCTTCCGAAATGGTTTGCGATTCATATTGGCAAGGTAAACTAGTATATTTTGCTATAAAATGCTGCTTAAACTGACCCTGCATATTGCTCAATAAACTAGTAGTGATGGCCGGAAAACAGGTATTTTGGGAGAAACAATTAGAAATTCTCAAAACTACTTGACCAATCTACTCCAATTTTGTTGTGGTTATTGAGAAGTATGAATCCTATGAATTTGAAGAATTTCAAATATCTGCGAGAAACCATCGTCGCATTACCAACAAGTGCCATTATTTGTGGACTAATAAAGAGTTTTCCAACGAAAATTGGTGTACCCATTTTATGCATCCATGTTTTAAATACCCCCTGAAAGGGCGCTCATTCTGAACATATCAATATTTAACATACATATTAAACTCAGTTGGAACTGGAGGTCCTTCAGTGTGCTCTACAGCATGGTTATATAATGCTAGCCTCTCATCTGCAGAATATGTGGAAAATAGTCGGTCAGATGTTCTAGGATCTGGGTCATAGCCATTCCAAGCTGCAGAAAAAAGTAAATTCAATGATGTTGGAGTACCAAGATCTACACATGTTGAAAATACTCATAAGTAGTAAAGGAAAGCGCTGGGTTTCAGAGATTTTATTTTGATAGTCTGACTTTGGAATAACATTGAATTAGGATACATTTTACAGTACAACTATTGTGGTTGTTTTAGCAATATCTAAGATTGCCTACTTTCAGATACTTTAGAAAATGTGACCAGTGTTAGCAAGAGTGTTGTTGCTAACGATTTGGGGAACATGGGAAAAATAGTAACAGTTAAGGTGTAAATAACAATATAAAAATAATTTAAAATCTTTGTATATATATATATATATGTATCGTTTTGTGATGATAGGACTGATGTCTATATGCAGTCTACTTAAACATATCGTTCATTTGGAAGAAGAGGGTTACATCTCTAAATTTTTTATTTTCCGTTTTATTGCGTTAATAATTCAGAAAATGTGCTTACATTTATGTGGAAAATGGTTACATCTGTAGTGGTAGTCGTTTGCCGAGAGATGGTAGATGTAACCATTTTTCACATAAATGTAATCATTTTCTGAATTAACTCAATAAAACGGAAAATGAAAAATATTTGAAATGTAGCCCTCTTCTTCCAACTGTATGATATGTACTTGTAAAATTCCAAAGGATATCAGACAAATCAGATGTGATACAAGGTAAAAAAGCATGTTTTCTTGCAGCCACTGTGGCACCTCACCCTTCACAGGTACTCTGAGGCTAAAGATATTGGAAACAGTAGAATCTCTAACATCCAGCCCTTTCCTTACAATGCCTATCTCAGCTCTTCTGACAATTTTGGTTCTCTATTATCACAAAGATTTTGATAGCGATGGAAAACTCACCTTAAGCTCAATAAAAATGTGCTATAACTTGTTTTTACTCAGTTATATTGAGATTAGCTTTTATGCAATTCCTCCATACTTAACATACGAATTGGTTACATCAAAAGATACTTGTCAGAAGTAGAATAGCAAGTATGTATGTAAAATGTGAACTTACAATACCATATAGTCACTTCAATAAGAAAACTACCCTATGTTCATTTTTTAAATCATTTCAGATTAAATTACATAGTCTTTTACAAAGACAACATGCAAAATTTTGTGAGGAGTACAGTTAATTAGATGTTCTATATTTGAGGCTTAAATTGTCTAATGCCACTTATTATTTAGAGATTTCAAAACACTTCATAAGAGGCACACAATTATTGGAATTATCAATACTAAAAAGCCTGTTTTAGGTAATAAAATAACTAGTCATTTTATATAACCTTGAAAGTAGTCAGGGTTGGATAATTTTCTTATACTGACAATATATGGAATAATCTGCTCCATGTAAATATATTTATTAAGGGTATTTACAATACTAGCCTCTTTAAAAAAGGATATCTGAAAAAGGATATAATTTCTTTTAGGTTCAATGTTCTTATTGAGTAGAAAATGATTAGATCTGAAAAAAATATATCATGTAACACTGTTCTTGTGTTTTATAAAACTTAAACTAACCTGCCACAAATCGAGGATTGACTGAGCGAATTTTGTTGAGGGCTTCAATTTTCTCAAGGTTATCTAAAAAAATCAAATATTATTAAAACATCAAATGCTACAATCCAAAGATCTTACTTAGGGATATCGAGCTCTTTGGATCAGCTGAGGGTTCTGATAAAAAAGCTTCCGTCAAGCTGTACCCTTGGCTTGTGAGCCTGCATCTTTCTACATGTGGTACTACACTTTCTAGTTGAACAGTATGACCCGAATTGATTGGGCACAATGTCCTATCATCATTCTAAAAGTAAGCAGTTATCAGTCAAACCTTCGGCAAATTATAAATTATGAAAATATTACTTCTAGAACTTTTTTGGCACTCCAGCCCAGGTAACCTAAAATCGAATCTACTTTATCCTTAAACGATGTGATGCACTGATCTAGACTCTGCAATTGCTTCTTCCTTACTTCTACGTTGAAATTCATTTCTGATTGTTACAAAACACTCCTTAACCAACATGCTATAAATTATGTTTTTATTAGCGTAGGCTACAATACAATATGAAAGGAATCGGCGGCACTGACATTTGGCGTCACAATAAGTTTGACAGAGGTGCTTTCCAGTGTCTCGTTCGGGTTACCCGGAGCTACCCACCACCTGTCAATACCGTTCCTGTCACAAAATAATAATCAAATCCAAGCGAATAACCAAAATTTCTGTGTTATGTGCCGCGGTTAATATGGTTCAAGATGACACACGGGTTGATGACGTCAGTTACTCGAATCCCTTGAACGCCTTGGTTTTAACCGCGGTTTTGTTGCAAGTTGTTTATTTTAGAAAAGTGCGTATATAATCTCTGATTATTTTTATTATCACTTAATAATCGGTGCTTTTTTGTCTACAACGGTGTATGGAAAGTTTAAATAAGAAACCTTTCATAATATTCGTGGAAGAAATGTTTTTTTTTTCAGAAAAATTTTTTTAATGATGGAACCATGGTTTTGTAGCTATGATAACTTTTAATTCTCTAAAGTTTTCCGAATGTCAAACAAAAACATTTATTGATTTAGCAGAAATGATTAAAAAACTATGAAAAATGATTTAGCAAAACCGTATACAGGTGGACATCATCCAGTGTGTTAAATGGCCATATTTTAATATTCTTGTGGTATACCTATGGCTACACAGGATACTTTGTTAAACATAGGAACTAGATTGAAAGTGTTCCCAACAACAGTAATGAGTATAAAAAGTAAGGAGCTCCACTTTATGCTAACACTGAAGTCAGCCTGTATCAAGTTTCCCAAAAATGAGGCTGAAGTACAATAACAATATCCAATACTCGGGAAAATTCTAACTTGTCAGTAGATGTCTTATGGGGATTCGGTCTCAAAACTTCCAAAATCCGCCACCAGAGGCGCTGGCGTCGCGCGCCATTGACAGGTTGTTGGACGGAATCTGTAATCGAAATTCATGAGTTGGGGATTCCGCCGCTAGATGGCGCTGTCAAACCAAACGGAATCTGTGTGTCATTGGACACCTGTCATGCGTCATTGGGCATCTCACGCATAGATGGCGTTAAAACGTCATCTGTCATACGTCATTGGACACCTGTCATTGATGGGTTGGGCATCTCGCGCATAGATGGCGCCGATTTGTTTGGCGCTGTACAAACCTAACGGAATCTATGCGTCATTGGACAGCTGCCATTGATGGGTTGGGCATCTCGCGCATAGATGGCGCCGATGTCGCACCTGTCTGGTGTTGGCGTGGATTACGGGGGGCAACGTGTATACAGGGGTGCATCGAAAAATAGCGGATCGATGGACCGACGGTATATCGTTAAATCGTATATAGCAAGGCGTGACCTAAATAGCGTGGTGGGCTCCTCTGGTCGGTCGGTCGGTCGGTCAGAATGTCTCATAACCTGTATACGATGTACTGTTATTATTATACAGGATGATACCGTTCAAAATGAAAATAGTATAGACATTCTGACAATTATTTCGCAAACCAGAGGTATTTTCAATAAAACTACAATAATACGTTTAATATTTTATTGAAAATAGAAAAAACTACATAGGTAATATGATATTTGAAAACCAGTGGCGTAGACGTTCAACATTTCTCTGGGTACAGGAAAATTGTCCGTTGGTGTGGCATGGATTGGAATCAGCAACAAAGTTTCCAGTAGCACACGGTGTACCATCATACTTGCAAACATCAATAATGTTGGGAAAAACACCAAAAATGTGACATTTCTTGAGTAAAAAGTTTGCTTTCTGTTCTCCACGAACGTAGACATAGTCAGCCGCATATATCACCTTATTTTTAATTATTTCATTTAACTTGGAATATTTAACGTCGCCGGAAGAATATTTAAGCCCATGGAAATTCTTCTCCAAGTAAGCGACAGTTTTCTTGTCTTTAGTATTTAATGTAGAAAAAGGTTGCGGAGGTGTAAAGATGTAATGACTTTTCTTGAAACCAATTTCGATACATAGTTCTTTAGGTACGAATAATCCGTCAACTGTAAAGCCTTGAATGTCAACAAACGCGATCCTCATGATGTCTGATGCGGAACTGAGAGTCCTTCGTTGCTTACGAGATGGTTTTAATAACTTCGGTGAGGGGGAAGTACTCGATTAAGCAGTCATGTATAATGATGCAGTAGGCCTTGGTGTTGGTTGGAAAGCCAGTATCGGCTTCGATATCCAATCTAACATCAACAGTTGATGATTTCATGGTTTCCTCTTGTTTGGAACAGTCAATAACAAACAAAGCGCGATTTTTAAAAGCGGTATAATCTAAAAGACATCTCTTCAGAGGAGAAGAAGAAGTTGTATAGCTGGTTTGAAAGTCGCTATAGTTGAAATGAGCTTCAGTAAAGTGATTGTTTGCAAAGTCCAATTGCATACGTTCGTTGGGATAGTATTCACCATTTAAAGATACTCGAATACTAGCAGCATTCACGTGATCAAACAGGGTAGGGTCTGAGGTTGCGACGTCACGTTTACCGGTTTGGAAACATACTATAATGAAACGTGGTCTTTCGATTGCGGTGCTAGTTTTAACTGACCATATTTCTCTTCTCGCATCTGCGGTAATTGCAGGCAGTTCATTCAGATCCCATTTTCTAAATGGTATAAGTATCGGCTTATCAGTTTGAATAGCTTTCAAAAGTTGTTCTTTCACATCATCACTCGGGTAAATATGTTTGATTTTCAGTTCCATGCTTTCAATAGTTATTTTCGCTGTCGTCGTCGTTCCAGTTTTTTCCTTGATAATGATACAATCGTTATCGTTTCTAGCTCTCACAAATCTGAGAGTTTGTCTGCCACACGTAATCATAGGATAATCATTGAAAATGTTGAAAATATGTTTAAGCGGCATTAGCAAGCTAAAAGACTTGTTATGTGTTGACGCCATTATAGGTGTTGAAGGATAGTTCCATCCAGCTATAGCCATATGATTTGAGTCTTCCTCACTGTAACATACGTAAGCTCGGACAGTACTTACAATACCAGGATCACGTACTGTTTCAACTTCTCTAGCGGATTCACTGTAAGTGCAAGAGTCAAATAGGAAGGCACCAAAGTTTGGAGCTAAAGATACATCTCCTGCTCCTCCTCCTCCAGTTATTTCAACTTTTCCTTTGATAGATAGAAGGGAAGCGTTCATTGCAAAGAACGAATCTACTTGATTGATGCTAAATTCCACAACATCATTACAATTAAATGACCTGATGAACGGCGTATAAGATCTATACTCAGCCTTGCGAATAGATTCATCGAATGCTGGAGATCGATATAGATCAAACATCGGAGAAGTATGTGATGCTGCTGCTGCTGCCTCCTCAGTTTTTCTCTTTTTGTACATGATTCTTGTTGTTGTTGACATGATATCCAAGTGAGCGTAGAAACAGGATATTTGATGTAGTTAGTAGTAGATGTCGTCGCTTAGGTGCTTGGGGTAATACTGAAGTTGCCTTGGAAGCACCACTATGTCTTATAATCACTAATCCCATCTGCGCTTCGCTCTCAACTCCAACACAAGAGTACTAGTTTCACCTTGAAAGTTTACAGGACGACCGTCTTGATCTAAAGCCAACACTGTGATGTTGGTTATTTCTTGTTTCGGTATAACAGGTAGATATAGTAAATTTACAGGTGTTTCGACTATAGCGTATCCAGGATCGGCTGTCACAGCAAATTCGTAGATCGTGTGTGCAGGCGTGTCTCCGTCAAAGGCTCCCGACGTAATGTTAGCATCAAAGTGTATGGTTGATACTTTTATTATGTTTACAGGTAAATCAGAAGAATGCTTTTGACCAGGATTAAGAACTTTTTTCGAGAATCCCAATAGATGTCCAAGATTATTCGGTTCTGTAAAAACTATTTTATAATACTTGCTAAAGATTTCACATTGCAGTGTATTATTGTTAGGTTTTAGAGAAAAATAATCATCCGGAGGAGCAACTTCATTTTCAAGATTCATTTGCGTTCGTATAAATGTTTCTATGTCGGTAATTTCATAACAACCTGTCGGAAACTCGATGACTTTTAATTGACCACCACCACCACCTATCCGGTCGATATAATAAAATTTATCTCCTTTTTCAATATTCGGTATGGAATTGTATGAAGTAAAAGACCTAAGCGCCAATTCATAATCTTTTTTCGGATCCAACACTATCGGTGTTGAAGGACGAAATGAAAATATATGAGTAGTGCTATTGACTCTCAACAACTGCGACATGATGAATGAAAAAATATAGCTGTGTACTAAGCATTTATTCAAGTTTTTTTTTTTTGTTTATTTTCGAATGGATAATTTACAGAAATAACAATTTGCTTGAGCAGTAGCCGGTCCATCCCAATGTGTTGTCCAATCAGGTCTGTTGTAGTGAACATAGCATGGAAGTCGTATTTGAAGATCAAAATTGGATGTGTATTCTGCAGGCAGTTTGTGCCATATACTCAATAATTCTGCAGGTCTCACATTGCTTATTAAATATTCCAGCGGCGGAATATTCTTCTCAAACTCTTCTAATGTAAATTCCGATAATGTTTTATTATCCATCGTTGTTGTTGTTATTGTATAGAAATTTCAAACACAATTGTCCGCAATTAACTTGATTATAAGTTTGGTAAGGATCGTTGTTGTAGAAAATTTTAGCGTTTTTCAGATATCGAACAAGTTCCTGTGGAGGCTTCAGGTTACCAAATGAATCGAAATACTCAACGTTGTTGTTTATCTTTTTATAAGCTACCCAATGAGTTCCGTTGTTTTGTGAAATATCTAAGTTCACGACGGCGCATTCTCTTTTACGTGGACCGTCTCGTGGTAAAGTGTCACGCATGAAGACACCTCGGAAATGAGGTATGTTCAAGAGCTTCGCATATTGCTTTATTTCATAATCATAAAGCGCTTTCTTGGGTAGCTTGATGTTTAGTTTTTTTGACTTTTTTTTTTGAGGTACAACCCATAACCACCTTTAGCATTTTTTCTCAAATACAATCCTTTGCCCAAAGACTCCATAGCTTTGTTATGGCGATGGTCTTCCTCCAATTTCTTTTGTGCATTCTTGGCATCAACGACCGTTTTGGCCACACCTGCAGCTCCCCCTGCGAGCGCCCCCAAGGCACTTAATCCGGCGAAAAGGGGGATCAAGGGTAGGAATCCCCCAGATTTTCCTTCGATCGGAATTATTCTCGGTAGTCGAACTTTATGTTTTCCACCTGCACTCTTCACCGCTAATCTTGCCGCTTTAAGAGCAACCAATGCAGACTTTTTTAATGTCGTGGTGGTGGGAGCATTTTTCTTCAAGGACTTTGTGATTTTCGTGAGAACACCTCGTCGAAAAGATGATTTCTTCTGCCCCATACCCAATTTTCGCTTAACTTTCATTGCGGTGGTTGTTAGCCAAGCTGCAGTCTTTTCTCCTAGTGAAGCGTCAGGTGCTTTTACACGTTCCCAGGCTCGGTTCTCAAGAATCCAATCAGCTTTGTGTCTGTCTTTCAAATTTTTGTATAAGGCGTATGCAATATCGTGGTCTCTTGCAGCACGATCCAATGGGTTCTTTCCAGGATCTCCTCGTGCTAACCTCTTCTTTAATTTAGTCCCCGCTGAAAATATACATATACATGTGTGAGAATGAAAAAAAAAATATCCTAATCTGTCGCACACTTACGTCCCAGGAACTGATACGAAGGTACGTGGAGTTCTATCGGAAGATTATTTATCAGAGAGTTTACAACACCTTCACCCTTGTACGTTAACATGAGAACTGTTGATGATGCGTTAGCAATATCTACATATATACTTTTACACATTCCTTATTCGAACGCCACACGATGAAGGTTGTTCAACAAGAGCAGTCATTACCCATTGATAACTTGGATTTTACAGCAAAAACTCAACATAGTAAACATGGTAAATTGTTACCGAATTCGTTTCGCGCTATCATCTGCGGACCAAGCGGATGTGGAAAAACGAACGTAATGCTAGCGCTGCTTTTCCATCCAAACGGTGCTAAGTTTAAAAATGTTTACGTTTATTCAAAATCGTTGTATCAACCAAAGTATCAACTGCTTCAAGAAGTGATTTCCGCTGCTAAGGGTGTTGGCTATTTCCCATTTAAGGATAACGAGGAAATTATAAGTCCAAGTAAGGCTAAAAATAGCTCTATATTTATATTTGACGACGTGTCGTGTGACGGTCAGCAGAAAATTCGAGAGTATTACTCCATGTGTCGTCATAAAGATATCGATGCTGCATATCTCTGCCAAACATACTCTAAAATTCCAAAACAGCTCATACGAGACAACTGTAACATTATAGTACTATTTAAGCAGGATGAAATTAATCTAAAACATATATTTGATGAGCATGTATCTCCAGATGTTACTTTTGATGAATTCAAAAAGATGTGTTCGGAATGTTGGGCAGAAAAGTACGGTACGTTAGTTATTGTTAAAGACTTTCCTCTTAATTATGGTCGATACAGAGTAGGATTTGATAAGTACATAAAATTGTAGGCTTATCATGTACGCCATCATTCAGTAACATGATGTCAAAGGACCAAGTTGCCGTTGCTAGTCATAAAAGAAAGATCGCAGAACTTGCTCGAGCTATACGTAAAAAGTATCTTACTTTAAAGTTAGGTCGAACTGCAGAAGATGAATCTATTAGAAAACTTTTCAAACCAATATCTGAACCTCTTAAGCAAATAGCTAAGACTCAGCAGCATCCTTCATTTATTATTAAAAAAGAGGAAAAATTGAAACAGGATGATGATGATGATGATGATGTATTCACACAGAACCCAAACTATCTCAATTTAGAAGACGTGGCTTCAACTGATGAACAAGGTAATATACCGCCGAGACCTGAAACACCACCACTACCTGAAGAAATGCGTCCTGCTGATTTTTCACAAGAAGCAATAGAAGAATACTTAGATCAATATCCCCCAATAAGCCATAATTATTTACAAGATTTTTGGACACAAAACGATAAAATTGATAAAAATTATGGACCTATATATACCGACAACATTGGTTGGATGTTAGGTAAACGCCGAATTAAATTTGATAGAGCGACTGGCCAAATACAGATATTACCTGAGGGGACAAACTTAGCAGGTACATGGTTTCGTGGCACACCTGGGCTGTATCAACTTTTATTCTATAATGACCCAAACTATGCAGATGCAGATTTACAACCCTATAAAAATCTATTGCAAAGTACCGGTGTTCATTTAGATTCGCTTGGACGCCTAAAAGGTTCGACAGGATTTAAATATAATCACATTATTAAGCCTCTCTTTAAAGATGTGCAGAAAAATAAAGGTACAATTGTCACACGATCAACATCTACAAAAATACGTAGTCCACTTAGTCGATCATTAACAAGATCCACTCCCTCAACAACAACAACAACAACAACAACAACATCATCAACATCAAAACCGCCAACAGGAAAAGGTATCGGTGATTACTTGACATACAACGAGGAACCAATCGAATACGTGTACTGGGATGATCCCAATGAATTAATCGATCGACTTAAACTCCTTATGGCATCTCAGGAAGCTGGCAATACGTCGCATGATAATGAAATAGTAGCCATCCTCAACGAGCTAAAAGAAGCTAATATAATACAGTAATCTAGTTCCTTGGTCTTTCATTTACACGATGAGTCTTGATAAATTCGGACGTCGCTTTGATAAACAAAAGACACTTCCGTATATGCGTACACCGCCAAAGTTAACACTACCCCATACTTCTGATGGAAATGTTGACTTCAAGAACGTAAAGTTGTGTAATATAAAAGATCCCACAGATAATTCAGATGCGGCAACTAAAAAATACGTAGATACTTCAGTGATTGATTTAAAAAAAATAACAGCAAAAACAGATCAAATAACAGAGTTTATTTCGAGAAATCCGCCTACTTCTGGTAAACATATGGCAACAAAAAAATATGTAGATGACTCTATTGCAAATATAACAACAAGAATAGAACAGGAGTTGGCTACAATTAAGTCTCATACCGATTTGACTCCAATACGGAAAAATATCATTGATTTATCCTCTGAATTACAACTTTTGCAAGGACGCACATCATATATATCATTGAAAACAGACGATCTTGCTAAGCGTATAAAGCCGATGGAACAACAATTTAAAGCGTTAAAACATGATGACGTACGCCAAGGAGAAGCTACAACTAGTTAACGAGCTGCACAAGCCTGCTCGAAAAAATTATCTAAGACGACGTACCATCATTAAAGGCTTAGACGATTTATGGCAGACGGACTTGGCTGAAATGCGACCTTATGCTCATCAAAATAAAAATTTCAAATTAATTCTCGTCGTAATCGATTCTTTTTCCAAGTTTATGTGGACTAGACCGTTAAAGACAAAGACGGGTGAGGAGATAACTCGTGCGTTTTCGGATATCCTCGCACATACGGAACGTACGCCGAAAAATCTACAATCTGATCAAGGTAAAGAATTTTACAATAGTAAATTTCAAACTTTAATGAAGAAGCATGATATTAATCATTATAGTACATATAGCATCAAGAAAGCGGCCATTGCTGAAAGAGCCATAAGGACGTTGAAAAATAAACTTTACAAATACTTTAGCTTAATGGGATCGTATAAATGGATTGATATATTACAAAGCATTACCAATGAATACAATGGAACACGTCATCAAACCATCGGATGTAAACCATCACAAATTAATAAATCCAACGAAAAATGTATCTTAAATCGAAAATATACTCATTTAAAAATCGCGGGCCCGCGTAAGTTTAAAGTTGGTGACATTGTACGCATCAGCAAAACCAAAATGCTATTCGACAAGGGATACGTTCCAAGCTGGACAACGGAATTATTTAAAGTTACTAAAATTAATATTACCAACCCTGCAACGTACATGCTCGAAGATATGCAAGGTGCACCGATCAAAGGAGCCTTTTATGACGAAGAATTACAGAAAACAGCCAATCCAGATGTTTATTTAGTTGAAAAAGTTTTACGTCGTAAAGGTAAAAAAATGTACGTCAAATGGCTTGGCCTTGATGCAAAACATAATAGTTGGATTGACAATGATGCGATCGTCTAGGTGTATGGGGTGGGGGGGTTTCTGCTAAAAGTGAGTTCTCAGTCGGTTGCAGTCAGTCAGTCAGTCAGTCAGGCAGCTAGTAAAAAAAAAAATGGATACCAGTGCTAGTGGTTCAAGTTGCAGCGAGTTTGACCTCACCACCAGCAGCTCACACGAATCATCTGTAAACTACGACCGTGAGCTGGATGCTATTCTGGAAAGGTACGAAGAAGCGGCCAAGAACGAGGACCATTATCTGCTGTACACGCAGTTTCCAAATGGATCATACCAAATTGGATGCGGTCTAAGCCCAGCGAGATCATTTACTCCTGCTGTAATTGTGTGGAACTCATCACGGTTGAAACTATCTTTCAGTTCCTATGAGTGGGAACAATTAATCACCCAGCTCAATGTGGTAACGGTGAAGGAGACGGAGGAGCAGGAGGAGGAGAAGAACCTTCCTGACAAGTATGATCCTGTCGAAATCGAGTGCGGTGACTATTGCAGAATTCGACGACTAATCTATGATAGTACGAAAATTCTCGAAATAACCAAGCACAACATTAGTTTCTACCTCTCAGAAATGGACGTGAACGCTCTTTTAGAAGCAAATAATGAACTTTTAGTACCGTATATGTCTATGCTAGAAACTGTTGAATTTCCAAGCTATTATTATAATGCGCTTAAGATTGTTCGAGCTAGTTTTAATGATCAAAATTATACGTTTTCAGATGCTATTCAAAAATTGTATACATTTAAGCTCGTAGGCTGTACTTTACAACATATAGCGTTAGGACAACATATATTTTTCTATAGACATAGGATCGCTAATGATCTTGAACGATTTTAATAAAGTTTTTGTAAAAATGCATATCTGTCGTTTCATTATGATATACGTCACGTAACGTGACACGTGACGTGACGTGACACGTGACGTACGTGACGTGACACGTGACGCACGTGACGTGACACGTGACGCACGTGACGTGATACGTGACGCACGTGACGTGATACGTGACGCACGTGACGTGATACGTGACGCACGTGACGTGCACACTTTGTTCAAAAATACCAAAAAGATGTCTTGATAGCCCGAAGAACCGCGCCACAACATCAGAAGTAATGTTAGTATTATGTGTGTGCGTGTTTTTTTTTTTTGTTTTTGAACACGCTAAGTTTTGAACTCCAACCACGCACTAACATTGCTTCTGATGTTGCACACCTCTGACGACTCAAGCTATCAGGACATCTTGTTGTTGTTGTTGTTGTGAACTCTTCTTACTAGAAAAATCTAACGAAATCAATAAAACATCTTTTTATAAATATTCATTTATTAAATCTAATTACATACATGTTTGAAAAAATATATATATATATAAATGTTAGTACTACATACATGTTTGAAAAAAAATATATATATAAATGTTAGTACAATAGATAGAGAGAAACTGGAGGACGGATGAACGCTTTTTATATATTTTTTTGTAATTTGTTTGCTGTGATGTTTTTTTTTTAAAACTCAATATCGCTGTCTACATCAGATTCATCAAATCGGATTCGGATGTTATTTCTAGACCTATCATGTAAGGCATCTCTGCAAGATTCCTGGTCTTTTAGTTCAAACACTACGCTTTTAAAGCAGCTGTGACACCAATTATACTTTTTTTGGTATACGTTCAAAATAATGTCATGTGCATCGTGAACCTCGTGAGAATGGTCATAGCAGGCAAATAAACGTTTATTTAAAGTTTTATGTATTTCTTTAAATTTAGATAAACAATTTTTACATACGTGTAGGTAATATTGGTCCAGCCAATATCCACTTGTCCATAGACAGTAACTAGAATAATCTTCAAAAACATAACCCCAATCTGATTTTCCTAATATAGTGTGAATTAAATTTGGATCTATTTCTTTGTGACATCTAATAAAGTTAATTCCTGTATATGAAGAATCAAGATCATTTTTGGCTTCTTTAATCATAGCGTGCCATTTATATAAAGGAAATTGTTTCACAATTTCCGTAGTTAATTTCCATGGTAGTGGAGACTGCTCCATGAATTCTACTGCTGATGATGTTATTGATTCGCAAATTTTTCTAACAGCTAACTCTGATAATGTTGGGGCATTCATCTATAACAAAAAAAAAACGCTATTATAAGATACTGTAATGCCCCCACGGAAGTGTGTCAAAACTGTTCGGAATTAAATAACGTTTGTCGTCATACGGACTTAAACTAATTTTTGACTGTTCAACAGAATATACGTTGTGTGCATACGACCTGATACAGCGTTGTGTAGCTGTTTTTTCCTTAAATTCTTTCAAACATTCAACATAATCCTCAAATGCAATTTTATTTTTAACAACATTGTACTTAACCCCTTTAGATTTTTTAACCACCTTCCCACCCTGCACCTTGTAACTATACATTTTGCTTCGAAGTCCAACAAAATGTGTCATAATTTTACCGTTATTTTCATCTTTCATTAGACCCGGCACCTTTTTGTTCTTACGCAGTATTTTATATATGTTATTTTCAGGATAATCCGAAGTATCAAATTTACTGGAATCAGCTTTAATGATCTCCTCATATGCATCCTCACATTGCAATTCGTAGATAAAACTGTCTGTGTCCATGTACATGAGCTTACACCTTTCTGCACCCATTTTTGGTAGCATATAGGTGTAATGAAAATCGTACATGACTAGTTTCGATAGGTCTAGAATTGCCTGCCCTACATACAGAGGTTTGTTAAACGTTATTTCAGCCTTGTTCAATTCGATAACCACCAGATTTTCCTCTAAAATTGTGCGACTGTGGAACCGAAAACTCGAAATCAAGTTTGCTGCCCCATAGCGACCACCCCAAGATTTAACGATTTTACATACGCGGTGCTTACGTATATTTTCCATGGTCTTACCGAATACTGCATTATTCATTAATTTAAAAAGATTTTTTTCGAAATCATTCCGGGCTGCAGCTCTACATCGAGTATTCAACTCGATGTAGGGTTTCAGCCAGGCTGCTTGTTTAAATTGTAAAATTTTATGGATTTTCGTTAACTTTAACCCATTAGCTAGCATTTGTTTTAAATTTTTATAGTGAACCGTGTACTCTTTTTTATCCGTAAGTGTTGCCATTAATTTCGGCAATTTTACCCCGCCGTCGCTGGGTGGTACGCTACGTTCTGCCGCAAACGGAAAATCTTTGTGTTTATCGTGCAGTTCTTGTGGGTACGATAGATCGACTTGTAGCACGTACCCTACGTCAGAGTCGTCGGGTATTGACATCACATCAAACGATGTTACATCATCTACCCATTTGAACCCTCCGTAGGGTAAGGGTTGCTGCATAGCCTTCCCATATAAGCTATTCACATCCAGGTACATAAGGTACTTGGACGGCTTTTCAGGATCATATTCGGGCATATATTTATTGTTGGCCTCCGAAAATCGGTTGCTACACACCGAAATTCCACCTCTTATAGCATTTTCGTAAAACATCACCATATCTAGATCCTTTAGTAGTTCTAACTTACACCCAGTGTATTTGAGCATACAGTCCCACGTATATCCGGGCATTGTATAGTACCACGCAGGATCCAGACCATAGGTGGAGAAACATTTTTTACGCAATTGCTCAAAAACGTCGGCAAGAAGCAGAATATCTGTTTTTAAATATATATCAGAATACTCTCCTAATGTTTTAATGTTAAACTGTTGCCAAACAGATTGCGCATGAGCATACTTCTCGTCACTTACACTTTCATCGTTTAATTTATTGTAAAATTTTTCAATTGGGGGCAAAGTCGTTTCATTTAATTTTTTCAACGAATCAATGTAATCGTAACAGAAAACTCCTTTCTGTGTTAATAATTTGAATTTATCTTCATCTAAATTTTGAAATTCCCTTTGTAAAATTTTCTTTTCTGATACTGCTAAAATTGAAGCTAATTCATCAAGAGACGCCCCCATAAATCGAAAAGAGTCTATAAACCGCAATTTAATGTTATTTTCATCTGAGTGCAGCGTAAAGGAGATGTATTTATCTTTGTTGATGGGAAGTAGACTTAAGCGACCTTTTTTACATAAATTCGAAATCATAAAGTGACTATCGTACCCACTTAAATTATGGAATATAACCGGCACAACAAACAATTTTCTAAAGTTCAGATTGCATGCTTGGTGTGCGTAACCTCTGAACTCTCCACTGAAATGGTTGTGATCTCTAACGATTATGTCTTTTTTTGTTTTTGAAAATCTCTTACCGCAAATATGACATGATGTTGCCTTACATGTGTCTAATTTTTCAATCATAGGTACGCTTGTTTTTATTTTTGAGTTTACAAATTGCGCAACACCAGCCATACGATTTGCAAACCAATCCATACAATCTGCACCTCGAAAGCTCTCGAAATAAGAAAGGCTATCATCATAGCTGCATTTTACATAGAAACCAGCACTATACGGAACGTGTTTTTGATATTTTATGGTTTTAGTTAAATTTACGACGCTACTTTCTTTATGATTTTCTAATTGACATTCAAAATCTGCATAAACAACAAAAGGAGTATTTTGTTGGTATGTAAAGTTTTTAAATTCAACGCAGCTCTCTTTAGGAAGGTTAATTTTATATTTATTAAATTTAGAACACAGTTTTTCATGTTCAACTAATTTATTTTGCTGATGGAAATAGTTCAGACATCTATCGCAAATAAATTTTTTCTCACGATGTTTATTTAACTGGCTACTAATAAGACGCGAAAGATTTTTAATCCAACAATAGTGATATTTAATTTCATCGATTGAATCATTATCTTCATTTGCTGGCGCTGGTGGAGGAGCATCATAATCATTTAAACGCGGATAATATTTATTTTGAGCTAAAAGTAAATTAACATGCGTATCCCGTTTATTTTCCGTTAATCTTGCTGGTACTACTATGTAAAATGATTTTTTTTCTGTTTCGATCAATTCTAAAGCGTAAACATTGACTGAAATGTTATTCATCTTTTCAAATTTTGAAATTTTTGTTAGCAGCATAGGACTATCTAAATTTTCTGTTTGTAAAACGTCAGTAAAGTGTGGATATGAGGAGGTTAGTTCTGCATGTCTTTTTTTGCTAGGAGTCCGAAGAGCGCTTACAATGGCCCAGTAAAAGCAATTTTGATCTATATTTTAATGTTTATACAAGCATTTTTCCTTATAATCGGTTCTGGTAGTCTAATATAAGATGAACCGTTTCCCAATTGATATTTACTGATATTAACAACTAAGGAAATAATTTTATTTAACGCAAATCCCGAATCTTTTTCAGCAAATTCCGATAATTCGTTTAAAAGTTTATCTTTCACATATATCTTAAACCACTCGTCTATTTGAGTTGATGTATCAATAATATGATTTTTAGTATTAATATATTTAATTCCCAAAATTTCATTATCCCCCGATTTCCTAATAAACTCCCCGCAAAATGTTGTATTTACTTTGAGCGCACAATGGGTGTTCAAAATATTCCTAATTTTCCTTTTAAAAACAACTACACAATCTGCTAAAAATTGATTCAAGTCCTTATGACGCAAATTAGCTATGGAACCGGTTTTTATTCTACTTTGAAAGCTCGATTCTACATTTTCCCATCTAACCCTCTGACCCAATGTTAAGTGAAGTCCTGCCCCAATATGTCTAGTTAAAATCAACTTTCTAAAATGTTTAAAATGCCCCAAATTTGTTTCTACTTTTCTACAGGTCCCTACAGATAATTTATTTTGCCTTCTACTACGAATTACCCGTTTACATAATCTAATTTGTTTTTCTATTCGTTTCAGCCACACTTCCGCGTCTCTGATTGTAAAATTATCAAATTAAAATTTTCCGTAGACTAACAATTGATAGTAGAACACCGTCTGTTTGTTTGATGATCTTTTTAACCTTATTTGAAGACATTTGAAAAGACGACATTTTTTTTTTCAAGCAAACACATTACTCAAA